>CAMZMU010000052.1:24948352-25548352 GCA_947311845.1 Poa pratensis | reverse complement strand
TTGATCAATGTTGCTTTTATAAAGTTCCCTACTTTGAATTATTCTGCAATGCAAACACTGTTTTATATTTGATCTCTTTCGGTGTGAATAGTCGTCCTGTTGGTGTCGTGGTGGTGTCACGGCAGATGCCATGGGTATGGCTTAAGTGTGGGCTCGCTTGGGCGTTGGGGGAACCGGGGAGGGTTTGCGCGCCTACGAAGCACGCATGAAGACCAAACAAGAACCTCGCAGGAATCAACAAGAACAAAGCAAACCAAGAACAGCGAAGAACACCACGATGTACCCTGCTTCGGGGCCCTCTTGTGGAGGTAACACCCCTACTGCAGCTCTAGCCTACTCTCTTATATCTCAAGTGTTTACAAGTACAGAGCGCTCCTTGAGCTGTATGATGAACAAAGGAACGGGCTCTAGGTAGAAGATGAAGCTTGGGGGGGAAAAGACGCTCACAATCGTCGATCCTCCCCACAGAAGGAGGTGGTGTTGCCTATATACAGTAACCGAATTACCCTTTTGCCCCTGGCCGCAGAGGACAATGGCATGGACAAGGAGAACAGGACAAACACTGGCCACTGTCACTCAGCCCAGCTCACCCTCTGTTCACCACAGGCTTATCTTTCCTCTTTGAGCTTAAGGCAGTGTAGACCACAGTAGCCTAGCCACTGCCCCTTTCCCGAATAGGCCGAGTCAGCGCCTAGGGGCTTGTGACCCGGAAAACCTGTGGCAGCACCTTGCTGTCTTCTGAGCCCCGGTCAGCAACCTTACAGTGCCCGTGACTTTTACTGACATTACTTGGCCCCTGTGCATCATCCGAGTTGCCCTACCCAGGTCCTTCCTGACCGACCCGGATAACTTAGCCGGCTCTTCTTTCCTGGATCCGGTTAAACCTCACCGGATCCCCTTTGGTCTTTTCTTTCACTGGCTTGAAGTAGGACTGACCGAATCGCCTTGAGATCCGACCCGGATAACTTAGCCGGCTCTTGATCCGGTTAGACCTTAACTGCTCATAACTCATCATCTTTGCCCTACCCGGGGGCAGCCCCCCGACAGTAGTCCCCGAAGCTGGTGCGGTCCTACGGCATCGGCTGAAGGGCCGTTCCAGATTCTAAACCAACATCACTAACCGGATCACCTCTAGCTGTCTCCGAATTTTCCGGGACATGTGGCAGGAAAAGCCTGTGCAAAGCCGTATAACCCGGGTTGTCAGCTCGTTATCCGGATCCACCGGGTATTCGAGTGTGTTTGACCAGAAGACCACGTCTCCTCGTTTTCTCCGTTGACCGGCACATAGGATCCGCTCCACCGCTTCCAATTCTGCGGCGTGGCCACGAGTGCTTGAAATACACGGCCACAGCAGCTGCCACAGAGTTCCGCGACGCAAGGGATCTAACCGTGCTCCGGTAACCGCGCGGTAGTGGGGGGCAGTTACCGCTGGAGGCTATAAAGAGGGCGCGGTGGTTTTTCCCCTTCTTCTTCCTCTCAACTCTCACTAACCCGCTCCATCGACGCCGCCGCAACCTCGCCATTCAAGGTTGCCGCGCCAGGGACGCACAGCGTACCAGAGCAAGACCATCGGAGCCGCGCCTCGCGCCCATCTCCGACGTTTCTCCGTCGAACTCCTCCTTCGAGCGACTCGCACTGTAAGTTCTTCCTCCTCTCGCCATAGCCACCGTGACGAGTTCATACTCTCGGAATACACACACCTGTTCTTGGTAGATTGATGCGTATCTAAGCCCGTGTTCCTGCCGTAGCACACTCCGCAAATTTTCTGTCCAAGTTCCGCAATAGACTGGCCTAGATACACCTGTCCCCGTTGGAGCAGTTCAACCATGTTTTTACCCGTGATTTTCTTTCTTTTTTACCACCGCTGTAGATCTTCCCAACCCTAGAAACTTGCGGAAAGATGTTTGCGACTTCCAACCGCTTCACCTTCTCCTCCGGACCCGGTTAGCCCTACCCGGGATAGGATTAGCCGAGTCACCATAGATCGGATTCGGCTTTAATGTTATCCGATTCTTCTTTGGTCCCATGGATTCCGAATTTCCTGACCCGGTTATCCGACTCTTTGCTGCAGGACCGATTCGGTTATGGCCAAACTTCCCCCTGGCCGATGGGAAGGATCTGATGTTACCAAAAATGACTTGGAATGGCTACGAGCCACCCGACGCATAACGCCCCAAGCCATCTGCCGCCGACCCGGAAAAGAACTGCACCGGCGCCCGAACCCGGTGAACGCGTGGTATTCATAGCACACTTCGAGCGCGGGCTCGGGTTACCTGCCAGTGACTTCTTCCGGGCCTTTCTGGACTTCTTCGGATTACAGCTTCACCACCTCCCGGCGAACGCCTTCGTCTCTTTATCAGCTTTCTCTTCCTTCTGCGAAGGCTATCTCGGTCTTTGGCCGAGTGTGGATATATGGGCAAAGTACTTCCACCTTCGCAAGCACACCATCCCGGGTACCAAGCCGAAAGAGCTGACCGCTTGCGGTTCGGTTAGCATCACGCCACGGCAGGGATCCGCCTTTCCCCGAGTCACCGGCCTAGAGACGGTGAAGAAATGGCAAAGGACCTGGTTTTACATAAAGAGCGCTGAGGGCCATGACGCTCTTAATCTGCCCGAATTCAGGATGGAGCCGCCAGAGCCGAGCTGAACTTCGGTTACAATCCGGCTGAAACGATTGCTGAACTCCAGACAGTGCACACCGCTCTGGAGGATTTTTTGAAGAATGGCATGATCTCTGACGACCTCCTCCGGACCTTCATCTCTCGCCGGGTCAGCCCTCTTCAAAGGCGTGACCACAAGATATGCCACATGCGTGGCGCACTAGATCCTACCCGGATCAGCAAGCACGAGCTTAACAAAGCTTCCGTCTTCAGACGGGTAAACGCCATTGCTGTCAATGAGATGTCGGACAAATGGCGGTGGGGTGTAAAGCCATTCTACCGGGAAAAACTTCCTCCACAGGTTAGCTCACCACTCTCCGAACCCAACCTACTTCATCCGCATAACCGCGGCCTGATCCGGATTCGCATTACCTTCTTTGTAGCTGTTTGATCGCCAACTTACTGAAGACGGAGATCTCTCCACCAAGGCATGGACACCGGATCTCAGCCCGCCGCGCGAGGGCGAAGAAGATCCGGATACGGATGACTATTTGCCCATTCCCCGTGCCAAGCCAGTCCGCAAGGGTAAGCAATCAAACACTCACAACCTTTCCGACGAGGAAGATGAAGATTGCTGCATCTTAGAACCCATCAATGCTATTCCGATTTCATGGTTACCACCACCTTATGTTCCAGCCAAAGATGATACCCAAGAGACATCTCGGAAACGCGCTGAGGCGCCCGAGACAAATGCCCCAGAGACCAAGCGAAGAAAGAAATCCGGCGACAAGCCGAGCCGTGTCAAACCGATGCCCACCACCAAGGGGTAACATTGACCGAACTTTATTTGCTTTCTTCCTCTATTAACCGAGTCATATCTATCCGAGTTAACTGTTTGCTTTGCTTTATGCAGTGATGTCCTCATCACCGCGCAGACTCATTCATCCATCTCTTCTCCCATTCCTCCATTGGATACGGCCATGGAAACCCAGTCTCCTGACCGAACTGCCACCTCACCCACGCGTGTCCCAACTACCAATATTCCCCAGCCGACTCCCATCTCAGAGCCGGTTATCGACTTGGAGAGTGAGGAAACCTCGGCTCCAATCCGAGATTCAAGCTGGCCACGTCCTTTGAAGGAGCTGGAGAAGGAAAAGGCTAAGACATCGGTTAAGTCCACACCTAAGCCGGATTCCCGTCCTGCTCCTGCAACTCAATCTGCACTGAGCCAAGAGCAGCAGCAGAAGAAGAAGAAACCGAGGCAGCAACAACCACAAGTAACCCCTGAAGAGCAGCAACAGCAGCAACAACAGCAACAAACTTCCGAGAAACCACAGAAACCGCAACATCAGAGACAGACCCCGGGTGCATCACCTCCACCCAAGCCGACTCAAGTTGTCTTTGGCACAACTTCCTCCACTCCGGATAAGCAAGTGATTGCTGTCAAGCAAACCACCGCTACCTCCTCTGCCATTCAATCCGGCCAAGCCAAGCCTAAGCTCAGCACTGCCAATGACTTTATTGAGGCCTGGAACGCCGTGGACCTTGCACCAGGCTTTTCCGCTGCAACGCCGCACCCTGCTGGTCCTAGCCGAATGATGCAATCTCTTCATTCAGTGAAGGTTGCGTTTACTGCATCGCACCAAGTCTTCGAGGTAAGTTTGCCGAATCTTGCTTTTAGTTCGTCATGATCAAATAGTATACACCCAGTCCCCGAGATTCGGGTCGAACGACTGATACTCTTTGGAGTAAGAAAGTCATTCGGCTTGAATCTTTTAAAAAATTTGATCATGATCTTTTTCTTAACTGAAAAAACTGTGAGACCCCCAGTCCCCGGGTTTCTTTTTAACCGATTCGGTCAGTCTCGGCCAATCTCCGAGATTTGTTTTGGCTCCACCTTGTCTCGGGTATCAGTCCCCGAGTCTCTTTTGACGCTATCTACTTTCTTTCAGGAAAGCACGGGCACTCGCAGCGACCTCTTTAAGCAGCTTGCCAACCAGTACCACAAGCTCCAAAAATCATTTGATGCCTTGGTCCTCAAGATGAATAGCAAAGAGGAAGAGCAAAAGCGTGCTTTATCCGAGGAAAAATCAGAGGTAGCCCGAGTCCAGCGGGAGCTTGACCGGGTTGAAAAAGTGAAGAACAAAGTTAAAGGAGAGCGGGATGCACTGCGGAGGGAGAGAGACACGCTCCAAAAGGAGAAAGATACAATTCAGAAGGAGCGAGACACTTTGCACGCCGGGCTACAGAGGCGAGCCGAAATGGATAAGCAGATTCAAACCACAGTGGCCGAGTCTGAAGCTGAACTGAAAGCTGCTAAAGAAGAACTGGCTGCTCACCAAGCGGCCAGTGCGAAATGGCTGGCTCAACTTGCTAGCCTTAACGATGACATGGATCGTAAGTTCACCGAATCCCCTTTTTTCTTTCTGCTCTTAACCGATACATATGATTGTGTTCCTTCTTGCTGAACTCAGTATTAGCTTATTTGTTTGTAGGAGAGTTTACCAGCATTCGGCTTCAAGCCGCCAAGGCTGTGCGAAACGCCCGAGCTGAGAGAGCTAAATTAACCGAGGCTCCCCTATCCGAGACATGGGACATCGAAGATCATATTACAGCACTTAAGGCTCGGATTGCTCCTCTGAAGGATTCCCACATTGGTCTGCTTAATGCAAGTCTCAAGGCTCACCGAATCTTGTTTCCTGAAGCGCGGCAAGTTGTGCCCGTGGAGGAGCTGATCAGAGACCTGGATCAAGCAATGACCCGGTTAAAACAGTGGAGGTCTTCGTCTGCCCGCGCTGGTGCTGACGCAGCTTTGTTATTCATCATGTCCTGGTACGAGCTGATTGACCTTGCCAAAGTGCGCTCCTTTCGCGAGGGTTCTTCATGGGCTACAGACCCTATCCGGATCAAGATCCGTGAAGAAGCCGCCAACTTCATGGCCGAATTTGCACGCACCAAGCATCTTGATCTGGAGGCTCCAGTCTACTCGGATGGAGAAGACACTGAAGAAGAGGAATCAGACGACGCCTCCGCTGAAGAATATGCCGACTCAGAGGGCGAGTCTGATGAAGAAAAATCCAGCAAGGTACCAGCCTCCGACTCGGCCAAGCTCACCGAACAAACTCCAACCGAGTCTTTTGTGATTTCAGCCACTAACTTGACTGTGATTACTAAACAGGCTTCACGCGATCCGGAAATTTCCGAATCCGCCCATCCTTCAAGCTCTCCAGTCAAGATTACTTCCGGAGCGCCACCATCTTCCGAATCTGCTCCAGCAACAGAACCTCTCGTAACCGCGTCCACTTCCACCGAAATACCCGTAACCGAGGTTCGCGCGCCCGAAGCTCCGCTAACCGAAGCTCCTCCCACAGAAGTTCCCGCAACTGAAACTCCTATGACCGAGTCTGCCGCGACCGAGTCCGCTGCCCCTGAAGTACTTAACAAAAACATTAAATCCCCGGTATGCCGGGAGCAGATGTAATAGACTATTTTAAGTTCTTTCGAGACTATGCTTATCATGCTTAACGTGATCCGGACAAGGTTTATGTTGGATCATCTTAAACCGAGTCCCCGAGTCTGTTTTCTTGTTTACTACTTTTGCCAAATCTTTGCTCTTGTCTACCTCTTTGGGTGTTTTGACAGTCGAGTCACAAGATAGGAATCATAGCATACAGTACTTGAAACATGCGAGTTGTGGTTTAGAATCATTCAACATAAACGAAAAAATAAATAACAGGGGTTAGTAAACGACATGTGCCGAATCGGTTTTGGACCGAGTCCCCGTGTCCATTTTCATGTTTCCCATATTCCTCATCTCTGCTCTTGACTACCATTTTGGTGTTTGTCAGTCGAGTCACGAGATCAACAACACAACATACATTACTTGAAACTCAGAACAAGGTTCAAAGCGATTCGGCACATGAACGGCAACAAACAAAGCCGTAATAAACAACACACGCATAAGGACGAAGCAGTCCCCGAGTCCAGACTCGGATTACTGCGATTTCATTCATGATAAATTGAAATACATACATTGCGCCCTTTAAGAGTAGAAGGGTCGAAGCAGAGCTACATTCCAAGGTCGCTTGGTTTCCTGTCCGGGTCTGTCCAAGCCATCCTCCCTTGGTTCCTGTACATCTATAAGATAGTACGAGTCATTGTGCATAGCCCTGCTCACAATGAATGGTCCCTCCCATGGAGGTGACAATTTGTGTCGGCCTTTGCTGCGCTGCACCAGCCTCAGCACTAGATCACCCTCATGAAACACTCGAGGACTGATTTTCGGCTATGATAACGCCTGAGATTTTGCTGGTATATTGCTGTCCGAGACAGGGCCAACTCTCTTGCTTCCTCTAGCAGATCCACTGCATCTTCCCGGGCCTCCTTTGCCTCGGTTTCAGTGTACATTGCCACCCTTGGTGCATCATATTCTATGTCAGTGGGTAGGACAGCTTCTGCCCCATACACCAGAAAGAATGGCGTATAGCCTGTGACCGATTCGGTGTAGTCCTTAGACCCCATAGAACTGATGGGATTTCATCTATCCAGCACCCTGGAGTTTTCAACAATGGTTCAATGAGACGAGCCTTGATGCCGGCTAACACTAGAGCATTTGATCTTTCCACTTGCCCATTGGACTCTGGATGTGCCACTGAGGCTATGTCTAACCGGATCCCCTTATTCATGCAGAATCGGGCAAACTCTCCGACAGCAAAGTTTGTGCCGTTATCCGAGATGATGCTATGAGGGTATCCGTATCTCAAAATGATTTCTTTCAAGAAGATTACAGCCGAACGGCCATCCACTTTCCGTATTGGTTTCACCTCTATCCACTTGGTGAACTTATCCACCATCACCAGCATATGTGTCATGTTGCCCCTAGCCGGCTTGAAATCTCCCACCATATCCAAACACCACACCGCAAATGGCCAAGTAATAGGAATTGTCTTCAGTGCCGATGCGGGTAAGTGTGTTTGCTTAGCAAATCTCTGGCATCCTTCACACCTGCGGACTATGTCCTCCGCATCTGCATGAGCAGTGGGCCAATAAAATCCATGCCGGAACACTTTAGCCACCAGGGCTCTTGTACTGCAATGATGTCCACATTCACCTTGGTGTATCTCTAGGAGCATCTCCTTGCCCTCTGCTGGCTCCACGCAGCGCTGCAACACCTCGGTTACACTTCTTTTGTATAACTCCTTGTTGATGATGGTATAAGCCTTGGATCTCCTCTGGACACGCCTAGCCTTGGTCTCATCGCTTGGCAAGCTTCCTTCCTCGATGAACTTCATGATCTCTTCAGCCCACTCTGGTACTGGATGCAAAGGGAACAAGTGCTCATTTTCTTCCACAGGTTTGGCCGCCATTATCTCTTCTATCAGCTTCTGTCCATTCCCCACAATCCGGTTAGCATCATCATCTCTACTCCTCTTTCCCAAGACTCGGTTAGCATTTTCCGAATCTGCGTGAGCAGTCCCCGAGTCCGGGCATGCAGTCCCCGGGTCTTCCTCGATATACTCAACGTCAACATTCATAGGAATAGCTTCGGATTCTTGCTTGGGAATAAAAATCGACTCGGAATCAGGCGACGGTTTGATTGAAGGGACCCTTAGATGATTCAAGGATATTCCGGGTGGGATTGCCTCCCTAGACGACCCGAGTTTTGACAGAACATCTGCAGCTTGGTTTTCCAGCCGAGGTATATGCTTGTATTCACAGCCTTCAAAAAATCCCGAAATTTTCTGAACATGAAACCGATACAGTGCCATATTGGCATCAAGAGCATCCCAATTTCCAGAAGATTGCTGTACGACCAAATCCGAATCACCGAAACATTCAATTCGGCGAACGCCGATGTCCCGAGCCACATTAAGCCCATGGATCAGTGCCTCATACTCGGCTACATTGTTTGACGCTGAGAAATGAATCTGCAATACATATCGCAATTGATCCTGTTTTGGTGATGTGAGCACCACTCCAGCACCTAGCCCGATTTTGCATTTGGAACCGTCAAAGTGCAACCTCCAGTAATTGTAATCCGGTTTAGGTGGCTCATATTGCATCTCAGCCCAGTCACAAAGGAAATCCGGCAAAGCCTGAGACTTGATAGCGTCTCTTCTCTCATAATGCGGTGTGTAAGGAGACACTTCTATCGCCCATTTGGCAACTCGGCCAGTTGCATCTTTGCACCCAATGATCTCCGCAATTGGAGCTTCACACACCACTGTAATCGGGTGCTCTTGGAAGTAATGTTTCAATTTCTTGACCGCCAGGTACACACCATATGTCATCTTCTGGTAGTGAGGATAATTTTGCTTCGAAGTTGAGATCACCTCACTCAAATAGTACACCGGCCTCTGCACGGATTTGCCCTCTTCCTCTCTTTCTACCACAATAACCACACTTACGACCCGGTTAGTGGCCGCAATGTAAAGCAACATCGGTTCACTCGGCAAAGGTGATGCCAAAATGGAGCAGTGGACAACATCTTTTTCAACTCATTGAAAGCCGAATCTGCCTGTGGGGTCCATGTGAACCCGGTGCTCTTTCTCATCAATTGATATAAGGGCAAAGCTTTCTCTCCTAACCGACTCACAAACCGGCTTAATGAGGCTAAGCACCCGGTGAATTTTTGCACATCTTTTAGACACTTAGGCAATTTCATGTTTTCTATGGCTCGGATCTTAGCCGGGTTAACTTCAATGCCTCGGCTTGATACAAGGAAGCCAAGCAACTTTCCAGCCGGGACACCAAAGGTGCATTTATCCGGATTCAATTTCAACCGATATTTTCTCAAGTTCACAAATGTCTCCTCGAGATCCCGAGGAGAGTATGTTTCTCTTTAGTTTTGATAACAATATCATCGACATAGACCTGCACATTTTTGCCCATCTGGGAGTGTAGGCATTTCTGCATACATCTCTGATAAGTAGCACCGGCATTTCTCAAACCGAAACACATGACACGATAGCAATACGCCCCATACGGGGTAATAAAAGCAGTCTTTATTTGATCTTTAGGGTTCAGTGGTATCTGGTGAAAACCAGAGTACGCATCAATAAAAGACAACAACTCACACCCAGCAGTGGAATCGATCACTTGATCAATCCGAGGTAAAGGAAATGGATCCTTCGGACACGCCTTGTTCAGATTGGTGAAGTCTATACACATGCGCCACACCTTGACCACAGCTGGTTCGTCCTTCTTCTTCTCTACCAGAACCGGATTGGATATCCAGTCTGGATGCAGCACCTCCATAATGAATCCGGCTGCCAGTAGCTTAGCCAGCTCATCGAGCACCACTTTTCTTCTATCTTCTGAGAGACGCCTAGTCGGTTGCTTAACCGGTTTTACTTCTGGCCTGACAAACAAAGAGTGCTCTGCCAATTCCCTCGGAACACCAGGCAGGTCCTTAGCCGACCATGCAAAGATATCCCGATTCTCACGGAGGAAATGGCAGAGCGCGCTTTCCTATTTCTCGCCCAAACCGGCTCCAATGATGGCCATGCGCTCTGGGTTCTCCGGGTCAATGGGGATCTTCTTTGTCTCCTTGGGCACTTCAAAGGTTGCGCCGCCATCCGGGTTGGTCATGGCCAGCACGCCTAACTGAGCCGACTTCGCCATTGCCACCACCTCGTGCATCTTGCTCTTTTCAGCTTGTATCACCAGTGATTCGGCTAAGTTGGAACCAACTGTAGCACACTGTATGGCCTTCTTGTAGTCTCCCGCAACGGTGATAACACCATTCGGGCCAGGCATTTTCATCTTGAGGTAGGCCACATGAGTAGATATCATGAACTTGGCTAATGCTGGCCTGCCAAGCAGAGCATGGTATGGGCTTTCCAAATCCACCACCTCGAACTCGAGACTCTCAAGCCTGTGATTGTCCCTGGTACCGAACAACACATCTACCCAGATCTTACCCATGGGGGAACAAGATACCCCGGGTACTATGCCATGGAAAGTACAGCTGCTCTGTTGCAACTGATTCGGCGAAATACCCAACTTGATCATTGTGTCCCGATACATGATGTTTATGGCACTGCCATTGTCGACCAAGACTCGGCTAAATTTCACGTTCAGCTTGGGTCCAACCAAAGTTGGATCCACCACCAGTGCATAGTTCCCTGGGCTTGGCATGATCCTTGGGTTATCCGCCCTGCTCCAAGTGATCTCCTGCTCAGACCAGTTCAAGTACTTTGGAACTGCTGGCATCACGGCATTCACCTCCTTTGCTCGTCTCAACTGACTTTTCTTGTCAGTTGGCTCGGTCACGAAAACCACATAACTCTGATGTGCTTCCTTGTAATCATTCCCAGGGTATCCACCTTGCCTACTTGGGCCATCACCATTGTCACTGCCTCCCATGTTCACCAGGTTAACCGGCTTCGTTGCTGCTGGCCTTGGAGTTCCAGCGTTGACCGGGGTCGCATTGGCTCCGGTTAGCGGCATGTTTGGCCTGAAATTCGGTCTAGGAGCACCTCTTTGAGGTGGTCCTCTTTGACCTTCCGCCTGAATGCGGTGATGCCAACTACAGTTCCGGGTCGAATGATTAGCCGGTTTGCGCGGATCGGTGGTGTGATAACAGCAAGGCCCATCTAATCTGGACTCAAAAGTCAGAGGTGGACTTGGTCCCTCCCACACTTTCTTCGGCCAAGCACCTTGATTCGGCCTCCAAGCTGGACCATCAGTTTTCTGCCTCTGCGCATCTCCTCCACCGGGTTGATCCATGTTTACCGCAGCAACTTGATCAGAACCGTATCTGTAATCCGGATCTCTTCTCTTGTAACCGAATTCATGTCGGTCACTAGGCCTTAATGGTCCAACTCGGTTATTAACTGGTTGCCTCCTGTTTGCTCCCACTGCATCCAATGCGGGCTGTGTTGGATCACCCAGCGCATACGTGTCTGCTATCCGGATCATATCTGCCAGGGTTTTCGGCATATCTCTTTGGAGTTTCTGCCAAAGTGGTGTACCATGCCTGCATCCCTGTGCAAACCATGAAATGGCCTGCTCCTCCACTACACCTTCGCAAGAATTGCGCATGTTGCTCCACCGAGTCAAATACTCTCGGTCTGTCTCCCTCTCTTCCTGCTTGCACGCAGCCAGGAGCTGAGGTCGGTTTGGCCTCTTGTAGGTGCTGGAGAAGTTGCTGTTAAACGCCTGTTCCAAATCCATCCAACAATTGATACTACCCGGCGGCAAGTTATTCAACCAGATCCGGGCTGGACCTTCTAACATATGCGGGAGATACCGGACCGCCCATCGGCGATTGCCCCCCGCAATGTGCACTGATGATACATAGTCCGTCAGCCAATCCTGTGGCTTGGTGTCCCATTATACGGCTTCGTGTTGCGGCCGAGCTGAAACAAAGGCACACTTGGCTCATTCATTATCCGAGGTCCAAAGCATGGTGGACCCGGTGGGCCCTGCTCTTCCAGCTTCTCGGACTGGTAGATTCTGTCCAATTTGAGACGCTGATCATCCGGATCCAACATCCGAGGCCCCAGTCTCGACGCCAGTGCATTGTCATACGTCTGGTATCCGGCTCGCGCCATAGCCGAATTGCCATCGTCATAATGGTAGCCCACCTGGCCACCACTCTGCTGCTGCACCTGTGCCATCATTTGCTGTCCGGGGTGGCGAGGCGGTTGACCTCGGCCAGCCGAATTCTCCCTTCCAGTACCCGGATTGCCTTGACCACCACTGTTTCTGCCTTGTCCGCCTTTTCCTTGGGCTGCAAGTTGCTTGCTTGCGTATACCGCATCATAAGTTTGCAGCTGCTTGCTCTTACCCGAGTTCACACTTTGGGCTCGGTCAATCCCAACATGCGGAGAGGACGCTTGCCCCTTAGACTTCTGGCTAGCAGCCCTAACCGAGACAACTACCCGGGAACCACCAGCATCCGGATTAGCTTTCCTGTAGGCCTCATTCTGCCTGTTGCACACATCCACTAGCTCATTCACTCTCTCCGCCTGCTTGCGCCAAGCATCCCCGGTCAGGTTACTTAATTCAGCTCGCGCTGCTGCTGCAGCCCTAAGATTCTTAGCCGGGGAGCTATAAACCGGCTTGCCTGTTCCGGACCTATGACTAGTGGCTTTACTTGAGCTCGAACCTGCAGCTCTAGCCAACTCGTCGTTGAGGTCCTTGCCTCTGTTACGTAGCTCGGCTTTCTTGCGCGAGCGGTGCACTACAGGAGTAAAGCCATCTGTGATACCATTGGCAGCATTGTATTCTCTCAGGTCTCTATCAAACTCTTGCCTAGACTCTATCACTAACCGAGCCTCTTTTTGCAACCTCAGGCGCTCTGCCTCTAGCTGAGCTACAGTAAGATCAACATTTGCTCCAGGAGCCACTGGCCGAGCTAGCTTTTCCAAGATACCCTCTAAGGAAGCACCCCTGCTTGACGTGCCAAGGGGACCAACCGGATCGGGTTTCTCCTTAGGGAACTTAGCTGTCCGAGTCGGCATGTCATCCGGATCGACTGGCGTGGCCAGCTCCTCTGGCACGCTCGTGCTGGCACCTCCTTTGCCTGCAGCAGCGTTTGCGGCAGCCACCATGACCTCCACGCTGCTCCCAGGGCGAGCGCTACGCCCTCCGCGAGCTGCGCGGAAAGAGGAGGATCCGCAGCCACGAGCACCTGCGCCGGGTACTCGCGAACTGGCTCGGTGGCGACGTAGGTGACGAAGCTGCCCAGCGTCATGAGGAAGCCATCCGCGGGGAAGGGCTTGTTGGAGAAGCACCCCGCGTTGTCGCTGATGAAGTTGAACTCGCCGAGCTTGCACACGAGCCCGGAGAGGACCCGCTCGCCGGCACCAGTGACGGAGCCCGTCCGGATGGAAACCCCAGCCAACGCCAATGCTTGCCCCACGGTGGGCGCCAACTGTCGTGGTGGTGTCACGGCAGATGCCATGGGTATGGCTTAAGTGTGGGCTCGCTTGGGCGTTGGGGGAACCGGGGAGGGTTTGCGCGCCTACGAAGCACGCATGAAGACCAAACAAGAACCTCGCAGGAATCAACAAGAACAAAGCAAACCAAGAACAGCGAAGAACACCACGATGTACCCTGCTTCGGGGCCCTCTTGTGGAGGTAACACCCCTACTGCAGCTCTAGCCTACTCTCTTATATCTCAAGTGTTTACAAGTACAGAGCGCTCCTTGAGCTGTATGATGAACAAAGGAACGGGCTCTAGGTAGAAGATGAAGCTTGGGGGGAAATGATGCTCACAATGGTCGATCCTCCCCACAGAAGGAGGTGGTGTTGCCTATATACAGTAACCGAATTACCCTTTTGCCCCTGGCCGCAGAGGACAATGGCATGGACAAGGAGAACAGGACAAACACTGGCCACTGTCACTCAGCCCAGCTCACCCTCTGTTCACCACAGGCTTATCTTTCCTCTTTGAGCTTAAGGCAGTGTAGACCACAGTAGCCTAGCCACTGCCCCTTTCCCGAATAGGCCGAGTCAGCGCCTAGGGGCTTGTGACCCGGAAAACCTGTGGCAGCACCTTGCTGTCTTCTGAGCCCCGGTCAGTAACCTTACAGTGCCCGTGACTTTTACTGACATTACTTGGCCCCTGTGCATCATCCGAGTTGCCCTACCCGGGTCCTTCCTGACCGACCCGGATAACTTAGCCGGCTCTTCTTTCCTGGATCCGGTTAAACCTCACCGGATCCCCTTTGGTCTTTTCTTTCACTGGCTTGAAGTAGGACTGACCGAATCGCCTTGAGATCCGACCCGGATAACTTAGCCGGCTCTTGATCCGGTTAGACCTTAACTGCTCATAACTCATCATCTTTGCCCTACCCGGGGGCAGCCCCCCGACAGTTGGGCTGTCGTCGATCGATCGACAGTTTTCGTAGAAAAAATAAATAGAGTGAAGAAAACACTCAAAAAGATATATCCTCTTGCATAGAGTCTTTTTATGTGTACTAGTTGCTATGTGAAATGATAAACTTGATTTTCGACAAAAGTTTCACAAACATTCTTCACAAAAAGTACTATCATGTAGAAACAACCTACAAAACGTACGCGTTTCTCATCAATTCTCGAATCAACCAAGTTAATTATGTCAAGTCTCACGCATAGTTTGTGATAAATTGCTCATATTTGACACATATGTGTGCCTTGATATAGGAAGCAATGGTTCCGAAGGGAAGTTACAGATTATTTCTATAAATAGCATTTTCGTAGTTATTTGGATTACATGCAAAGTTAGTGCTGGCGGACGCTTTAGTGTGCCCGCCAGCGGTACTGAACTGACCGCTGGCGGACGATGTAATCTGCCCGCCAGCTGTACTGTCACATTTTTTCCCGCTGAGCTCAGCCGACGCAACTACCGCTGGCGGGCCCTATTTAGCGTCCGCCAGCGATACATTCAGTACCTCTGGCGGGCACGTATTCTGTCCGCCAACGGTTGTTTGCCCCGCCTCCTCCCAAATTTCTGCTCCTACCGCTGGCGGACAGAGTGGGCGTCCGCCAGCGGTACGTCCAGAACTAGTGGCGGACTCGAAAAACCGCCCGCCAGCGGTCGAAGCGCTGGCGGACGAAAAAGACGTCCGCCAGCGGTATGCTGGTGGCTATAAGCCTTTTCCTACTAGTGTAATGGCCATACACGGTATCTAAGGAATACTTATTTTATTTTCTTTTTTACACCAAAAAGAATGATTTACTAAAGATAATTTAATTAGAAGAAAATAGGTTGGGTTAAGAAATGTGTTTTCTGTGATTTAGATGAGTCTGTCGAACACCTATTTATATCTTGCTGGTTTGCGTGTGAAATTTGGCGCTTGGTGCATTTTACTTTCAATATTTACCCTCTACTAGTGTAGCAAATTTCTTTGTAGCTGGTTAAATGGGGTGGCTAAGACGTCCAAAGAGCTTATTAAAATTGGTGCCGTGTCTATTCTCTAGGCTATTTGAAACTGTCGCAATGTTATTATCTGTAACAAAGCAACATCTATTCACTATTTTTAGGTTGGATCCACATGTGGTCATTTCTTCTCCCGCGGGAGCGACGTGGCCGCATGGACACCGAATGTATTAAATGATGATAGTCGTACGGTCTATCTTCCATGGGTTGGGTGGCGACATCATAAGAAACTAGATGGATAGAAGCGTTTATTAAGTGGTTGATTTTTTATTCACTCTGAGTGATCCATAAATTGTAATCTTTGATATACTCTAAAAGTTTAATAATTGTGGTGACTGTGTGAATCATTTTGATGCAGAGTCTGGAATCCGCACCTTTAAAAAAAAAAAAATCCTTGGTGTCTCACCTAGCTTTTGATATTATATTGCTACAAGGTCGAATGTAATTAATATTTTATTGATATTAATATATACTCGCTGCGAAAAATGATTGTCACTTTGGGTAAGATGGTCTCTTGGCACAGTTATATGAATTATGATACGTAAAAAATGAGTTGTTAGCATAAAAACTGCGACTTTGATGTTCAAATTCCGAAAAACCGCGACAATGAATTGGGATCGCACAAAACCGTGACTTTGGTGTCGTTCGCTCGCAATAAACACACATTGGTCGTTAAACGCGAATTGACAGGAAAACTGACGTGTGGGTCCCACCCCAAAGCTGACGTGGCATGGAGAGCCCACTTGTCAGGACCAATTTGCATATTTTTTACTCGTCCCACTTGTCAGCCCATAGGAGCCAATTAAATAAAATAAAAAATGTCTAAAAAAATAAAAAATACGTCACCCTGTCGTCCGCCCAGCCCTTGCCTCTCCTCCGGCGAGCCCCTGCCTCACCTGCTGCACCACGTCCGGCGAACCCCCTGCTCTCCACCGCCGTCGGCTGCCGGGAGCGCAGCGAGGTTGAGGACGCGGGCGGCGCGGGAGCGGGAGGAGGGCCGGCGCGTGAGCAGGATGGGGCGGCGTCTGGCGTTCGGCTGGGGAGCGGGAGGGGGAAGGCCAGTACGGACGCGCTCCGGTCCGGGCGCTGCGGTCTGGGATGCCGATGTGTAGCCCCCTGCTCTCCACCATCGTCGGCGGCCGGGAGCGCAGCGAGGTCAAGGACGGCGGCCGGCGCGGGAGCTGGAGCGGGAAGGCCCGCGCGTGAGCAGGATGGGGCGGCAGCCGGGCCAGCTGAGGAGCGGGAGGGGGAAGGCCGGCGAGTTAGCGGGATGGGGCGGCGGCCTGCGCCAGGGTGCTCGAGGGCCTCGGCCTGCCGGTGCAGACGCGCTCCGGTCCGGGCGCTCGCTAGGCTCGACGCGCTTCGGACGAAGCAGGGGCTCGGCGACGCACGTCAGCGAGCAGGGAAGCGTGGTGGAGAAGCAGGTTGGCGGCGGCGGGCATAACCCGCGTCCATGGTGCCTGGAACAGAGCCGCGCCGACGCCGGGGAGTCTTGGAATTTTTCTTTTTTAGTCATTTTTCTTTTTAATAATTCGCTCCCATGGGCTGACAAGTGGGACCCAGTAAAATATATGCAAATTGGTTCCGACAAGTGGTGCTCTCCATGCCACGTCAGCTGCTCGGTGGGTCCCACACGTCAAATTCGGTGTCAGTTCGCGTTTAGCAACCGACGTGTGTTTATTGCGATTTTTTTACTGTGAACGCCACCAAAGTTGTGGTTTCTGCGATCCCACATTAATGTCGCGGTTTTCCGCAATTTCACCTTCAATGTTTGCGGTTTTATGCTAACAACTCCGTAAAAACTGCACCATTTTTGTTACCATCAGCTTGAACCATGATACCATCATAGCGATTTTGTGTCGAGAAATTATGCGCCACTACGGGCTAATTGTCGCGCCGATTTTCTTGGGCTCCTCAGGAACGATGATGTGGGATCTAGCCCCCTAGAAGCAGCGCAGACCTAAGAGAGATTCAAAAATTTCCGGCAAACCAATAATGATCACATGAACTTGTCTCTCAACTCTCATCCTTTCTTTCCCCGATCCCTCGTGCTCCGGAGAAAAAAATGCTCGGTACCTACGTACTCCGTACGTTCTAGCTAGCTAGGGGGGGACATGAGACAGGGCATCAAATCCTCCAAGCAAACGAGCCTTCTCCCTCACCCCTTTTCCTCCACGGCAACCAGCACTTTTGATAGATAAGAACAAGCCAACAATGATGTGCGGCAATTCCTTTGCGCCAGTGGCTCGGAAATCGGAATCATGCGCTGCTAGTGGCGGTATATTTATGTGTTGATGTGCTTAGGCTGATTTGTGTGTGTTTGTTGACCATCAAATCCACATATTACCGAGAACTTGTCTGTGGCAAGATGGTTAGGAGGGTGGTTGTACCCCCAGCCCAACAGAGTTCAAACCCCAGGTTTGATGATGGTGTTTCTAATTTAGGCGGAATTTATTCTTCAGTGGGAGGCGACGTTCCCGTCGACAGCGAGGTGCCCATGGTGACTTCGTCAATTTTAAGACCCAACCATCGGATCAGTCTTTCGGAGGTGCTCATAGGGGTAGGGTGTGCGTGTGTGCGTTCATAAGAGTGAGTGTATGCGCGTGTATGTGAGCGTCTGCGTTGTACTGTGTTTCTCAAAAAAAAAAATCCACAGATTACCAAAGCTGCGAAGGCTCGTTTGGTCTGAATCTTTCTCTTGGAAATATCAGGGGAAGAAAGCAGCTGAGACAGATGTTTTGTTTTGCAGCTGCAAGCGGCCTATCTCTGTGTACTTACAGTGATGCAATTGTGCGAGGATTCTGCGGATCGAGTGACGATTCCTTCAATCCTACTACCTGTGGCTGAAGTGGCAGGCGCTCGTTGATCGGACGAGATCTGTTACTGCAGAAGATACTCTCCTAAGTCCCACAAAGACACTTCTTAGAAAGAAAGAACTCGAAGGAATTTGACATAATACTTCCATCTTTTCGTTTTAGTTTTCACTTGAACTTCCATCTTATTTCTCCAAGCTTTCTTTCAGTCTTCGATATATGGCATCCTGCTCCTGGAATTCTCCGCAGGCTATGATCTTTTCATAACTACGCACACGGTAACAACTTGCAAACACATGCTCTAGCTCTTTTTTCCAGGCCTAGCGCGAAGTTCCCAGTAACTTCGATCGGTGAGACTTTCCGCAAGCTAGGAATCTGAGCAGCTAGAAAATGGCAGATGATAATATGCTCCTAACGCCAGGAGAATCACACATGCAGAGTACTTAACAAGGCCGGACGGGGACCCACATGCATGGCGCGCGACACATTTTCAAAGCCCCGGTTCGTAGTACGTTCTTTCCGGGGGAAGGAAGTGGAGCGGGAACAAGACGCTCGAGGCTTTTTTTTTTACAGAACACGCATAAGCCATGCGCGTCTTCTATATTAAGATAGAAAGGAGTATTACAGTATTGCAACCCCGAAGCAGAACACAAGCGAAACTGCCCCGAGATCACCCCACACACGCACGCGAAGATGAATTACAGCGCTGCTCGCGGCGACCCAAACAACTTAGCTCTCTTCCACAACTGAAATTCTTCCTCGATTTTCCTAGCCACCACATGCGCCAAGGTGAACACCTTGTCGAACACGCGACTGTTCCTCTCCAGCCATAACAATCTTGCCGTCAGAATTACAAGGGAATTCATATCCCTCCTGCGTGCCTTGGGGACTAGGGCAGTGATCCGCGGCCACCAAACCTTGCAAACGGAAGAGTCCGTCGGCATGAGGTGCTGCAGGCCACGCGGAGCAAGGACCTGGAAGGCAAAGTTTGAACGGAGGAGAGCCGTCCGTGAACTGTCCTAGAGCTGTGCAGATCTTTCTCCGAGCAGAGAAAGGGAACTTTCCTGTACTTGCAATCGCAAAGTACTGGATGTTCTTTTGTTCCCCTTGTTGGAAAACAGCTCAACGTGCTTAATTACCACTCACTAACCTAGTAGTAATCTTGGGGTTGCAACTTTGTCACGAATTTGGCCGAGAGATTCTCATCAGTCAAGCAGTATCAAAGAAAAGTAAGCCTGACGTGCAGGATTTGGCCTCCGTGATTAGAGCCCCGAAAGCTAACACTACAGAATCAAGGTACTGAACTTGCTTCGGAATAGGACAAGAGACTACACGACGAAGATCGAGAAGAACTTACGCGGTTAGACACCCCTTTCTTGGTTCTGAAAGTGGTGGCACGAACAATAAGACCATTGCGGCATAACAGATTCTGTCTACATGTTTTGCCATTGTTAGCACTTAGCACCCACTTCACCCAGCCTGACAGCCTAACTCCCAGCTAACTTTGCCGTTGTTGGTAAGCAGTACTGCTCACTGAACCTAGCCTGCCGAGAGAGCATGGTTCTCCCATCTGAACTTGGCAACATCTTGGAAGGGAAGACACTGAAAGGTGATAGCCTCATGAGAGGAAAACTTCAGTGCGGCGAACCAACAGCTGACTTGAGTGCAGCCAGCCAACAGCTAACTTGGCTATGTATAGTTTTATACCCGGGTGACCTCAAGCTGTTCTCCACGGAATGTAGAGAGGGGAAAGCAAGGTGGTAGGGACTAGGGGAGAAGAAAGAGCCGGAGAGCCTTCGCTTTGGAAGGTGCCAGTGCGTTCTGTAGTGGCAATTTTCATAGTGCATTCTGGACTCTGGACTGAACTTTCCCGGCTTCTTTATCCTGAATGAGGAGATCAGGGCGTCCTGTCCAAATACACTGACATTGTGGCATATATTCGTATGAGGTATACTCGGCTGGTACATGGTTAGGGCTCAAGTCTATCTTTTGTCTTTTTTTTTTGAGGTTTAAGGCGGTCGTATCCGCCATCCGATTAGATAGAATAGAGTTTTTATGTACACATTTTTTGAGATAGTGAAAAATCCATTTACAGACAAAGAAGACATGACACTTGTTATGGAATGAGGGTATGGACAGTATATCATCTTGTATTCTTGTTTATGCGTTTAGTTTCATTGTTCTGTTGTTGTGAGACAATTGAAACATGGCCATTCTTGCTCATGGGAGAAAATGTTCTTTGCACAATAGACAGGATATGGCGCTTGTTCCAATTTTGAGTACGCCGATACTCGGAATTATCGGCCTCCTCTCTCCACCCCCACCCCCTACCCCCCACCCCCCACCCCCCGGGTCTGAAAATTTCACGCCGGTTCAATTTGGATCAGATACTTCCTTCCAACATCAGTTTTTAACTTTTTTTGCATTTCAGTTTTTATTTTAAAATTTTGTCTGAAAATCTCGTATGGTAACCGATCATACCGGTATATATATCCTTGTGTGGGAGTGCTTCCTAAGAACTGTTAGAGTTTGTCCCGAATTATGTACATATAGGTTATAAGTTGGATTTAGGAGTACGGTACTCCCTTTTAAACCATTCGTCCGAAGTACGAGTCATGTCGACATTTCTGAAGCCATGTTTGATACTGACAAATTTCAATCAACTTTTCGTGAAACAACGAGTACTTTAAAAACTTTTGTAGGTGTACTCCACTGCAGAAAATTGGAGAAAACTAAAAGAAGAGAAAGGAAAAGAAAAATATCAAAGAAAAGAAGATAGAGAACCAAAAAAACCTTATTTGCCAAAAAGATAAAAAAATGTTCAAACATACAAATTAATTTTTCACACGGTTCTAAAAATGTTCATTTTAAGTTTAAGCAAGTACAATAAGAAAAATAAATAAGACAACAGAAATATTTTAAATAAAAGAAAGACATGAAAAATATAGGAAATAAAACTTAAAAAGTAAGAAAAGAATAAAAAGAACGCCTACCTATGACGCCCAGTATGCTCCCGACGTGACCTTAAAGCCTCTAATGGACACGTTAATCATGAAACATGATTCACCTTGTGTTATTAATGCGCTGAAAAAAAAATCAACAAAACGCACTAGCACGACTACATGCCTTAAAAAAAACCTTTCCTTAAAAATCAAAACAGAATAATCCTACCTAAAAAACAATTGAAAAATAACCCTTTCGCAATGTTACTCCCTTCGTTGCACTGTATAAGATGTTTTAGTCATTTACCACATTCATATACACATATGTATATAGACATTTTTTTTTGCGAAACACAGTACAACACAGACGCTCACATACACGTGCACACACTCACCCCTATGAACGCACACACTCACCACGGGCGCCTCGCTGTCGACGGGAACGTCGCCTCCCACTGAAGAATATTTCGACTAAATGAGAAACACCAACGTCAAATCTGAGATTTGAACTCTGGTGGGCTGGGGGTACAACCACCCTTCTAACCATCTTGCCACAGGCAAGTTCTCGTATATAGACATGTTCGGGTGTACATGTTCACTCTTTTTATATGAATTTGGACATAAACACCATGTGTAACACCTAAAACATCTTATATTGCGGAATGGATGGACTAGTGTCTGAATTGTTTTTTAAGAAAAAGTGATCGACTGCTGAACTTAAAAAAAATCTTTTCTGTAAATCCACAGGACAGCATACGGTGGAGGCGTCGTATTTGGAATCGGCCCGCCCCTAGCGCGCTCGTGGTTTGCCCACCCGTTCCGGGCCGCCAGCGCAATCTCTTGCGGTGTTCCGGGGCCGCGTCAACGGCTGGGCCGGAGTCCGTTTGTTGCCGTTGAGCTGCTGCGCCTTGGCACAATGAGTTCTGATGGGCCGCTATCGCGCGCCGCGGCGACGTGCCTGAAGCCTTCCTGAAATGCCGACCTCCAGTGGCGGGAGAAGTCACCACACGCAGGGTGGACATAGCGGAGGAGAGAAGAAGACGTCGGAGCTCTCCAGCTCCATCGTTATCCACAAGCAAGCATCTCGATCGCCGACGCACCCACTTTCCGCTTGCCACCATTTCCGGAAAGGAAGCAGACCAAGGTGGCCAACAAGATGCATGTCGCGTCAGATCGCAAGTCAAAAAGCATACCATGCATAATTGATCCTTCTGCTATAGAGCTCCTGGAAAACTACGGTCGTAGTCCCGTGTAACTGTGTAAGTCGACAGCTAGGTAGGAATTACGAGCACATTACCAGTCCGTGAATGAAACCAAAATTAATCTCAGGAAAAACTTCGGAAGTTCTTGTAGAGCAAACAGTAAGTTTTCTTTTGCTTAAATTTGTTGAGCAGGGCCAAATGTGTGGCCTGTGTAGAGAATAGGATTGCAAATCTTGATTCTCTTGATACTGCGCCGGGTCCCATGTGGGCGGAGTGGCTGGTGCGGCGGGGGCATAGCCAGGAGCCGAGACGTAGCCGGGAGGGGCGCCACCGTAGCCCGGGTGTGGAGTGGCGTAGAAGGCTTGGTGAGCCTGGGGGCGCGGCCCAAGGATGCTGGGGGCGGGGGCACGGGGTACCGGCATGGTGTAGGCGTGGACGACCCCCGTCCAAGGGTTGTGGCCACCGCTCCACGGTGGCGTGGGCTGTGGGTTGCCGGGGCGAGGGGCGGCTCCTCCGTTGCCACCCCAATTACCGCCGCTGTTGCCGCCCCTGTTGCCGCGGCCACGGCGACGACGCCACTGCTGCGGGGGAGGCGTGGGGGCGGTTGCCAGAACCGCCGCGGTTGAAGGCGCAGGAGGGCAGGGTGCGGGAGTGCCGCGGCCGACTCCGGCGGCGAGGGCGGTGTGGGCGGCGTTGGCGCGGACGTTCCTTAGCCTCCGATCCTTAAGACGGAGGTAGTCGATGGCGCGCTCGAATGTGGGGTTGGCCACGAGGGTGAGGTTGGAGGCGGCGTTCCCGAGGTCCTCACCGAGGCCGTTGATGAGGGTGGAGAGCAGCATTGCATCGCCGATCTTGAAGTCGAGGTCATGGAGCTCATCGGAGAGAGTCTTGAGGCGCAGGCAGTAGGCGTCGAGGGAGAGGTCGTTTTGACGACAGCCGAAGAACTCCTGCTGCAAAAAGACAATACGTTGAAGTTTGTTGTCGGTGAAGAGCCCCGTGATCTTGGTCCAGACGGTGTATGCGTCGTCGCCGTCCCGGACGACGGTGTGGAAGATATCCGGAGAGACGGTGAGGAAGAACCAGCGGGTGAGGGTGGCATCGATCGCCATCCAGTCGGCGTCGCGGCGCAGGGCGAGGAGATCAACCGTGCCGTCGACGTGGTCGGTGAGGTGGTACTCACGGAAGAGAAGGGTGAAGTAGGTTTTCCAGGCGTAGAAGTTGGAGGCGGTGTGGGAGAGGGTGATGGGGACATGGGCGACGATGGAGACGTCGCCGAGGGAGGCAGGGTCAGGGCGACGGAGGAGGAGCTGGAAGAGGCGAAGGGATTGCTGTTGTTGGAGAGGGAAGACATGGCACATGTGGTGGGTGGCGGAAGCTTTTAGGGTTAGGGTTTTGGAGGTTGGAGAGAGGGAGGCGGCGCACGGCTGTGGGAGAGGAAGCGGCGCACGGCGAGGAGGGAGGGCAGCGCGAGAGAGGCGCGTGCGAGGGAGGAGGGTGGCGACGGCTGGCCAAACCGCGGAGGAAGAAGGGCGGCGGCGGCGCGCGGGTTGCTAGGGTTAGGATCGTGGGTAGGCTGATACTATGTAGAGAATAGGATTGCAACTCTTGATTCTATTGATCAGGTGCAACGCACATATATAGGTACATAGATGACTTGACATCCAAGTAATGACAAGTCTAATCTAAGTACAACACGTATACTCAACAGCCTGAACCAACCGGTTGTTTTTCAGCGCCATGGATACAAGTTATTTGCAGTGCATGTGCGAGTGTGGCCTCCCTCCAGCTCTCCGCAACGCACGGCGGGCCGCGCCGCGTACGTGCGCGACGGGCCAGCGAATCGCCGGGGCCGGCGGGGAGCGGTCGACGGTTGTTGGATGCCTCCGGCCGGGCATATCTGGTGCGTAACATAATGCAGGTGTGTGGAGACAGTTCATCATGCATGCGCCTCTCTTCTTTCTCCTTCATCATTCTTTTTCAGCTGGCTATTGGCGCAACAACTAGGCCGGTGTGCGCCTACGGTTCTTGACGAATCCGACGACAGCCGTCGCTCTCCTCTATCCAGCCGACAGATATGGCCATATGGAGTGTGTCGCTTGCAGGCTTAACGTACATGCATGAAAACGATGTGTCTATGACGGATTTAGCACGAAAACGATGTTGTCCACCACCAGCTGCTAAACATATACTGGGCCGGCGATATGGGAGAGACACATTACGAATCATACATTTATAGGTGTTGTGGACTATTGCAAGTTTTTCAACATCGGTATATTTTTAAATGGAGGCAAAAGATTTGCAACATCGGTATTAGGAAGTGTATCTATTACTCACTATATAAAAGTTGGAATAAATCGCGAATTCTCAGCCCCTCACGCACTGTAGCAGCTACAGTACGCTACAGTGTTGAACAGTACCCTGGTAATTTTACGAAAAAGCCCCCTCCACTTCCAGGAAATTACAGGTAGGTCCTCCGTACTTATAAGCTGAGCCCTAACCCTAGATCGCGGGATCTCTCATTTCCCCGCCCGAGCTCCAGGCGGCGACGACGGCGATGTGGTGGCGGTACAGCGCCGCGCATCGTCCCCTCCCCTCCCCCCGGCCTCGCCTCCCGGCTCCTCCTCCCCAACGCGCTCGCGCCACCCTTGCTGCTGCCGCCCCGAGCTCTCCTGCCACCTCCAGCCTCCGTCTCGCCCGGCAAGCGCGACGAGGATGGCGTCCCTCAGCACCACCACCGTGTCATGGCCCGCGCCGCTGCCCGCCGCCACCACCACCGCGCCCTCGGCCTCTTTCGTATCGCCTACCGCCGCCCGCTGACGGTCCAAAACCCTAGCCGCCGCCCCCAATCCTCTCAAGCTTTCGATCCCCTCGAGTTCCCTCCTCATGCCCGCTCTCCTCTCCCTCCCGTGGAGTGCGTCTCCGGGCCAAGCTTCTTTGTGCCCGGTTGCCATGTCGTCGATTGCCGGCTGCAGCTCCTCACGACCTCTGGTCCACTTCCATGGCTAGCGGTGTCGCCGCCTGCTTCTAATCTGGGAGCACGGCCTCAGCTGAAGCCGATCTGCTGCAACCGGACGACTTCCACATGTCGGCAAGGCGGACAGCGGTGAAACATGGCGGCGCCGGTGGCGAAAGTCCCTACCAGGAGCAGGTCAACAGGGCTGCGAGCGGAGCCACTGTGTGTGGCTTTTCCGGCCGCAGACGAGGTTGTACAATGCCTCCTTCCTGTTTTCCTTACTTTTTCCTCCGCATCGGAGCTCTAGAAGTGTCCCTGTCGCGTAGGATTCCTCCAAGTGCTTTTCCTTCTCCATTTTTTGTCCGTTCCCTTTTTCATGCACAAGTTCTTGCAGGGTCAAGCTATGCAGCCCTTCTGTTTACCCATTGCTGGTACGCTCCTCAGCCCTCATGTTGGTCTGTTAAAATTGGTCTGCTTTTTCCATTATTCAGTTCTTACAATTCACCTACTGTCTCTCTTGACACAATCTAAATTCTCATAGTAGATCTGTTGTTTATGTACAGACCAAGCATGAGAAATTGAACGAGAGGCCGTCCGCGAACTATGGAGTTTTATATCAGAACACTACTTTAAATCTTGCTGATTGATATAGCCATTCACTTTTTCTCAGGATATATATAAAGTGTTGTGCAGCATTCCAAAAGCTCAGCCATAATGGTTACACTCTTGCTGTTCAAATTGTGAGGAGTTTTAGATAATTGACAATATTCTTCCTTGAATTTCGTAGTGTACAAGGGAATGTTTTTCCGTCCGTTTGTTTCCTTGCTTAGCTAAGGGAGCTTTCAAGCATGTTTCTGATGGAGATGCCATGGTAATTTGTCTTTTTGAAGCTATTTGTGAGTTTAAGCTTTCTAACTATCCCCATGTTTGAACTATGCCTGCGGGAACTTGAAACAACCTTCGTTTTCATTTGCATACATAATTTTGCCTACCTTTTGTTATCGCCTATGAGCACATATAGTCTTCATAAGCTTTAGTCTAATAGAATTTCAGTTGGAATGCATTGTCCAGTGCATGTATCCTTATGCCGGATTACCTATGCACAGTTGGTTGTTAGTAGATCAATGTATAAATTCATTCAACTGCATTACTTCTCTGCTGAGGTGATGCTCCAAGGTCCGGATAGATCTATGTGAAAAATGGTTAGTGTTGGCTTTAAGGAAAATAAATACATATTCTTCTTAATTACTTATAAACTCTAAATGGCACTCAGATAAATATAAGAACTGTGTTGTAGGCCCTGTGTCAGCTGATTATATTATCATTATCACTTTATTAGTTCATTTCGTGTGATAGCTGCACCATTCACTTACATATGCTATCTCTTAGTTTTTCTAAAACTTTTATAATGAATTTTTTATCAACTTGGCTAAGCCATGTTACTTGAAAGATATTTATATATGTTCTCCCGGAGTACATTTGCTAAAAGGTTCAGGTTTCTGATTCCAATATTGCTTCATATTTTTCTATTTTTCATGTGTTGCAGTAGGTAACAGTAGATACAAGCTAAATCCCCAACTTGCCGGATTCTAGACGTCGTCTTTGTTCTTCGTGCTGAATAAGAATTTAATTTCTCAAACAACTGTTGTTAGGCACCTTGCTTCGATGTAAATCATGTCCTTCAATCTTCTCTCAGTTAGTAGTAGTACACTGACGTGTAACTAGACATATTCACGTCTTATTTGTTCACTGTATCTTTCAATCAATACTGGAGATATTTTGGATGGTAGGATATTTCTGTTTTTCCGCGCTGGCATATGTAACGGATGGTAGGATATTTCTGTTCTTTGGTGTTGTCATGTTCAAAACACCAGTGGACATATAAGATGTTTTATAGAGTTGCAGTGAAATTAGAAAATTCTATTAGATATAATTGTGCCTTTGGGAAACTGTACACTGGATTGCTTGCACATCATGCAGGTTGGCACTCCTCTTGGAGCACAATTATATGGACATCAATAGCCAAACATGACCTACATAATGGTAGTGCGATCCTGGAATCAAGCTTCATTTAATTTTTGTCAAATTGACTCCATGATTTTATTCATGCATATTTTCTCTATGTTCTCATAACATTCAATTTTGATTTAAACAGTGCATGTGAATTACAAAAGTATCTCATGTCTGAAAGAATTGAAATTTGGTATGCTTTTCTTGCTACCATGGACTGCTTATTTGCGTTTCCATTTGCCAAATGGGTTTTCCCAATTATTCCAAATATTGTGTATGTACCAAACGGTTGGTCTTAATCTCCTATTACTACAGTCTGCTCAATAGAGAGTACACATGACCGTGAGGCCATAAAGCTCTAGCTAATTGCCCACCCTACTTATGTATTCACTGAATTCTGCTTCAGGTATTGTATGATCATCTGGATTTGTACATTGTGGTATGGTTCTCCTTAGCCATCTCTGTAGTACAGGTAACTAAATCAAGGATTTTTCCTCTTAAAGTTGCAAGAAATCACTTTAAAACAAATTATAATGAACCATCAATTTTTGTTGTTGTTTTCTTTTGATGGTCAAAGTCTTGAACCAGCTGGCTGGCTGCAGGATTGTGGTTTGTCGACTTTGTCACTTGGCATGCCGCTCATTATCGTGGTCACGGCAAGGTCCTACCCCGAACCAGGGAAGCGTATGCAGGTACTATTACTTTGAGTTACACATTTGTTTCAGTCATCTGTGAATCAAGATGGTCTTGCATGTCCGCAACAATTTCTATGGTGTTGTAGCAAATAAGACATACAGACTATCATTTACCTCCTGGATAGGACATAATGGCTGTCATTTACCTCCACATCCTGTCATGTCACGACCAATAATACTGATTTGAAATTCTTGAACATATCAGTGTGTGCATTATAGTGAGCCCAATTCTTGATAAAATGACCGGCTACAGTACCCTCTTGCCTATTACTACACACCTCTTTGAGGTTACTGATCCTAACCTAATCTAAGAAATCTTATTGATTTTGTTTTTAGTGGAGAGTTACTATATCTTAAATTTTTGTTCTCTAGATGTGAATATAGACTACACCAGAGGTTTTTTAATATGAGTCTTTTATAGAGTTCACACACGGCTGAAACTTTTTGTTCTTTTATAGAGCTTACAAATGGCTGAAACTTTTTGCAGCTATAGAATGATGGTTATACAATCTTGATTCTTCAGTCTTCATTGCGAATTATTTCCCGATATATGAGGTGTAAATTCTCACAGGTATTGATGTCATCCTCTAGCCTTTCTTTCGGGAATATGTGAGACATGCATGTAAGCAACTCATCTCTTACAGACAATTCCCTTCTTATAGGTAACAAATTGATGACTCATAATTTCATCAGCCAAAGACACTTTAGCCTAGATGGTCCAACACTCCAACACGAGGGCTATTTCACTATCAACTCGCAACCTCTGACTTTCTCCACTAATTGACGCAATTTGGCAAGATGATACGTTACTGTCCTAAATACTGAAGTTTTGTGTGCTACAAGTATGCAAGCTGAATTTCGTGATGTATACTTGATTTTGATTGAGATGAATTCATGTACGCCTGTCAGGTTCAGACTTACTGATAGACATGTACAGCTCTTTATGTTAGCTGCTTAGTACTTTACATAGAATTCTTTATGAGGTGTAAAATCTGAAAACGCTAATATGGTCTCTACTGTCTCTACTGTTGTAATGTCATACTTCCAAAATTTTGAAGTTATCTGCATTTTGGAGCTCACTCCTGGGCAGCAAGTCAGGAATGCATGTGCTATGGAAAAAACCACATCAATCTCTTAAGGGATGGCGTATGCTGCAGGTACTGCCACACACAGATGATGCACTAAAGGCGCGGCGTGCCGCCGCGTCGAATTCAACTAGTCTATATATAATGACCAATTGCTTCAGAGGCCTCCGGAGGCCCCTACGTCACCGGCGTGCACTGTTCATTGCTATCTACAGTGCGCGCCCGCCTCCGCGCCGTCGATCGTCCATCGGACGGCTAGCGGACAGCCCGCGCGACATTTTTACAAAAAACATCCTCAGTTCACTGGAAATAACGAAGCAGTCCCACACTTTGCACATGGATGGACTTACCTGCAAATTACATAAACTGCAGGGACTTCTCTGAGAAATGACGCCACATCCCACCTTCTCCTTCTTCTCTCCCGCACGCCGGCGAGCTCGCCGCCGCCGCCGACGCGCTCCTCCCTCGCCATGCTGCTCCCCTCTCAGATCGACGACCACGGTAACCTTCGCCGTCGTTTCCCCTACCTCCTCACCGACGAACGGCTGCCGGGACGTCACCTGGGTGCCGGAATGATCGATGCCGCTCCCGCCGTCCGCCGCCGCCATTTCGCTCGCCGCCGGCGACTCCGGCGACGAAATGGCTCGACACGCCGCCCGTTCTGCTCCCCTCCACCTCCTCCCACAGATCCGCAACATCTCAGGCCCGCGCGCGCAACAGCTCCTCCGGTGCGACAGCGCGCGGCGGCCTCCGGCAGGTGACGTCACGTGGTGACATCATCGCGGGCCCGCGCTGTCAGATTTTACCCATTTTCTACTGACGATTTTCCGAATTAAAAAAAAACCTGATGCGTGGGACCTACGTGTCATAAATTTAACAATTACAATAAAATGCTGAAAATTATGAAAATCATAACTTTTAATTTGCTGCTCCGGAAAATGCAAACAATATATCGAAAAAAAAAATCAAATTTAACATATTTTCAAACTCTCCACACAATAGATGCATTAAAAAAATTCCAGACGATAATATTTGACTACATCAGACAAATTAATGTGAACGATAACAATTACAATAAAATGCTGAAAATAATGAAAATCATAAATTTAAATTTGCTACTCCGGAAAATACAAACAATATATCGGAAAAATTCAAATTTACCATATTTTCAAACTCTCCACACAATAGATGCATTAAAAAAACAATAATTTCCAGACGATAATATTTGACTACATCAGACAAATTAACGTGAACGATATCCCTTTTAAAAATATATTTACAAAAATGTTGCATTCCGGAAAAATGCAAACAACATATCGAAAAGAATCAAATTTAACATATTTCCAAACTCCCCACACAATAGATGCAATAAACAAAAACAATAATTCCTAGACGATAATATTTGACTACGTCAGACAAATTAACGTGAACGATATCCCTTTTAAAAAAATATATTTAAAAAAAATGTTGCATTCCTAACGGATACGACCATTTTACTAAACCAATTTGCATAAAATAAAAATTGTTCAAAAAAACAATTTTTTTAATCTACCCACCTGAAAAATATGAATAACATATTCGACCGATCAGAAGAAAAAAATACTTGCTATTTATGGCAAAAAACAAACATGTTTTCAAAATCCATAAAAGGGTCAATATTTCAAATAAAAAAAGATCCAACTGCACTTCCTATAAATATATGAAAGCAAAAAAATTCACAAATGCTTGATTAGATGAATAATTGCAGAGAATACAAAATCACATCCCTTAATTATGGATTTCATTTAAACTAAATTTCCCAAATCTTATAAAATGTATTTCCTCCGATTATTGAGCTAAATTAAACATGTACGCAAATTCAATAATTTCCCAAATTTCCACACTTTCTAGAAAAGGACATTTCCAAATTTGAATTTTGCCACACGCCATTTCCCGAAATGTAAACAATTTTTCGAATGTAAGCTCTCTTTGCATTTCAATGATTTTCAAATTTCCACGCTTTCAAAATAAGGACATTTCCAAATTTGAATTTTACCGCACGGGCGCGAATAATTTCCAGAAGATAATATTTGACTACATCAGACAAATTAACGTGAACAATATCCGATTTTACAAATATATTTACAAAAATGTTGCATTCCGAAAGAATGCAAACAACATATCAAAAAAACAAATTTAACAATTACAATAAAATGATGAAATCATAACTTTCAATTTGCTACTCCAGAAAATGAAACAATATATCGAAAAAATTCAAATTTACCATATTTTCAAACTCTCCACACAATAGATGCATTAAAAAAACAATAATTTCCAGACGATAATATTTGACTACCTCAGACAAATTAACGTGAACGATATCCCTTTTAAAACTATATTTACAAAAATGTTGCATTCTGGAAAAATGCAAACAACATATCGAAAAGAATCAAATTTAACATATTTCCAAACTCCCCACACAATAGATGCATTAAAAAAACAATAATTTCTAGACGATAATATTTGACTACATCAAACAAATTAACGTGAACCATATCCCTTTTAAAAATATTTTAAAAAAATGTTGCATTCCTAACAGATATGACCATTTTACTAAACCAATTTGCATAAAATAAAAAGTGTTCAAAAAACCAATTTTTTAAATCTATCCACCTGAAAAATATGAATAACATATCTGATCGATCAGAAGAAAAAATACTTGCTATTTATGGCAAAAAACAAACATGTTTTCAAAATCCATAAAAGGGTCAATATTTCAAATAAAAAAGATCCAACTGCACTACCTATAAATATATGAAAGCAAAAATTTTCACAAATGCTTGATTAGATGAATAATTGCAGAGAATACAAAATCACATCCCCTAATTATGGATTGCATTTTAACTAAATTTCCCAAAATCTCATATAATGTATTTCCTCCGATTATTGAGCTAAATTAAACATGTACCGCAAATTCAATAATTTCCCAAATTTTCCACGCTTTCTAGAAAAGGACATTTCCAAATTTGAATTTTGCCACACGCCATTTCCTGAAATCTAAACAATTTTTCGAATGTAAGCTCTCTTTGCATTTTAATGATTTTCAAATTTCTACGCTTTCAAAATAAGGACATTTCCAAATTTGAATTTTACCGCATGGGCGCGGCGTGTCGCCGCGCAATTTTTCCTAGTCTATGTTCAAAGTAGAAGATACTGAGTGTCGAGTCTCTATCCAGCAAAAACTATGCATTTGCACATTTTAGAAACTATGTACAATTTAACCATTTAGAATATTTATTTCTCAAATGACTTATACATAGTAATCACCCCCTACGAATTAGAAGAGAAAATATGGTGATTGGTTAGAAGTTTGTAAGCACTGATATGAAATCCGAAAGGGACATTACTTGTATTTCCCTGTATAGCAAATTTTAGGTATGTACCTCTTGTTATATCTCCTATTAGTATCGCCAAGTTGGTAGCTTGATATATACGGTATTGCTATTCGTTGGGGCCCCATTGAATTCTAGTGAAGGGTGGATAGACCCTTTTGTTGCTTGTCACTCTAAAAAAATGTAAATTGTTGTGTCAATGTGCATGTTGTTTTTATTTTCACTGCTTATTTGCCCATATTTGCAGTAAAGTTGAATTGTGCGTTTCGAGTGAGCAGTTAACACATGTACCGATTTACTAGTTAGAGATCAAAATAACCGGTTCGGAAGATATTTCCAAACCAGCTAGTATGTTACATCACAATCGACACCCTCCCTAGGATTCTTGAGCTCGCCACCGAATCAGGACTTCTGCAACCACTGCCGGGCAAATTCATAAAATCCCGTATTTCCTTATATGATGATGCAGTCATTTTCCTGAAGCCAGAAGCCCAAGACATCAACAACTTGACTGCACTCCTGGATAACTTTGGCATGGTCACTGGCCTCATGACGAATGTGGATAAAAGTTCGGTAGCTCCCATCCATTGTGAGGGTATCGATCTCACCGCCACGCTTCTCAACTTCCCAGCCACGGTGAATCAGTTCCCCATCAAGTACCTGGGTCTCCCTCTTTCGCTGGGGCGACTCAGACGGGTGGATCTGCAGCCCTACATCGACAAGGTGGCGTCTAGGCTAAACCCTTACAAGACCAAATTCCTAAACCGAGCCGGCTGCGATGCTGTGGTTAAGTCGGTCCTCACTGCCCTGCCCATCTTCCTTCTGACGGCGATCAAGGCCGATAAAGCAACCCTCAAGGCTTTTGACAAGTTGAGAAGGGCCATGCTCTGCAATGCAAGTGACACTGTGACTGGAGGGAAATGTAAAGTGAGCTGGACGAAGGTTTGTCGTCCGAAAAAACTTGGAGGGCTGGGGATTCTGGACCTCGAGAAATTCACAAGGGCACTTCGTCTGCGATGGCTATGGTTCGAATGGACAGCTCCAGAAAAGCCTTGGGTGGGACTAGAAACGCCTAATGATGACAATGATAGGGAATTGTTCAATGCTGCTACTGCTGTGACCATCGGGGATGGGACGACTGCGAGTTTCCGGTCATCTTCCTGGCTCCATGGGACCACCCCTAGAGCGCTTGCCCCCCTGATTTTCCAGGCATCTAGGAAGAAAAAGCGACGCGTCAAGGACGCCCTTGCCAACCTCAACTGGGTCGCTGACATCGCTGTGCATGAGTTCTCCCTGGAACATGTCACTCAGTTTGTCAATCTGTGGGGTCTTATACAGGATATTACTTTGAATCCGGCCAATGCTGACACCATCACTTGGACGCTCACGTCGAACGGGAAATACTCGACTGGGTCGGCCTACAAAGCTCAATTCATCGGATCCAACACCTGCTCCTTCACTACCAAAAATTCGGCCATCCGGGACGATTTCATAACATGGTGATCATGCTCCAAAACGTCGGGATGAGCAATCCTCGACGATTCACACGACGTAATAAAAAAGTCAGGGACCTCTAGTCATAGATGATTCTACGACGATCCGGTGAACCCCTGAACGTCGCAAGGGATCCACGATGTTCCGTCAATCGTCGCGAGCAACCGGACCGGCCCATCTAAGGCCCATCTAAGGACCATGTTTTTTTTGTCGCGGCATGTGCCACGTGGCAGACGGCCGTTATCGCCGTTTGATGATGTCATCTTATGCTCGATGATTTCTAGACGTCGTGGCGCGTGATGAAGTCATGGTGCCGCAACGTTTTGTTTTTTTCGTCACGCTGTTGCGGTAATCAGGTGCGTACACGTGTTCCACCGATGAGCATACACGTGTCGACATATCCGGGACGAAAATTAGTTTTCGTCGCTACGGCTGTGACGTCATCATCCCTCTCGACGTTTGTTTTATCCGTCGCGTCGGCCGTGCATTTGTATGCAGACACGTGGTCCAAACATACGTGTACATGTGTCCTCTGTCGACGACGGAAAGTTTCCGTCGCGCATAGTTCGTGACGTCACCGATCACACGACGTTCCCGTTTCGTCGTCGTTCGAAAGATGATTCGTCGTAGCGCTACTAGTTTTCGCATCAAAGCAAACACAAAACATGCAGCAAATGCATAATTTTCGAATTAGTCGGAGCCTTGCTCGCCAGCATAGGCATCAAAAGCCAGAGGCCATGTTTTACAGTTCAACAGACAACAAGTGGTTGACCTGCACTGAACATACAGTTTTCGGCCTCTCAAAGGCAACCAGCAACATACCCTTGAAGGGCACCAAAATGCGACGAGTTTCCAGAGGTTCTCACGCAGGGCTAATCTGTTGCATGTGTCGAAGAACCTTTAGCCAACAATTGCGCAATAAGGGTATTGCAAAATAGTTGACTCTCCTTCATTGTTTCATGTTCCTCCCTCATAAGGTGCAAGTCTTGATGATACTGGATCCTTTCAGCATCAGCTTCTTCCTTCGCCTGATTCAACTCATGAACAATAGTCTGCAGTTTGGTCCTCCTTTTTTTTCTCAGAATCAAGTAGAAGCTGAAGCTGAATCTTTGATGCTCTTGGACGGCTCATTAACACAGATTCGGCGGTAGAGAGAATCTCTTCGACAACACCATCCCCTGAAGTAGATTGTGCCATCTTGTCTTTAATTTCATCCTATAGAGCAAGTAAAAGCATAAGATGAACTTGCAGACAACATTGAACAGAACATAGATTTTCAGCAAATATGTACATGACTAGCAGCTGACAAGCGTGAGGTGTTATAGCTGAAGACAAGCGTGTACAAAACATAGTTGGGAACCATGCTGAGATGATCTAGTGCAGATTTTAACAGACGTGTAAGAAGTAAGCATGCATGTAAAAGAACTAGGAGATGACAAGAAGTAAGCATGCATGTACAATAACTATCAGATGACAAGCATTGATGAAATAGCTAACAAAGTGAATCTGCACATGCATGTAAACTGTTGATTCCAGATGTACATAATTCTGAGGGACTTACAATTGCTCTTTTCACAGGCGAACTGAAGGTCCGCTTCTTGAAGCCGGGCTTGGATCTGGACAATTTGAATGCGTGACCCCCCATGTCGCAGCAAACCTCGTAGCTACAAGAACCTGTGGCAGAATGGAACCGGACGCGCTGTCTGCTCGATATGGCTTTCACGCAAGCCATCTACACAGACAAAGAGTATGAACATATTAGTGACAGTCCATAATATAGAACTGGAAAATTGGCAAGGTTGAGTTAACAAGGGCATGACCTGTTTCACGGCTGTCAACCAGGTAGCGACTAAATTGCACCAGTCGTCATCTCTCATGTGTTGTACTTCAAAAGGAGGTGTCCGTAGAACCATAGTCTTGTCTTGAACACTGTCAAAGTAAACGCCCTTCAGGAAATAGCGTCTTTGTTTTGTACGGTTCTTGAGATTCATTAGAAGAGCTTCATGAATCCAGGGGTCTTCGAGGTCCAAAATAAATCTTGACTGAAACAATTTAGAGCATTCTTCAGTTTTACGAACATCAAGAGAATGAACTGGAAAGTTTTTTTTTCATGGAATGAACTGGAAGTTGGGTTACAAAACTTACACTCAGATGGGCGACGTACGTAGAAAATACTTCGGGTCTTCCCTTGTACTCTTTCCAATGGGATAAGATAGGGACAGTATCCTTCACAGCTACAGAACACGCAGTAGCAAACATGGAAGCAATCTTTGGGTTCACTGGCCTTGTCTTTCCATAAGGAATTACAAGTTTGATCCTCCCTCTGTTGAAACGCTGTCCCGCTCCTCGCCTAGGACCGGTGGCAGCTCGACATGGGGAGGTGCCTGCTCATGTTGGGCGGCTGCCTCCTCTCCGTGGTCGCCTAGGACTGGTGGCAGCTCGACATGGGGAGGTGCCTGCTCATGTTGGGCGGCTGCCTGCTCTCCGTGGTTGCCTGGGACTGGTGGTAGCTCAACATGGGGAGGTGCCTGCTCGTGTTGGGCGGCTGCCTCCTCAGCGTGGTCAGCTGCCTCAGTGTGTTGGGCAGCTTCCAGCTGGCCATGGGAGCAATGGGCAACTGGCTGCTTGCCTTGGATATCTGGCCGCTTGAGTTTGGCGTATGTACTTCTTTTGTTTTCTACCGGAGACTCAAGTGTTGTGCCTTCAACTATATCAGCATTGACGCGCTTGCGATTGCGAACTGCACCAGGTTCTGTTTGTGGTTCTAACATGAATAAAGAGCTCAAAGTAAATTGCACAAAAACATTTGCTAAGAACGTATTACAGCTACAAAGTAAGGTACTCATTTCCGGATTTCTCCCACTGGATGCATTTGTTGTTCTACATTATATTACTGGTATAGATTGTTATGTAGAACTGATAATGTAACAGATCGACATGAGTAATCTAATCTGTGGACCTAAGACTTACTCCCTTTATTCTGTTTTAATCTACATCTTGTCAATTTCAGACAATTTTTAGTATTGTATTTATTAGTACTACTTGACCACAGACATGCATGAATTAGAAGTATGGTTTCACAGAATACCAAGCACCATTTGCTTTACCAATGCTTAATTATATGGATAGTAGTAGAATTTTGCAACGGTGGGGACATGTGATTTTAATTTATTGCTTAATTACTGAGGTGGAATGGATTTCTATAGTAGAATGCAGACAAAATTTGAACAAAAACAAGCATAACATAAGCATAAGATTGTGTGGTACATATATTGGACCAGCCGCTACACATACCACAATTATCTAACATGATTGTTCTACTATTCTAAGGCCGAAGTACCATTTCGGATTCACCTGACGGAATCATGTAGTACTGATAATTTAACATATCGACATGAGTAACCTAATATGTGGACCTAAGACTTACTCCCTCCGTTCTGTTTTAATCTACATCTTGTACAATTTTAGACAATTTAGCGTTGTATTTTATTAGTACTTGACCACACCATTTGCTTTAGAAGTATGGGTTCACAGAAAACAAAGCACCATTTGCTTTACCAATGCTCAATTATATGCACAACCAATGCTTAATTATATGCTTAGTAGTATTTTGCAATGGTGGGAATGTAGACTAAATCCGAACAAAAAAATGCTCTAGAATGTATACTAATCCGAACAGAGGGAGTATAGGATCGCAAAACAGGTGTTAAGCCTTATACAAGCTGGAAAATAAACAAACTTTGGCCATAGGAACTCATCAAACATAAGCACCAAACAGGCAATTAAACATACATACAAAATAATCCTCACAATTTGCCTCCGGGCTTTTAGGGCCTAAATCTTACTGTTATTCATGGCGGGAGCCTTTACTCGTTGCAGATCTTGGCGGCGACCTGGACGGCGAGGTGGCAGGCCTTGGCGGCGATCCGGACGGCCAGCTTGGCGGGTCTTCGCGGCGATGTGGCGATCTTGGTGACGACCTGGATGGCGATGTGGCAGATCTTGGCGGTGACCTGGACGGCGAGGTGGCAGATCTTGGCGGCGACCTGGACGGCGAGGTGGCAGATCTTGGCGGCGATGTGTCAGATCTTGACGGTGACCGGACGCGAGGTCACAGATCTTGGCGCGACCTGGACGGCAGGCTACATGGCGAGGCGGAAGACCGGGACGGCAGGCTACACGGCGAGGTGGAACACCGGGACGGCGCCCTTGGATTTGGAAGGAAAGGAAGAAATTTTGGAAGGGAGATGGGGTGGGGTGGGGGGGTGGGGGGAATACCGACATGGAGAGGGGGGATTTTGGCGAGGGGGGTATAGGCAATGAGAGGTTCGAAATTCTGTGCGCTCGCACGTAAGGCGGCAAAATTTGAACGAAAATTTGGGTGGGAGCGGTGCGAAAGTTTTGGTGGGTGGGCAGGAAGCATTGCTGGCCGGTCGATGCGTGATGGATGGCAAAATTTGAACGAAAATTTGGGTGGGAGCGGTGCGAAATTTTTGGTGGGTGGGCAGGAAGCATTGCTGGCCAGCCGATGCGTGATGGATGGCTTAAACAATTAGACGATTTATGAAACTATTTATTAAAGGATCGTGTGAATAAATCTATAAATTGACCTAAAACTCGAGGAATTTAAAAAAAATTCTAAGTAGGAAAACCAGATTATCAATCTCCTAGTTGTGACCCGCTTCGCATAACACAATTATCCCACGAAGGTTATGCTAGCTCTTGTAAGGTTGAACTCCCACTTCGGGTGTGCACCGGATAAAATCATGGGATAAATGGGCCCAAATGTACCTACTATATACCCTAATAACACAAAGAAGTACAAAACTCCACTAAGATGTTCACACCCGTGGTCACCTGCTTAATTAATTAGGGTTTCGACCAATGTGGGGGCTCTACAGTGTCGGAATCACACCTAAACCTAAGTATTGTCCTAACATATGTATGAAAGTGTGTGATGGTACATATGAAGAGCCAACAAACTTGTATATGAGTGCTTAATTAACATACTACAAAATAGTTATCCCACCCGTTAGGTTCTGCTCTTCTACAGAAGAACTCCCACTTTAGGTGCACTGGATGGAATCAAGTGATAACAGATGGGCCCATAGATGGTTTTAAAATTTAATATTAGTTACCCCAACACAACCAATGAGAGAACTCCTCAACGCTACCCCCTTTCGACGTACGTGGAATCGGTAGGGATAGGGATCACTTTCGCTAATAACTGCATGTAGTGTTTCAACCAAATTAGGGGCCTCTGGAGCGTCCGAACCGTCATACCTAAACGTATGTATTGTCATGTGTGTGAGGGTGTGGTGGTATACATTGGAAGAGCCAACACATCTAACTCATGTGTGACCCCCTTCACAAACCACAATTATCCTACACGAAGGTTCCATTCGATCTTCTCAGGCTAAACTCCCACTCCGAGTGCACCAGATGGAATCATGTGATTATATAAGACATGGCCCAACGTTGGTTTTGAATGTTCATATGAGCCATCCTAACACAACCAAGGAGAAGACTCCACAGAGTTAATCCTTTCGATGCACGTGATACAATACGTAGACGATAGGGTTGACTTTCGGTAAACTACTTAGGGGTTCGACAAAAGTGGGCCGGGGGCTCTGGAGCGTCGAAATCACACAAGAATCTGGCACTATCCTAAAATATTTGTAAGAGTATATTTATGATGCAAATAACACATCATCATACTTTGTCACATGATTCCATCTAGTGCTAGTTTAGTCTTGGAAGACCTCAAAACCTTTTCATACGAATAACTGTGGTCTATATGAAGCGGGTCACACTAACATGGATCCAAATTGTCGTTTTAAATGTTCATATGAGCTAACACAACACAACCAATTAGTATAGTCCACTGAGCTAGCTTCCCTCTTTCGACGTCCGTGGAAACTGTAGATGTTAGGGTTTTGACTTACGACCAACTGCTTAGAGTTTTGACCAAAGTGGTGTTGTGGAGAGTCGGAATCACACATAAACCCAACACGGTTTTCCACAACTTTGAGGATCTCCACCGTTCATCATGACCGTCGATTTTGCATTAAACGAACAATATTATTTCTACTATTTGATGTATTAATAACACAAAAAATTAACGCATTTTTCTTGCTAATGCATGTATTACTACATGAATACAAAAATAAATTAAATAAATCGATAAATTATTTATAATGCATTGATAATTTGAAGATTCATTTATAATTTGTGCACGGATCATAAAGCAAATCGACGTTCATTAGAAGCGGTGGAGACAGTTGGATGGAGATCCTCATATATTTGCTAAGTTGCATCTTCCCACATAAACCTAGGTACTTTCCTAACATATTGTAGCCAAATTAAACTGAAATTCAGTACTACATTCAAACGGGGGATACATATTTCGCGTGAGAAGGCGCTTAACAGCAAGAAAAATAACAAAATGCAACGAAAAGGCCGTGGTGGCCACTGCTACTCTACTCGTCGTCGCTGTCGCCGGAGAGGTCGATGAAGACGGGCTGCTCCCACGGCCAATCCGCCACTGGTGGTGGCGGTGGCCCTGTGCGCCGTGGCGGTGGCCTGGCCTGTTCCACCTCCTCCATTGGATCATCCTCATACGACTCCGGCAACGGGCCAGTCCAGCACCACTTCATCCCGAGCATCTCCGGCGGGATGTTGGTCTGCTCCGGCTCCGGCTCCATCTGCTGCTGATGCGGCACCTGCTGCGGCGCCGGCTCCGGCTCCATCTGCTGCTCCATCGCCGAGTCACGGAGCACCTGGAAGAGACCCGGCCACCGCGCCAGCTCGTCAAGCTCGACGGTATCAAGGGAGTCTGCCAAGACCTTTTTCATTTCGGGGTCGTCCTCCTCGTCGACGACCGGCTGCGGTGGAGGAGGCGATGGAGTACGTCGAGGCGGCGGTGTCGTTGGCGCACGGCCACGTCGCATGAAGAAGAGGGGACGTGTGGCACGCGATGCGCCCACACGGAGAGGAGCCGTCCTGCGCGCGACGCTCCGCCCGGCACGGACGGCGTCGAGGACATCTTCGACGGTGCGCCCCTCCCAGAAATCCCACCGGCCTTCACGGTTGTTCTTAGCCGGGGCCTTGGGGCCACCGCCGGCGTAGCGTTCGATGTCGCGGCGTCGCTCCGCCGCAAGTACGGACAACCACCGAAATTGGTCGTCGACGGAGTACTCCGGGTCGGCCTTGAGCTCGTCCGGAGGGCCATCCACCGCCGGTGGATGAGGAGCTGTAGTTCGAGCGTGTCGACCTTGGGGATAGGCGGCACGGCGAGGCCGCCTGCGCTCATGCGCCAGCGGGACGGCACCCGTGAGTCCGGTGGGACGAGAAGGCCGTAGCGGGCAAACTCCTCCGCCATCGGCGCCGAGAGGTTGCGCGGCCAGATGTATTTGCGCCCCCGTCCCCCGGAACTGCCGCCAGCCTCGTGGTTGTTCGCCATTGATGGTGGAGGAGCGTGGATGATCTCGATCTGGAAATGGCGATAGGAAGGCCACCAGAAGAAGCCGCCCCTCTCCGATAAGGGATTTTTTTTAAACAGTCTGAATCCAAGCCATGGCAATAACGCCGACGTGCGCCAGTGGCGATTTGACGCGACGAGGCCTTGAAAGGCGGTTCGGTGCAGCAGCACGGACTAAGCCTCTCTAACTTTTTTCTCTTGACTGTGAGTCACTGACACGCGGGTCCACCGGACATTGGGTCCACATGTCAATGAGCCAAAGGCAGGCTATACTAAGCCAGAGAATCCGTGCCGACGGTGCAGTGGTCTACCGCGGGAGAAAAGGATGCCTCCTATTACCTAGTTTGACCTTTCGAAGCAAGCTGATGGATCTGGTCACTGAAGATCTAGTTTAGATGGAGCATGCAATGCTTTATGTTTTCAATTATGTTTATCTAGTTTATTATGTCTATGCTTATTCCTTTATGTTTTCCACAGTCAAATTGATGAACAAGTGAATATACTATGGGTTCTACTGTTGGGTAATACACCTGATTAGTCGTCTACCTAGGTTTTCAATTATGTTTATCTAGTTTATTATATCTATGCTTATTCCTTTATCTTTTAAATGTTCATATGAGCTACCCTAACACAACCAATGAGAAAAGTGCACTTAGCTACCCCTTTCGACACCCGTTGAACTGGTAGATCAATTGTTTAGGGTTTCGACCAAAGTGGGTGCTCTGGAGCCAGAATCACACCAAAACCTGGGTATTGTCCTAAGATATGTACGTATGAGAGTGTGGTGGTACACTGGAAGAGACAACATCTAACTCGTCGGCGTGACCCGCTTCACATACCACGGTTATATCGGGCATGCATGAAGGTTTTGCAGTCTTTTAAGGCTTAACTCCCACTTAGTGTGCACCGTAATAACTTGGGGTCCAAAAGGTTGTTTTAAATGTTCATATGAGCTACCCCTAACACAACCAATGAGAAAAATGCACTTAGCTACCCCTTTCGACACGCGTGGAACTGGTGACATGGTTGACACTTTCGGTCAATTGTTTAGGGTTTCGACCAAAGTGGGTGCTCTGGAGCCAGAATCACACCAAAACCTAGGTATTGTCTAAGATATGTATGAGAGTGTGGTGGTACATTGGAAGAGACAACATCAGACCCGTCGGTGTGACCCGCTTCACATACCACGGTTATATATATATCGGGCATGCATGAAGGTTTTTGCGGTCTTTTAAGGCTTAACTCCCACTTCGTGTGCACCGTATGGAATCCTGTGATAACTTGGGGTCCAAAAAGGTTGTTTTAAATGTTCATATGAGCTACCCCTAACACAACCAATGAGAAAAATGCACTTAGGTACCCCTTTCGACACCCGTGGAACTGGTAGATGATGACATGGTTGACTTTTGGACAATTGTTTAGGGTTTTGACCAAAGTGGGTTCTCTGGAGCCAGAATCACACCAAAACCTAGGTATTGTCCTAAGATATGTATGAGAGTGTGGTGGTACATTGGAAGAGACAACATCAAACTCGTCGGTTGTGACCGCGCGGCCCGCTTCACATACCACGGTTATATATCGAGCATGAAGGTTTTGCGGTCTTTTAAGGCTTAACTCCCACTTCGTGTGCACCGTATGGAATCTCGTGATAACTTGGGTCCAAAAGTTGTTTTAATTAATGTTCATATGAGCTACCCTAACACAACTAATGAGAAAAATGCACTTATTAGCTACCCCTTTCGACACCCGTAGAACTGGTAGATCAATTGTTTAGGGTTTCGACCAAAGTGGGTGCTCTGGAGCCAGAATCACACCAAAACCTAGGTATTGTCCTAAGATATGTATGAGAGTACTGTGGTGGTACACTGGAAGAGACAACATCTAACTCGTCGGTGTGACCCGCTTCACATACCACGGTTATACCGAGCATGCATGAAGGTTTTTGCGGTCTTTTAAGGCTTAACTCCCACTTCGTGTGCACCGTATGGAATCCTGTGATAACTTGGGTCCAAAGGTTGTTTTAAATGATCATATGAGCTACCCTAACACAACCAATGAGAAAAATCAACCAATGAGAAAAATGCACTTAGCTACCCCTTTCGACACCCGTGGAGCTGTTAGTCAATTGTTTAGGGTTTCGACCAAAGTGGGTGCTCTGGAGCCAGAATCACACCAAAACCTAGGTATTGCCTAAGATATGTATGAGAGTACTGTGGGTGCTCTGGATAGCTAATTAAGTGGACTTTGCTCCTTGGTTGTGTTTGGGTACCTCAGATATAAGAACATTTAAAATCAATATCACTTTCTATAGAAGGAAACAACCGACAATATGTGTTATCTGACATATTGTGCGCCATTTCAAAAACCACAAGTATATTTATTATTTCACAAACAAAAAAAACCACAAGTGCGGCACACGTGGCCGAACGGGCGGGAGACGCAGCGTCCCTTTGGGAATACACGCCTTTATTTCGCGCACCGCCCCCTCTCTCTCTTCCAGTCCTATCACTAGCTCGCTCGCTCACTCTCGATCTCACTCTCCTTCGTTCTCTCTCACTGTTGGAGGTTTCTCCTCCGCCGGTACATCGACAGCACCGTGGCGACCACCTTTGGTGGGAGAAAAAGGCCTGGCATCCTCTTCCTCCCTGGGCAGGTAGATCTACATGTTTTTATGGATCAATATTCGTCTCTGCTTTGTTTTTTCGCCCGTAGTGGTCGATTTGGTATATGGCAGATTAAACTTGATATATTTGGCACGCATAGTTCATCTATTCCCACCATGATTTCGATCGGTTAGGTTTTAATACCGTAACCGATTTGGTGTTTCGGGTAGATTGTGCTTAGATTTGGGTATTTCCGGGTTCATTGCTTAGATGTTTTGTTTTGCTAGCTTAGTTCATCTTTGTCCAGGTTCCAATGCCAATGAAAGCAGAAAACATGGAGGTCTGCAATGACGAGGAGTATAACTGCATTGCTGATTACACTCATCATGATGAAAACGTTGATAAAATCTGCTTCAGTAGAGAATCTGATCCCGATTCTGAATCAGATTTGGATTATGAATCTGAAAGTGATAGTGATGAAGAGGGCCTACGCATTGTTGCAACTAGGGGTAAATCTAAACTTGGATTGTAAAAATTGAATTCATCTATGCAAAAATGTACTACTCTCTAAAATTTACTTTTCTTTCACGTAGGTCCTTATCAGGGGAATAAAGATTTCGAAAAGCACATATATTATGGCAACCATATGGGTTTATCACTAAGAAGGCTCAAATTTCTCAAGAGACAAGTCTCTAAGAAAAAACCTGACATACCTTTTTATGTCTGCCAGATCACCTCCTCTGCAGTTAAGGGGAGGAACCCCAAGATGGTGAGAACTTTGACATTCTTTTAATATCTCATTTCGCCAATCGACACACCATGAACTGATCGCTGATTTCTTTTGCTTTTAGTACTTTTCAATGGATTACAGTCAGAAATTCCTCAAGCAATATCTACATAAAGAAAGACCTTTGTGTTGGAGATATGCCTAGAGATAATAATAATTAAGTTTATTATTTATCTCCATGTTTATTATCAATGTTTGTATCTTTATGCTACAACTGTATTGGGTACTTGTATAGCAAATACAACGTATGCAAGAGGAAAACCCCCGATACACGTGTAGAGATACGAACGGAAAAAGAGTTCCTGGTCTTGTCTCTAAGACTAGCCTATCTTGTTGCTCGATGATCATGTTTTCCTGATCATGGACTTTGTATAAGTCATTCTACTATAGGAGTGGATTATCGGAATGATAATCGCACTGAACCGACCCACCATATGATCTTGCTATGAGACAAATCGTCAACGATGAAATAGCGATTGATCATCTATTTAGTTATCATTAGCTAGATCCCTATGCTATGAGAATATCTTGTGACCGCTTATTCGACATTCGAGCTTTGATTTCCATCAAACATCTTGCAGTAACATGGGACTATGATAGGTGGCTTTTGGGCTTGAACTAGAATATGTATTGGAACAGAGATCGTTCAAGAATGGCACTTACTCCTCCAGACGATGGAGAGATGCATCCTCTAGGCCATCTCAAGTATTGTTGTTGTCACTCAGTCGTCTGGCCAGACATAAGCGTGATTTATCACGGGACAACATATATACGGAATGAGAAAAGAGAATGATATTGGTACAAGAATAATATGTGTTATGGTTAAAGGGTTTGATCACACTAGAGCACATTGTCTCAATCTCGAGATATCATTGGTATCGTGCACGTAAGGGGATTAAGCGTAATGATTAACGCATAGGTTCTGTTGTTCATTCACAACACAAGGGTGCCAGTACGAATGCCTAACCCACTGCTGGTTATTGTTTGGTAAGCTCCCAAACAATACTTTGTGATTGCTAAACCTTTCGGGTCACACGCTTAAGCTGTAGGTCAATCTTTGATCGAGAGTAAAGATGTAGTTTTAGTGGGAATGAGATTGTGTCGGAGTAGCTCCGATGTCACTGGACTTGTTCCGGTCAATTATAAGTTAGAGAGAATGCGGACATCTAATGTCCCGGGATGATAGGAATAGTTTCTATCATCAGCGGATTTAATCCGAGTGCTTATGAAGAAGGAAATATTGTTCCGATAGTTTTGTCGGCGGATACTAGGTATCCCGGTTCATATAAATATGAGTTATATGATAAGTAATTAATTTCGGGAATTTTCTGTAAAAGGAAATATTCATTTAGGAATTAATTAGACAAAACAATTAATTAATTATATTGGAAAATATAAATAAATGATTTTATTTTGAGCCCAATAAAAGGGGGCTGCCAAGTGGGCCTATGGGGCCCACAAGGAAGCCGCACCCACATGGTATGTGGGGGGAGGGGCCGAGTCCGAGTTGGGGGGGACTCCCCCTCCCCGGCGGCAAGGGCGGCGGCCTAGGGCGGGCCCCACAGGGGGCGGCGGCCCAGGGCGGGCCCCACATGACAGGAGGCGGGTGGGGGAGGAGTCCTACTCCTCCCTCCAACCCGAGTTGGAGTGGGGGAGGGTTTCCTCCCCCCTTCCTTGTTTGGGAAAGGCAGGTTTGGAGGGAGGAGTCCAACTCCTCCCCCCAATCCGAGTTGGGGAAGGGGAGGGACTCCTCCCTCAGTTCCTTGGCCGGCCGGCCCAAAGGGGAAGGGCTTGGCCCCTTCCCCAAGTACCTCCACCCCTTGGCCTCCTTTATAAGCAACCCCAAGCCCCTAGGGTTTGAGACAACAATTGAAGCAAAGTTCTCTCTCTTGTAGATCTCATGTGTTGAGAATTAGACGTCTCTAATCTTCTCATATAGATCTAATCTAGTTGATTAGATCTACCACCTAAACTACGCCACAAGGCTGACTCTCTTCACCACGTGCTAGTAGCTAGGCGGTGAACGCACGGGGTGGGTTGACACGGTGTATGTGTGGATACCGCTAGAGTGGGATTTGCGCAAGAAAGTTCCTTGGACAACAGAACAACTTCATCAAGGTCTACATCAACAACGACGTACGACAACAATCTCACCTCCCGGCGTGTACGTGAGATTCTTCATCAGGCTTCACCGACATCTACTTCGACATACACAAGATCTTCCGCAAGCGTGTTTGTAAGTATTCTGGATCATCACATTATGGGGTGCAACGTACCTTCATAGAATAGATCTTGGCGGTAAGGTTACGGATAAATTTTAAAGTTTTCCCCGCAACCCAATACTTGTGTGTCACTAACGAGGAATACAAAGGTTCTCGTCAAGTAAGGATATCGGTGAGCGAGCATGACGGGCGTGCGGTCATCACTACAAACTGGGCAATTGTTGTCAAGGACGCCCAAATCCTACGAAAAGAAATGGTTATCTTCTGGTTTAAGGAAGATGGACATGGTCTTTGTGTCAACGTGTTCGCCGGTATACCTGTTGAGCGATGCATGTGTCGCTGTTGCTATGGGTTTGTGTAGTTTGTGTATCCTGCTGTGCAAATCTCAAAAACTTGAATAGATGGTCCATGGGGATGAGTTCTAGTGATACTTGATTGATTAGGGCTAACAGTTGTAGTGATCTCAATGGTTGTATCGGTGTTTGCTATATTAATATAGCCGGGCTCCAGAATATTTTGTAAAAATTAAGTTGTAGTAGGTTGGTGAAATTGTTCTCCCAGCTTTAAAAACGAGGCAAACAACTTAGTTAATAGTATAAGAATCGACATAAGAGCAAACTAATTTGATTCAAAGTTCAAAGACACGATAATCATTCAACAACTTTCAGTACTAGATTAGGTAGATACTAACAGGTTCATTACAATGCTGCGGCATACAGCTTCACCAAGATAAAAACAACACACTAGAATAGGTAGATACGAACAGGTTCATTACAATGCTGCGGCATACAGCTTCACCAAGATAAAAACAACACAGCTAGCTAGGAAAAGGACCATCAGCAACACCAGTTTCTCCTCCTCTTCTTCCTTATTTGGAGGCTGCACGAACTTAAGGCAGTTCTCGGAGAAAGAAACTGAATGCAGCATGCTTCGCCTTATAGCAGGCTGGTTTCTTCGTCTAGCCAAACGAACCGCGGCCGTCTGCATGCTGCTGGACACTGGAGCGGTCACCAGCAAGCTTCTGGATGTAGAATGGGCAGATCCATCTGGGACCGACATGGTACTGGATTTCTCTAGCCCACAGTTTCCTAAGCACGTGCCGGGCTTTAGCATGCATTGCCCCCTCATCATCAGTACGCATCTCACGATCGTCGGGTTCCTACAAAAAAAATTGGGATTAAAGCAAGCACATATATGTAACTCAATCTAGAACAATCTAGTAACTACCAGAGATTAACCCAAGCCACTCAAACTAGTAACTCAATCTAGTAAATCAATCTAGTAACTACCGGAGATTAACCCAAGCCACTAAACTAGTAACTCAATCTAGTTTTAGAACAGGGGGTGTACCGATTCAACGCCGCTGCCGTCCTCATAGAACGGCCGGTAGGTCATGTTCTCCACAGTGGCGTCCTCGTAGAGCTGGTCAATCTCGGCGTACACAGCGGCGAGCTTCTCCTCCGCGGCGGCGGCGGTGTCCGTTGATGCGACGTTGGCGTTCGTTGGGGCGACGACGGCCAACGCAGCCGGATCGTCCCGGCGGCGTACATGGTCGCCTCCAACCCCGACACCGGTGTTCATCCTCGTAGCTTGGTGGTGACTACGGCGCGGCGAGGAATAGCACGCGTCCGACTGAGCGGTGACGACGGGTGGTGGTGTGTGGGCTACTTCGAGCAGGCGGAGTGGGTTCCTGCGAGCAGATGGTGTGTGTCTCTTTTATAGAGAGCCGGTCGAGTGAACTGGAGACGGGATGCGGTGGCGCTGGGAGGGCACGGGGGGACGGCACAGACGGGTGGGTGAGATTTTTAATGCAGACAACTCTCTACCGCACCGCACAGAGGCTTGGGGAGACGAGAAGGCTGGGCAATGCTCTAACGAAAGGCCCAGTGAGACACGCCTCCGCCGCGCAGGCGAAGTCGTAGCTTTGGAATGCGAGAAGGCTATTCGCTGCGCAGACGCCGGCATTAATGCGACGCGTCCCGTTCCGTCACTTCGCCGGTGTACGTCCACACCACAGTTTGTACCACACGTCCACACCACAGTTTTTTTAACTGACCACGCACCACGCGTTGGTGAAACGTGCACACGTGAAGTTGCAGTTCAACTCCACTCGCCGTGCATGCGGAGTTGCAATGTGCCTCTGCATTTTCGCTCCACTCGCCCACCGTGCATGCGCGCGCCCCCGGTTCAGTAACCACCGCCTTTCTATAAATAGATCTAGGGCATGCATATGTCCATTACTATTCACTTCAACCTGTTGCAAAAAAGTGGCGACCATGGCTCCAGCGGCGAAGCGCTCTGCTTCCTCGAGGTAGATATGGGAATTTCCATTTCCGTTCATGGGCTTCTGATCCGTTTCTGAATATTCCTCCTGCTTTCATCTTTCTTAGGTCCGTCTTTATGTTAACATCAACTTCCGATCAATACATGTATGTACAGGGCAGTTGCATCCGAGGAGACAGTCACATTCGAGTTTCTGGCGAAGAGGGTAACTTTCCTAGAAGCTGAGATTGAAGCGGCCCTGAAACTCGCTTGCGACAATGCCGACAAGGTGATTGAAGCCATAATGGAGTTGGCGCAGAAGGGAGAAGCGGCCAACAAAGCGATCCTTTCGTTGCTGGAAGATCTGAAGAAGATGATGGCCAGCAACCTCGACCTGACGAGGCAGGTTGGGAAATTGCAAAATGAGTTAGCGCTCACGTACAAGGAAGCTCTGATCGCAAAGTCAGTGGAGATCCTAGGGCCATCGGATGCATAGTTTCCCACTGTATATGTTTATGTTTCAGCAATTCGAACTGGCTAGATTCCAAAAGGTAGTATCTAGGTTTTGTAATTCTGCCGTGTTGAAGATCGAGTATATATGTAATGTGATGTATTTGCCGTGTTTATTCCACGTCATCTCTTTCCCGTAATAAAAACTTATGTAAGTCTAGCATAGTCCGAATGCATTATTTTAGAATCAACATCCGCGACGTTCTGTCAAGTTTCGTCGAACGTAACTGGGCTACTGGGCCGCGGGATGAAAATCCGCGATGAAACATTATGGAAAACGTCGCGCGCACCCGGCCCATTATCAGAAAACCCAAAACGTCGAGAGCAAAATCAACTTTTCGACCACTGCGATGGAACACACGACGTTATAAGAACGTCGTCGCCAAAACATCGTAGATCGAGACTATTTTGGTAGTGCTTCGGCAACCTTGTCTGGAAGACGTGGGCTCCTCCTAAGTGCAGATTCTTTGCATGGCTTGCGGTGCAAAACAGACTTTGGACGTCAGACCGGCTTGCTAAGAGGGGCTGGCCCCACACACCTCTCTGTCAGTTATGCAGATGACAGAACAAAACTGCAAGGCACATACTCTTTGAATGCAGATATTCAAGACGTATATGGCAGTCGGCGGCCTCCTGGCTCTCTTGCCCTTCTCTGGTGCAGGACATTGGAACTGGAGTCCGACGGTCCTTGATTATTGGCAAGCGGCTGCCAAGTCACCCACGGCATATCCAAAGGGGCTCAAGTTGGCAGTTACGCTGATCTCCTGGGAGCCATGGAAGGAAAGAAATGCTAGAGTTTTCAACAACACTTTCTCGCTGCCTTCGACTCTCATCCAGAAGATCAAAGATGAGGGCAAGGACTGGATCCTCGCGGGAGATAAGTCTCTTGCCGAGATTGTTGCTTAGAGAGAAGATATGACGACATTTCTCTCCGAGAGAATTGGCGGAGTTGGTTGATTGTACCAGTACCTTACTTTCAAGTTTTTACTTTGGCTCTGGTCGTGTTATGTTTGCTCCTCCTATATCTATACTACTATTAAAAGAGCAAACTTGTCTTGTTGGGATACTTTAAATCTGGGCCCTTCAATATCCGATCAAACGGCTCAGATCGTTCCAATGTTTGACAACTCAACATTGTCCGTTTTGGACCGTTTTGCCCTCCCACCAAATCACATAATATGACCAAATTTCCACCACCTTTTCGTTTTGCCGTCAATTACAAAAGATTGCCACATATAAAAAGAAAATAAAACGCGTCCTGCATCGCCTCGCCGCTACAGCGCGTCCCGCCACGACGCCGCCTTACACTTCCCCGCGCGTCGCCGGGCCACGATTCCCCGACCTCGAGAGGCGCCGGTAATCAACTCCTCTCGACGTGTTGTTCGTCTTAGCCGAAGGAATCGACAAGAGGAGCCGAGCGACAGCACACCGACCTTCACCGGAGAGCGCCAGCGCAGCGGCCGTCGTTGTCATGGCTAAAGCCGCCACCAAGGTATGCCAGCTTGCCAAAGATGTCCGTGCGCCGTGGTGGACATCCCCACCCAAAGAATCGAGCAGAGGTGCCTTAGCCGCGGGAATCGTGGCCGTCTTCTCCGAGTCCGGCCCGCATCAAGCTTGATGGCGGCGTCAAGATGGAGGTTGGAGCGCGCAGGTGACCAAGACCGGTGGTGGGAGCACTGGGAGGCCTTGGCGCCCAGGTTGACGCCTCCTCGGGCCGAGCATAGTGGCGTAGCTTCTTACCGCCGAGCTTGCTCCCCAGCCCGCAGGGCCGCCTCCGACCTGCAACTTCCCCGCCCCCAATCCGCCGCGCTCATGACGGGAGAGAAGATGCATATCGGCGGGTACGACCTGATGCCGCCGTACCGACTCCCGCGCATGCTCTCCCAAGCCCGCAGACGTCGTCGCCCGCGAGTTCCGCGCGGAGTGCGCAACCTCGCTATCTGTCGTCCCTGACCGAACGTCTCCGCCGTTCCACTGCCCTTGTCCTCCCCAGGATCCGGTCTTCCCAATCTCAACCTTCTCCGCCACCTGCCCGTCCCGTCCAAGTGAGTTTCGGCGCTGTGGTGCTTCCTGCCCAATTGTGCTGCTGTTGCAGGCTGCAACAAGTTGCTTCTCGACGACTTGCCCAAAGTTTTTTTTTTTTGAGTTTTCAAAGGTATTTTCTTCTCTGCTTTCTTTGTTTCTTTCTTCCCCATTTTTTCCTGCATAGCGATGTCTCTTTTCTAGGAGTATGGTAATTGGTAGCACTTGCCTCAAATGATCCAAATAGCAGGAACTGGGAGTCTGGGACGTGTGATACTAGGCTGTAGATTGTGCTTTGCACTAAGATGCTGCCCAACTTCCTCAGATGTTTATCAATCTGTGGTGACATCATTGTCATCTTCGGGCACTAGCATCGTCAATTAACAGGTTATAATGCTCCTTTTTTACTTCAAATATGTTTCACAAGCGATCGAAAGATAAATTATATCAATAATCCCAGAAAATAGCAAACACCCTCTTCCTACATCATCATTGCTAACTAGAATGAGACAATGGAGTACTTCAAGGGAGATATTTGGTCTTTCAATTTTGTATCATGAAACAAATTTAACTGAGGTGAAATAACTAAATGAAACAAATATAGATTTGAAGACATGTTTATGTTACAAAAAATTATAAGACATGCGTTGCACGTGCACGTCCACTAGTCAATATAAAAGGCAAAGATTTTGCCCCGCTTCAAAAAAAAAATCTTTAAGGAAGAACTAGCTAGCACGTTCTTATCCCTTTCACAGTGCTTTCATTTGGGCCACCTAGCTATAGCTGGCTAGTGCGCGCTTATCATGCATCAATGAAGCTGCCTATTGGGGGCTGATGCATTCGCGAGTTGCCGCGCTAGCTTAGCTTCCAGTAAGCGAAGTCTCCACGTCTTGACGTCTAGGTCTAGGTGTGTGGAAAGAATGTGCCTGACTTGGACTTTACACAATTTTTTTTCAATAATATACTTTACGCTAAAATATTATTATGCCCCCTGAACCAAACATCGATCCAAACGTAAGATATAACTACTCCCTCCGTTCAGAAAAGGTCATTTTTCGGATGGAGTACCACGACAGACATACGCACACGTATTCAAGTAAAACTGTAAAAGACATAGTGTGACTCCAAAAAAAGAGAAAGGTATTTATTAAAGATCGTTAACTAGATGTGTTGTTTCCGGTTGTGCACTACTAAATTATCTTGGTTACGAGCTCCCAAGTTTATCTTAGGGTATGTTTGGTTTGAGAACAAAATAGAATTGATGGCTTCCCACGTGTTGTTCTTTTTTGTAGAACCCCACCTTTTAACAAAAGTTGGGATTCCCCGTGTAACTTGCTAGTCCTTGGATCGACTTGCTAGCACACACAGTTTGAGATGCAATACCATAACATTGTATCAAAGTACATTACACGATGATCTAGAATTTAAAAGATTTGATACAAAGTGCATAGCCGAAGGCTAGCTCAAACCAAAGTAAACACACAACGGAAAGCAAATGATACAGTGAGCCTATCATCTTCATGTGCCACAGGCAAGCATGTTGGTTGTAGACTCGAAACCCTGTCGAAACCTCACTCATCGTCTGACAGACCTGCAACGGTGAGTTACAGCCCAACTATATGGGTCAACACAATTGAATTGTGGTGGCAAGATGACACTTATGTGGATAAAAAAGCAACCTATATATTCTACATGAATATTTGGCTAAGTGGAGTTTTGAGCCTGATTTGCATAAAGCCAGTTTTATCCTATCATTTGTAAAAAAAAATTCATCAAAGATAAGGAGTACCACTGATAGACATCAGTGAACACCTTTGACAACTACTCATGGCAAGCACCACTGATAGACAACAGTGAGCTCCCATCCCTTGTTCACCCTCAAGTTTTAATTTAGAAATTGGGATGAGGAGATCTTCAACAGCTTCCCGGTCTAGTTGCTCAAAATGTCCGTAACCGGGGACACGGCTAAGTATAATTAGTTTTAACTCTCGAGAGGGTGTGCACTTTCACCACAAGACCCAATCATTCCATCCTCCATTGCAACCAATTATGCAATGGAAAAGAGAAGACCGAGACGAGATCTTTCAGAAGTGATTTCTCGGAGTCAACGTCGGACCCACTCCAACCTATCATCCCCTACATCTGCTGGTCACGATAGAACCGGGGTCTCACAACCTAATTGATCAAGACAGAGCCCATATGACATGTGGTTGCACTAGAAGCTACTGAACAAGGAGAGTCTACAATCTCTTTAAGCCTGGGTGACTTTCCACAATTGTGCACTTCCACCAAGGGCAAATTACCATAGACATGGACCCCCTGAGTAGTCACCCACCATGGTCCTCCAACCAGCACCTAGGTAGTTCATTGATTAGTTATTAATTTTCATCACTATCCAACTAATCAAAACCTTTTCATAGCATGACTAAGCATCTTAAATACCAAGTTTCATACTACAAAGTTCTGGGTGGGGGATGGCTACTGTCGTGGTGGTGTCACGGCAGATGCCATGGGTATGGCTTAAGTGTGGGCTCGCTTGGGCGTTGGGGGAACCGGGGAGGGTTTGCGTGCCTACGAAGCACGCATGAAGACCAAACAAGAAGAACAAAGCAAACCAAGAACAGCGAAGAACACCACGATGTACCCTGCTTCGGGGCCCTCTTGTGGAGGTAACACCCCTACTGCAGCTCTAGCCTACTCTCTTATATCTCAAGTGTTTACAAGTACAAAGCGCTCCTTGAGCTGTATGATGAACAATGGAGAGAGCTCCAGGTAGAAGATGAAGCTTGGGGGGGAAATGATGCTCACAATGGTCGATCCTCCCACAGGAGGAGGTGGTGTTGCCTATATACAGTAACCGAATTACCCTTTTGCCCCTGGCCGCAGAGGACAATGGCATGGACAAGGAGAACAGGACAAACACTGGCCACTGTCACTCAGCCCAGCTCACCCTCTGTTCACCACAGGCTTATCTTTCCTCTTTGAGCTTAAGGCAGTGTAGACCACAGTAGCCTAGCCACTGCCCCTTTCCCGAATAGGCCGAGTCAGCGCCTAGGGGCTTGTGACCCGGAAAACCTGTGGCAGCACCTTGCTGTCTTCTGAGCCCCGGTCAGCAACCTTACAGTGCCCGTGACTTTTACTGACATTACTTGGCCCTGTGCATCATCCGAGTTGCCCTACCCGGGTCCTTCCTGACCGATCCGGATAACTTAGCCGGCTCTTCTTTCCTGGATCCGGTTAAACCTCACCGGATCCCCTTTGGTCTTTTCTTTCACTGGCTTGAAGTAGGACTGACCGAATCGCCTTGAGATCCGGCCCAAGTGACCCGGCTAACTTAGCCGGCTCTTCTTTCCTTGATCCGGTTAGACCTTAACTGTTCATAACACATCATCTTTGCCCTACCCGGGGGCAGCCCCCCGACAGTAGTCCCCGAAGCTGGTATGGTCCTACAGCCTCGGCTGAAGGGCCGTTCCAGATTCAAAACCAACATCACTAACCGGATCACTTCTAGCTGTCACCGAATTTTCCGGGACATTTGGCAGGAAAAGCCTGTGCAAAGCCGTATAACCCGGGTTGTCAGCTCGTTATCCGGATCCACCGGGTACTTGAGTGTGTTTGACCAGAAGACCACGTCTCCTCGTTTTCTCCGTTGACCGGCACATAGGATCCGCTCCACCGCTTCCAATTCTGCGGCGTGGCCACGTGTGCTTGAAATACACGGCCACAGCAAGCTGCCACAGAGTTCCGCGACGCAAGGGATCTAATCGTGCTCCGGTAACCGCGCGGTAGTGGGGGGCAGTTATCGCTGGAGGCTATAAAGAGGGCGCGGTGGTTTTTCCCCTTCTTCTTCCTCTCAACTCCCACTAACCCGCTCCATCGACGCCGCCGCAACCTCGCCATTCAAGGTTGCCGTGCCAGGGACGCACAGCGTACCAGAGCCCCATCGGAGCCGCGCCTCGCGCCCATCTCCGACGTTTCTCCGTCGAACTCCTCCTTCGAGCGACTCGCACTGTAAGTTCTTCCTCCTCTCGCCATAGCCACCGTGGCGAGTTCATACTCTCGGAATACACACACCTGTTCTTGGTAGATTGATGCGTATCTAAGCCCGTGTTCCTGCCGTAGCACACTCCGCAAATTTTCTGTCCAAGTTCCGCAATAGACTGGCCTAGATACACTTGTCCCCGTTGGAGCAGTTCAACCATGTTTTTACCCGTGATTTTCTTTCTTTTTTACCACCGCTGTAGATCTTCCCAACCCTAGAAACTTGCGGAAAGATGTTTGCGACTTCCAACCGCTTCACCTTCTCCACCGGACCCGGTTAACCCTACCCGGGATAGGATTAGCTGAGTCACCATAGATCTGATTCGGCTTTAATGTCATCCGATTCTTCTTTGGTCCCATGGATTCCGAATTTCCTGACCCGGTTATCCGCCTTTTTGCTGCAGGACTAATTCGGTTATGGCCAAACTTCCCCCTGGCAGATGGGAAGGATCTGATGTTACCAAAAACGATCTGGAATGGCTACGAGCCACCCGGCGTATACCGCCCCAAGCCATTTGCCGCCGACCCGGAAAAGAACTCGCACCGGCGCCCGAACCTGGTGAACGCGTGGTATTCATAGCGCATTTCGAGCGCGGGCTCGGGTTACCTGCCAGTGACTTCTTCCGGGCCTTTCTGGACTTCTTCGGACTGCAGCTTCACCACCTCCCGGCGAACGCCTTTGTCTCTTTATCAGCTTTCTCTTCCTTCTGCGAAGGCTATCTCGGTCTCTGGCCTAGTGTGGATATATGGGCAAAGTACTTCCACCTTCGCAAGCACACCATTCCAGGTACTAAGCCGAAACAGCTGACCGCTTGCGGTTCGGTTAGCATCACGCCAAGGCAGGGATCCGCCTTTCCCCGAGTCACCGGCCTAGACACGGTGAAGAAATGGCAAAGGACCTGGTTTTACATAAAGAGCGCTGAGGGCCATGACGCTCTTAACCTGCCCGAATTCAGGATGGAGCCGCCCGCAGCCGAACTGAACTTCGGTTACAATCCGGCTGAAACAATTGCTGAACTTCAGACAGTGCATACCACTCTGGAGGATTTTTTGAAGAAGGGTATGGTGTCTGACGACCTCGTCCGGACCTTCATCTCTCGCCGAGTCAGCCCTCTTCAAAGGCGTGACCACAAGATATGCCACACGCGTGGCGCACTAGATCCTACCCGGATCAGCAAACACGAGCTTGACAAAGCTTCCGTCTTCAGACGGGTAAACGCCATTGCTGCCAATGAGATGTCGGATAAATGGCGGTGGGGTGTAAAGCCATTCTACCGGGAAAAACTTCCTCCACAGGTTAGCTCACCACTCTCCGAATCCACTCTTACTTCATCCGAATAATCCTGGCCTGATCCGGATTCGCATTGTCTTTTTTGTAGCTGTTTGACCGTCAACTTATTGAAGACGGAGATCTTTCCACCAAGGCATGGACACCGGATCTCAGCCCGCCGCGCGAGGGCGAAGAGGATCCGGATTCGGATGACTACTTGCCAATTCCGCGTGCCAAGCCAGTCCGCAAGGGTAAGCAATCAGACATTCACCACCTTTCCGACGAGGAAGATGAAGATTGCTGCATCTTAGAACCCATCGACGCTATTCCGATTTCATGGAAACCACCTCCTTGTGTTCCAGCCAAACAAGATACTGGAGAGGCCTCTCGGAAACGCGCTGAGGCGCCCGAAACAGATGCCCCACAGACAAAAAGAAGGAAGAAGTCCGGCGACAAGCCAAATCGCGTCAAACCGATGCCCACCACCAAGGGGTAACATTGAGCGAACTTTATTTGCTTTCTTCCTCTATCAACCGAGTCATATCTATCCGAGTTAACCGTTTGCTTTACTTTATGCAGTGATGTCCTCATCACCGCGCAGACTCATTCATCCATCTCTTCTCCTATCCCTCCACTGGATACGGCCATGGAAACCCAATTTCCTGACCGAACTGCCACCTCACCAACGCGTGTCACCACTACCAATATTCCCCAGCCGACTCCCATCTCAGAGCCGGTTATCGACTTGGAGAGTGAGGAAACCTCGGCTCCAATCCGAGATTCAAGTTGGCCACGTCCTCTCAAGGAGCTGGAGAAGGAAAAGGCCAAGACATCGGCTACGTCCTCGCCTAAGCCTGATTCCCGCCCTGCTCCTGCAGCTCAAACTGCACTGAACCAAGAGCAGCAGAAGAAAAAGAAGCAGAAACAGCAACAGCAACAGCAAGTTTCCGAGAAGCAGCATAAGGAGCCACATCCGAAGCAGACTTCTGGTGCGTCACCGCAACCCAAGCCGACTCAAGTTGTCTTTGGCGCAACTTCCTCCACTCCGGATAAGCAAGTGATTGCTGTCAAGCAAACCACCGCTACCTCCTCTGCCATTCAATCCGGCCAAGCCAAGCCTAAGCTCAGTACTGCCAATGACTTTATTGAGGCCTGGAACGCCGTGGACCTTGCACCAGGCTTTTCCGCTGCAACACCGCACCCTGCTGGTCCTAGCCGAATGATGCAATCTCTTCATTCAGTGAAGGTTGCGTTTACTGCATCGCACCAAGTTTTCGAGGTAAGTTTGCCGAATCTTGCTTTTAGTTCGTCATGATCAAATAGTATACACCCAGTCCCCGAGATTCGGGTCGAACGACTGATACTCCTCCGAGTAAGAAAGTCATTCGGCTTGAATCTTTTAAAAAATTTGATCATGATCTTTTTCTTAACTGAAAAAACTGAGACCCCCAGTCCCCGGGTTTCTTTTTAACCGATTCGGTCAGTCTCGACCAATCTCCGAGATTTGTTTTGGCTCCACCTTGTCTCGGGTATCAGTCCCCGAGTCTCTTTTGACGCTATCTACTTTCTTTCAGGAAAGCACGGGCGCTCGCAGCGACCTCTTTAAGCAGCTTGCCAACCAGTACCACAAGCTCCAAAAATCATTTGATGCCTTGGTCCTCAAGATGAATAACAAAGAGGAAGAGCAGAAGCGTGCTTTATCCGAGGAAAAATCAGAAGTGACTCGGCTCCAGCGAGAGCTTGACCGAGTTGAAAAAGTGAAGAACAAGGTTAAAGGAGAGCGGGATACGCTGAAGCGTGAAAAAGATACTATCCAGAAGGAGCGGGATACTTTCAAAGCCGGACTTGAGAAGCGGGCCAAACTGGACCAGCAAATTCAAACGACCATAGCCGAATCTGAAGCCGAAGTCAAAGCGGCTAAAGAAGAACTTAGTGCTCACAAAGCGGCCAGTGCGAAATGGCTTGCTGCACTTGCTAGCCTTAATGATGACATGGATCGTAAGTTCACCGAATCCCTTTTTCTTTCTGCCCTTAACCGATACATATGCTTGTGTTCCTTCTTGCTGAACTCAGTATTAGCTTATTTGTTTGTAGGAGAGTTTACCAGCATCCGGCTTCAAGCCGCCAGGGCTGTGAGAGACGCCCGAGCTGAGAGAGCTAAATTAACCGAGGCTCCATTACCAGAGACATGGGACATCGAAGATCATATCACAGCACTCAAGGCTCGGATTGCTCCTTTGAAGGATTCCCATATTGGTCTGCTCAATGCAAGTCTCAAGGCTCACCGGATCTTATTTCCTGAAGCGCGGCAAGTTGTGCCTGTGGAGGAGCTGATCAGAGACCTGGACCAAGCCATGACCCGGCTACAGAAGTGGAGGTCTTCGTCCGCCCGCGCTGGTGCTGATGCAGCTTTGTTATTCATCATGTCTTGGTATGAGCTGATTGATCTTGCCAAAGTGCGCTCCTTTCGCGAGGGTTCTTCATGGGCTTCAGATCCCAATCGGATCAAGATCCGTGAAGAAGCCGCCAACTTTATGGCCGAATTTGCACGCACCAAGCATCTTGATCTGGAGGCTCCAGTCTACTCGGATGGAGAAGACACTGAAGAAGAGGAATCGGACGATGCCTCCGCTGAAGAATACGCCGATTCTGAGGGCGGGTCTGATGAAGAAGAAGAATCCAGCAAGGTACCAGCCTCCGACTCGGCCAAGCTCACCGAACAAACTCCAACCGAGTCTCGTGTGATTCCAGCCACTAACTTGACTGTGATCACTAAACAGGCTTCACCTGATCCGGATATTCCCGAATCCGCCCATCCTTCAAGCTCTCCAGTCAAGATTACTTCCGAAGTGCCACCATCTTCTGAGTCTGCTCCAGCAACAGAACCTCCCGTAACCGCGTCCACTTCAACCGAAGCACCCGTGGCTGAAGCCCGTGCCCCCGAAGCTCCGTTAACCGAAGCTCCTACCACAGGAGTTCCTGCAACCGAAACTCCTATGACCGAGTCCGCCGCGACCGAGTCCGCTGCACCCTGAAGTACTTAACAAAAACATTAAATCCCCGGTATGCCGGGAGCAGATGTAATAGACTATTTTAAGTTCTTTCGAGACTATGTTTATCATGCTTAACGCGATCCGGACAAGGTTTATGTTGGATCATCTCAAACCGAGTCCCCGAGTTTGTTTTCTTGTTTACTACTTTGGCCAAATCTTTGCTCTTGTCTACCTCTTTGGGTGTTTTGACAGTCGAGTCACAAGATAGGAATCATAGCATACAATACTTGAAACGCACGAGTTGTGGTTTAGAATCATTCAACATAAACGAAAAAAGAAATAACAGGGGTTAGTAAACGACATGTGCCGAATCGGTTTTGGACCGAGTCCCCGTGTCCATTTTCATGTTTCCCATATTCCTCATCTCTGCTCTTGACTACCATTTTGGTGTTTGTCAGTCGAGTCACGAGATCAACAACACAACATACATTACTTGAAGCTTAGAACAAGGTTCAAAGCGATTCGGCACACGAACGGCAAAAAACAAAACAGTAATAAACAACACATGCATAAGGACGAAGCAGTCTCCGAGTCCAGACTCGGATTACCGCGATTTCATTCATGATAAATTGAAATACATACATTGCGCCCTTTAAGAGTAGAAGGGTCGAAGCAGAGCTACATTCCAAGGTCGCTTGGTTTCCTGTCCGGGTTTGTCCAAGCCATCCTCCCTTGATTCCTGTGCATCTACAAGGTAGTACGAATCATTGTGCATAGCCTTGCTCACAATGAATGGTCCCTCCCATGGAGGTGACAATTTGTGTCGGCCTTTGCTGCGCTGCACCAGCCTCAGCACTAGATCACCCTCATGAAACACTCGAGGACTGATCTTTCGGCTATGATAACGCCTGAGATTTTGCTGGTATATTGCTGTCCGAGACAGGGCCAATTCTCTTGCTTCCTCTAGCAGATCCACTGCATCTTCCCGGGCCTCCTTTGCCTCGGTTTCAGTGTACATTGCCACCCTTGGTGCATCATATTCTATGTCAGTGGGTAGGACAGCTTCTGCCCCATACACCAGAAAGAATGGCGTATAGCCTGTCGACCGATTCGGTGTAGTCCTTAGACCCCATAGAACTGATGGGATTTCATCTATCCAGCACCCTGGAGTTTTCAACAATGGTTCAATGAGACGAGCCTTGATGCCGGCTAACACTAGAGCATTTGATCTTTCCACTTGCCCATTGGACTCTGGATGTGCCACTGAGGCTATGTCTAACCGGATCCCCTTATTCATGCAGAATCGGGCAAACTCTCCGACAGCAAAGTTTGTGCCGTTATCCGAGATGATGCTATGAGGGTATCCGTATCTCAAAATGATTTCTTTCAAGAAGATTACAGCCGAACGGCCATCCACTTTCCGTATTGGTTTCACCTCTATCCACTTGGTGAACTTATCCACCATCACCAGCATATGTGTCATGTTGCCCCTAGCCGGCTTGAAATCTCCCACCATATCCAAACACCACACCGCAAATGGCCAAGTAATAGGAATTGTCTTCAGTGCCGATGCGGGTAAGTGTGTTTGCTTAGCAAATCTCTGGCATCCTTCACACCTGCGGACTATGTCCTCCGCATCTGCATGAGCAGTGGGCCAATAAAATCCATGCCGGAACACTTTAGCCACCAGGGCTCTTGTACTGCAATGATGTCCACATTCACCTTGGTGTATCTCTAGGAGCATCTCCTTGCCCTCTGCTGGCTCCACGCAGCGCTGCAACACCTCGGTTACACTTCTTTTGTATAACTCCTTGTTGATGATGGTATAAGCCTTGGATCTCCTCTGGACACGCCTAGCCTTGGTCTCATCGCTTGGCAAGCTTCCTTCCTCGATGAACTTCATGATCTCTTCAGCCCACTCTGGTACTGGATGCAAAGGGAACAAGTGCTCATTTTCTTCCACAGGTTTGGCCGCCATTATCTCTTCTATCAGCTTCTGTCCATTCCCCACAATCCGGTTAGCATCATCATCTCTACTCCTCTTTCCCAAGACTCGGTTAGCATTTTCCGAATCTGCGTGAGGAGTCCCCGAGTCCGGGCATGCAGTCCCCGGGTCTTCCTCGATATACTCAACGTCAACATTCATAGGAATAGCTTCGGATTCTTGCTTGGGAATAAAAATCGACTCGGAATCAGGCGACGGTTTGATTGAAGGCACCCTTAGATGATTCAAGGATATTCCAGGTGGGATTGCCTCCCTAGACGACCCGAGTTTTGACAGAACATCTGCAGCTTGGTTTTCCAGCCGAGGTATATGCTTGTATTCACAGCCTTCAAAAAATCCCGAAATTTTCTGAACATGAAACCGATACAGTGCCATATTGGCATCAAGAGCATCCCAATTTCCAGAAGATTGCTGTACGACCAAATCCGAATCACCGAAACATTCAATTCGGCGAACGCCGATGTCCCGAGCCACATTAAGCCCATGGATCAGTGCCTCATACTCGGCTACATTGTTTGACGCTGAGAAATGAATCTGCAATACATATCGCAATTGATCCTGTTTTGGTGATGTGAGCACCACTCCAGCACCTAGCCCGATTTTGCATTTGGAACCGTCAAAGTGCAACCTCCAGTAATTGTAATCCGGTTTAGGTGGCTCATATTGCATCTCAGCCCAGTCACAAAGGAAATCCGGCAAAGCCTGAGACTTGATAGCATCTCTTCTCTCATAATGCGGTGTGTAAGGAGACACTTCTATCGCCCATTTGGCAACTCGGCCAGTTGCATCTTTGCACCCAATGATCTCCGCAATTGGAGCTTCACATACCACTGTAATCGGATGCTCTTGAAAGTATGTTTCAACTTCTTGACCGCCAGGTACACACCATATGTCATCTTTTGGTAGTGAGGATAATTTTGCTTCGAAGTTGAGATCACCTCACTCAAATAGTACACCGGCCTCTGCACAGATTTCCCTCTTCTCTCTCTACCACATGACCACACTTACGACCCGGTTAGTGGCCGCAATGTAAAGTACATTGGCTCATTCGGCAAAGGTGATGCCAAAACTGGAGCAGTGGACAACATCTTTTTTAATTCGTTGAAAGCCGAATCTGCTGCGGGGTCCACGTGAACCCGGTGCTCTTTTTCATAATGATAAGGGCAAGGCTTTTCTCCTACCGACTCACAAACCGACTCAACGAGGCTAAACACCCGGTGAATTTTTGTACATCTTTTAGACATTTAGGCAATTTCATTCTTTCTATGGCTCGGATCTTAGCCGGATTCACCTCAATACCTCGGCTCGATACAAGGAAACCAAGCAACTTTCCAGCTGGGACACCAAAGGTGCACTTGTCCGGATTCAATTTTAACCGATATTTTCTCAAGTTCACAAATGTTTCCTCGAGATCCTCGAGGAGAGTACGTTTTTCTTTTGTTTTGATGACAATGTCATCCACATACACCTGCACATTTTTACCCATTTGAGAATGCAAGCACTTTTGCATACATCTCTGATAAGTTGCACCAGCATTTCTCAAACCGAAACACATGACACGATAGCAATACGCCCCATACGGGGTAATAAAAGCAGTCTTTATTTGATCTTTAGGGTTCAGTGGTATCTGGTGAAAACCAGAGTACGCATCAATAAAAGACAACAACTCACACCCAGCAGTAGAATCGATCACTTGATCAATCCGAGGTAAAGGAAATGGATCCTTGGACACGCCTTGTTTAGGTTGGTGAAATCGATGCACATGCGCCACACCTTGACCACAGCTGGTTCGTCCTTCTTCTTCTCTACTAGAACTGGATTAGATATCCAGTCCGGATGCAACACCTCCATAATGAATCCGGCTGCCAGCAGCTTAGCCAGCTCATCGAGCACCACCTTTCTTCGATCATCTGAAAGCCGCCTAGTCGGTTGCCTAACCGGTTTCACATCCGGCCTGACAAACAAAGAATGCTCTGCCAACTCCCTCGGAACACCAGGCAGGTCCTTAGCTGACCATGCAAAGATATCCCGATTCTCACGGAGGAAGTGACAGAGCGCGCTTTCCTATTTCTCACCCAGCCCGGCACCAATGATGGCCAAGCGCTCCGGGTTCTCCGGGTCAATGGGGATCTTCTTCGTCTCCTTGGGCACCTCAAATGTTGCACCCGCATCCGGATTAGTCATGGCCAGCACGCCGAGCTGAGCTGACTTCGCCATTGCCACCACCTCGTGCATCTTGCTCTTTTCAGCTTGTATCACCAGTGATTCAGCTAAGTTAGAACCAACTGTAGCACACTGTATGGCCTTCTTGTAGTCTCCCGCAACGGTGATAACACCATTCGGGCCAGGCATTTTCATCTTGAGGTAGGCCACATGAGTAGATATCATGAACTTGGCTAATGCTGGCCTGCCAAGCAGAGCATGGTATGGGCTTTCCAAATCCACCACCTCGAACTCGAGACTCTCAAGCCTGTGATTGTCCCTGGTACCGAACAACACATCTACCCAGATCTTACCCATGGGGGAACAAGATACCCCGGGTACTATGCCATGGAAAGTACAGCTGCTCTGTTGCAACTGATTCGGCGAAATACCCAACTTGATCATTGTGTCCCGATACATGATGTTTATGGCACTGCCATTGTCGACCAAGACTCGGCTAAATTTCACGTTCAGCTTGGGTCCAACCAAAGTTGGATCCACCACCAGTGCATAGTTCCCTGGGCTTGGCATGATCCTTGGGTTATCCGCCCTGCTCCAAGTGATCTCCTGCTCAGACCAGTTCAAGTACTTTGGAACTGCTGGCATCACGGCATTCACCTCCTTTGCTCGTCTCAACTGACTTTTCTTGTCAGTCGGCTCGGTCACGAAAACCACATAACTCTGATGTGCTTCCTTGTAATCATTCCCAGGGTATCCACCTTGCCTACTTGGGCCATCACCATTGTCACTGCCTCCCATGTTCACCAGGTTAACCGGCTTCGTTGCTGCTGGCCTTGGAGTTCCAGCGTTGACCGGGGTCGCATTGGCTCCGGTTAGCGGCATGTTTGGCCTGAAATTCGGTCTAGGAGCACCTCTTTGAGGTGGTCCTCTTTGACCTTCCGCCTGAACGCGGTGATGCCAACTACAGTTCCGGGTCGAATGATTAGCCGGTTTGCGCGGATCGGTGGTGTGATAACAGCAAGGCCCATCTAATCTGGACTCAAAAGTTAGAGGTGGACTTGGTCCCTCCCACACTTTCTTCGGCCAAGCACCTTGATTCGGCCTCCAAGCTGGACCATCAGTTTTCTGCCTCTGCGCATCTCCTCCACCGGGTTGATCCATGTTTACCGCAGCAACTTGATCAGAACCGTATCTGTAATCCGGATCTCTTCTCTTGTAACCGAATTCATGTCGGTCACTAGGCCTTAATGGTCCAACTCGGTTATTAACTGGTTGCCTCCTGTTTGCTCCCACTGCATCCAATGCGGGCTGTGTTGGATCACCCAGCGCATACGTGTCTGCTATCCGGATCATATCTGCCAGGGTTTTCGGCATATCTCTTTGGAGTTTCTGCCAAAGTGGTGTACCATGCCTGCATCCCTGTGCAAACCATGAAATGGCCTGCTCCTCCACTACACCTTCGCAAGAATTGCGCATGTTGCTCCACCGAGTCAAATACTCTCGGTCTGTCTCCCTCTCTTCCTGCTTGCACGCAGCCAGGAGCTGAGGTCGGTTTGGCCTCTTGTAGGTGCTGGAGAAGTTGCTGTTAAACGCCTGTTCCAAATCCATCCAACAATTGATACTACCCGGTGGCAAGTTATTCAGCCAGATTCGGGCTGGACCTTCTAACATATGCGGGAGATACCGGACCGCCCATCGGCGATTGCCCCCCGCAATGTGCACTGATGATACATAGTCCGTCAGCCAATCCTGTGGCTTGGTGCTGCCATTATACGGCTTCGTGTTGCGGCCGAGCTGAAACAAAGGCACACTTGGCTCATTCATTATCCGAGGTCCAAAGCATGGTGGACCCGGTGGGCCCTGCTCTTCCAGCTTCTCGGACTGGTAGATTCTGTCCAATTTGAGACGCTGATCATCCGGATCCAACATCCGAGGCCCCAGTCTCGACGCCAGTGCATTGTCATACGTCTGGTATCCGGCTCGCGCCATAGCCGAATTGCCATCGTCATAATGGTAGCCCACCTGGCCACCACTCTGCTGCTGCACCTGTGCCATCATTTGCTGTCCGGGGTGGCGAGGCGGTTGACCTCGGCCAGCCGAATTCTCCCTTCCAGTACCCGGATTGCCTTGACCACCACGGTTTCTGCCTTGTCCGCCTTTTCCTTGGGCTGCAAGTTGCTTGCTTGCGTATACCGCATCATAAGTTTGCAGCTGCTTGCTCTTACCCGAGTTCACACTTTGGGCTCGGTCAATCCCAACATGCGGAGAGGACGCTTGCCCCTTAGACTTCTGGCTAGCAGCCCTAACCGAGACAACTACCCGGGAACCACCAGCATCCGGATTAGCTTTCCTGTAGGCCTCATTCTGCCTGTTGCACACATCCACTAGCTCATTCACTCTCTCCGCCTGCTTGCGCCAAGCATCCCCGGTCAGGTTACTTAATTCAGCTCGCGCTGCTGCTGCAGCCCTAAGATTCTTAGCCGGGGAGCTATAAACCGGCTTGCCTGTTCCGGACCTATGACTAGTGGCTTTACTTGAGCTCGAACCTGCAGCTCTGGCCAACTCGTCGTTGAGGTCCTTGCCTCTGTTACGTAGCTCGACTTTCTTGCGCGAGCGGTGCACTACAGGAGTAAAGCCATCTGTGATACCATTGGCAGCATTGTATTCTCTCAGGTCTCTATCAAACTCTTGCCTAGACTCTATCACTAACCGAGCCTCTTTTTGCAACCTCAGGCGCTCTGCCTCAAGCTGAGCTACAGTAAGATCAACATTTGCTCCAGGAGCCACTGGCCGAGCTAGCTTTTCCAAGATACCCTCTAAGGAAGCACCCCTGCTTGACGTGCCAAGGGGACCAACCGGATCGGGTTTCTCCTTAGGGAACTTAGCTGTCCGAGTCGGCATGTCATCCGGATCGACTGGCGTGGCCAGCTCCTCTGGCACGCTCGTGCTGGCACCTCCTTTGCCTGCAGCAGCGTTTGCGGCAGCCACCATGACCTCCACGCTGCTCCCAGGGCGAGCGCTACGCCCTCCGCGAGCTGCGCGGAAAGAGGAGGATCTGCAGCCACGAGCACCTGCGCCGGGTACTCGCGAACTGGCTCGGTGGCGACGTAGGTGACGAAGCTGCCCAGCGTCATGAGGAAGCCATCCGCGGGGAAGGGCTTGTTGGAGAAGCACCCCGCGTTGTCGCTGATGAAGTTGAACTCGCCGAGCTTGCACACGAGCCCGGAGAGGACCCGCTCGCCGGCACCAGTGACGGAGCCCGTCCGGATGGAAACCCCAGCCAACGCCAATGCTTGCCCCACGGTGGGCGCCAACTGTCGTGGTGGTGTCACGGCAGATGCCATGGGTATGGCTTAAGTGTGGGCTCGCTTGGGCGTTGGGGGAACCGGGGAGGGTTTGCGTGCCTACGAAGCACGCATGAAGACCAAACAAGAAGAACAAAGCAAACCAAGAACAGCGAAGAACACCACGATGTACCCTGCTTCGGGGCCCTCTTGTGGAGGTAACACCCCTACTGCAGCTCTAGCCTACTCTCTTATATCTCAAGTGTTTACAAGTACAAAGCGCTCCTTGAGCTGTATGATGAACAATGGAGAGAGCTCCAGGTAGAAGATGAAGCTTGGGGGGGAAATGATGCTCACAATGGTCGATCCTCCCACAGGAGGAGGTGGTGTTGCCTATATACAGTAACCGAATTACCCTTTTGCCCCTGGCCGCAGAGGACAATGGCATGGACAAGGAGAACAGGACAAACACTGGCCACTGTCACTCAGCCCAGCTCACCCTCTGTTCACCACAGGCTTATCTTTCCTCTTTGAGCTTAAGGCAGTGTAGACCACAGTAGCCTAGCCACTGCCCCTTTCCCGAATAGGCCGAGTCAGCGCCTAGGGGCTTGTGACCCGGAAAACCTGTGGCAGCACCTTGCTGTCTTCTGAGCCCCGGTCAGTAACCTTACAGTGCCCGTGACTTTTACTGACATTACTTGGCCCTGTGCATCATCCGAGTTGCCCTACCCGGGTCCTTCCTGACCGACCCGGATAACTTAGCCGGCTCTTCTTTCCTGGATCCGGTTAAACCTCACCGGATCCCTTTGGTCTTTTCTTTCACTGGCTTGAAGTAGGACTGACCGAATCGCCTTGAGATCCGGCCCAAGTGACCCGGCTAACTTAGCCGGCTCTTCTTTCCTTGATCCGGTTAGACCTTAACTGTTCATAACACATCATCTTTGCCCTACCCGGGGGCAGCCCCCCGACAGCTACACACTAATAGGAGCATAGCATAATATAGTATTCAGCAACAAGTCTATCATGCATACTACTGAAAACACTAAGTGCATAGTAGTAAAACTAGTGGGACTGTCGTGGGGTAGATAACACGGCAGGTGCTACTTTGGGGTAGCTTGAGTTTTTGGGTAAGGCGACACTGGCGTCTGGGAGATTGTTCAGCATTGCAGGGGACACAGGTTTACCCAGGTTCGGCCTCTCCATTGGAGATAAAGACCTACTTCCTGCTATCTTATTATTAATCTTGGTCTCGATCTCGATAACCCGGCTACGACAACAGAGCCGGATCTCGATCTAGGTTACAAAGCTTGTGTGTCTCTCGATGGTTCTCTCGCCTAAAGCTTGGGGATTATGAAAGTCTTACTAGCTATGGCTCAGGGGCCGGTTTATATAGATACCGGGCCCTCTGACCGCGAACACAATAGAGCCGGGCTCTACCCGAACTCCCGAGTCCTATCCTAACTCCTTTATTCTTCGTGCACTCCAAGTCTTGAACCGCCTCTCGAACCGCCTCTTGTGCCTTCCAGAATATCACCTTCCTTAGCCGGATCACCGCCGAGATGCTGGCCCAGAAACATAACCCGGCCCGTGCTGAAGGCTAACTGGCCTGACCGGGCCTCCTTCCTGGCGGGTCACGTTTCCCTCTTCATGGGCCTACCGGGTTATTATCCCTCCATCAGTAGCCCCCAGGTTAACCAGGTAACCAGGTTGCCATGCTTTGCTTCCAACTTTGTGTCGCTTCCTTGATCAATGCTGGTACCCTGGCTTGCCGGGTTAACCACCTGAAATACAAAAATAACAAATACATATAATGCACTACTTTATCCTTCTGCTTAACTGGGCCAACTCTTCTTGGCGGGTCATACCGTAACCCGGCTTTCTCATACTAGGTCAGATGTCTCCGGGTCTCTCACCCAACACTTAGCGAAAATCTCAACTCAACTGGGCCACTTGCTAGTCATAACTGGAGTCAAAGAATATTCCTTTTGTCCTGTCTGTTTGTCGCTGGCTTCCCGGAGAAGACGCTTATCTTATCCGCTCACTTTTACCGCAATACCCCTAGGGTTTTCACCGTGGCTATAAATATCTGGCCACGACCCCCGGAGTAAGTTTCCCCATTCTCACGTTCATCCCCTACCTCACGCTTGCGTCACTGCCACCGCAGTCGCCGGAACTCCGATCTCCAATCACGCCCTTTGATCCCGTTCAATCTCCAAGGTAACCTCGATTCTTACTTTTATCCATTCCGCGCATCCGATTCCAACCTTTATTTCTTCTAGATTGGCTCCGTATTTCATTATTCACATCCGCATCTAAAGCTAGGGTTCATAACGCCATTGTTGCGCTCTGTCCTCCAGAGCTGAAATCCATGACGAAGGAGAAGATAAAATCTGGAGGGCCCCGTACGGCCAAAAAGCTCGCAAAGAAACCCTCTGGTACTGCTGCTGGTGCATCTGGATCCGCGGCTCCCGCAGCCGCTCCAGTGAACTGGACGAGGTCCAGCGCTACAAAAACGACCCTCCAATCCTTCGTGAACCGGGGCGAACTCCCGGCTCAGAACGAGATCCAGTGGCGCGCACCTGGGGAGGAGACCCGGCCCACACCAGAAAAAGGTGAGGTCGTTGTGCTCTTAGATCATGTGACCCGGGGTCTCCGCCCCCCGGGTTCCCTCTTTTTCCGCCAAGTCTTTAAATACTACGGGCTCACTCCCATGGATGTGGCGCCCAATTCCATTTTGAACATTAGCAACTACGTCGTTTTCTGTGAGGATTATCTCCAAATACCTCCGTCTCTCGAATTTTTCCTTGAAATCTTCTATTGCAACCCATCTCGAAAAAACCAACCTCTTGGTCCGTACGGGGTGTCTATTCAACGCCGCAAAGAATGCACTTTCCCGGCTCTTGCTTTGGCCAGCCACCCTAAGGGGTGGCAGAACACTTACTTCTACTGCAAGGATACCTCTCCTGAGGCTGATGAGGCCAAATTCCCGGCCTTCAGAAATTCCCTCTTGTGTACAATTCAAAGATGAACAGCTATGCTAGCCCGGAGAAGCGGGAAGCACTTGAAAACATCCACTGCCGGGCCAGAGCCCTACTAGCCCACGGCCTTCGTGGAACTGATCTGGTGAAATGCTGGGTTGGTTGGTTCATCCAACCTCTCAGCATCAGGACCCGGCTCTTCCATGAATACACAGAAGAGACCACTGACGACATGCGTTACTCAGAATTCACACTGTTAGAGGATCAGATCGTGAAGAACGCCAAGAGGCTCCTTGGCGAAAAGAAGACTGATATTGCTATGAACGGGCTCGCCCCTTTCAGCACCAAGAACAAACCTCCTACGGTACAACTTGTCATCCACTCACTTCTTTAACTGTAACCCGGTATTTCTTGCAAACTATCTTACTGATACCTTCTTTTTGTCAGGACTCCAAATGGTGGAGTGCAGATTACACCCCTACATCCTCTGCTGAAGAGGACACAGAAAGTGACGACCAAGAAGAAGAAGAAGAAGGTGAGCCAGACTCCATAGGCCGGCTCTTCCTCGAGCTGATTAACAACGAAGTCCCCAAAAAGGACACTTCTACTGATAACCCGGCTCTTCTCATTCCAGGCCCCAATGACCCGGCTACGGACGTATTGCCGGGTCCACAAACTGCTGCACCCACTCCTCAAAAAGGACCCGAGCTGCAATTGCAAAGGTGCCATTTTCTCGTTTCTCAACTTGCATGATGAACTCATCTCAAACTCAAACACCAACACAGGAAAAGGAACTTGAGAAAGAAGCTGAAGCCAACAAGAAACCACGGACCCGGTCTTCTGCAAGCCATGTCACTCTGAGCACAGGTATCCCTCCATGTTCTTTATCAAGCTGGGCCAAATCGATCCAGAAGACGCCCAGCAAAAAGTATCCTTTGGCTGGCAAAATCCGGGTCCCTAAACGTTCTCGTGTATCAGATTCTTCCTCGGACGCGGCTAGCACGCCCGAGGATTTCCTCATCAATACCGGGTTAGGATTACTCTCCTTTCTTTTCATTTTTCAACACTTTAATCTTTTCTGTAACTAAATTCACCTCTTTTCGCTTCAGTGCCAAAGCTATTGTGGAGGAAGACCCGGAATCTTCTCCAACCGCATCTCCTCCACCTGCCAGAACTAAACCCTCTCCAATGGAAGTACAAGTTGAGGAGCGGGTCAAAAAGAAGAATCTGGCGCCGAAAACGTGGTAACCTCACCACCAAGTCCGCCAGTTGCTCCAAAACCAAGCCCAGATGCGCAATCACCCGGGCATGGGTCTGGAACCAAAGAAGTTGACCCAGAAGTCCAGATCACCGGGTCTAAGCAAGGCCCGGCTCCTGGCGTGTCCACTGCTATTGCCAAGGTCACAGCACCAGAAATCAAGGTGGATCCCTCTGCAAAGGGCAAGGACCCAGTTGCTTCTTTGGATCTGGCGACTCTGAACTCCATGTCCACACCGGCTCTGTGCGAGGAATACTTTTCTCGCCTTGCTCATCATAAGAACTTGGAGACTGAGCTTGTCTCTCTGCTTCAGAAACGGTACCAGGTGTGCTTTTAACTTTACTTACCTTCTTACTTCTTGCATAACCATACTCTGCCTAGCCCCCAAGCTCCAAATTTATCACTTGTTGAAAAACTTGGTGCTTGAAACGCCAATATCCTTTACAAAAACTTTTCAACACTGTAGCCCCCAAGTGCCGGGTTAGCTGTCCACAGCAACCTGGGACTAATCACTTGAACAATTTTAAAATTTTCACCCGTGTAGCCCCCAAGCACCGGGTTAGCACGCTTGCGGCAACCTGGGGCTTTACTTGTCTGTTGCAAACTTTTGAAACTTTGTAGCCCCCAAGTTCCAGGCTAATAACTCCTTAGTAACTTGAGGCTAAACTGTGCACTTTTTTTTTGTAACAGGAACATGTGAACCAAGCCGATGAAGAAGTGGCCCGGCTACAAGGAGCCTTAAAAGCTGAGACTGAGACCCGGGCTGAAGTGGCAAACAAACTTCAAGCCCTGGAAGAAAAAATAACTGCCTTGACTCAGGAGAACTCAGACTTGAAGCGGGACATGCAAGAGCATGAAGAAAACTTTCAAGAGCAGCTGACCAGCCTCCAACAGAAATTGAATACAGCTACCAGCGAGCTGACCCGCCTGAAGAAGATGATTACTGCCATGGTTGCCTCCCTTGTTGGTAAGCACAATACTCTCAAAACCCGATAAATTTTTCGTCTGTTCCAAGCTCGGCATGTAAACTATGCCTGACACTGGTTTCCCTTTTGCAGGTGCACGTGATGGCAACATCCGCAAGACCGCAACTGAGAAAATCAAATGCATGTATACACTGGTCCGCCAATTATACTTTGGGAGTTGCGAGGTCATCAAAGCTGCAAGAAACTGGGAAAACCCGCCCAGCACTTACACTGAAGTGCTGGGCCATTTGTCCACAATGCCTGGCTGGATTCACCTGCTGAAGAAATCTGCATGCAGGGCCGGGGCCATGCGCAGCCTAGCTTTGGCTAAAGCTTACTATCCCCAACTTGACCCGGCTCCTCTGGCATCGGGTTTTCCTGAGTACAATGCAGATGGCACTCCTTTTGACAGGAAGACCTACAGCCGGGTTATGAAGCAGACCCGGTTCGTGGCTACCCAAATTGCCAACAATCTGAAGCTTAACACCATCCAGTATGGCTACAACGAGGCGAATAAAGAAATTGTGGACGACGAGCCTCAGCGCATCGACCTGCTACAGAGCTACAAGGAATCTGTTGCTGGTGATAAAACTGCTCCAAGTACTTCCGCTGCGCCAAGCTCCTCAACTCCCACTGTGCCACCTCCAGCGCGTGCACCAGTAGAAGATGAAGATGAACATTACTTCCAGTCCCTTCAACTTGTCACCTGGCGCACTGATGGAGCCCCCAAGACCCGGGAAGCAGAAGCAGAGACGGCCAAGGATGACTCGACAAGCGCCAAAGACAACACCCCAGCTACAACTCCGTCCACTAACCCGGCTCCAGAAGCCGGCTCTTAACTTATGCAGATGCTGTGTCTCTGCTAGAAAACTTATATCATTCGGCCCTTGGGGCACTTTATTGTAATAACTTAGCTATTCTGATACCATGCCTGTGATGTGTGCTTTTGCACTTGTTTTAAACTTTGGTGAAACTATGTGGAATCACATGACATTTGAAATATCCAATTGCTTATCTTCTGTGGTTTTGATGACCCTTTTGGTTTCTTTAACTGTGAGCCGGCTTTCGCATGGATATCCTGGCGCAACTTCTCTGAGAAAAACAGGGTCAAACCAAGTCCCAATGGGCTTCATGGTTGATTGAGTTTCCAGGTGTGCAATCAGGCCATATAAGTGCGAGTCACATCAGCTACACAGCAAGATAACCAAGAATACTAGTGGCATAAAAGCCGGGTCTTGGGATTGCAGCTACAGACTTTTTGCAGTAAGAGCCCCCAAGACCTGGATCAATGTTTATAAAGTAAAGGGCTTATGCCTCAGTACCCCATTGATCCAAAATACTGGTGGGACGCACTCTCTGGGCATCCTCAAAAATAAAAAACTTAAACAACTGCAACTAAAACTGAAACCCGGGGATACTTATGAGCCGGGTCCTGGGGAAATAACTTTAGCTATCTCAATGACAAGCCCCCAGGACCAAGCTTGACCAAGAACTGCCACAATACATATAGAACAAAGAAAAATAACCGGCTTATAAAACTGAAACATAAACTGAGACAAGACAAATTTCTGTTTCAACCTTCACTTTATTGATAGAAAAGGTTAGGTCAGCAAGCCGCCTCATTAAAAACCTTCCAGTCCCCTTAGGTACCCTGGTAAGGAAAAGAGCGCGTCTGAAACCTGCTGCCTGTTACATCGTGTGTTACATCTGATACATCTTTTTCATGCTAAGTATAATATGGGCGCAGCTGCGCAATGTTCCACGGCCTCTCACGCTCTTCCATAGAAAAGGTAGAGCGTGTTGAGTCATTGACTGTCTCTGATTTCTCTCTAGCGTCCACCAAATAGTATGAACCATTGTTCAATTTCTTGCTTATGATGAAGGGCCCTTCCCAAGGAGGAGATAACTTGTGCATCCCTTCCTTGGACTGCACCCATCGCAACACTAGATCACCTTCCTGGAAGGTGCGGGTTTTAACCCGGCGGCTGTGATACCGCCTCAAATCTTGCTGATAAATTGCTGATCTTTCCAATGCTTGCTCTCTATTCTCCTCCAGCAGGTCAACAGAATCCTGCCGGGTCTTCTCATTTTCTGTCTCCACGTAAGCCGCCACGCGAGGCGAGTCATGAATAACATCACTTGGCAAAACTGCCTCTGCCCCATACACCATGAAGAAAGGGGTCATCTTTGTGGATCTGTTTGGTGTTGTATTGATTCCCCAAACAACTGATGGCAATTCCTCCACCCACGCTCCGGCGGCTCTGAGACACGGGACCCGGAGACGTGGTTTCAATCCTCTGAGTAACTCCTGGTTAGCTCGTTCAACTTGCCCATTGGCCTGAGGATGAGCCACAGAGGCAACATCCAAACGTATACCATTGTTTCCACAAAACTTTGCCATCTCTCCCAAGGACATATTAGTACCATTGTCTGTGATAATACTATGGGGATACCCAAACCTGTGTATGATCTGCTTCAAAAACTTCACTGCTGTTGCCGCCTCACAATTTGTAACAGGCATGACCTCAACCCACTTGGTAAACTTGTCAATGGCAACGAGGAGGTGGGTTTTCTTACAAGGAGACATGCTGAAAGGACCCACCATATCAAGCCCCCAAACTGCGAAGGGCCAAGTCAAAGGTATTGTTCTCAACTCCTGAGCCGGCACATGAATCTGTCTTGCATACCTTTGACATCCATCACATCTATTCACCAAGCGCTCTGCATCTGCCTGGGCTGTGAGCCAAAAGAAACCGTGCCTGAAAGCTTTTGCAACCAAGGACCTGGTTGAAGCATGATGACCACAATCTCCCTCGTGAATTTCCTTCAAAATTTGCCGGCCCTCCTTTCCAGACACACATCTCTGATATACCCCTGAAACACTTCTCTTATATAACTCACCATCTATGACCACATAGGCCTTGCACCGCGCACGATCTGCCGGGCTATGACTTCCTGCTGGGGCAACTCCCCTCTCAAAAGATATGCAAGATACGGTTCTGTCCACTCTGGAATTTCCCGGGTTACAGCCACCAGCTGCGAATCCGGGTCTACCAACTCTTCCTCATCCTGGGACTTGACTGATGGAGCCCATAGCTCGTCCAAGAAAACGTTAGGTGGAACCGGCTCTCTGCGTGAGCCGAGTCTTGACAAAGCATCTGCAGCATCGTTTTTCCTGCGGTCAATGTGATCCACCTGATAGCCTGAGAAGAACCCAGCTACTCTATCCACCTCTCGCCTGTAAGCCGCCATAGTTGCATCTTTTCTGTCCCAAGTTCCTGAAACTTGCTGCGCCACAAGATCTGAATCCCCATAGCACTTAATACGCTTGATGTTCATCTCCTTTGCCATACGCAAACCATGTAACAAGGCCTCATACTCTGCCACATTATTGGTACAATCAAAGTGAATTTGCAAAACATAACTCAACTTGTCACCTTTGGGAGAAGTTAACACCACTCCAGCTCCTGAACCTTGCTCTTGTTTAGACCCGTCAAAATGCATAACCCAAGATTTGAGACTCGGGGTGAGAGGTGGTACATTCAACTGTGTCCAATCATTAAGAAAATCTGCCAACGCCTGAGACTTGATAGCTGTGCGAGGCACATAATCAATGTGATAATCCCCCATTTCAATTGCCCACTTGGCAATTCTTCCTGTAGCTTCGGAGTTTCTGATGATATCTGCTAAGGGAATAGAACTGACCACCGTAATTGGATGCTCCTGAAATACGGCTTCAACTTTCTACTAGCCATGAAAACACCAAACACTAGCTTCTGCCAATGTGGGTATCTCTGCTTTGCTTCTGATAGGACCTCGCTGACATAATAGACCGGCCTTTGTACCGGGTTCTCTTTTCCTTCCTCTTTTCGCTCAACCACCACCACGGCACTCACAGCTTGAGGCCCGGCTGCAACATACAAAAGCATGGGTTCCTTGGGACCCGGCGCCGCTAAAACTGGCGCTTCTGACAACTGCTTCTTCAAGGCCTCAAAGGCCTCATCTGCCTCTTGATTCCACACAAAATTATCTGTCTTCTTCAACAGCTTATACAACGGAATAGCTTTTTCTCCAAGCCGGGAAATAAACCGGCTCAACGCAGCCACACAGCCTGTCAGCTTCTGAACATCAGCCAACTCCTCTGGCCTTTTCAAACTCTGGATTGCACGAATTTTTTCCGGGTTTGCCTCAATTCCACGCTCTGACACAATGAAACCAAGTAACTTGCCCGCTGGAACCCCAAAACACACTTCGTAGGATTAAGCTTCATCTTGTACTCTCTCAGATTCTTGAATGTCTCTGCAAGGTCATTAATAAATGACCCGGCTTTTTCTGACTTGATAACCACATCATCAACATAAGCATGCACATTGCGCCCAATCTGATCATGAAAACAATTCTGGATACACCTCTGATAAGTTGCTCCTGCATTCTTTAACCCAAAAGTCATGGTCTTGTAACAAAAAGCACCAAAGGGGGTGATAAACGACGTCTTCTCCCAATCTTCCTTGTTAAGTTTGATCTGATGATAACCTGAATACGCATCCAGAAAACACAAGAGCTCGCTGCCTGCAACTGCGTCAACGATTTGATCGATGCGCGGCAGTGCAAACGGATCCTTGGGACAATACTTGTTCAAACTCGTGAAATCAATACACATCCTCCACTCATTATTCTTTTTCAGAACCAAAACCGGGTTAGCTAACCACTCTGGATGAAACACTTCCATGATAAAGCCGGCCTCCAAAGCCGGGCTATCTCTTCTCCAATTGCTTTCCTTCTCTCTGCATTCATTTTTCTCAAACCTTTTCACCGGCCTTGCCTTAGGATCAACATGTAAACGGTGCTCAGCGAGTTCAGTTGGAATGCCTGGCATGTCACTAGGTGTCCATGCAAAAACATCCCGATTCTCACGGATGAACTCGATGAGCGCGCTTTCCTATTTGTCAGTTAAGTTTGTCCCTATGGCGAACTGCTTGGAGGAATCCCCAGGCACAAAATCCACCATTTTTGTATCCTTTGCTGCTTTGAACTTTGCCCTGTCATCTTCTGTCATTGGCTTCTTGAGCGCCGTGTTATCCTGTGGGTCAACATTTGATCTATAAGCTTTCAACTCCTCTCTAGCACAAGTTTGTTCTGCCAGGGCTGCATCCCCCTCATCGCATTCTGCTGCAATCTCTCTGTTACCATGAACAGTGATGATCCCATTGGGACCCGGCATTTTCAACTGGAGATACACATAACACGGCCTTGCCATGAACTTGGCATAAGCCGGCCTTCCCAACAATGCATGATATGGACTTGGAAACTTTACCACCTCAAACGTGAGCCACTCTGATCTGAAGTTATGGATAGACTCGCCAAAAGCAACCTCCAATGAAATTTTACCCTCTGGTGTGGCTGATTTCCCGGAACTATACCATGAAAAATTGTTGACGTTTTCTGCAACTGTGACTCCTTCAACCCATGCGTACAAACGTGTCCCAGTACAAAATATTGATGCTACTGCCACCGTCCATCAAAACCTTTTTCAACTCGAAGCCATGAACTTGAGGAGCAACAACTAGCGCAAGCAGGCCCGGGTGCTCCACCACCTCTGGATGATCTGCTCTGCTCCAAGTAATTGCATGCTCTGACCACCTCAAATACCTTGGAATTCCAGCAGCCACTGTATTAACCGCCCTTTTGACTATCTTTCTCTCTCTTTTTGTTGTGCCACTGGTATAAATGTGATACTGACCAAGTTGCCTTGGCTGCTGTGAAAATCCTCCTTGGTTACTCGTGTTCTGGTTCTGACCCTGACCCGGGTTTCCAGTGGGTACCGCATTTGCTCCTGTTAGAGGCCCCGCAGCCGGGTTACCACCCTGGCCGGGTCCTCCACTTCTGTTTGCTCCCTGCAGAGCTCTCTGCACCTCATTATTTTTCCACCTATTCAAATCCACACACTGTGCCAATGAATGATTGGATGGTCTTCCCATCTTGCTATGGCGAGGGCACGGCATCCTAAAAGCTTCCTCAGTACTCATTGGGCGTGTTCCCTGGTAGCTACCTCCACTATTGTGATTCCCACTGTTTCCCTGATAACCCCTGTTGTCCTGGTAGTTCCCGTCCATCCTTTGCCTCTGAAACCCGGTATTGGTGTTTGCTACTAACTCTGAACTTCCATCATTATGACCTCGCTTATGCTGATTCTGATTGTTGTTATTGTTGTTTCCCGAGCCACTATTGTTCCTTCCACCATTATTTGCCGTGCCTTTCCCCTTCTTTTCCTCAGGCTCATCCTGAGTCTTGTCAGTGGCTGCATGCCTATTGCAAGCATCCATCAACTCCGCCATGGTGACCGGCTTAACCTGGTGCCCTTCCTTCATGCGACCCAGCTTCTGGACAAGTGGTGCATACTTACAAGTTTTCTCCATTGATGAAATTGCATCCTTGGGCTCAATACCAGATGAAGAGTGCAGGATCTCCGTGACCCGGCCCATCCAATGACGTGCCGACTCGCCTTTTTCTGTATACAACGATCAAGATCCTCAATGGAAAACAAACGCTTGCACGTACCCTGAAAATGCTTGGTGAAAACCGCCTTCAACTCATCCCAGGAATTAATGGACTTCTCTGGTAGATTTTTAAACCACAACTTCGCTGCTCCATCGCTCATCATCAAATACATGTACTTGGCACAAACATTCTGACGAGGTGTGGACTCGGCAAATCCCTGGATTGTGCACCCCGGGTTGATTGAGGGGGAGAGAGATGAGCGCTGGTGATCACGACGGCTGACAAGCGAGGCGTTTTACCCAGGTTCAGGCTCCCGGAGGATAACACCCTACTTCCTGCTTGTCTGGTTATTGATGGTGAGCTGTGGCTACAATGGCGAGATGGCAATCTCGCTAGGGTTTGTGTGGCGGTTATGAGCGTCCCCTAGACGAAGGACCCTCCTAGCCTTTATATGGTAGGCTAGGTCTCGGGTGAACGGTGCCGATGGCGCTTACAAGCATGGCGGGGTCGCATGACCTAGCGTCGACTATCTTGGGCCGCACGTCGTCCTCCTTGGGCCTTCCTTGGGCCCTCGTTATAAGGCTGACGGGCTTGGCGTGACCCAGGTATCCCCACCGTGGGGTAGTCAAAGAGTGACCCCACGACAGGAGCCCCCGAGTGCTTAGTCGAATCGTAGAGTCGGGTAAAGGACTCCATCCTCCTGGGCACGCCTTCGAGTTCCTGAAAGGGACAAGTAAAATTGGTCGACTCCGGCCGTTCAGGGCTTATGGAGGATTCGTTTAGTCGAACTGTCACTTCCAGGGCAAAGTACCGTTAGTACAGCCTTAGCCAGTGATTTTCGACTGCTATTGCTCTGATTCACTCGGGAGCGCGAACAGCGCTCCCGATTGGAGTAGCCCCCGAGATTAAGCTGAATTGCTCGCAATTGAGGTTAAACTCAATTTTTCTTCAGTCAAAAAGCCCGCTCCCGATGGGAGTAAAGAAGGGACTCTACTTGGAGTCGCGACTGGCTTTTGTGTGACTTACTGTGTATTCGGCCAGTTTAGCTTACTGCAGGGGTTTGTTCGGCACTTGGAGCTTACTGGATGTTCTTGCACTCGAATGAAATGTTCGAGTTCTCAATCAGCTCGTTGGCTTACTGTACGAACTTATTCAGCTCTGAGAGCTTACTGAATTTTCTTGCACTCGAATGAAATGTTCGAGTTCTCAATCAGCTCGTTGGCTTCCTACGCCTTTGCGGTTGACGTCAGTGCTGACGTTTTTGATGCACTCTGTGTCTGATGGGACGTGACAGTGCTGTCCCACTGTCAGTATTGGCTGGAGACAGCGGTTACCGCTTTTTTTTCTGACCGTTGGGCGCGAAAATTTCGCGGTGTGATGATGGCGCCTTGATTCCCGCGCGCAGTGGGCGGCGCGGCCGTCGACGGTTGCTATCTCCGCGCGACACGTGGACGGCCAGATGATGTTGCGGAGAGCAGTTTCCACAGGGATGGCCAGGATTAACTGACCGCGCGGTATATATTTTTTACCGCAGCGGTGAACAGTTCATTCCATCCCCATTCCGTCGTCTCCGCTGCTCTCTCCGCCATTGTTGCTCCTCTGCTAGTTCCTTTCTTCCACCCTCCATGAGCAAGGCCGTGATGAAGAGGGGGAAGGCTGCTGCTGGCACCGGCGCCGCCGCCGAGGCGAGCGTGATGAAGAAGCCCGACGGCGATTGGGTCAAATCGTCGGTGAAGAAGGCCGACCTCGAGGCCCTCCGCGCGCAGGGGCTGCTGCCGCCGGTAGACCAGGCGACGGTGCGCGCTCCAGGGAAAGAGGTATTTCCCGCTCCTCGCGATGGGGAACGCGTTTGCTTCGTGGATTTCCTTCCGCGGGGTTTCGGGTTCCCCCTCCACGATTTTGTCCGTGGTCTCCTGTATGCTTATGGGATTCAGATCCACGATCTGACTCCCAATAGCGTCTTGAGTATCGCGAGCTATATCGTGCTCTGCGAGTGCTTCCTGGGAATCGCACCTAATTAGTTGCTGTGGAAGTCGCTATTCCTCGTGAAGAGGAACGTGGGGAAGAACAAGCAGGTGTATCCAGTCGGCGGCTTCGGCATCCAGGTGCGTGGCGACACCACCTACTTTCAGATGAAGAAGTCCGACTCCGTCCAGGGCTGGCGGAAGAAGTGGTTCTACATCAGGTGCGACCAGGAGGGGCTTCCCAACTTCGCTGCTGATCGCGAGTTGCGGAAGTCGAACGCGTGGGCGCACCCGCTGTCGAAGGAAGACAGGGAGGCGACCCAGCCCTTGCTGACACTTCTTCGTGGCTTGCTGAAGAGTCTTGGGCGCGAGACAGGTGGAGTTCACCTTATTGCCACCTTCTTCAGACTTCGGGTGCAGCCGCTTCGCGCTCGCACCCACCCGATGTGGGCGCGTGAGGACGCTGGCGATGAGCTCGATGATGACGAAGTCGCGTCGAAGGTGAGGAGCATCACTAGCCTCCGAGCCGCTGACCCGTGCAATGTCAAGTGTCCAGTCGAACCGTATGGGCCTAATAACCCTGTGCCTGAGGTGAGCTTTGTTTGCTTTGTTCGTCTTGTATCTTCTTGTGTCGAATCTTTTCGCTTGACTTGAATGCTTCATTCGCTGACAGGGTCGCTCGAACTATGTCAGTCTTCCTCCGTTGATGGAGAATGGCCCTCATGAAGAGGCAGAGTTCCCTGAGGACGAGGTTGATGACGATGAAGTTCCCTCCGCCACCTCTCCGAGTGAAGAGCTGGAGGAGGATGAAGATGAGGAGCCGCAGCGGAAGCGGCAGAGGCGAAAGGGGTCGACTCTGGTTCTGCCTCGTCGCCTGTGAAGGAGGCGGGTGTGATCGAGGAAGAGACGAGCGAGTCCTCTTCGGGTACTAAGCACCCGAGTGACCTGGCGGAACCGTTGTTCGTGCCTCCCCTCGGCTCTGCACCGCCGATCGAGTTCGCGAGGATGGCCTCCGTTTCCTTGGGGAGTGAAGATGATGATGTAGTCAGGTTAGTCGCGTGACCTTTGCTTTGTATTTGTCGAGTGTGCTTTTTCACTTGCGGGTCCTTGAATTGAGAGTTCTTGTGACAGCGACCGTACCGGCGCTGCTGTTTCTTCCCCTCGTGAGATGGAGCACACTTCTGCTCCCTTGATCGAGCAAACTGCTAGGACGCCCGGAGAGGAGGCTCTGGCGGGTGACGTTTTGGGCTTGAAGGCTTCCACCTCCACCATGCCTGAGAGGTCTGCTGATGCGACTCCAGTTGACTCTGGGCTGCTTGAGCATGTAAGTGTTCTTCGATTCCTTCTGCAAGATCTGTATCGGGTGCGCGTACAGCGCTCCCGATGGGAGTAGCCCCCGAAGATGCGCGTGACTGGAATAGTCGGGCGCAGATTGATGTCTTGTGTTTTCTGCAGCCATTTTATCGCCAGCAGATGGAAGGAGCCGCGGCCTTCGTTCGTATGGAGCAGGAGAGGGATCAGCTCCGCGCTGCTCTGGAGCAGGCGAATAGTAAGTATGAAACCTTGTGTTCGAGGAGTGCTTCGACTGCCTTTATTGCTAACTGTGCTCCGTTGACCCGCAGGCGAGAAGGAGAGCATGAAGGCGCGGGTCGCGAAGCTGGAGAAGTCACTGGGTGAAGCCCAAGAGCGGGAGCAAGCTCGGGATGCTCTGGAGAAGACCCAGGTCGACCGTTTGCTCGCACTCGCAGATGTTGTTGGAAGTAAGTTTTTCGGCCGTAGGCCTACTTTGTCTTTTGTCGACTTCTGGCGCCTTATGGGTGTGGATTTCCTTTGGGCAGAGAATTGCGGAGGTGCTCCTCCGGAAGGGACTTCTAGCGAGAGTGTCGGCTTGGCGCAGGCTGTTGGCTTCGTCGACCGCGTCTGCGCATATGCATCGGCAGCGATGCAGCAGTCGGCGGCGGCCCTGCAGAAGTCGACGGAGGCCTTAGCGACTGTGCACCGGAACATCTTTCCAAACCAGCCACCACCAACTGCTGTTGATGCACTCGCGGCTCCATTCGAAGGCAATTCGAATGTCCTGGCGGACTTCACGCGCGCGCAGACGGTACGCGGCTCAGAGCTCACTTTCCAGCTGCTCTTGGTCACCAAGTCGTAGGTGATTTTGAGAAGGTTGTCAGCGACTTCCCTCGGAAGCCTGATGGCAGAACCGCGTCCCTTAGCGGTGTGAAGGTGCAGGCGAGCCAGCTAGCTGCGAAGTTGGTCGCCACCTTCGAGAGGAGAATTGCCAAAGCTGCAGAGTTGGCTGCTAGGAAGAGCCGTTCCCAGTCTGAGTCTGTAGTGTAGACTTTTCCTTTTAGAACTGCGCTTCTGCTGTTGGGCTTGAGTCTGTAATGCACTATATATTGTGCGAGTGAACATGATGATGAAATGTGAATTCACTCCCCGGGGGTGCAGTCGCCGTGTATTTTTTTTATCTGGCTTGAATGAGTTATGTTTATTCTTTTCCTGGCCTGACGCTGTCGATTCTTGGCAGTCTGATATGGGCGAAGCTCCTGACGTTGCTGGAACGACTGGCGCGGGTGATGAGGAAGATACCACTTCGGCTGCGCCTACTCGTCGCCGCCGTCAAGCTCCTCCAGCTCCTGTGCGAAGCGTAAACGACCAGAGAGTGCTCACCTTCATGAGGAACAAGGTGGTTGAGCTCGAGTCGAAGTTGAAGAATGCTGAGTTGGAGCTGGAGCGACTGAGGTTGCGGCCCGTCGCGCCGTTCTCCCAGCGTGAAGAGTTTCTGCTTGGAGAGATGGACTTGATTGGTCGACAGCTGCAAGGTTGGACTTTTAGCGTTTTTCCTTCGGCTTCTGTGTCTACTTGTTATGCTCAATGCTTGGCCTTGATGCAGATGTCAATTCTGATTTGACGGCGGAGCAGCTTCGAGTGGACGAGCGGGTAGAGAAAGAGGCCGCCGGCGACTCACCCGAAGCGCGCCAGTTTTGGTCAAACAAGTCCAGAGGAAGTATCCTGGCACGAATGCTGGATCGTACCTGGCGGGCTGCTGTACTATTAGAAGGTTGCAGAAAAACCCTCTGGCAGATCAACAAGGTGTACTTTCCTCACAACGAGCAGCCGAATGGACTAACTGCGCTTCTGGAGAGGTTCCGTGAAGGCGGTGCGTTGAAGGAAGTCGTGCACGCTCAACTTGTTGCCGGGGCGAACGTGGCGTTGGCGTATGTTCGAATGCACCGGCCTAACCTTCCATTGCACAAGGTGCTTGACGGCTTGCCTGGAGAGGTGACTATGCCGATACTCTTGCGGCTGCACGCCAGATGATTCAGCAGGTTCAGAAATTCAGCGAGCACCTTGTAGGGCCACTTGATGCGCCAAAGGGCGAGCCTGTAGAATAAGGGCAGTAGAGTGCTGTTGCATAGCGTTAGCTTGTAAGAGAAATTTTTCCAAGTGGAAGTATGAGTGTATGTATGTCGAGGTGGGGGTAGCCCCCGAGTTAGTAAATTGTATTTTGTAGACGTCTGTGAACCGTATGGCGCAGCCCCCGAGCGGATCGGGTGCGGCCTAGGGTTTTGTGGGTTTAGACGTGTGCGGCGTGGCCCCCGAGTGTTTCGAGTACGGCCGAGGATTTTCTGAGTTAGACCTGTATGGCGCAGCCCCCGAGTGCGTCGGGTGCGGCCTAGGCTGGACTTGGACCTGTATGGCGCAGCCCCCGAGCACTTCGGGTGACGACCAAGGTTCTCGACTTGGACCTGTATGGCGCAGCCCCCGAGTGCGTCGGGTGCGGCCTAGGTTTTTTCGAGTTGAACCTGTATGGCGCAGCCCCCGAGTGCGTCGGGTGCGGCCTAGGTTGGACTTAGACCTGTGTGGCGCAGCCCCCGAGTGCTTCAGGTGGCGGCCGAGGATTTTTCGAGTTGAACCTGTATGGCGCAGCCCCCGAGTGCGTCGGGTGCGGCCTAGGTTGGACTTAGACCTGTGTGGCGCAGCCCCCGAGTGCTTGGGTGACGATCAAGGTTTTCGACTTGGACCTGTATGGCGCAGCCCCCGAGTGCGTCGGGTGCGGCCTAGGTTTTTTCGAGTTGAACCTGTATGGCGCAGCCCCCGAGTGCGTCGGGTGCGGCCTAGGTTGGACTTAGACCTGTGTGCGCAGCCCCCGAGTGCTTCGGGTGGCGGCCGAGGATTTTTCGAGTTGAACCTGTATGGCGCAGCCCCCGAGTGCGTCGGGTGCGGCCTAGGTTTATGTTGCTTTTTGACTGAAAAAGTAAAGTGGAGAGCTTGTTCCATAAATCACTTCATTGATTTTTGCGAGCAGGCCGCCTCATTAAAACCCTTCCAGTCCCCTCAGGTACCCTGGTAAGGGAAAGAGTGCGTCTGAAACCTGCCGCCTTGACATGTATGCTTTGTTACAGCAGGGGAGTCGACTAGGCATAGAAGCGTCGTAGCTGCGCGACATTCCACGGGTTGTGGCAGACTGTTCCTGTCTTCGAGTCCTTCAGGCGGTAAGCTCCTCCGCCGATTGCTTCTGTCACAATGTATGGGCCCTCCCATGGGGAGGCGAGCTTGTGCACCTTCTTCTGTTTGAGGCGAAGGACCAGGTCGCCTGGAACGAAAGCTCTTGGCCGCAGTCGCCGTCCATGGTAGTTGCGCAGGTCCTGCTAGTACACAGCTGAGCGAGTGAGGGCGATGTCGCGTGCTTCGTCCAGGGTGTCCATGTCGTCCTCGAGTGCTTCTTCTGCGTCAGACTCGTCGTAGGCCACCACTCGAGGTGCATCAAACTTGATGTCGCAGGGCATGACCGCCTCTGCGCCATAAACCATGAAGAATGGCGTGTACTGGGTTGATCTGTTCGGTGTTGTGCGTAGACTCCAGAGCACAGAAGGCAGCTCTTCGACCCAGGCGCCTGCAGCGCGCCTCAATGGTACTCGCAGGTAGTCTATAAGGTAGTCTTCTAGCCAGAGTCTTGGGTCCTGCTTCCCGTCGTACTTGACTGCTTCTGCCGTGAGCTTGAAGCCCTTGGGCATTCTCGTGTCACGTATGTTGAAGCTGAAGCACGCGGCGCCGCACGGCTCGTAGTCGCCGTCGCTGCGGTCGTAGTCGAAGTTGGGCGTGCTAACCGAGCGCTGGGTGCGGCTGCGGTCTACCGTCCTTTGCGTGATGACGTTGCGGAGGTCTTCACCTGGCTGCGGTTGTCGCAATTGTCTTGTCGCCGGGGCTGCGAGTGCGGGCTCGTGGTCGCGGCGACCCCGATCCTCGCGCGTTTTTTCTGTCGGCGCCTTGTTTGCCAGTTCTTCTTCGAGTGCTTTGATAGACATGATCTACTGCTTGTGGAGGAGAGCGCGCGAGTCGCCCTCTGGCGGCTGTGTCAGCCGCAAGTAAGTTTCGACTGCCATGAGTGCGGCTCCGGGTGTCTTGGGGACGGGTATTCCGTCTGCGTCTTCTATGTATGATGACTCGAGGTTGCGGGTGACTCTAGCGCGGTCGACCTCCGTCATCAGGGGCACGCGGGCTCTGTGGCGCCTTGCTCCTTGCGAGACCTCTGTTGAGGTGGTGAACGAGTAAGCGGCCCTCCTGGCGCTTGACGCGTCGGCCTCCTCCTTGCGTCGGAGGAGCTCGGCCTTCTCTGCGCGGAGTCGTTCGCCTTCTTTCCGCAGCAGGTATTGGACCGCCATAAGGTCCTCCCGGGGTGCATCCGGTGGAGGGTACGTGCCTTCCTCGACGTGCTTCAGGGCTTTGATTGCCATGTCACGGGTGATGGTGAGTCGCGTCACCTAGTCCGGCATGACCACCTCCAATGGATATGCGGGTTCGTCATCGTTGTCCTGCGGCCTCTGGCCGATCATGAAGACTTGCGCGGGGTAGATCTGGGCAGCGGGATGGACGCTGCCACTGCTGCTTCCTTCGTCCGAGCCATGCTCGGAATCGAAAATGGCCGCAACGTGTTGGGTACCACAGTCGCTGCCACGGCTTTTTCCCTGGAGTTTCGCGATCTTTGCCGCGGTCGTGAGAAGTGATGCCGCTGTTGTCGACATGGGCGCGATTGGCTTGTTGACGATCTTGCGTGTCGACGGAGACGCGAGTGGCGTGGACGAGAGCGGCGCGGTCTTCGTTGCGCGCAAAGGCGTGGTCGACGTAGTCGAATTTGATGCAGGTCTTGGCCTTGCCAGCGACGCGATCGAGGTAGTCGAAGTTGACTCGATCCGCGCGGTGGTCGACGAGGTAGTCGATGTAGTTGTAGCAGATGCGATCTCCGTGGCAGCCGGAGACGCTAATGGCGCAGCCGTATTGGGCGCGACCTCCGTCGCGGCGGAGGTGGTCGGAGTAGTCGAGGCGGACGTGATCTTCCCAGCGGTCGAAGATGCTGTCACCGCGGTCGCAGAAGATGCGATCTCCGTAGCAGGTGAGGACGTGGTCGACGCAGCCGCGGCAGATGCGAGTGCCATCGCCGCGGGCGGTGCGATCGCCGTAGATCTGAGCACTCCATAGCTGTCTACGAAGTAGTGCATGGTACCGAAGGTGAGGCACATACCTACGTGCAGATCGGCGTACACCGAACGGTGGGCCGGCGGGTGGAAGGTGTACTCGAAGGAGCCGAAGCAGATTGGCTCCTTGGCGATGCAGACGTCGGTCTTCAAGGTTGATGGAGCCGGTGCGACCATGATTCCAGCGCTCGTTCTTTCCCACAGACGGCGCCAATTGACGAGGTGTTGACTCGGCAAATCCCTGGATTGTGCACCCCGGGTTGATTGAGGGGGAGAGAGATGAGCGCTGGTGATCACGACGGCTGACAAGCGAGGCGTTTTACCCAGGTTCAGGCTCCCGGAGGATAACACCCTACTTCCTGCTTGTCTGGTTATTGATGGTGAGCTGTGGCTACAATGGCGAGATGGCAATCTCGCTAGGGTTTGTGTGGCGGTTATGAGCGTCCCCTAGACGAAGGACCCTCCTAGCCTTTATATGGTAGGCTAGGTCTCGGGTGAACGGTGCCGATGGCGCTTACAAGCATGGCGGGGTCGCATGACCTAGCGTCGACTATCTTGGGCCGCACGTCGTCCTCCTTGGGCCTTCCTTGGGCCCTCGTTATATGGCTGACGGGCTTGGCGTGACCCAGGTATCCCCACCGTGGGGTAGTCAAAGAGTGACCCCACGACACATTCTCTGTGGCATTGCGTATACACATTGCCATCTCATAACTGCTCAGCCAGCTGGCCGGGTCCACGCTGGGCTCATAATTGGATATCTTACTTGGCTCCTTAAACTTCTCGGGGAAAGGCTCTGCTCTAATGGAATCTGAAAGACATTTTGGCCCGGCCAAACTAGAAGAACTTGACAAAATATTGATATTACCGGGTGAGCTTGCAAACACGACTGGTGCAGGACCCGGTCCTCCTTGTGGTACTCCTGCTGTAGGTACTACCGGGTTTGCATTGCCCGCACTTCTCCCCGCGCGTGATCTATTGACTATCTGCTGAGCTACGGAAATTGCTGGGGCGGGTCTTGCTGCTGTGCCGCTACAGGCCCAGCCAATGGCGGGTTACCTCCATTGCGACTCTTGCTACGATACGTTGTGGAATGCAATGCACTTTTCTCCCTTGAATACTGAGTTTGCTGGACAACTGCAGTGCGTAACATGTCAATGGCACGCCGGGCTTCAATCTCCGCTGGCGTGTCTCCCAATGGAATACGATCAAGCGCCAAAGTTGCTGCATACACGTTATCCGCCGGATTTGAATAGTGACCCGCCGGCGTGTGAAACCTTGGTGTTCTGGGCGGCAGACCCGGATTTCCCCTGGCTCCCCCAGCGAGAAGACCCGGCGCCGTTGCCACTGTAACCCAGCTACTCCTGTTCCTCTATCTGGTTCTACATCTGCCCTTACAACTGGAGCCACCTGGGTGACACCAACTGGTTGATCTTCTGGGGTCCTAAACAGTACTGCTGGGTTTATAGCGTTTTCTCTAGGGGCCAGCCGGCTCTGGTGCCTCCTCCGGTGCGCCCTGGTCATCTCATTGAGACGATTTTCCTCATCCTCTATTTGCCTCTTTCTTGCTTCTATTTCTTGCCTCTCTGCCTCGGCGTCCCTGCGCATCTGCTCCAACGCTCGGCGTGCTGTATCCAATTCCATTGCTCTAACTGCTGCGTTTTCTGGAGTAACCAACCTTGTAAGGGCTGATGGATATAAGACCAGGCCATTGTTAAACAAGGCCGGGCAGCTGCTGTGTTACTTCTATCCTCTCCTTGGGCCCGGTTATGCAGGAACCCAAAACTGTTTCTGTATCTTGCCGTATCCTCGCTTTCCTCTGAGACCGAAGCCGGCTCTCCATCAGCTCTCTGTTCTGCCAACTCCAGAATTGGGGGCAGCTGCTGTTGACCCGGGGTAAAGGCCGGTGGTACAACAGCTGATGGTGATGGTTGCATGCTGGACGAAGGCGCGGTGTACACCGCTACCCTACGAACCGGGCTTGGACTTGACTCATGTTCCTCATCATCTTCCTCTTCTGCATCATACCCGAACCGGCCTTCAAACAGGGGCAAGATTGATTCCGACCCGGCTTGTTCCACCGCGCCACCCGGGATTTCGGCCGGGTCATCCAGCCGTTCCTCCAGCGTGTTCAGGACCTCCTCAACTTCAGCTGTGCCAACTGATTCCTCTCCATCAGATTGAACAATTGTGGCGGCTCCTGGCACAGATTCATAATCTCCATCACTAGCAGATCTAGTTGTAATCATGCCCACAAAAACATTAAATTTGTCAATTGGAATAACATCACCTGATTCAAGTAGATCAGATTCCGGCCCCCAGCCAAAATCATCGACGATGGATTCTCCTTGCTCATTGACTGTGATCTGGCCAAAAACAAAGTTTTCGACCCCTCTCTTTGCTTCTCCCATGATGGTGACACCTTTGGCCGCGATTCCCACAGACGGCGCCAACTGTCGTGGGGTAGATAACACGGCAGATGCTACTTTGGGGTAGCTTGAGTTTTTGGGTAAGGCGACACTGGCGTCTGGGAGATTGTTCAGCATTGCAGGGGACACAGGTTTACCCAGGTTCGGCCTCTCCATTGGAGATAAAGACCTACTTCCTGCTATCTTATTATTAATCTTGGTCTCGATCTCGATAACCCGGCTACGACAACAGAGCCGGATCTCGATCTAGGTTACAAAGCTTGTATGTCTCTCGATGGTTCTCACGCCTAAAGCTTGGGGATTATGAAAGTCTTACTAGCTATGGCTCAGGGGCCGGTTTATATAGATACCGGGCCCTCTGACCGCGGACACAATAGAGCCGGGCTCTACCCGAACTCCCGAGTCCTATCCTACTCCTTTATTCTTCGTGCACTCCAAGTCTTGAACCGCCTCTCGAACCGCCTCTTGTGCCTTCCAGAATATCACCTTCCTTAGCCGGATCACCGCCGAGATGCCGGCCCAGAAACATAACCCGGCCCGTGCTGAAGGCTAACTGGCCTGACGGGCCTCCTTCCTGGCGGGTCACGTTTCCCTCTTCATGGGCCTACCAGGTTATTATCCCTCCATCAAGGTCATTTATGGTGTCACTTGCCTTGGCCAACTGAAGGGTTGAAGTTACACTCTTCACAACACGTAAGGCACTCCGTACAATCTAAACATAGAGATAACACAATAATAAACAAACAATTCAACAACATCATCACATACAAAAGCAAACATGCATATCAAGGTCTTCTCAAAACTTTGGTCGAGGTTCATCACATAATTCAATATGCAGAAGGAATTAATGTGATTAGGTTTAGGGTTTTCCATTTTGGTTAAAGGTTGGTCAAGCAGTTATGTATGAACATCATGGATGTCTTATATAGGTTGTTGTGGTGTTCCATAGGTTCTAAAAGGTTGGTCTTAAACAAAAGGTCACACGAGGAATTTTGAAAAAGGTTTAATACATTTTAAAACAAGGATTTGGTAAAAACACATTTTAGAAAGACTTTTAACACGGACTTAATGATTTGGGTTGATATTTTTTTAAATATGGGTTTTGGTCTCTCTAGCCAGAGGCAACTAATTGGGTCACTTTTCAAAAAGGAACCATATTAAAATAATCTATATGATTTAAACTATAACCAAAATACTCCAATTGAGTCTATGGTTTTTAATTTTTTTAAAAATATACAAAAATACTTTTAAAAGTGACCAAGTTATTCTACAGAACCTAAGGTTTCCAAAAATATTTTATTTGCAAAATTTGGACTTATAAAAATAACGTTATGTCAAATATACTCAAATCCCTCATTTGAAATTTGAATGATTTAAACTTCAGAAAAACAGAAAATAATATTTCTAAAAGATTCTACAAGTCCAGAGCTTTTCAAAACTATAAGGTTTGCTAAATTTGGCCAAACCAAAATAAAGTTGTGAAGGTTCTTAGTTATAGGGGCTTTTCTGCAAAACTGCCCAATAAACAAAATAAGGAAAATTCACAGAAATTCCCTAGGCTACGTGGCAGCGTGTCATTGGTTGGGCTACGGCTTGGCTTCGGCTTAGCTTAGCCGCAGCTCGAATCGGCTCGACTGGATCTAATCCTGGCCGTAGATGCTGGATCCGATGGACGACGAGACGACGACCATACCGTGGCGGCGGACTTCGCCGAAATGGCAACGACGGCGGCGCGGTGCTCGGGAGCTTCAAGGAGGCGGCGTTCTGGTGGTCGTAGGGGCTCGTTGAGGGGACGGGGAGGCGCGGCGCGAGACCAGTGGCGGAGCCACACATGAGCTGTGTAGTCACTTGACTACACAGCTTTTTGGCTAAGAAAGGCAAAAATCATGCAAAAGATAATTTTTTTTGACACAGTACATGTATTTGACTACACAAGATTACATAGACTACACAGAGATTAAGTTCTGGCTCCGCCACTGCGCGAGACGGCGGGGACGATGGAGGTGACGTCGGCGTGCTTCGCTTCCGGGAACGGCGACGGGTACGCGGATGGAGGTGCGGCGGCTCCGCCGGGCTCCGCATGAGCATGGGCGCGACGAACGGCTGCACAGAAAAATCGACAGAGGGTTCAGAAGGGTGCGGGCAGACGAGGTAAATTCGTTGGGCCCAAAAAAGGGCGGCGCTGCTTGCTACCTTGGCCGGAGAAGAGGAAACGCGGCGGCGGTTACGCGAGGGAGATGATTCTGACGAGTGGGTCCCAAATGACAGTGAGAGAGGGACGCGCCCGGGCGTTGGTTGGCTATCTGCTGCTCGCGCGGCGGGTAACTCTCGGCTCGGCCCAGTTAATCCTTTTTTTGTTCTTCTCTTTTGTTTTTCTGTTTTTTCTTATTTCTTTTACATCTTTTGTTTTAGCAGTCCAAATCAACTCAAACCAGTTTCTTATTATTTATAAAATCAACCCCATTCTTTTGAAACTTTCAAACACAGTTTTCCAAAACACTTCAAATTTTAAAAAAATCAAATAATGCATAAGAGTTTATATGAACTTTTATGTCATTTTGTAAATTAGGATTTTATAAATTCTTTTTGAACTAAAATCAAATCCACAATTTTTGGTATGAGTAATATCATTCAGTATGATAAACTCAATAAAATAATTTGGTACAAACTATTTAATTTCAAAAGGTTTTGATAAATCATTTAAAAGAAAATAGATATCCATTTATACTATGGTTTTAGTATAATATCACAAATAAATTTAGGAAAAAGGGACTTATAATTTATTTCAAAAATCATAAGAATGGATAAACCCATTTTGAAAATATAGTATTATCTAAATATTCCAAAACTATTTGTAAATAGAGTTTATTAAGTAATTGAAATAATTATATTAGATTCGATTTGAAATTCGGGTGATTTATTTTATTCAAACAGAAGTTTCGATTTTTAGTGATTTTTAAAACATTCCAAAAATCTGGGTTGTTACAGACTACCACCCTTAAAAGGAATCTCGTCCTCGAGATTCGCAGAGGCTAGCAAAAGGGATAGGCTCGGGGTATCTGGGTGGCTACCACCCTTAAAAGAACTTTTGTGGGTCGTCTAACTCTTGGTTTCTAAGGTCACATATGAGTGTTCATAAATCCTTGTCTGGTAGTCCTTTAGCCATTGGGTATTACTTCATCATCCTTATTCTACATAGCACGTACCAGCTTTTCATAAGGATTGAATCCTTTCATTCCACGTACAACACCTTGGGTTTGTGGTTATCCATACTTCTCTTTCAAGGTTCCCCCAAAAGGATTCTATGAATCAAGAACATAAGATGTTCATTCATTTTCATAACTTCCATTACATAGGTAAGTATGCTACTCTTACATTAAAGATTACTTATCTCACTGCTTACATGTTCTAATAAAAATCATCATGCGTTAACACTTGTGTGATCCTTCTTCCAAGTTGGGCAATCATCGGTGAAGTGTCCTGTTGTCTCCCTACAATGGTGGAAAAACACCATAGACATGTTTCTGTTACCTACATGGTCATATCTTGGGGGTTTTCCTTTTGTCTGAGAAACCTTCCTCATCATGCCCTGATTCCTTGTAATCACTACACCAAATTTGGTTTCCATCACCTGTTTTCTCTCCGGGCATTTGTTGACATAATGTCCCTTGTTCTTGCATTTGTAGCAAGTGATGTGGCTCAAGTTCATCCTTCTTTTGAAAGCTTGGCGCATCTCATCCCGAACTTGCTGATTCGCTTGTTGCACTATGGAGTATAGGTGGCATCGTGCGGGGATGTGATTTGTTCCTTCACACAAAAAGCAAGTAACTTGAGTTGTGGGTATCTCTCGGTCGAACTGGGTGCATCAACATTGGGCCACTCATCATGACATTCCTTGGATGTGTGTCCTATTTCTCCACAAGCCTTGCAGGCTCTAAGTGTTGCCACCACATCTATTTGGATCTCCTTGTTGTCATGGTGTATCTGTGGTTGGTTGTTTTCATTATTGGTCATATTCTGGGACATCATCTGCACTAACTGAGATTGGCAAACTAACAGTTGCTGCATTCCTGGGGGTAACTCCTTATTGGGGTTGTTGACTTGATTCTGGACCATAAGTTGCACCAGCTTACCCTGAGCATCTAGTAGCTGTTGAATTGCTATTGGGATCTCATTGTTGTTGGCACCTTGGTGAGGCATCTGTTCGGATTTAGCATAGATGAGAATAGAGATAGAAAGATACTAAGGAGAAATCCTACCCAAACACAGCATATCAAGGCAATTCGCCTTACAAACAATACCTAACAAACAACAAACAACCTGGTTCAAACAAAAACAAACAATCTAGTATTGTCATACAACCTAAGTTAGTATGATCAATATACTAACACGATATCGTTGGTATAAATAGATGGTGGTCTCTAGTCTATCTCCTTCTTGAGTGCTTCAAGTTCTTCTTCAACTTTCTTCAAAATCACCTAACTCTGAGTTCTTCAATGATCTTCCATGCATGTAGTGCTTCGTGTTGAATCGTAGCATTCCATATGAAATATCAATCTCACACTTCAAGTACTTTATCATCACCAAACATGTCTTCATGTATTCAAGGAGGTAGGTTATCTAGAACAAGATAAGATACTTCCAGAAGGTAGTAAATAGATGAGAGTACAAGAAAATATAAAATTGAATTGTCTATGTATTTTAGAAGGCTGAATAAAATAGATTTTTAATCCTATGGTTAAAACCTATTTCTCTCAAAACCTAGGGTCACGAATCTACAGGCAACACAGTGCTCTGATACCATCTGTAGAACCCCCACCTTTTAACAAAAGTTGGGATTCCCGTGTAACGTGCTAGTCCCTGGATCGACTTGCTAGCACACACAGTTTGAGATGCAATACCATAACATTGTATCAAAGTATATTACACGATGATCCAGAATTTAAAAGATTCGATACAAGGTGCATAGCCGAAGGCTAGCTCAAACCAAAGTAAACACACAGCGGAAAGCAAATGATACAGTGAGCCCATCATCTTCATGTGCCACATGCAAGCATATTGGTTGTAGACTCGAAACCCTGTCGAAACCTCACTCATCGTCTGACGGACCTGCAACGGTGAGTTACAGCCCAACTATATGGGTCAGCACAATTGAATTGTGGTGGCAAGATGACACTTATGTGGATAAAAAAGGCAACCTATATATTCTACATGAATATTTGGCTAAGTGGAGTTTTGAGGCTGATTTGCATAAAGCCAGTTTTATCCTATCATTTGTAATACAATTTTCATCAAAGACAAGGAGTACCACTGATAGACATCAGTGAACACCTTTGACAACTACTCATGGCAAGCACCACTGATAGACAACAGTGAGCTCCCATCCCTTGTTCACCCTCAAGTTTTAATTTAGAAATTGGGATGAGGAGATCTTCAACAGCTTCCCGGTCTAGTTGCTCAAAATGTCCGTAACCGGGGACACGGCTAAGTATACTTAGTTTTAACTCTGGAGAGGGTGTGCGCTTTCACCACAATACCCAATCATTCCATCCTCCATTGCAACCAATTATGCAATGGAAAAGAGAAGACCGAGACGAGATCTTTCAGAAGTGATTTCCCGGAGTCAACGTCAGACCCACTCCAACCTATCATCCCCTACATCTGCTGGTCACGATAAAACCGGGGTCTCACAACCTAATTGATCAAGACAGAGCCCATATGACATGTGGTTGCACTAGAAGCTACTGAACAAGGAGAGTCTACAATCTCTTTAAGCCTGGGTGACTTTCCACAATTGTGCACTTCCACCAAGGGCAAATTACCATAGACATGGACCCCCTGAGTAGTCACCCACCATGGTCCTCCAACCAGCACCCAGGTAGTTCATTGATTAGTTATTAATTTTCATCACTATCCAACTAATCAAAACCTTTTCATAGCATGACTAAGCATCTTAAATACCAAGTTTCATACTACAAAGTTCTGGGTGGGGGATGGCTACACACTAATAGGAGCATAGCATAATATAGTATTCAGCAACAAGTCTATCATGCATACTACTGAAAACACTAAGTGCATAGTAGTAAAACTAGTGGGACATTTATGGTGTCACTTGCCTTGGCCAACTGAAGGGTTGAAGTTACACTCTTCACAACACGTAAGGCACTCCGTACAATCTAAACAGAGAGATAACACAATAATAAACAAACAATTCAACAACATCATCACATACAAAAGCAAACATGCATATCAAGGTCTTCTCAAAACTTTGGTCGAGGTTCATCACATAATTAAATATGCAAAAGGAATTAAAGTGATTAGGTTTAGGGTTTTCCATTTTGGTTAAAGGTTGGTCAAGCAGTTATGTATGAACATCATGGATGTCTTATATAGGTTGCTGTGGTGTTCCATAGGTTCTAAAAGGTTGGTCTTAAACAAAAGGTCACACAAGGAATTTTGAAAAAGGTTTAATACATTTTAAAACAAGGATTTGGTAAAAACACATTTTAGAAAGACTTTTAACACGGACTTAATGATTTGGGTTGAATTTTTTTTTAAAATATGAGTTTTGGTCTCTCTGGCCTGAGGCAACTAATTGGGTCACTTTTCAAAAAGGAACCATATTAAAATAATCTATATGATTTAAACTATAACCAAAATACTCCAATTGAGTCTATGGTTTTTAATTTGTTTACAAAGTATTCAAAAATACTTTTAAAAGTGACCAAGTTATTATACAGAACCTAAGGTTTCCAAAAATATTTTATTTGCAAAATTTGGACTTATAAAAATAACGTTATGTCAAATATACTCAAATCTCTCATTTGAAATTTGAATGATTTAAACTTCGGAAAAACCAAAAAATAATAGTTCTAAAAGATTCTACAAGTCCAGAGCTTTTCAAAACTATAAGGTTTGCTAAATTTGGCCATACCAAAATAAAGTTGTGAAGGTTCTTAGTTATAGGGGCTTTTCTGCAAAATTGCCCAATAAACAAAATAAGGAAAATTCACAGAAATTCCCTAGGCTATGTGGCAGCGTGTCATTGGTTGGGCTATGGCTTGGCTTGGCTTCGGCTTAGCTTAGCCGCAGCTCGAATCGGCTCGACTGGATCTAATCCTGGCCGTAGATGCTGGATCCGACGGACGACGAGACGGCGACCATACCGTGGCGGCGGACTTCGCCGAAAATGGCAACGACGGCGGCGCGGTGCTCGGGAGCTTCAAGGAGGCGGCGTTCTGGTGGTCGTAGGGGCTCGTCGAGGGGACGGGGAGGCGCGGCGCGAGACGGCGGGGACGATGGAGGTGACGTCGGCGTGCTTCGCTTCCGGGAACGGCGACGGGTACGCGGATGGAGGTGCGGCGGCTCCGGCGGGCTCCGCATGAGCATGGGCGCGACGAACGGCTGCACAAAAAATTGACAGAGGGTTCAGAAGGTGCGGGCGGACGAGGTAAATTCGTTGGGCCCAAAAAAGGGCGGCGCTGCTTGCTACCTTGGCCGGAGAAGAGGAAACGCGGCGGCGGTTACGCGAGGGAGATGATCCTGACGAGTGGGTCCCAAATGACAGTGAGAGAGGGACGCGCCCGGGCGTTGGTTGGCTATCTGCTGCTCGCGCGGCGGGTAACTCTCGGCTCGGCCCAATTAATCCTTTTTTTGTTCTTCTCTTTTGTTTTTCTGTTTTTTCTTATTTCTTTTATATCTTTTGTTTTAGCAGTCCAAATCAACTCAAACCAGTTTCTTATTATTTATAAAATCAACCCCATTCTTTTGAAACTTTCAAACACAGTTTTCCAAAACACTTCAAATTTAAAAAAAATCAAATAATGCAAGTTTATATGAACTTTTATGTCATTTTGTAAATTAGGATTTTATAAATTCTTTTTGAACTAAAATCAAATCCACAATTTTTGGTATGAGTAATATCATTCAATGTGATAAACTCAATAAAATAATTTGGTACAAACTATTTAGTTTCAAAAGGTTTTGATAAATCATTTAAAAGAAAATATATATCCATTTATACTATGGTTTTAGTATAATATCACAAATAAAATTTAGGAAAAAGGGACCAATAATTTTATTTCAAAAATCATATGAATGGATAAACCCATTTTGAAAATATAGTATTATCTAAATATTTCAAAACCATTTGTAAATAGAGCTTATTAAGTAATTGAAAGAATTATATTAGATTCGATTTCAAATTCGGGTGATTTATTTTATTCAAACAAAAGTTTCGATTTTTAGTGATTTTTAAAACATTCCAAAAATCCGGGATGTTACATTTTTCATGCATTCACGCTCCCCTGGATCCGAAACACGGAGACACCTCCCGATGACAAAAACTGTTTTCAAGACTGGTGAGAACTGAGAAAGGGCTGCAAGCGGCGGTCTCGCTTATCCCGCATCACGTTGCTAGTTCAAAAAATGTTCAATGCGAGAAGGGCTATTAATACTAAGCTAGAGTATCTAAATATCTATCTATGCATCTATACTTTTTATACGTGCATCTCCTTGCATCCTTTCATACGTGTGACATCACCGATCTAGCTTGAATACCCGTTCGAAAAATTAATGCTCCCTCCGTTCAAAAATAAGTCCCCTCCGCCTAACCTCCCCTCCGCCTCCGCGTGGCGGCGCCCAGCCGCGCCGGGGCGTCCCCCACCTCTCCCCTAGCCCCCCCTCCTCACATCCCCTCCGCCGCCGCCGGGGCGCCGCCCGGCAAAGTCCAGGTCGCGTGTGGTGGCGGCGGCGGATCTCCTCGTCCCCGATGTCGTCCGATGCGGAGGCGCCGCTAGGATCCATCCAGGGAAGTGTGGCGGCTAGCGGCGGCTGGCTGGCGCGGCTGACTGACGGCGACGGCCGGCGCTGGTCGACGGGAGGCGGCGGCTGCCGGTCCGATCTGGGCCCAGATGGGCTCAGCCGGGCCGCGACCCACGCACCTGCGGCTGATGCGTTCGACTTCGTCGACGGAAAGCGCGCTCCTGGGCTAGTCCCGCGGCATGAGGAACCTTGGAGTTTCGGCTCCGGGTATGGTGGCGGTGACTTCCTTCTATGCCGGAGGTTGTCGGCCGGCTAGCTGTGCCGGATCTTTTGATCCCACGGTTAGTCCCAGCGGCGAGTTTGGGTGTGTGGTTGCCGGTGAAAACCGTGCTTTGAATTCGTTCAAGCTGGCGATGGCGGCGTGTCTACGCGTCGTTACCTTCGTGAAGGCATCACCGATGCAGCCACCATCTACACACTCGCACTGTTCCGGGGGAAACTCTAGGTCCGGGCTCCCCAGATCGGACATTGGCGGCGCTCTCGGTGTCGTTCTCCCTCATGAGGGCATTGTTTTGGAGCAGCTGCTGGATGGGACGGGTAAGGAGAGGTGGAGTGTTGAGGCATCTAACACATCGTCGACAGCGAGTCTTGGCGGCGCGGCGCAGCGGAGTCTCGGCGCTGGACGTGTGATGATGATGACGCGCATATCGGATATGCTGTTTGGCGTCATGGCGACGTCGCCGGCTGGCTTGCAAGGTCATGGCGTTGATCTTTGCCTGAAGATGGGTTCGAGGAAGACGGCGGAAGCGACTTCTGTAGCGCGCGCATGCGGTGCGCATTGAGTGTTTGCTGGACCGGTACTCCGGTTGTAGATGATGCGTGTGGGTGGGAGGTCAAGGCATGCGGCTCTGATCATGGTCACCCCCATCATAGTTGTAGCGACTTTTTGTTGCCGAATGGCTGACTTCGGTTTGATCAATGTTGTAACTTGTAAGGTTTGATGAATAATTGCGGATGGCTGTGTGCATCACTTTGATGCAGAGGCCGGGACCCTCACCCTCTTATCTAAAAAAAGTTTGCTAACAAATGAATGCACTTATTTTTGAACGGAGGGAGTAATAAAAAAATCTCTCATCAACTCTAGTGTTCTTTAGCTAGTTGATGAAACTTTGCAAAAGATTCAGACCAGCTCCCTTCCCCACTCCCTGAGAAAGCAAAGCCACGGATAACGTTCCCCTCTGCCTCTACCAAACTCTTTTCCCTCAGATTCTGCCTCCGCCAAAATAATCTCCAAACATATCAATCCCATCATCCATCAAGTTAGTTTCTGGTGGGCACAAACCTGGGGGCACACAGCTCAGCCAACAGTGCGTCCCACTCACTCAGCTTACGTTGCATGCACTCTCTCCCTCTCCCACGGTATAAATCCACCGCACCTCCTCTCTATCCCAGCATCGCACACACCTGCATAGCCATTCTTAGTGCAGACACACGAGCACACCACACTTCACGCAAACCATGAGGAACGCGGTCGACATGCCAATGAACGTCGGCGGGGCCTCCTCGTCGCCGATGGTTGTGCCGGCCTACAGCAGCACGGGCGGCGTCGGAGTCCAGCCGCCCCCGTTCTGGTCGACCCCGACGCCGTACCTGTTCATCGGCTTCGCGATCGTGATGGGGCTCATCGCCGTGGCGCTGGCCATGCTCCTCTGCTCGCGCCGCAAGGAGGGACGCCGCGAGGAGGACCAGGAGGTCGTCCCGGCCGGGATGCTATCCGTGCGCGTGCTGGCGCCGCTGGACAGGGAAGCGCCCAGGGTGGTGGTGGTGATGGCCGGCGACGACGCGCCGTCGTTCCTCGCCAGCGCCACGCCGCTCGCCTTCGCTGCTGCTAAGGTGCAGCGGCCGTACTGCCAGTGCGCCGGGGGGCCCAAGTTGGACGGCGCCGCCCTGTAGCTGACTGTGGATGGATGGCTCTCTCGCTTGCCGCCGGTTGGTCGACACGAACACTGTACATGTGTCGATCAAATCAGACGGGAGGAGCTGCTGGGGTTTGCCTCCTTTTTCTCGTGAATTAGTAGTAGTTTTTGCGAGAGTTGCAACGATGGATGCTGTGGCCTTGTGGAGATGGGGTTTGTTGCGCGCTGACAGCATGCTCAGCGAGTGCAATTATTGAATACACTAATTTTGTTGCATAACGTTTCCTGTTGTTACATTAAAGGTTATGAAATGATACGGTTTGGCCTTTAGTCGGATCTGCAACGGAGGCGTCGTTTTCTTTGTTGCTACTGTATTTGTCGCATCACTAAAGAATTTTCATTTCTAAATCGATCAAATTAAGCACATGCCTTAAAGCTTGTAGTTGCACCAATATTTGTGTTTAGGGGTAGAAGTATGTAAAGCGTTGACTTGTACATTTGCAAACTTAAGTAAGTTTCCAATAATTTCCGAATCTAGAGATGCCAAGTGTCACGAGGCCAATGTGTGTAGCCACTGTTTTTCTTTTGTTCTCTTCTTGTAAGACGATTTATCCACGACCTTACTTAACTTCCATTCGCATTGTTTAATACTTGATTATATATGCTATGCGTATCAAATTATCAATCCATGTAGAGGGCCGGTGATTATTCTCATTAAAAACTATTTTTATTAAATAAATAACGAAATTCAGAAACTCAGTTGACATAGAAATTTCGGTTACACACTCGACACACTTCTATTAAAAGTAGCGTGGCTTCATGAAGATAATTCAGTTAACCTTGCGCAACGATTTGAACTATGGAGGAAACGGTTCAACCTAACTCTTGGAAAAGTTGAACAACAACACCATTATTTCTCTCATATAGGATGTCATATTTCTAAGTCGACTGAATAACCATTATTTCCCACCGCCAAAATAGAACTTGAAAATCGGATGTTAGCCAAAACATATCCATAAGATTGGAATCCAAACCTTAGGCCATGAGCTAGTTACATTATGCCACCATGTAGCCAGCAAAGATATATAAGCCCCACGTAAGAACAACTAATTAACTCATAACTTGGTAACTGAAATGCATTCTTTTATTTAACATGTTCTAGAAAGTAGTATTATATATTGTTGTGCTTATGAATTACCATACGTCTAGAAGCCGTATCTAAGCTTTCTACAGGTGGAGATCCCTACAGTATACATTGGCAACAAGTAAGCAAGTTTTAGGTCAGGCACTGGTTTTTGCCCACATTGTCGGTGCCCTTAGACTATTAGAGAATCTTCAAAATTGTACATATATAATACTTTTTTTAGAAAAGTGTACATATATAATACTACCTCCGTCCAAAATTAATTATAAGACATTTGTTAGACTTTTTTACGCTAACAAGTAACAACACGTCTAATAACTTGGAACAAAGGTGACAGCTTCGTACTTCAGAGTTGAGCCCCTGCAATGAATCAAATCCTGATGCTCTAATTAGGTGCAACCTTATCATCAATCATCGAATGATCAGTCGTCACATAATCTCGGTTACTTTCCTCTGCTTTTTAAAGAGAATGAAAGGAAGATCTCTTCTCTCGCTCTCGATGACTCTCTCTCTCTCTCTCTCTCTCTCTCTCTCTCTCTCTCTCTCTCTCTCTCTCTCAACAACAAAGATTTCTCTCTGTCTCTCGCATTGCACACCGAGTCACTGAGCACTAGCTCGTCCGTTCCCATCCACAACTCCGAATCTGTGGAAGCTAGTACTAGTAAAAAAAATTCAGATACATATATGGGTGTGCATGCGTGAGCTTATATAGCGACCAGTGTCAAAGCTAGCTAGATGGCCCAGCACGAAGCGCACACAAAGGCGGGCCTTGCTTTACGGTAGAATTAGACGTCTTACTTCTAAAGCTGGATTGCGTACGCCTACACTGACTGATCAATTGTTAGCTCGCCACATACTCATGCTACCAATCACGAAGTGCTACCCGTACTCTCCAATCTCCTCACTCGTTTTGCAGCCCTTGCTTGCGGTATCCAAAGCACAAACAAAAATTTGCACAGTTCACACCAGTTCTGCAGTGTTCGGTGTCCTGCCGTTCTCCTTCCTCCGAGATAGTATTGGGCCAGCGATAACCATGACGAAAAATGACGGTTTGACAAGAGGGAGTAGGCACTCTGGGCCTGGTCAAGGCCGGGCCTAATCTCGCCCTACTTGGCTGATAAAATAGCCCTATCCGCATTTCCAGGGGAAGTACCACGATCTTAAATCGCCTCCTGATTCTTTCTCTCCTGAAATGGCTGAAGATTTGGCAGCTCGTCGAGCGCTGGAGGTAACCAGAGACAAGGGGCTGAGTAATATTATCCTGATCTCCGATTGCCTCTCTCTGATCCAACGCATAAAAAACCCTGAGAGGAAGCGATCTTTTTGCGAAACACAGTACAACGCAGACGCTCATATACACGCGCGTACACTCACCCCCATGAGCACCTCCGAGAGACTGAGCCGGCGGTTGGGTCTTGAGATTGACGAAGTCACCATTGACGCCTCGCTATCGACGGGAACATCGCCTCCCACTGAAGAATATTACAACCACCATCCTAACCATATTGCCACAGACAAGTTCTGATGTTGGGGTGGTGGTGAGCGATATCAAGCTGCTTGCTACTGGTTTTTCAACATGTTCTTTTAGCCATGATGGTCGTGCTCTGAATGTGTCAGCTCATTTATTAGCTCGTTGTAGTGAACTTGATTTCTGTGTATTTTCCTTTGATGTCCTTCCGGAGTATATCAGGAATGTACTGTGTACTGATGTTATTTTATCAATAAAGCGCCATATTCTCTTAAAAAATCGCCTCCGAATTAACTAGCACTTCACTTGCAACAAAAGTACCATCCCACCCCAAAATAAAGCGTCTATAAGTTTGGTTCTAAGTCAAGCTTTGTAATGTTCGATCAACTTTATGGAAAAAAAAATCAATATATCAAATATTGACTTTTTCCATAATTTTGAGTTTACAAAGTTTGATATATGGCCAAACATAGTAAAAGTTTAAAATGATTTAGAACCAATCTGAGTATGCCACGAAAGTTAGAGGATCACTATGCAAAGTATGTGATCTATATATAGCCTTCACAATTTGTTTGATTCATCCACACAACTTAATTAAACGCTTCCAATTGGCACACCTAGCAACTAGGTGGCGCACACTCTTTAGAAGATAAAAAAGGTTGGATCGCACTTGGACCTTAAACCCTTGCAAAAGTATCTCAAAAGAATCAATGATCTCATAAAAATAGATAAATGTGTAAAATAATATGATGCAAAGGATAGAAGTTCAAAACCTTCAGCTCACAAACTCACACAAGTTTCTTCTTTGCATCTCCAAATTTGCCACATGATGGGATTCGGTATATATAAACGAAGGAAAATTTCCGACTGCTACATGAAAAAGTAACGTAACAGAAGTTCCAAGAAATCTTCTCAAAAGTACTCAACTAGTTCAAAATTTAAACCATCAAACGAGAAAAAAAAACTTAACCTTTTAGTACCAGAAAATATACCTGTAGGCAATGAGTCGTCCATAAGACCTCGTGAAAACCAAAATACCTTGGAGCTACTCTTCAGTATTACTCAAATATTCTAAAACATTTTTTGTGTTCACCCTATTCTTTCGTTCTCTCTAGTTCCTAGGAATTGAGGTACCCGATGCACGAAGATCGGTGGTATGCACGAGCAGGGAGGGAGGAGTGGAAGGCCACGCTGAACAACAAGTGAGTAATACTCAAATATTCTAAAACATATTTTTGTGTTCACCCTATTCTTTCGTTCTCTCTAGTTCCTAGGAATTGAGGTACCCGATGCACCGAAGATCGGTGGTATGCACGAGCAGGGAGGGAGGAGTGGAAGGCCACGCTGAACAACAAGTGATAGTAGGGACTACTGTGGTAGCTTTAAGGAAGACCCAAGGGAGATACGGTGGTGTCACGAAAGCTAACGTGTTGGTATGTGAAAATCCTAATAATCTCATGCAACCCTGCAAAGCAGATAGATACAAGACTAGATAATTGTCAGGTGGATGCATCGCCCCATTTACATTCTTTCACAAGTAATATAGATAAATCGTCATCAGTGATGCTTAATATTATTATATATCATATGAGATATGTGTGTGGATAGTTGCAACAAATCATCTGCCTTAAGCCTATATTCTTATATTGGTAACCACTGCAACTACTTTGTTTTGGTCCAAAACGAAATGAAACGTGTTGCAAAGACTTAAAGATATCACCTCTCCAAGCATAATCGCTTCATTTTCGCAAAAAAAAAGAAGCATAGTCACTTCATGTATTCGGTAACTCCTAGTCCTCTAGGAAAGAAGATCTAGTACTACTTCTGAAACCGGATCGAAGGTCGTCAAAGATGAGAGGGTGTCACCTGATAAGCTTCTTCTGCAACTGTCTGGAAGGGACTTACTTCTTCGGGATAATTATGCCTCCAACGAATCACATAGTGCACATTTTACATCTCATTTGCTACAGGAGAGGATTAAAGAAATAGGAAAAGTAAGATGGTTCTTCAAGTCGTGAATGATAATTGTGCAACTACACGTCGACATGCCAGATTCTATAGGATGTCAAACCCTTTAATGGATACATTGTGCATCCCTTCTTGAATCGTACGTATGTTGGAAGTGATATGAAAGTTGAAGGAGTTTGTTCCTTGCATTGCACATACAAGGAAAGTTAGCACATTTGTTTATAGGATGTGTGGATTCTTGGTATGATGAGGACGTTATTTGGATAGGATCTTGTGAGAGCCGGAATCACTAGGCTTGACACTCTTCCCTCAAATTGAAGACCTTGAATTTAAACATTAATTCCTTGAGGTGTCTATTTGTTGATACAATGTGTTAGTGAAATCATAGACATTTACCACCTCGAAACATGCCATGGATATGCATGGAAGTCACCACATTTTGGAATTCTCGATAGATGCTATGAAGTTTGTGACTTCGTGTGGCTAATTTGTAGTATCTCCCAGCTTTGAAAATTGGACAAGACTATCGCAAATGAATAGAATGACATATAATTTATACTAAACTTGTTTACTTCTCCATAATTATATACTACCATTCTCTTGGACTATAATCCATCCAACATGACTTTATACCATACTTGAATGAATAACCACATAATAGATTAGATAACTATTATGATACATCACTTTTTAAAAACCTAATAAGTGTCACAAAGTGCAAATATGCACAACAAAGGCATATATTGCAATTTAAACAAGATTTTTAGTATTCCTTTTTGAGGCGTCATCTCTTACAGATTGTTTGTTTAAACCAAATTCTTATACTTGAAGAAATAAAAGTGCACGTTTTGATAGAAAAATATGTGTCTCTTATATGAATTTTCCAAATCTTAATTTTTGTCTTTCATGCCTATTATAAATGTCTTAACTCTTAAATATCATGGTAGAGAGAGAGCTCTAAATCCGATAGAGATTTCTAGAGTACATGGTTGTCCATTCTTGAGTATGTAAAGAGAATGTACAATTATTACTTTTGAGGCTAAGAATGTATAACTATCAATGCACCACTAAATGTAAGAATTAGGAGGGTACAAAATATCCAAGAGAGACTTTCCCAATATTAGTGTATTGCTATTTTCTTTGGTTCTTTCATGGCGAATTCTATATTTTATGTTCATTTGTTCAACAATCAGGTGGCCGCACATATGCACACACCACATTGTAGATAGCATGAGTCAAGTCAACTCAAATCAAATATGTATCGACACAAAGGTACAACATATTCAAAATGTGTGTTGCCATCCTTTACTTTCTTGTCTTTTTTTTACATACCAATGTTCATAAAGTCAAATGTTGGCGGCGTTGTCACCAGATCAAGTCCTCCCTTTTATTCCATCCTCCTCCCTAACAATTCTGGTGAAGTTTTCACTCTCGGACCGCCACTATAACCGCACATGCATCCCCGCGTACTCCACATTGAAACCATATCTATTGCCTCTCTCTACGACTTCACCTGAGTCGTTCACCCCGCATCACCATCTACTCCACCCCGCAACTCTCTCCATTTTAGGAGGTCTTCTTCCTATGATTTTTCTCGCTGTAGAGCCATTTAATTAGGATACTGACATTTCCTTTTGGAAAGTAATGCACATATGTATTCTAAAGCAAGTTCCGGATCGATCCATGTATGAATTGCTTGCAACCACGCCTACTAATGGACGAGAGAAAACATCATCCACGTGTGGGATAACTGAATGATGGGGTGCCTACCAGCCTCGACTAGAGTTCAGACAAGGCGAGTCATTTCCCATTGTAATCGCAGTGGTCGATGGTGGTTGCTTTTTGTTTTTTGAGAAACACGGTACAACGCAGACGTTCAATACACGTGCACACACTCATCCATATGAATGCACACACGCACACACAACCCCTATGAGCACCTCCGAAAGACTGAGCCGGCGGTCGGGTCTTGAGACTGACGAAGTCACCACGGGCGCCTCGCTGTCGACGGGAACATTGCCTCCCACTGAAGAATATTCCGCCTAAATGAGAAACACTAGTGTCAAATCTAGGATTTAAACTCTAATGGGCTGGGGGTACAACCACCCTCCTAACCATCTTGCCACAGGGTTGCTAATTCCATGGAATTGCACTGCAAGCTAAAAACGATGTAATAGCTATAGATGAGTCTTCTTCTATGAAAATGATACATCTTTCATGGTGCATTCTAGAAAGAAGGAACCACGGTTTGTCAGAATCATGCAAGCAAGTTAATTAAATTGATTCACTATCATGCAAGTTCAAACTTAAGCGACGAACAAGAATGCATCATGCATGCATATGGTGCGAGTTTATCGGTGGTCTCACGGCCTACTTCCTCTCTCGTCCCTTCCCTCCCATCCATCCTCCTCTTCCTCGCATCCGCTCTATTTATGGCTAGGTTCTTGCCATTCTTCACTTCTCCCTTTTTCTCTCACCAGACGTATGGAATACAATCCTAGTAATTAACCATTAGCACATCCCATCGATCTGCTTCATTGCATCTCTTAATTCCACCAGTGAGCAAACCACTGCGTCTGGCCTGGTTCAAATCAAGAAGGTACGCGTTATGTTGCCCATCTGCCAAGAACGTCGCATTACATTTTAGCCACATCGATCGAGAGCACGATCTTCTTCTTCGCACACTTTTTCTTCTTCAGCTAACCCATGCATGTTCCCATGAATTTGCTTGAATTCTGTAGAAATCGGACAAATCGCCTTAGAATAGAATTACTTAGTATCATCTTGTTTATTAGGACCCGAGCGAAATGTTCCCATGTGCATCTGTTGCAGATCAGCCGGCAACTCCATCTCATCACGCGAGGCCGTTGACCCGTTCGATGTCGTTACGCAGCGACGCGGATGGACGGCCAGGATGGCGCCAGGAGGCAGAGCCGTTAGTTAACCGGGTCTTCCCCGTCGCCGCCGCCGCCCACGTCGCGCCACGCGCCTGATTTCCAACCTCCCGACGACGACGACGAGCTGCTCCGATCGGATCGGATCGGATCGGATCGATGGAGGCGACGCTGGCGGATCTGAGCGCCGTGTCGGCGCTGGTGCTGCAGGTGGACCTGCTGCAGCTGCCGCCGGAGATCCCGGCCCCGGGCGCGCCCGCGCTGCGCGGCGTCCTCGACCGCCTCTTCGCGCACTGGCTCTCGCTCCCGGACACCGTCGCGCTCGTCGGCTGCCTGGCGCAGAAGGCCAGGGCGAGCGGCGGCTTCGCGGGCTGCGCGATGCTGCCGTCCATGATGATGCAGGGCGGCGCCAGCGTGCCGCCGCTCTCGCCCAGGTCGCCGCGCCTCTCCAGGAGGCCCAGCGGGGTCGGCGCCGGGCACTCGAACCGCTCCGCGTCCCCGCTCCGCCCGTCCACCGCACGCGCCGCCAAGGAGGTCATTCCGCAGGTACAACACACATTCTCGCCATCGACCACCGATCAATTCGCTAGCACACCATTCATTATCGAGTAGTATAAGCTAATCGAATTGTTCCATTTCGTTTGACAGTTCTACTTCCGGGATGGGCGCCCGCCGCCATATGAGCAGAAGAGGCAATTCATATCCGTAGTTGAGCAGCTATTCGCTGGGCACGCCAATGGTCTTCGGATTCAAGGTGCGTGAAATGTGTCTTCCTGCTAATTTTGGCATATATGGAATGCTTTCAAAGAAATGGACTGAATCTCTTGGAAGCAAACTCTGATTACAAGTGACTCGTGTTTGGCCTAGTTTTCTTTTGACACGATCATATCTTATTTCACTTTGTTACTCGAGTTCTTATCTGGAGTATCTTAAAAGCACAACCAGAAACATGAGTTAAAGGGGAAATTGGTTATTTAAATTGTCAAATATCATAATCATATTAGATTGTCCGTGAGGCTTTCTCATCATGTCCTTCTCTTTTTTGTCACGATAGAGTTTCGGATGGTTACCAGGGAGCTCTGCAAACTACCGACCTTCTTTACCACTGTTCTTTTTGGAAAGATCGATAAGAATAACACTGGGTTTGTCACAAGGTACTTGATCACTTGACCACTAGGGATGTACAGAAGACACGGACATATCTTAAACATTGCATTGTGATATTTCTTCCAGGGAGGCCTATATGGATTTCTGGGTGAATAGCAACATGATGACTATGGATACTGCAACCCAAGTATTTACCATTTTGAAGCAACATAATCATGATTACCTCACAAAGGTATGTGTATGCTTTAGAAAACACGCAAGCGTGGACTTCTAAGGTGCTGATTCTGTTTACTGATTAATGTTCTTGTTAATAATGTAGGAAGATTTTAAACCAGTTCTTAGGGACCTGTTGGACAACCATCCTGGCCTGGAATTCTTAAAGAGCACGCCAGAATTTCAAGAAAGATATTGTAAACTATCTATGCCATTCTGTGATCATTTAGATGAAATACTGAATCTCATACAGTATTTACATTTCTTCTGCTTATACAACCTTGTTTGTCAGGTGAGACCGTCGTATATAGGATATTTTACTGCTTGAGTCGAATCGGAAGTGGCCTTCTCACTCTTAGGGAGCTGAAGCGGGGAAATCTGCTTGATGCGCTCCGGCATGCTGATGATGAAGAGGATATCAATAAAGTTTTAAGGTGGCACATTCAAATCAAAACAATTGCGCCTCTTTCTGTTTCTATTTCTCGTTTGCACAAATTTTCCTTGCTCTACAACTTGTGCAACACCAAACTTTTACCATTTTTCTGTAGGTACTTTTCGTATGAGCATTTTTACGTGATATACTGCAAGTTCTGGGAGCTCGACACCGACCACGATTTCTTTATTGATAAAGAAAATCTTATTAAGTACGGAAACCATGCTTTGACATATAGGATTGTAGATAGAATTTTCTCAGAGGTTGGTATTCTTATTCTCCTACTAATTTCAGATGGTTCATGTTTGTTCAGTTTCAATGTATTTTCTTATATGTGAAGGTTCTTTAAAATTAACATCGCACTGACAATTTTTAATTGATGCGCAATAGGTTCCTAGGAAATTTACCAGCAAAGTCGCCGGGAAAATGTGTTATGAAGATTTTGTTCATTTTATTTTGTCGGAAGAGGACAAATCATCAGAACCGAGCCAAGATTATTGGTAGGTCTTTCTTGTGGTTTTCATGATACTTGCGTTTATTCTTCAGTTCAGCAATGCTCTAACTACTGTTAGCAGTAATCTTTGTATTGTCCCACATTGTATTGTGCATCACCTGAAATCTAAGTCATTTACCACTTTATCCATAACTGATAATGTCACGAATTCCATGTGTATGCTTCTTCTTATATAAACATATTTCTCTACAGCACTATTAGGTCTTGCTTTTTGATGTTGAATCATGAACCAAGACCAGCAGGATCCTTTGCTCATCGATCATGCCATAAAGTTTTCATAACCCCTTGTGTGCATGGAAAAAGACTTGATACATGCATATGGCTCCTTCCAAGCATTTAAATTATGTCCATAGACTTGATACGTGTATGTTGTTTTGTTAGCTTTTATTTTTTCCATGTTTTCTTTGTGCGTCGATATAAAGTTGTAATCTGATATGCTATTAGCATGTATAGGCGAATAATCTGTCAACTGAAACATTTTGTGTGAACTGTATGTTATGGGCGACCCCTGTATCTAATTCCAGGAACCACCACTAACTTGTTTAGTTATCAACCTAAGCTATGCTGTATTCTGTATAGTGTCTCCTCTGTAAATTGACACCTTGGCTACAAATCACACAAGGTTTCAAAAGACGAGTGTGTGGTTTGGGAGATGTTCATTGAACTTTCTTGGAACATGTGTATAGGGAAAAGCAAATCTACTCCATGATCATAAGAAGTCTAACTGTGGATAAGTAGGGCTTCAAGGATATTTGTCTTTCAAATAACTTTTCATCATGATATGTGTGAATGAATTTGAGCTGCTTTGATGTTGAATATTCAACAAATTCCTCATATTTATGCTTCCACTATCCTCGCATCAGGTTTAAATGTATAGATTTGGATGGCAACAACATACTCACACACAATGAACTACAGTACTTTTTTGAGGAGCAACTTCATCGCATGGAATGCATGGCCCAGGAACCTGTGCTATTTGAGGACATATTGTGTCAACTAGTTGATATGGTTGGACCTGAGGTCAGCATACCTTTCGTACTTTTTTGCAGTTTATAACATCCTGAACATTTGTAAGCTGATTTGTATGTTTCTTTTTCAGGATGACACCTTTTTTATAATAAAAGACTTCCGAAGGTGCAAATTGTCTGGTCATTTCTTTAATGTTCTCTTCAACCTCAACAAGTTTATGGCATTCGAATCTAGAGATCCCTTCCTCATCCGCCAAGTGAGTCAAGTTCCCACAAGTCTTATCCATCGACCACACTGATCTATCTAGGTCTTTCATGCTGCTAACAGTATCACCTTTCGTAATTTGAGCGCAGATGCGTGAAGAGCCTTCCTTGACTGACTGGGATCGTTTTGCTCGAAGAGAATATATAAGATTGGCGATGGAAGAAGATGGAGAAGATGCTTCCAATGCAAGTGGAGATGTGTGGGACGAGTCACTTGAATCTCCTTTCTAAATTGAAGGCGTTAAGGAATGTGGCAACACCCAACCGAGCATTAACATACAGTCCTAAAATATCGAAATGAATGTGTTGTGGTGAAGATTGAGCAACTATTTGATACCTTATCTCAGCAAAAATTACAGCTAGGGCAGCTGTGCACTTGTTGGCATCATCAGGAATTTGGCGTAGCTTGTTGATGAGTGCTAATCCATGTCTAGACAGATACTTCCATCCAGTTTGCTGCAGAGTGCCAGTTTTGATTCTTGACAGTGAGTTTCAGCGACAACTGCTTACTTGATTCCCTGTATTTGGTGGCCCTGTATTTGCTGCCACAATTTGCTCGAGAGTTTTGCATGGCAGCAAACTGTCACAGGGCATCTTGTGATTATTCTGAAGCCCCCATCCGTGTTCAGGTGACAAGCAAGGAGCTCCATGGTTTCAGATAGACGACACAGTCACCATAGATATGTTTTGGATTGTGCATTGGCTCTGGCTGGAACCACAACTTACTTTTACATAGTGTTGGTCAGACATATGTTAATATTTTTTCAATAAGGTCACCCTCCTCAAGAAGACCTTCGCTTGTGTATTCTGTACCTATGTTTTAAGTTGTTAGTTACATGAACAAATGGGTTGTATTGCACAGTTTTGCTTTTTTGTTTCTGAAAGAATATTGCACAGGACACATCGTTACTTTTGCAATACTCCCTTCGATCCGTAACCGTCGGGGGGAAATGAACTTACGAGGCACAACTTTATAGCTGTACTAGCAACGTTCTTTTTGGGATCAGAGGGAGTACTTGATTTCTTAAGAGCTGGAACCTGCCAGACTAAAACTGTATAAATACCGTCGCTAGATCCTGATTCTGCGAACAGATATACAATCAAAGGGATAATTTGACCCTTTTACTTTTGCAGATCCGGGGATTTGCATCAAACTGCTGCTCAACTATCTCCTTCCTTTTGCTTTACTTAATCAATGAATTGACTAAATCTTTCTTTTCATACCAGGAAATCTGTATGCAGATATATTTCATACTTGCACCAGCGTGAGAGACAGAGGAGACAAGGACGCTGTCCTGGGTGGCTGAGCTGCTGAGCTTACCTTGGCATGATCATGCCCTCTGCTTTCCTTGATGCACCAATGATTGACTCCAGAAAGAAAAATAAAAAGGGTGTGCTGTGCTGTGACGTGCTCCTGGCCATCTTTTGAAGCAAAAATAAAAGAGTGGAAAGAAAGCAATCGAGCGTCCAATCATCTTTCCTACAACGGTGGAGAGGAAGCAACGATAACATATACAGAATTACATGAACAGGATAACATGACCTAACCAACAGCAAAACACTAGCTACAAAAAAATGAAGAGAAAGACTGAGGATAAATGAATTTTAGGCGACTCTTACGATTATTTGCAAATTCTTTAGCTTTACACTAATCGCAAGACCACAAGTACTTCCATGGTGCATAGCGATCTTATTGGCGATTTATTTTTCATTCTGTACTCCTAGGTTCTAGATAACTTTTGAGAAAATGCAAAGGACCTTTGTGTTTCATTTTATCGAAAATATAGAATTCAGGTTACAATCCTCCTAGGACTCATTTTTACCAATGCATCGATATGCAAAGCTTTTGTGTTTTATGGGGGGGGAGGGGGGAATGACTGTTCATTCCATCCCTTCTTACAATCCGTAAAATTAAAATCATGCATAATGCAGGAGCCTTTATCTCATGGCAGTGCAACGGCACAAAGCTTTCATCTCCGTTGGGACTCTTGCTTGACGCCACACAGATAACCCGATGTTGCCCGAACGTGTTAAATTACTACTCAACTTGCGGTTGTAGCAAAGGTGTACATGGATAGGTTCATGTAAAGTCCAAACCACTACTACCTATTATTGAGATTTAAATCAAAAGGCACTTACTTAGCACACACAAATCACATCCCTATGCTCTATTACCAATTATATATAGCTAAATGATTGTTCTGATTGCTCGGTAGCATAGCCATTAGCGTCATCCGACAAAGGAAGAAAGCGCTTTTGGCCAAGCTTTTATCCCAAAGGACCCAAATGGTGCTAATTAGTGCTCTCTAGTTCCCTCACGAAAGATACTTAGTCGTGTAGGGGGAGATGTGAACTTGCCGACTAGAACCTGGCCGGCTAATGCAATGGTAGTTCTTTTTTTCCGGGTTAATGCAAGGGTAATTCAAAGGTAGATTTTTTTTCAAGTGTCAATTTTTTTCCAAAAGTATTTCTACAATGTATATTTCTTATAAAGAGGTAAAACTGAAACGCCCATTATTCATTAACAGATTTTTTAGAGGTGGTGTGCATCGATTGATGCAAAAGCCAGGGATATCTCATTCTCGAAATAATAATCTGTATCCTAAAAGTATTTTGACAAAATGACGCAAAGAGGTACAACTAGCAGTTGTTTCCAAAAAAAGCAGGATTTCACAAAGAAACTGCTTGGTTCATATAATTGATTGTTAGTTCTGGCGGTCCAAACAAAGCCTTAGGATGACTCCAACGGGCCGACGCAAACGGACGCGCATTTGGTCCGTTTGCGTCGGCAAAATGACCCATGTCCGGCCCATGTCCGCCCCTTCCCGGCCACTGTCCCCAACGGGCCGACGCAGTGAGTCTGCCCGGCAAGGGTTTTTGATCATTTTGATCATTTTCGGCCATGGTGGCCATGGTTCCCGACGCCCCCAACATTTCAACAAAACAAAAAAAACACAATAAAAACATAATCCCGGCCTCACACGGGCCATGTCTCGAGGTGTACCCAAAATATTACAAATACCGGCCATCGGCCATGTTGGCCATAGTTCAACACAAATAAATAGAAGGGACCGAGATTTGATCAAACTCGATCCATGTAGTACCTTTGCTTCTTCTCGTAGTAGGCCTTCTTCCTAGGGGTGAAGGTCGAGATATCCATGTCCATGATCCTGACCTCCTCGGCGCGTAGGGCGAGTTCAAGGTCCTTAGCCTTCAGCTCCACCTCCCTGGCCTTCACGTCGGCCTCCTTTGCTCTTACCTCGGCCTCCTTGGCCCTTGCCTCGACCTCCTTGCCCCTAACCTCGGCCTCCTGTGCTCTAGTCTGAACATTCTCTTCTTCGATGTCGAGCCTCTTCTTCTGCAATTCAAAGAAGAGCTTGGAAGACGTCTCTCTCTCGAGGCGTTCCTTTTCTCTCCTCTCTTCCTTCTTGTCACAGGTCTTATCCTTTTGGGATAGGAATCCGTTCAAAGTCTCTTGCAATGCAAGGGTCTTTGCATCGCGTTTCAACTCGGCCTTCGAGTTGTTCTTCCCCCTTGGCCTCCCATCCTTCTCCTTCTCCGTTGTGTCCTCCTCCTTATCACCCGCATGCCCCGCTTTCTTGAGGGAGGCGTATAGGTCCTTCCACTTATGCTGGTCCTTCAGTGCCCGGTAGCAATGGGTCAAGTTGAAGGTCTTCTTGTATTGAGCCTTGAAGAGATCCAAAGCTTGCAACACTTGTTCCTTTATTCCATAGCCACTTTGTGGCTGGGCTTCAATGTTGTCAACGGAGCCGCAAAACTTGCTCATCTCCGCTTGAATGTGGAGCCACCTCTTGGAGATAGATACCTCGGTCCGCAGCGTTTGAATGTTATTGGGCGGAAGGATCCGACACTCATTGTAGCGCTTGGTGAACCGACCCCAATATGCCGACCCTCTTTGCTTGGCCCCGAGAATTTGGTTGGTTCCAACCTCGATCCATGACTCGCAAATGAGCACGTCTTCTTCCGGCGTGAATGAGGCACCTCTTTGGCTGATCTTCCTCTTCATGGCCATGGCGGCGGCATCGAGCTCGTCGAAAACCGACTCATTGTCGATGTTGATCACATCGGGGCCTGTCGTAAGAGTCTCATCATCTCCGGCATTGTAGTCGGCGTACTCGCCGTTGTCCTGGACCATGTCATGGAGGATGTCCTCCTGGAAGTAGGGGTACTCCTCCTCGTAGTACCTGGGGTCACCCGACGATGGTGGCATGGGTAAATTGCCGAACAGGTTACGCGCCGGGGCGACCACTGCCGCGGCAGCTGCACCCGCTTGGGCAGTCTGCGGCGTGGGCGAGTTTTCGCCCAAAGGTGTCGCCGGCGCGTTGAGATCGAGGGTAGGTACCTCGACCGACTCGCCCGAGGTAGGGGAAACCCGCGGCGGCATGGTTCTAGGCAGGAACTGAAAGGACAATGATGTCGCCTAGAGGGGGGGTGAATAGGCGATTAAAAACTTTTCGGTTTAGGCTTGCTAATTGCGGAATAAAACTAGGTGTTTAAATTAACAAGCCGACAACTTAAAAAAACTAGGCTCACCTATGTGCATCAACAACTTATGCTAAGCAAGACAAGCAACAAGGTGATAGCAATAGAATACTTCAAACACGAAGGCTATCACAAAGTAAAGTGCATAAGTAAAAAGCTCGGGTATAGAAATAACCGAGGCGCGCGGAGACGAGGATGTATTCCCGAGTTCCTCCTTGTTAAGGGAGTACGTCTCGTTGGAGAGGTGTGAATCAACACAATGGTTCAACAACCACAAAGGTTTCACCTTCTTCTCCGATGAACCGCACCACAAAGGTTTGGTTCACCTTCCACTATCGGAATCCTTCGAGGCGGAATCCGGAGCCTTTCAACAACAATCCAGGGCACAACCCACAACGCGATCGGGGGCTCCCGAACGGCTTACAAGTGACCACAAAGGTCTCAACCACCACACGGGTGTCTAGGGTCCCGAAGACCCAAGAGTAACAAGCTCACAAACTTCAACTTCCACGAATCCTCGTGGAGAGCACAAACCGATGCACAAAGCAAATGGCAAGAGCACAAGTGCTCAAGTTCTCCACTCTCAAATTCCAACAAAGCAACAAATGCTTATGGGGGAATAAGAGAGGAAGAACAAAGAGGAGATGCACCAAGAACTCCAAGATCAAGATCTACAAGGTTCTCCTCACTTAGAGGAAAGATGGATCGGTGAATATGTAGATCTAGATATCCTCTCACTTTCCCTCAAATATAAGCAAGAATCATGGGAGGGATTGAGAGGAAGGCAAGCTTTTCCAAAGGTCAACAATGGAGGAGAGAGAGGGGAAAAACTTGCTCAAGAGTTGTAAAAACCATTGGGGGAAGAAAGCCCCTTTAAATAGGTCCTCTAAAAATGGCCGTTTGAGCATCCTGCGTGAACCCGGCCTGGGACCGGCCTCGGGTCGGCCTAGTTAGTCAACCGTCGGGGAAACCGGCCTGGGCGAGGCCGGCCTACCACCAGAGGCACCCGGCCTGGGGCAGGCCTTGGGCCGGTCTGGGCGAGGCCGGCCTAAAAGACTGCAAAAACACTCAATACGAAAACGAACATAATTTGATCATCCGGACTCCGTTTTTTATGTTCTTGAGCTCGTTGGAATCGCCACGAAGAGCTTTACAAGATCATGCAGAGAAACATCATAGTAAAACATGGGAGGATAAAACCAAATGTGGAAAGGTTAGACCTTTCAATAAAAGAACAAACCGATAAACCTCCAAACCAAAACCGCAATATGTTTCTCATCCGGACTCCGTTTTCTATGATCTTGGGCTTGTTAGAATACTCACAAGCTCTACAATATTATGCATATACACATCATAGTCCATCATGTGAGGAGGAAAACACAAGTAGAGAGTTTGATCTCTCTTAGAAAAGACAAACCGATAAAACCTCGAATCATAAAAAATGCAACAAGATATTTGAATGAAATCCGTTTTTGATGAATTAGAGCTTGGTATGGAGATGAACACAAGCTATAAATCCTCATATGGATAAAAGTCAAATAAGAACCAAGAAAGATGACATGCGAAGTATGCAAAGGTTTGAGCTCTCCACATAGATGCGATCAAGTTACTCCCTTGAGAGCCCCTCTTGATAGTACGCCGTCTATCCTATAACCCGGTCTCCCAGTAACACCATGAGACCGGTAAAATAGAAACCCTATTGTCGGCCCAGTGGAAACCAGGGTACCATGGGCCGGCCTGCAATAGCCCTCGACGCTCCGCAGAAATTCTACTAAGGACCAAGCGTTCAGCCTGGCGAGCCTCGTGAGGGATTTTCGCCTCGCGAGGGTTTTTTGCTCAGCCGAGCATTTCTGCTAAGGACCAGACTTTCGGCCTCAGGGGCCTCGAGAGGGACTTCTGCCTTGGGAAGGCCTCTCCTAGAGGATCGCCAGGTCCTGGCGCGTCTCCGCGCTATCCTCGCGAGGTTTTCCTCGTGAGGAGTCAACGGCTACAAAGCCTCGGCGAGGCTACAGGCCCTCGCGGGGTTCCTTCAAGTGGAAGCAAGCTTCTGCGCATGCTGCAGAGCACACATGGGCTCTGCGCCCGCCGCAGAGTGACTTGCGTGCCTGCGCGCGATGACGAAGACGCCGCAGTTGCCATTCTCGTGTATAAAGCGGTCAAAGGAGCTGGAGGAAGCAAAGCGGACTCCAAGACTTGCCAATTTGGTGATAAAGCGGCCGGCCGCCGCTACGCTCCAACTGCGACGTCATCGTGGGGCGCGCCCCAAAGCTCTGCAGCGCCAGCCCACCGTCCTAGTTAGACGGTGGCTTTTTCTGCCAAGACGACGTACTCCCTGCCATGGACCGCGTCCATGGACGCCCCCGACGCTGTGCGCTATGCTCCAACTTGGCGGCATTGTGGTATCCCTTCCCGCCGGAGGTTTTCGGGGAAGAGGGCCAAGGCCAGTATATAAGGAGCCAGTGTACGACACAGGAGGGGGATCCCGCATTCACCAACTCATTCCAACACCCAAGCAGCTACGTCGAAGGAGAAGACGGAGCTCGTTCCACCATAGTCCACCATAGCCACAACTGTGCCCTCGGCAAGCACCCTTGTACTGTGAACCTCTCCAAGCAGTGCAATACATCTTAGCAGGACGTAGGGCTTTTACACCTCACGGTGGGCCTGAACCTGGGTAGCGGCTCGTGTTCCTCTCTGTCGTGATGTTCCTCACCGAGCTCGACGAGCACCGTCGCCGAGGTTGTTGAGGATCTGTTTGACGTTGTGTTCAGCCCCTTACTCGATTCCTACTTTTGAGAGACACCCCTAGTTCCTGGGACTAGTCTCCGACATTTGGCGCGCCAGGTAGGGGGCTGAGGCGCGTCTTCAACTTCTTCAACCTCTCCGCGACATGACTGACACGCGAGCTGCGCGCCTTGCGCGACGGACGTCCGGCAGAGCCAACACCGAGCATGCTGCCAACAACAACCCGCGTGGTCGCCCACGCGCCAACCGCGCTTCAGAGCGCAACGCCGAGCCGCGCGTCGAGCATCCTGAGGACGACGGCGGCAACGGCAGCGGCAACGACGGCGGCACGACGGCGAGGGCGAGGGAGCTTCCTCCCTGCACCCATCCAGGCGCGAGAGCGCCTCCACGAGGGCGAGCGGCGCCCAGCCAGCCACTGCGCTACTGATGGCGCAGAGCTGCTACGCTACCGTCCCACGCAGGCGGGCCACGACAACTGGCTCGGGCGCCTCGAGGAGCTCATCAACGCCGCCGCCGTTCCTGCCGCTACCACAGCAGCACCAGCGCCCTCTCGCTCGCTGGTGCGCCACTCCGGACGCGAGGGGAACATAGCGCACGGCGCTCCTCCTCCCCCTCCGCCTCCGCCACCTCCTCCAGCTGCAGCTCCGGCAGCAAACCACCGCGCCGCGTCGCACGCATCCTCGCCGCACGACTGCCAGATTGTGCAGCGGACTCCCGGATGCCGCGTGGAGATCGAGCGCCAGAGGGACCGCCACAACCGCGTCGTGCAGGAGATCGCCGCTGCAGGTCGCCAGAACCGCGGCCACTCGCTGGTGGCGTGTGACATACGCCACGGGCTGCACCGCCTTCACCCGCAACCTGCGCCGCGTCGTCTGGCCCGTGAAGTTCAAGCCAGACCTCCCTCCGCGCTACGACGGCAGGACCAACCCTCTGGAGTTCCTGCAGCTCTACACCGTCTCCATCCAGGCTGCGGGAGGCGACGACAAGGTGATGGCCAACTGGCTCTCCATGGCGCTCAAGGACTCCGCGCTCTCGTGGCTCATGAACCTCCCCGAGAACACCATCGACACGTGGGAGGACCTCTGCAAGGTCTTCGTCGCCAACTTCAAGGGCACCTACGAGCGCGCGCTCACCTACAACGACCTTCGCGCGGTGCGCCAGAAGCCTGACGAGACCCTCCGCAGATACATCCAGCGCTTCAGCCAGGTCCGCAACAAGATTCCGAACATCCCGGACTCGCACGTCATCTCCGCCTTCAGGGAGGGCGTCACGAACCACGGATGCTCGAGAAGCTCGGCATCCACGACACCCTCTCCTCTGTGGTGAAGCTCTTTGATCTGGCTGACAAGTGCGCCAAGGCTGAAGAGGGCCTCCTCTTCGTCAAGAAGGAAAGGAGGATGACCCTCCTGAGGGGTCCAGGAGCAAGAAGAAGCCTGCCGAGAAGCGCAAGACCACCGCCATCCTCGCGGCAGAGCCTGACGCAAAGCAGCCTCGCGAGGCCTCTCCGGCGGCTGAAGAGAAAAAGTGGACAATCGCCCATTCTGCATCTACCACAACAGGCACAACCACGCACTGAAGACTGCTGGGAGCTCAAGCAGCTCAGCAAGGAGCGCGAGAAGAACCAGGGCCGCGGCGGCCGCGGCGGAGGCCGTGGGCCCGGAGGTGGACGCCACAACTTCCAGCACAGGGCTCGGGGGAACAACGCTGGGCAAAACGGCAACCTCCCCGACGAGAACCCTGGGGGCTACCAGGCCCCTCAGGGGGCAATAGCCTGCATCCTCGGCGGGTCCCAGGCGCCCAAGTCCAACAACCACTTCAAGCAATTCTCTCGCGAGGTCAACGCAGCGCTTCCAGGGCTTGAGGCTTCCCAGCCCCTCAAGTGGTCGCAGTACACCATCGCCTTCGACTCCAAGGACCACCCCAAGTCGACCAAGGCTTGGCACCATCCCTCTGGTGTGCACTCCCATCATCAACAACATCGCCGTCGCCAAGACACTCATAGATGGGGGTGCGGGCTTGAACGTCATCTCTGTCGAGACCTTCGAGCAGCTTCAAGTGCCCTACGAGTGGCTGATGCCCTCTAGGCCCTTCACGGGGGTGACAAGTGGCTCCACCACTCCTCTGGGGCAGGTGAGGCTCGCGGTCACCTTCGGCACGCCGCAGAACTACCGCACCGAGCAGATCGACTTCGACGTCGCGCACATTGGCCTGCCCTACAACGCCATCCTCGGCTACCCCGCCCTCGCGAAGTTCATGGCCGTCACTCACCACGCGTACAACATCGTCAAGCTTCCAGGCAGCGGCGGCACCATCGCCATCCACGGTCAAGTCCAGGACGCAATGCGCTCTGTCGAGACCGCCTACAAGGCCGCTGCCGTGGCATTCCCCGCTGATGAGGACATGGAGCCCCTCGAGAGGCCCGCGAAGAAGAAGCAGCTGTTCTCACAGGAGCAGGCAGCCACGAAGAAGGTGTCATTGGACGCCAGCGGCTCGGGGGCTAGCGTCACCATAGGCGCTGGCTTGCCTCCCAAATAGGAAAGCGCGCTCGTCGCCTTCCTCAGGGCAAACTCTGACATGTTCGCATGGACACCGTCAGAGATGTCCGGAGTACCGAGGGAGGTGATCGAGCACCACTTAGCCGTGTGTCCAAACGCACGCCCCGTGAAGCAGAAAGCACGGCGCCAGGCGCCAGAGAAGCAAGAGTTCATCATCAAGGAAGTAGAGAAGTTGAAAGAAGCACACATAATCAGAGAAGTTCCACACCCCACATGGCTCTCCAACACGGTGGTCGTTCCCAAGCACACCGGGGCGGCAGGCTCTGCATCGACTACACCGACCTCAACAAGGCCTGCCCCAAGGACCCGTACCCCATGCCTCGGATAGACCAGATCGTGGACTCCACCGCCGGCTGCGACCTCCTCTGTTTTCTGGATGCCTTCTCAGGCTACCACCAGATCAAGATGGCGAAGGAGGATGAGGAGAAGACAGCATTCTCACCCCTTGTGGTGTGTATTGCTACGTCTGCATGCCCTTTGGCTTGAAGAACGCCGGCGCCACCTTCCAGAGGCTCATGAGGAAGGCCTTGGGGGCTCAGATGGGAAGAAACGCAGAAGCCTACGTCGACGACATCGTGGTCAAGACTCGCGAAGAGCACACCCTCATGGAGGACCTCGAGGAGACCTTTGCCAGCCTGCGCAAAGTAAACATCAAGCTGAACCCCGCCAAGTGCGTCTTCGGGGTACCGTCAGGCAAACTCCTCGGGTTCCTAGTGTCTCACCGCGGCATAGAAGCGAATCCTGACAAGATCAAAGCCATAGAAGAATGCAGCCACCTCGTCGCCTCAAGGACATGCAGCGCCTCGCGGGATGCATGGCCAGCCTCGGCCGTTTCATCTCCAAGTTCGGCGAGAGGGCGCTGCCATTTTTCAAGCTCATGAAGCGGTCTGGCACGTTCAAGTGGACGCCGGAGGCGGACAAGGCATTTGAAGACCTGAAGAAGTACTTGGCTAGCCCACCTGTCATGGTTGCCCCAAGGCCTGGCGAGCATCTGAAGCTGTACCTATCAGCCACTCCACAAACAGTGAGCGCAGCCTTGGTGGCAGAAAGGGAAGAGCCAGTCCTCGCCAAGAAGGACACCGCCACGCCAAGCCCAGATCCCCCCGACAAGGAAGCACCCTCTTCAGGCCCTGAGCCCATGCCGAGCCCGCGCAACCAGAAGGCACCCTCGTCGAGGGTCCACCTCAAGAGAGGCTCGACAAGGCTCCCGAGGAGCCCAGTGCTGCGTCACCATCGACAACCCTCGTCGAGCATCCCGTCTACTTCGTCAGCACTGTGCTGCGAGACGCTCGCGAGCGGTACACTATGCAGCAGAAGCTCCTCCTCGCGCTCCTCATCGCTTCCAGGAAGCTGCGCCACTACTTCCAGGGCCACCCCATCACGGTGGTCACATCATTCCCTCTGGAGCAATCCTGCGCAACCCAAACGCCACTGATCGCGTCGCAGGGTGGAACATTGAGCTGCAACCTTTTGGCCTGCGCTTCGACACCACCAGGGTCATCAAGGGGAGGGCATTGGCTGACTTCGTCGCCGAGTGGACAGACACGCAGCAAGAAGAGCCTCATGAGGCAGAAACCACGCCAGCTGGAGACACGTGCCAAGCCACTGGACCATGCACTTCGACGGAGCATTCGCATGCCAGAACGCAGGGGCTGGCGTCGTCCTGACCTCACCCAAGGGCGACAAGCTCTACTACGCCGTCCAGCTGTGCTTCACGACAGACAAGGTCTCCAACAACATCGCCGAGTACGAGGGCCTCCTCGCCGGGCTCAGAGCCGCAATCGCCCTCGGCATCAAGCGCTTACTCATCAAGGGCGACTCCCAGCTCCTCGTCAACTTCTCCAACAAGAGCTATACGCCTAAGGACGGCCACATGGCCGCTTACCTCGAGGAGGTCCGCAAGCTCGAGAAACACTTCAAGGGGATGGAGCTCAGGCACATCCCACGAAGGGAGAACCAGGAGGCCGACGACATCGCCAGGCGAGCATCACGCAGAGAAGCCCAGCAGGCAGGGTGTTCGAGGAGAGACTCACCAGGGCATCGGTGAAACAGCCAAAAGAAGCGGTCGAATGACACGGACGAAGAGCTCCCACCACCACCAACATCTGGAGCACCGAGCTGCGGTCCACCCCAGGGAACGCCTGCTGTTGGCCATGACGCATCAAGAGACGGGCTGGATCGATGAGCTCAAGGAGTACCTCAGGGACGGAGTCCTCCCTGAAGAGGATGCAGAAGCAGAGAGATTGCTCGCCAGGCCAAGTCATACTGCCTTCACGAGGGAGACCTGTACCGCAAGCGTCCAAATGGAGTTGCACTAAAATGCGTCCCCCCTGAAGAAGGCCGCCAGCTGATCAAGGACATACACAGTGGAGAATGTGGCCACCACTCATCATCACGCACCCTTGCAGGGAAAGTCTTCAGGAGTGGTTCTACTGGCCCTCAGTGCTTCAAGATGCAACCACCGTTGTCCAGGCTTGCGAGGCATGCCAATTCCACGCCAAGCAAGTCCACCAGCCTGCACTGGGGCTCCAGACCATCCCGCTCTCCTGGCCCTTCGCGGTCTGGGGGCTGGACATCCTGGGACCTTTCCCACGCTCCAGCGGGGGCTACCGCTACCTCTACGTCGCCATCGACAAGTTCACCAAATGGGCGGAGGTTGAAGCGGTGCGCACCATCCCGGCGAGATCAGCGGTGAAATTCATCAGAGGCCTGGCCTGTCGCTTCGGCGTGCCAAATCGCATCATCACCGACAACGGCTCACAGTTCACCAGCGGCATCTTCAGGGCCTACTGCGAGAGTCTTGGCACCGGCTCTGCTTCGCCTCGGTGGCTCATCCACGAAGCAACGGGCAGGCTGAGCGAGCGAACGCGAAGTGCTCAAAGGCCTCAAGACAAGAAGCTTCAATCGCCTCAAGGCCCACGGCAAGAATTGGATCGAAGAGCTCCCCTCCGTGCTCTGGTCCATCCGCACCACCGCCACGAAGCCCACTGGAGAAACGCCGTTCGCTCTCGTCTATGGCGCTGAAGCAGTCCTCCCCACCGAGATCAAGCATGGGTCCCCACGGATCCTTGCTTTCAACGAGGACAACCAAGAGGAGCTCCACAACGACGACTTGCTGCTGCTCGATGGACTACGTCGCCGTGCCGCCCTCCGAGCGGCAAAGTACCAGCAAGACCTGCGCCGCTACCACAGCCGCCACATACGGCCGCGCACCCTCGAGACAGGCGATCTCGTCCTCAGGAGGATCCTCTCCAGAGAGGGCCTCCACAAGCTCTCACCCATGTGGGAAGGCCCCTACAGGGTCGCGCACATCGCCAGGCCTGGCGCGGTACGGCTCGAGACGGAAGACGGCGATCCAATCAAAAATCCATGGAACATCGAGCACCTACGCAAGTTCTACCCGTGATCACGTCGCGGCAGGCATTTTTTGTCTCAAGAGGGAAGCACGCGTCTTCACCTCCCAGCTTCACCAAGCTTTCCCTTCACGAGGGCCATCTCCACTGAGAGCTCCTACAACGCGTCGCCACGGGCCGCGGGAAGCCTCAGCCACTCCATGTGGAACCCCATGCCCAGACATGGCGGACTTTGTCTTGGCCTCGCCAAGTGTAATGAACAATTTCAGGTCATCATGAACCTATTGCGCTTCGGCGCCGTTATGTAATATTGCTTGGTGAGTTTGTTTTCTTACATTTCATTCGCGCTCACATTTTTCCCCATGCGCACCTCGCGAGCGGGGGCTGAGCACGGTGCCTGTGTCTCGGGAGCATCCCAGCAGCATCGTAAAATCCAAAGGATCCGAGCTCTAACTCGTGGCTCTCCGCCCACGACCGTTATCTCACCAAAGAGCTCTGACTCGTGGGTTAGCTCCCATGCACGTCACCTCACCAAGGACCTTGGTGCTTATTCTCCTCGTGAGATACCCATGAGGAAATCTATGAGCGCGCATGAGTTGTACAACTATGCATTGCTTGTGGGTTCGCTCTCTCTCTCTCCAACGCAGGGAACAAGACGCCTTGCAGGGCTCCAAAAGCTCCAAACCAGCCTCAGGCAGCCTCGAGAGGGAAACACCTCACCAGGAAACAACACCCTCTACGAGACAGGCGTCTCCAAGCTAAGTCCAGAACTTACGCCTCATGAGCTTTTTCCCTCTCGCTGGTTTTGTCGCCCCTCGAGCCTCTCTTTTCTCTCTTACGCCTCATGGGCTGCTTGCACGTCAAAGGGGAGCTCCCGAGCATCGCGCCTCGAGGCTCTTACCTCTCTAAGCCTTACGCACCCCCCGGCCTTGTCGAGCCCTGACTCCGGCATACCGAAGCGGCGGTGCTATTTGCGCTAAGAGCAGGGTCCTAACGACGTAGAGCGAAAAAGACATGAGGAACAGATAAAAGGCCTCCCGAGGGCACTCACACTTGCACAAAATAAAAGTGTCTTTACAAACCATTACAAAGTAAAGCAGCAAGTCCTAAGATAACTGGTGCTCCAGGCACATCTCTCCGCAGGGGCAGCCTAAGCAGCAGGGCTGTCATCATTGTCGTCGTTGCCATCAGCAGCCTCATCGCCCCCCTCCTCAGCGCCTGCCTCGCCATCGCTCTCCTCGACCTCAACCCTCTTGAAGCGTTGGATGTACTTCTCCACGTCGTCCCACACCGAGGCGTCCAGCTTCGACGCTAGCTTGTTCTCCAGCGGCTCCATCACAGCTGCGAAGTCGAAGCCGGGGTGGAGGTGTGCAAGGTTGGCGAAGACTTGGCCGACCGCGATGCCAAGGAGCTCGCGGCTCTCGTTGTCAACCAAGTCGTCGAGGTTCGTCATGACCCCTCGAGGCTGGAGAGGAGCTGCTCAAAGAAGCCGAGGTAGGTGGCGACGTCAGAGTTCCCCTCGGCAGGAAGCACGGGGGCTTCGGCCCCCAGGCGGCCTGCGACAGTCCGCACATGCCTGACCAAGGAGACGAACATGCGCTCCCGCTGGCGCGACAAGACCTGCGCGACCAGAGCGCTCTGCCGAGCCTCCTCAACAAGCTCTACAACAGGCGCCACCTGCTGCTGCATCTCGATCATGTCTTGCGTCAAGGAAGCAAGGTCTTGCTCCGCGTGCTTCCGAGCCTCCACAGCAACCTGAAGGCGGGAGTCAAATCGCTTTTTCTGAACCTCAAGCTCCCTGATGCGAGCGTCAAGCTCGTTGCGTCTCTTCGTGAAGCGATCCTCTTGCTTCTTGGCCTTCACCGCGTACTCCTGCCTGATGTTGTCACGGAAGAGCTTCTCCCTGGTCGCGGACTCTTTATCCGCCGCGTAGGCTCCGCGCTGGGCTCCGCGCTCGTACGTGCGTCTGCCTCTTCCCGGGCTCCGGCATTCCTGTCATGGATCGCCTTGGAGCGGGGCTCGCAGTGGCCCGACGAAGCACCATCGTCATCGCTCTCCTCTTTTCCCTCGACACGCTCTGAGGGAGCGACCACGAACTGGTCGCTACTGCCTGAAGAGATCTCGTGGATCTCAACTTCGGGCGCCGCACTCTTCGAAGCGCTCGAGTTCTCCGCCGGAGAAGCGGGGCCTCCCGAGGCGCCGGCTGCGCCTGCATCAGACTCCGCGGGCATCTCCATCGTCTCCTTGTTGCCCTCAGCTGGCGCGCCTTGTGCCGCTGACTCCGGGTCCTCGCGAGGCCCGACGTGCCCCTCAGGCACCAGGCCCCACTGGTCGAACTTCGGCATCGTCTGCACGTGCGAGATGCGACGCCCAAGATCGATCCTGTGGAGCGGAACGGTCTTGTCGGTAGGCACGGGGATGTCTGGAGACGTGAAGAGGGTCTCCATGATGCTGTGCACCTCCTCCTGCGTGAAGAGGGTGGCGCTCAGGCGCATCTTGTCCCTCTGGTTGGAGTACAGCCACATCGCGTCCGCATGCCTCTGGAGTGGAGCAATGCGACACCTCACGAAGTCCTTGGCCACCATCTGCCCGGTGAGGCTAGCCTCGCGGAGTTCCCTCAAGCGCCTCACCACGGGGCCAAGTGATGCGCCCTTGAGTGCCTTAGAAGCCCATGTTGCCCTCTTTGTCGGAGGTGCTTCAGGCAGTTCGAAGAAGGCGCTCTGGCTCCCGAACTGCATGAGGAACCAGCGCTTGCGAAAGTCCTCCACCCTCTTCGTCACGCTGGTCACAATGTCCTCGCCGTTCCGCACGATGGGGATGTAGACGCCCTTCATGCCATCGGAGATGCGGAAGGACACGCACCCCGACCGCTCCTTGTTCGCTGTGAACCGGAGCGCGTAGAAGCTGCGGAAGAGGTCCACCGAGGGCGGAATGCCGATATACGCCTCGCAGAGATAGGCGAAGATAGCGAGGACGAGGATGGAGTTGGGGTGGAGATGAAGAACCTGGATCTGGTAGCGCTCTAGAACCGCCAGGAAGAAGTCACAGAAGGGAGGCACGAGCCCGGCGTAGAGGGTGTGCATGAAGACGGGGTAGAAGCTGCCGAAGGAGTTGTTCGCCAGCTTAAGCACCGTGGCGACGTGCTCATTGGTCGCCGAGGCCACCATATGACGCACCTTATCCAGCTGCAGCTCCTTCTCGAAGCGGAAGCCAACCAGAGCCGGCTCGAAATCGCCGCCCTGCTGCATCGCGGCAGGCTCGCCACCCTGCACCACCGCCTTGCCCTTCGAGGATGTGGTGGCCTTCTTGGGCGCCATTGCAGCAAGGTTGCGAAGGAGGAGTTGAGAGATTGAGCGCTGGGAAGAAGGAGATGAAAGGGGAACGAGTGGAGTAATGGCCGTCTGCGCCGAGTTCTCCGCCTTTTATCGGCTCATCGAGCCGTTACCAGGACGTGGCAGGACCCACCACTATCCCGTTACTTCAGAGGAGATAGTGGGATCGAGTCTAGCCGCGACGCTCCACGTGTCTCGGGCTGCGCAGGCTTCTTTGGGCCCACGACGATTCGCCTCCGCCTGAGGAACTCCAGCGTGCCCATCGCGGGCCCGGGGGCTACTGTCGGCCCAATGGAAACCAGGGTACCATGGGCCGGCCTGCCACATCCCTCGACGCTCCGCAGGAAATTCTACTAAGGACCAGGCGTTCAGCCTGGCGAGCCTCGTGAGGGATTTTCCCCTCGCGAGGGTTCTTTTGCTCAGCCGAGCATTTCTGCTAAGGACCAGACTTTCGGCCTCAGTGGCCTCGAGGGGGACTTCTGCCTCGGGAAGGCCTCTCCTAGAGGATCGCCAGGTCCTGGCGCGTCTCCGCGCTATCCTCGCGAGGTTTTCCTCGTGAGGAGTCAACGGCTACAAAGCCTCGGCGAGGCTACAGGCCCTCGCGGGGTTCCTTCAAGTGGAAGCAAGCTTCTGCGCACGCTGCAGAGCGCACATGGGCTCTACGCCCGCCACAGAGTGACGCGCGTGCCTTCGCGCGATGAGGAAGACGCCGCAGTTGCCATTCCCGTGTATAAAGCGGTCAAAGAAGCTGGAGGAAGCAAAGCGGACTCCAAGACTTGCCAATTTGGTGATAAAGCGGTCGGCCGCCGCTACGCTCCAACTACGACGTCACCGTGGGGCGCGCCCCAAAGCTCTGCAGCGCCAGCCCACCGTCCTAGTTGGACGGTGGCTTTTTCTGCCAAGACGACGTACTCCCTGCCATGGACCGCGTCCATGGACGCCCCCGACGCTGTGCGCTGTGCTCCAACTTGGCGGCATTGTGGTATCCCTTCCCGCCGGAGGTTTTCGGGGAAGAGGGCCAAGGCCAGTATATAAGGAGCCAGTGTACGACACAGGAGGGGGATCCCGCATTCACCAACTCATCCAACACCCAAGCAGCTACGTCCGAAGGAGAAGACGGAGCTCGTTCCACCATAGTCCACCATAGCCACAACTGTGCCCTCGGCAAGCACCCTTGTACTGTGAGCCTTTCCAAGCAGTGCAATACATCTTAGCAGGACGTAGGGCTTTTACACCTCACGGTGGGCCTGAACCTGGGTAGCGGATCGTGTTCCCTCTCTGTCGTGATGTTCCTCACCGAGCTCGACGAGCACCATCGCCGAGGTTGTTGAGGATCTGTTTGGCATTGTGTTCAGCCCCTTACTCGATTCCTGGCTTTTGAGAGATATCCCTAGTTCCTGGGACTAGTCTCCGACACCTATAAAGATCATACCTTTGCCTTACGCATTCCACTTGATCTTGATGATGACGATCTTGACTCTCTCAAGTTGGAACACCTTTCTTGATTGTGCTTGCTGGCACATACTTGATGAAGACTTCTCCAAATGCTCCCCATACTCTATTATGGGAGGGCCTCGCTAAGCTTTGTCTTCATGTCTCCTTTGCAAGCTTGAATCAAATGATATCTTCCGAGATGCATCATATTGAACTTGCACTTCATCTTTTTCTCTTGATATGTACGATGGCTTGGGGGTAAACATGATTGTTCACTCAATCTTCTTTTCCAAGCCATACATGCAATGAGCTCAACTCTACGCATGACCATTCTTCATATAAACCCTTGAATAGAGCATTGGTCATCATGTCATATTCAAGAGTCCAACACATGAACTCGTATATTTTCCCATGAATAAGATCTATAAGAATATCTCAATGTAATCATTAGTCCATAAGGATTGTCATTAATTACCAAAACCACACATGGGGGCAACCATGCACTTTCAGGAACCCGTACGCAGGCGATGGTGTGGGCCGCCGCAGTCGCTACCCCAACCGCGGCCGCGGACGGGGTAATTCCAATGAGGAGGAGGGCAGCGGTCGCGGTCTTGGTCACGATGTAAGAGGTGTCCTCACCGCCCCTTGCCTCGTCGACGGCCTTCTTGGCGGCGTCAAGCAGGTCCTGCTTCAACCTCTTCCTCCAGAGGCCCCGCTTCTGGGTCTCGGCGGCCCTCTGCTCTGCCGCGAGCTCCTTCTTCACTTTCTTTTTACCTTGGGGCTCGGCAGGTCTAGCAGCGGCGGCCAGCTCTTCGGCCGCGGAGGAGGCGGCGAAGGAGGAGGCGGCGTCGGCCATGGCTAGGTCTGGACAGGGGTTTTGGGAGAAGAGAGGCCGGAGTGTGAAATTTTCCTCTCAAAGCGGACCGGAGAAGGACACAAAATCAGTCCGCTCGCGTCCGGGGCCGACGCATCGGTGTCCCAAATTTGGGACAGGAATGCGTCGCAGTGGATAGAAAAGCGGACCGCGGTCCGTCTGCGTCTCCCCGTTGGGCCGTGAATTTGGCTCCAGCGGACAGCGACGAACCGGCGCGGACTCGATGCGTCGGCCCATTGGAGTCATCCTTAAAAAGTGCCTAATATGGACGTGGAGCATATTGGAGCAAAATTTGGCCAAAACTTTCCCATGGTATTGACAACTACACGACAAGAAAAAGGCTGATCCTAAAAAAGAAGATAGTCAACAAGAGTCACCGTGTACAATCATTGCCTTTTGATGGACAGCGACACAAGGTTTCGCCAATCAGTCTCTGCAACACAAATTACTTCAGCTATAGTCATAGACGCTGCTAATTTCGTTGCCTAACTGATAAATCAGGGTGAAACCGTCATTGTCACTATTGTCTAGGTAAAGAAGCAAATGCTCTCACTATCAAGCCATTAGATCCATGCCATGTGTAAAATAAGGATGATGTCACATGTGAATGATTGTATCTGCTGTGGGAAAAAGGTCATGAAAGTCTATTATTTTGCAGGGTAAATCATTTTGAGTATAGATAAAAGGTTACTGAATTAGTATATTTTTTCAGGATGAAAACTCATATTACTCTGACTTCTTAGTAAGGGCCAGAGAAGAGGCTGATTAGTTTACTGGATTATTTGCATTTTTCAATTTAAAGGGCGTATGTGCTTGTTTTATCCAACAGAGCAGTACTCATGCCAATGAAAGTGCTAATGCTTCACCAATTATATGAGTAGCTATGTATCATACAATTTGTCCAAACTGTTCAGTGTGACCAAGTAAAGCCATTGTCTTTTTGGGCCATCTGTGTCGAGATGTGACAGTACACGGTAGCTTCTAACGGCCAGGCATGTTCCGTATGGCTTGAAAACTGTTTCGTCAATCCGTCGGTGACTTCTCCTACGTATCCTTAATCTAGCTCCAGGGATAACTAATTGCCTAATATGACATAAAACTGTAATCTGTTGGAGCATATGCACTCGTAGGCAAACAACTTCTGTTGTCCTGTGCATATCCTATAGAAATGACAATACATCTACTCAATTTTGTAAGTCCTTGGATCAACACCCAATAATCATTACCCACAAAAATAACCAATAATTATCTTCTTCAAGTCAATCCATATATAAAACCAATTGCTAATATGTTCACAAAAAAACTGACTGGAACAAACAGTTAGCTAAGCACTTAAATAAGAGCAAGCAATGCAACTGAACTCTGCAATACAACGCAGTTCCATATGAAAACTAAACTGTTTGTGGGCTGTGCGCCTGTGCAGTGCAGGTTGCACCTGGAACAGAGCATAGCAAGCTGTTACATTCGACAGAATTTCCACGCAGAAAAAAGCATTTAAACAAAGTCCACCTTTCCCTGCGACGACATTATCACGACAAAACTACAAATCAAGACGATAGTAATTCTCCAACGCCCACAAAGCTGAGATAGAGAAAAGATAAATCTGCTATCGTCACCTGGTATGAACAGTCTCTCCTTAACTTTAGAGGCTGCTCTGCTTTTCCTTGCAATTTATAGGCAGCACATCTCTGCTCGTTCTCCCGCTCCATTCATTCGAGCAAGAAACTAAATCCACCAATGCAAGCGCAGACCTTCCGGCCTTCTCCTCCCCTTTCAAACATGCAACGCCACAGCACCGGCGGCGCCGCCTGTGGCATTGCGTACCACCAGTCTGGTGGCTTCAGAGCCGCCGGCGTGTTCCTGCCGCAGGACTACGACCCTCGCACCGCCCATGCGCACGACTTCGCCTCGTTGTCAGACATGGTAGCTCCATACGCCGCCATTGGCTGGTCGTCTCCGGGAGACGACGCGGTGAACGGCGAAGCCACGGGCTGCGGCGACGAGAGGAAGACAAAGCGGCTGGCGTCGAACCGCGAGTCAGCGAGGCGGTCGCGGGTGAGGAAGCAGAGGCGGCTGGACGAGCTGTCGTCGCGGGCGGCACGGCTCAGGGCGGCGAACCAGAGGCTCCTGGTCGAGCTCAACGGCGTGATCGCCGAGCACGGCCGTGTGACACGTGAGAGCGCCCGGCTCCGGGAGGAGGCCTTCGAGCTTCGGAGGAAGCTCGAGGAGATGGGAGTGGACGAGGAGGCCGAATTAGCTGCTGCAAAGATTACAGAGGAGAGACTTGAAATATAGCTTAGGTATCATTCATATGGCTCGTAGTACCACATCTCTTCTTTTGATTACAGACGAGTATGTGTATATATCATCAATCGACTGCTTGGTGCTGAAGCCCAACATCTCACTGCACATCGTACACTTCTCATTGCATCTCGCCTGAAATTTGAGGAAAGCACCATCACAACACAACATTTCTAGTTTTTGTTACAGTATGAAAAGAAAACTGAAGAATGACTACTCTAGTTCTGATAACAGAGGAGCATATGTATATGTCATAACCTACTGCTGGTGCCTAAGCCGAACATCACATTGCAAATCATACACAGTTTTACAGAGGTGATGGACGGACTGTTGTTTGAATGACGGTACATTCTACGATGCACTAGCTGGTCAGTAACGCTGTCATCGGATGGCAGGATCCTTCACGTACTACCGTGGCCACATCAAGGTGGGCTTCGCCCGTGGCCACTTCCTGCCGAACATTCAGTCGTGCGTGTCCCCTGCGCCTGTGGTGGCTCCGCCGTCATCGCCTGCATCGCTGCCCCCACTCTGTGGAAATGTAGACTTATCAGATCGATGCAAACCATCCAAGTAGGTTTTGTTGATATGGCTAACAAACTCACTCCAAATGGTAGAATTATGAACCACTGATATAGAACAGCACACATGAGAGAAAAAAGAACACGACAGCAGTTTGGTTCTGAAGGCGGTGTTAAGTGCGGGGAACTCTGAAGAATAAATGGTAGAAGTCAACTCGGTTGTTGCAAGAGCCACAGATAATCAACTTCAGCAATTTTTACACATATAAGAGAAGTTATGATTTAAAACTTTTTTCGTGAAATCCAATATTAGCCAAAGAAGGGGAAGGATAGATGATAAAAAAATGGTAAATGCATGACATTATGGCAATTGATTTTTATATGGAATGAACGCAAGGTCAAAATGCACCTCATCTCAAACTAAAGCACAGTAGAATGGGAGATCATCATATGCCCACAATTTGGTCAGATATTAGAGCATTGAGGATCTCAAAACTTAATGAATCCAGGTAGGTAGATCGATATTGACTGGCTGGTAAATGTTTAACCCTGGATACTAGGAGACATTGATCTAGGTAATCTGCAGTGCATTCTTTTCTTACGGGCTACAAAAACACATATGTGCTATTGCTTTGTACTAAAATCTGATGTTGCAAATGGAGCTAAGACTGATCCAGGCGACCATTTCCCCTGCAGTTATAACTAAGTGTCAAAAGGTGATTAAACCACATTGCCTAACAGATTGCTACCAGTTTATGCAAGCATATACAATGACCAGTTCAGTTCAGTTCAGGTTAAAACACAAGCTGAAATTTGTTGTTGCAGGGAAGTACCGAGGACAGGCCTCTTCCTTTTCACTGGTTGGATAAACATAGTGGTTTGATGTTTGTGCATTCAGATGTTAGGCTTCTAAAATTCTAGTTTCCTACATACTTCTTTTATGCTTCCTACAGTTCATATGTGAGACTTCTGCTGGTCTTAGATGCAATATAGAAAAGCCAATGCTCGAATTGATTAAGGTTTCATCAAACATAAAAAGAACAATGGTATCTTTAGTTTCCTGAATGTCAAATGTTTATTTCGGATAAGAAAGCAAACAAACAACAGCTAGTAGAGCATACTAAGAATTGCATGACTATTGCATAATGGAACTACCCAAAACTCCTAACCGTATGACAATCTTTACTATTAAATGGGAGTTGGTACGTCGCGAGCGAACCATCTCTCCCTCGCGGCTCGCCCGTGGCTCGCTCGATCGCCACTTCCACATGGGCCGCACCGGCCTGCTATCGCTTCACGGTGAAAAGAACCTCTCGAAACCCTACCTCCTATCGCCCCGTTCCCTCTACGTGCGAGCATGGCGGCCTCCTCTGCGCGATCGTCCGAGCCGGGCTTCCTCCTCCCGCGACCACGGGCGAGATCGGTGTATTCCTTCCTCTTCTGGGCGACCCTGACGAGCTGGGTGTTCTCCGCGTGACCCTGACGGGCTGAGGTCGCCAGACTCCTCCTCCGAGCGACCGTCCATTTCGGCGGCCTCCGCCGCACGACCCTGACGAGATCGGCCTCTTCCTCCTCTGCGCGGTCCCAGACAAGATGGGCGTCTTCCGCGTGACCCCGGTGAGCTCAGATTTCTCCTCTGCGCAGGCTTGCCGTGGTGGTGAAGGGTCTGGCAGCATCGGCTCCCTCATCCTTGACACCTGCCTGGTAGGCTTGCGGCAGTGGCTGGAGGCGAGGCTTGCGGCGTTGGATGAGAGGAAGCGCGGCGGCAGATGCTGTTGAAGAGCAAGCAGGCGGCCGGCGATGGCTGCTTGAAGGAAGTCAACGGCACCTGCTGGAGGGGAACAACGGATGATTCTTCCGTCCCCGTCGGCACCTTTGATGCAGCGGTAGATAACGTCGAGTACACCACGGCACTATAGCCGGCCGCCGTCGGCGTGAGCAAGCTCTTGTCCTACCTGTGCCCTCACTTCAATCCAGCATGACGAGGAGCCAGGAAGCGAAGGTATGCTGCCTTTAACATGTGTCCTACCTTATCACATCTGGCCTGAATTGTTGTGTATACTGCACTTCACAGTGTTTCTTCTACCGATGGCAATATGATCGTATGATCTATGTACTGGCGAGTAATTGCAGGATTTCTTCGACTACAAATAAGTTACCGATAGCAACTCTCATGCCTGCTTACATGGCTTAGGATTTCTTCTTCTTCATATATTCCTTCTCTAGCCTAGATCTGCACCAAGAAGATGCACCCAGCCGTGCAATTCTTACTTTTAGGACTGCCTTGGTCGGAATTTCAATAAGTCACTCATTTCATTATTCATAAATTGTTTCAACCAGAAGTAATGTCTATAAGTAAACAATTTTCTGGGCAACATGTCAGCTGATTTTGATTTCGTGTTTCCTGAGGATTATAAGATAGGATGGCAAAGATCACAACTACAGTTCAAAGTAATTTGAATTTGCAGGCTTATGTAAAATGATAGATATAACTTAGTGTTATTTACAGACCTCTCGCATCTCGGCCTCTATGATATTCTGATTGTGATGCATTCTTGCATATGATTTGGTGTTGCTTACAGACATCAAGGGAAAAGGCGTCACAGGATCTGGAGGAGCTCGAGCGATCGAGCAACAAAGTGAGTAAGAACCCTATCTACTCTCAGGGTTTCTTAAATTACCTTCCATTTTGCAAAGAGTTTTCATCTGTTTCTTGTGATTTCTTGTTACATACAGAATTCAGATTTAGCGGACGCGCATTGAGGCATCAACCAATGTTAGGTACCATACTGTTTTCATTTCAATTATTGAAAGAACAGTTTTCACTTTTCAGACATTTTCTCTGTATATATTTGTATTGATTGCATGCTTGTGTCAATAATAAAATGTAAAGATGAGAAACTGGTAGTTGGTGAGCCTTTTAGCCTGGTATAAGGAATGTCTTGTGAGCTGAATTGGTTGCATAATTTGTTAACTGTAGTGTGGTCATTTTAAGAAATATCTAGACAAGATACAAGATGGTTCCCTACATAAGCTGACATCACACGGGTCTTTTAACACAACGTCTTGCCTATGATAATGGTTGTGTCAGACACTCATATTTGTCTAAATGCAGCTCCCTTCATTTGTGGTTTTTGTTCACAAAATTTATCAAGCCATGAAGTGCAACGAGTAGCTCTTTTGAATCCAGCTACCTAATGTACTGTTTAATGGCAACCAATTTGTTTTGAGCTTTACTGGAAGGCATGTTAATTTTGGAGCACTGGGGATTTTATTCCATATATATGAAATGGCTGGTCCTCTCAGATGATAAATTTTCTTTTGATCCACTATGGAATCACTCGGCCGTGTAGATTTGTCACCAATTGTTTTGTAAGTTCCGCACCTTCGCGTTTCAGTTCTGTTGTCCACTTTACTGAAAGCTATTTTCTGCCTTATAGCTTCAATTGCCCAAAGGAATTGTACTTACAGTTTATTTCTTACAATTGCCACTTGTGTAGTTAATCGGCTAATTAGATAGTTCTGCTATTTCGTTTTGTCGGCATTTGCAGCTTGCAGAGATAGAGGGAAGGAGGATGAGGGTCCAAGGGTTACTCAAAGGGCATTTTTTCACAAGTTCTTGATATACCTCATCACGCAACCTTTCCAGTTGCTATATCGTTCCTTGCGGTGCAACAGACTTCTTTGCCACATGCAGTTTCCAAGGTCATAATTACTACTGGCTATCATTAATCACGTGCTCTATTTCCTTGTGATTGTGAGACAAGTCTCATGCGTTTTTTTTGGTAATGCCATGAATTTGCATTGAAAATGTATAGGAACAAGGATGTATTGCACATTCACTTAACTGAATTTTTAATAGTAAAGACTTTGAATATTTGATGTTGTTGCTTGTGGATTCATGCATAACATAATAATTTATTCGTTTGTAACTGCATACCAAATGTATCTAAAGAAAAATCATTTAAGAAGACGCTAGAGCGGAGTAAAAGCAACTTAGCCAAACATAGAGCCTAGGGCTAGACGACAAGGTCACTAAAGGGCACTTCAACCATTATGATCCATTGATCAGGAATATATGCGCACACACAGAGTGTGGGGGGTTGTTGTCCAAAGCAAAAAATACAATGGGCATAGACATAGGAGTAACAATAGACGGCGAAAATACCATTCAGATTAATGAATTTCTATGTCATATTGTATTCCCGTAGCAACGCACGGGCTTTCAACTATTTCTATTAATAGGTAGTTAGCAAAACATGACTGCGCTTTATGCTTAGTTTTCCAACACATGACGATGTCCTATTTGCTCCATGTTGCAGGGCAGTTTATGTTAATGAGGCTAGCACATAAATATGCTTCATATTTTTCATTCCTAACCAAATATTCATTCTCTCTCAGTTATAATGGAGCTGGCGCAGCAACGCGCGCCCTTTCCTTCTAGTCATACTAAACTGGTACCATCCATTGAATTTCAAAACAGAAGTCATAGCCCAACCCTGCAATGATTCTTGCGCTATACCACTAATATGACATTACAACTAAGAATTTACCACTGCAATATCCAAGATACCTGATGTGTTTCAGTGTGAAGAGCCACTGGTTCTAGAACCCTTAGTTGGTGTGCCTGTCCCTACCGAGACTCGGCATCATCTGTGGGGAGTTGATACCGACACATGGGGCATGTGCTCCTGATGGCAAGCCACGGCCGGATGCAGTCGCTATGGAAGTAGTGCTTGCATGGTAGGCAGATGATGCGCTGCGCCGACTCAAAGACTTCCTTGCACACGGCGCAGTCACAAGCAACCTCCTCATTGCCGAGTGTCGCCTCCGGTAAGCTTTGCACCACCGCGCGTGACGCCGGCAGCCTGTGTATCTCGTAATCATCGTAATCGGTGTCATCCGAGTCATAATCAACGTCGTCGTCAGAGTCGGTGTGCTCTGCGGCCAACGCCATCTGGACGGCCCAGCGTGCCGTCAGCGGACGCGCCAGCGACACCGGCGTGAGCCTCTCGTCCTCCATCTCGGAGGAGGAGGAATCACCCTCGACGGAATCGGAGGTGTCTGTGCCATCGGCTACAGAGAAGGCGGAGACCCAGGGTGCCGGCAGCGGGCGCGGCAGCGGCAGCGGCAGCGCCAGCGACACCGGCGTGAGCCTCTCGTCATCGATCTCGTAGGAGGAGGAATCATCCTGGACGGAATCGGAGATGTCTGTACCATCAGCAACAGAGGAGCCGGAGACACTGAACGCCTCCCGCTCGCCCTCTTCGCCGTCGTTGGAGGAGGGGTCCTCGCACAGATCCTGGGCCTCCCCGTCGTCCTCGTCACACGGGTCGTCGTCTTCATCTCCCTCCCCAACATTCCCCTCCTCGTCGCATACCTCCTCGTCCTGGAGGTCATCGTCATCGTCTTCGGATAAGGCCTCCTCGCTCTCCCCGTCGTCGTCGTCGTCGTCGTCGTCGTCGCGAGGGGTTCCGCAGAGATCCTCGCTGTCGCTGCCGTCGTCGTCGTCGTAGCAGAAAGGGCCTTCGCACATCTCCTCGTCGTCGCCCTCCTCGTCGGAGGGACCGCCGCATAACCCTAGGCATCCGTCGCCGTCCTCGTCATCGCTCAAGGGAACGCCGGGGAAGTCCTCGCCGTCGCTGACGAACTCGAAAGGGTCGTCGTAGGAACCCTCGCCGTCGCTGTCGTCTGCCATGGATGGAGAAGGCGGCCGGCGGCGTCGATTGGGGTTTCAGACGATGTGGGGCCCACGGGCCATCAGATCTACTCGTGTTCAGTTCTGGGGACCTCCGGCGGCTGGGCGGCTCCTCCCCGTCGCTCAGGCGATGTTCTTCATTTTGAAATCGGTGACGGACTGCCCAGAAGAAAGGCCCAGCAGCCCATCCCGCGGGAGGGGGCTTGTCCTTCTTTTCCATTCTACGAACTATCTGGGGCACATGGCTTATTTCAAAAGTGAGGACTAAAATACTTTCAAACGATTACGCATGGAACACAAATATAGCGTCAGGAAATAATTGCATATACACGAGAATTAAAATTCTAGGCTAATTTGGACAAAATCACGACTACTTTTCGGACAAGACTTTGCAATACACATGCGAATAAGTCTACAAAATGACCAAACGTGAACCAAGTCCAGTGAACACAATCATATCTACACGAGGAACAAATTTTAAAATAATTGAACAAAATAATTACTACAATTGAAACAGTTTGCAAACAGCCGTAAAACAAAATGTTGGAACTCGTGGGAAAGATCACATCTACTATAGGAACAATTGTTTAGACTAACTGGGACAAAATCGCAACTACGTAAGAGACGAGAATTTTAGATCAACTCTTAACCCATTTTGCAAACGATTACACATGGAACAAAATGTAGCGCTCGTAGAACAAACCATGTCCACACTGGAAACAAATGTTTAGACAAACTAGAATAAATCACAACTTCGTTTAAAAAAACATTAATACAAGTGGAAGAAATATATATTTAGAATGGACCGAACAAAACTTAAAACACATGAAGAATAAACTTGACGACTAGCAAAACAAACAATTTAAATGAATAAAACGAAAATTTAAAGACTAGTAAGAAATTAAAAAAAATACATAAAGTAGGAACGTACTTCCTCTGTCCAAAAATAAGTGTACTTCTAGGTTTGTCCTAAGTAAAAAAAAATGTGTTTGCCCAACTTTACAAAAAATATGATATTTAGGACAATAATTTAGTATATTTCAGAACATTCCAATGTATACAACTTATTGTTTCAGACTTCTTGTTGTACTAAGTTGCCGTTCATAATGAATTGTGCCCATGACATCATATTATGTTGTTATTGTTGTCATCCTTGGGGACAATTACTACAATGTTGTGCATGTTGTGTACAATTTCCATTGTTTTGGAAATTAAAATATGGAGGTGACAACTTGACATAATATTAGCTTGTCCATTTTATTTTACCGTGAAATGTTATTGTTCAATGTTTCATATGTTAAACAAAATGTATAAAGCAGTTGCATAATTATCGTAATTTCATACATCTTTAGTTTCTCACTTTGACCATCCAGACAACATTCCACATTCATCATCAATAATAAGTATGTGTTTCGAATATCTAAACATCCAAGCAGAAATATTAACAATGCATCTCACTATTAATATTACGTGAGTTTATTATTTAAACGAATACAATGCCAACCCTCCTCCCCCATTGCATACATCCAGAGCGGATCCTAAAGGAAAACACCATAGAGTTTAGGTGCCACGTAGGTGCCATAAAATTGAACAACTTGGTGTTCTCTTCCCAGTGATCCAAACGTGGAGAACATGTCTAGCAAGATTATTATAAGCTAATCATCATCCCGAGTCCAATCCCCCAAGATAATCATGGTGGACTTCGCCAGCTTGTGCTTGCTAACTTAATCATGGCTCCCACAACATTGGTTTAGCCATTCCTTCCCTCAGCTGTGCCTTGTACTCTGTTCGCAACTTCACATTTATGTTCTTTCTAAACGATACCTGAACAATCTCATCGCCGATCAGTCTTCATTTTCACGTGTCACGGATACATGGAAAGTGTAGACTTTTTTTTTACAAAAACATAACGTAACTCACCCGGCTCATCGTCCTTCAGGACTTATCCAAAGTACCTAATCCAAAGTTTCTTTTTTGCACGTACCTAATCCAAAGTTTATAGTCCAACAGAGTGTATAACAAACAACAAACCCAGCAGAATCTAGCGCCAAAGTAGTAGCAGATCCGCCGCTCTCGCTCCCATCCGGCCCACTGGTGGACAAAATAAAATCTTGCCAACACCTTCGTTCTTCACGTCGCCGTCGTCTTCTTCGTGGTGCACACTTCCACCGGCACCGGCACCGGCACCGGTCGGCTCGCCATTTTCGTCCGTCTCCCTGAAAAGGCGGGCGTGGCGGCAAGCAAGAAGGCGGCCAAAGAATAAACTAATCTGGCAAGTAAGAGGAAGCAAAGATCGACTGTTGGAAGGAAAGACAGAGACGCAATCTGTAGTTCTGGACTGCGTCTAATACTTACCTTTTGAAACTCCGACGCGGCGGCCAGGAAGGCAGGAAGCCGTCCAGTTCTTCTAGGATAAGCGGAGACGCCTATAAGAAGACAGCAGGTCGGGGAGGGAGGGGGAGCACTCCGTCGACGCACGCGCGCGCGCAGAATTCTTCTTCCTGATTTCGGTCTGCATTCTTCGGCGATTTCGGGTGGGGTTCTGGAGAGGTATGACACACTCCTTGTTTTTCAGTTGTCCACATGGATCCATGGTGGTAGGATTCGGTTATCTGACTGGGAGTTAGCAGATTGGTACACCCCTTATGCCCTGGAGAGGTTTGTTAGGATTTGGGGGCGGGCGAGATTTTTAAATGTTGTGCTGAATATTTGTTCATAGCTAGTTTGTACTGAACGTCTTCTGACTTATGAAATCCTGTCTACTACTAGAAGGGTTTGGCATTGGAGTGAGTATCTTCGGTGGTTTATGCTGTGTCAAGGTGCTCAAAGTCTGTTTCTTTAGTACAGTACGTCAGTTCGTATGTCCTGTTAATTACCGAGTTGTAACATGAAGTCCTAATTCTTTCCTGCATAATCGTGACAAGTATTCTTCCGAGACAAATGAAACTGATGCTCTGTTGTCTTAATTCACGAAAAGGTTCCTAGTATAAGAGAAGGATTGAAGAAAATGCAATAAAGGAAGTCGAATTCATCATCAAGGTTCAGTTTTTCCTAACTAAATGTCTGCACATGCAGGAGACTCAAACAAATGGGGATCAGCGACGCCTCACGTATTCAAATGGGAGATGAGGCCACAACACTCCTCCCCTTCACGGAGGAGGAACCGGGAATAAAGGGATATAGTATCCATGAGTTCAATGGAGCTTCTTTCTCCGGCGCAGTTTTCAATCTGTCGACAACCATCGTAGGGGCTGGAATTATGGCCCTGCCAGCCAGTATCAAGATGCTAGGCATCATCCCTGGAATCCTGATGATCATACTTGTGGCATGGCTCACTGAGGCATCCATTGACATGCTGCTAAGGTGCAGCCACGAAGGCAACATTACATCCTACGGGCGGCTTATGGGTGCAAATTTTGGTCAATGGGGCAGGATCGCACTGCAAGCATCTGTGGTGATAAACAACCTCGGTGTTATGACTGTATACATGATTATCATTGGTATGCCTATGGCACAACCCATTTTTGTTATGCCTACTTGTGATATAGAGTTGTATTGTTGAGTGTGGGAAGTTGGCAATTCACCTCATAAAACCATTATTGGTACTGTTTGCTCATCATTTTCTAGGTGATGTGCTATCTGGAACATCTACAAATGGTGTTCATCACCCGGGTGTTTTTGAGGGATGGTTTGGATCTCATTGGTGGAACTCTCGTCCGATTGTTCTCCTCGCCACAACTCTGTTTGTGTTTGCTCCGTTGGTGAGCTTTAAGCGATTGGGTAAGTCTGTGCTACATTAAAGAAAGAGATTTGCATTATCCTCTTTTCTGACGGTATCTTTACTAAATACTAATAAAACATTTTCGGTCATAGATTCATTGAGATACACATCGGCTATATCAGTTGCGCTTGCTGTGGTTTTTGTTGTCATCACTGCTGGGATCGCTATTGTCCGACTCATCGAAGGAACTGCTGAGGTTCCTAAACTCTTCCCTAAGATAGATGAGATCAGTTCCATCTGGCAACTCTTTACAGCTGTGCCAGTTCTTGTCACTGCCTACATTTGCCACTACAATGGTGTCTCCTACTGCCAACTTTGTTTGCTCTTGCTGTTATTTCTCCGAGGTCTAAATTAACATGTGTGTTTTATAACTGGACAGTTCACAGCATCGACAACGAGCTAGAAGATAGAACTCAGACGATGCCCATTGTGCAAACTTCACTGGCTCTCTGTTCGACTGTCTATGTCGCGACAAGCTTGTTTGCATATCTCCTCTTCGGCGAGGGCACCCTATCTGATGTGCTCGCTAACTTTGACTCCGACCTCCGCATTCCATTCAGCTCTGTGTTCAACGATGTAGTGAGAGTGAGCTATGTAGTCCATGTCATGCTTGTCTTCCCTATAGTCTTCTTCGCCCTTAGGCTCAACATGGACGGACTGCTATTCCCCACCTCAAGGCGCATTACCAACCGAAGGTTCACCATCATCACAGTCTCACTCCTTATTGTGATTTATGTTGCTGCTAACTTCATACCAAGCATCTGGGACGCGTTCCAAGTCACCGGTGCCACGGCTGCTGTCCTTATCGGCTTCATATTTCCTGCTATGATCATACTAAGGTAACCAACTATTCATTCGTTTGTAGGTGCCTCTTGTTTTATTTGTGCTGTATAATTACTCTGCTTATGATCCTGTAGGGATTCTTATGGAGTCGCGACCAGGCGCGACAAGATCTTAGCCGTAACCATGATTGTGCTTGCGGTGCTCTCCAATTCGGTGGCCTTATACAGCGATGTGCTGGACATCATCTACAGGAAGGCGGAAGTCTAGGCTCCATACTCTTACGGGAATAATAAGGGTGTTGTTGGCTTCAATTGGTATATTACGCAGTCAGGCAATATGATTTCGTTGTGTCGAGTAATTTTTGTTTCGGACACTTCGAAAGGATAGTCCTTGCTGCATTTGTCCAGTTCTCTCCGAACATGTAAGCCGGCTCAACATTCGATGAGCAAATTTGTGACCCACCATTGTGGGTGTTTTGTACCTATTCCGAGGAAGGGAACAATTTTGGTTATGTGCGTGTTTATTCAATCATTTTACAAATGGATGATGAGAGAGTATATTATGTGCAATCAAATACTAATGCTCGCGTAAAACTTACCATTCTTGGCAGTGTTATATGTCATGTAACTGGATTTACACCTCTGAAGTCTGAATTCAGTTATCCAACTCACTTGGTCTCTGAACATGTCTATCCAGCAGCTTGTCTAAACTTGCGCGTCGTCCACATTTCCCTCACACCGTCCACATCTGGACGAGTGCGGCCACCTCCAAATCGGAACCGCGCTTCCGAATCCTTGCTCCCGCCTCGATCCGGAGGGGTTGGAGACCCGCGAGCTCTGCCTCCCCGGCGAAGTCGCCGTCGCGCAGCGCCTCCTCCGGCCCGAGGTACGCTTTGCTTTGCTTCCCCGAGAGAGATGCATCGTGAGAGAGGGGACGGCGGCACAGGGGGGGCTTGGGGACCTGGGAATGGAGCTAGAGAGGGGACGGCGGCGCGTCGAGGTGGGGGTGGGCCGAGAGGTGGCGGCGGCGCTCCGGGATGGTGCCCGTCGCGGCGGAGCTCCCGGATTTGGCCGCTAGTGGGGGGAAGGAGAAGAGGGGCGGGATACTGGGAGGAGTAGGGGCGGAGTGGGCGGCGCCGCGTCGGTGTTGGGCCGCCGCTGTGGTGCTGAGCTCTCACGCTCCGTCGCCTGCGAGCTCGTGTACATCCCCTGCAGCTGCGGCAGTGGTGGAAGGATTAGGGCTGGGCTGCTCGTTGTGGTGCTGACTGTGTAGAAGGAGGATTGGGGCTGGGCTGCTCGCCTGTGGTGGTGATTTTGGTACTGAATTTTTGGATAGATTGAGAAAATCGCGGAGTTTTTTTTTCTGCTGCTGCTCTCTGTGGTGGTGTGTTCTTGCCGGCAGGTCCCGACTCGCACGCGTCGACTCACCGATGTGATCTCGCCGGAATTCACGCAGCTACTAGCAAGGCTGGCTAGCTCCTTGCCTGATGAATTCGATTCTGTCGGATGCTTTTGGCCGGAACGCACCCACGTACAGGCTATGAGGCTATGACTCAAAGCACGCAGCTTAATGCATCTTGGCAAACACAACACGCAAGCAAACAGAATCGATTTGCTAGCCTGACCTGTGTCGTTCCTAGTTGATTTCTTTATTTCTTGAACTCGTTGAACGATTACTGGGTACATGATATTATAGAACTGCTACTGCTATCTTTTGTTTGCTGAATTTTAGTGCGATTTAGGACTGAATTCCGGGGCTGCTGGCAGCTGTTAATTTGCACTGATTTGTAGATGTTGCTAATGGAGTTTTGTTGCTACTCTTTGCCATCTGCTAACTTAATGGTGGTGTTCTGTGCGACTGTGCCATTTATTTGCAGATGGAAGGACGCCAAAGTTCTCTTGGACTGTTGAGCATTACTGCCTCAGAACAACTAACGGAAAGTCCAGCTGGGGAGCAAGTGACGCTGCCAACTCAAGAACCTTCCGCATCTGTAAAAGCAAAATTCATCAAAGGGAAAAACTGGTCTAGTGAAGAGGATAAGGTGTTGATACAAGCATGGGCAAACACTAGTTTGGATGCAGTTCCCGCGACAGATCAACATTCGAGTTCTTACTGGGGTAGGATTTCAGATTACTACAACAAACACAAGGATTCGTCATGGCCGGAGCGTAATCCTAATGCACTCAGTTGTCGTTACAACACTATTTCTTCAAAGACGAGCAAATATTGTGAATGTGTTGGGATGACTATCACAGAAGGGGTATGCATCTAACTTTTAATTCGATTCAAATATTCTATGTGTGCTGTTTGCAAGCTTTAACAATGCATTTTTTGGTGCAGCAAGAAGAGGCGCACCTTTTGTACATTGCCAGAGATCCTAAAAGGAAGCCATTTACATTAATGCATTGCTATTTAGAGTTCGAGAAATATCCAAAGTGGCAGACCTATTTGGTTTCTCAGAAAAAACAGAAGAGGACCAGAGATGCTAGTTCAGGTTCGACTTACAATGATGATGACCACAGGGCTCACACTCATGATCTTGAAATAGAGCAAATACTTCTTGACATGAAACACGAGAAAGAACATTCACGAAGAGACAAAGCTTCTTCATCTGATAATAGCTGTTGCAAGTTATTATTAGAAACTTTTTGGGCACAAAAGTTAGAGAGGGATAAGATCAAAGAAGCAACGAAAAATGCTCGGTATGCGCGAGCATTTGAATTGCAAGAGAAGCAAATTGCATTACAAGAGAGGAAGTTAGCACGACAAGAGAGGGAGGAGGCACGCAAACAGCTTGAATTAGAAGAGAAAATCATGTCCATGGACACTAGTGTTATGAGTGCTGGACAAAAACAATTCTACAAGGATAAGCAGGAAGAGATCATCGCTCGCCACTACAACACGTCGGGCTGACCTTCATTTGTGGTGTCAGTTAATTGATCTATTAGTTGTTTACCTTCCTTTGTGATGTGAAATATGTGTTGTTTGAACTATTTGTGATGTGAGCTATTAGTCTTTTGAACTATTTGTCGTTTCGAAATAGTTGTCGTGTCAACTATTTGTTACGGGAAACATTTGCAGCAGACAGTAAGGCAAGAACCCGTTGAGTTGATAAGAGGAGACGGACGCCGCACATGCCATCTACGCGTGCACAGAATTTTCTCCCTGACTCGGTGACTCCGTCTGCATTCTTCGCTGCATTTAGCTAGGGTTCTGGAGAGGTATGATATGCTCCTTGTTTTTTCGTTGCCAACATGGATCCATGGTGGTAGGATTGGGTTACCTGACTGGGGTTTTGTCCCCATTCAAGTTAGCAGACTGGTATCCAATTATTCCCTGTAGAACTTTGTTAGGATTTGGGGGAGATTTTTAAATGCTGTGCTAGAATATTTGTTCATTGTTGTACTGAACATTTTCTGACTTCTGAACATTTTGTAACGCCAGCGCTTCCGATGTAAGGGGATCGTTCGCTATTGTCAGACTCATCGTAGGAAGTCCTTTTTTTTAGGGAAATCGAAGGAACTGCTGAGGTTCCTAAACGGGTTGGGCCCGTTGAAGGCCCAGTCAACTTGTTTAACTCCAAACAGAAGTCCACAAGCGGACAGGCCCAAGCCAGGTTCCCCTCCGAGACACCGTACAGCGCCGGCGATGGCGACCCCGTCGAAGGAGGAGGCGGCGGCGACGGGGAAACGAGACGAGCTCGCGGATTCGCTGGCCGAGCTATTCACCAACGTCTCCCTCATGGTCCGCGGCGAGCTCCAGGTCCGTTCACCACCCCTCGCGCCGTTTCCGGCAAATCACGGTCTTCTCATAGTTCGCTGATTGCAGCTGTATGCACGATTAGACTTAAAACAAGATCGATTTGATTCTGATCTGCGCACGCCTGATTTCCTGCTGTTGACTTGATTAGCCAATGCGATAGAATCGCCAGGACCCGTCCAGTCGTTGTTCGTTCAGATTTCGCAGTTGAACTGGTGCACGGATTGCCTAAGTATGTTTCAGGATTTGGTAAGTTCATGAGGCTTCGTTGTAGTTTGCATCCATTTTGTTTCTAACGCCTCAATTATAAGAACGGGAAGCCACGCCAAACCCATTGGTGTTGTTGAGTAACAGTGGAAAGCAACCACTGATCAGGTAGTGTTAAAGTGGCTTTTCTATCATTGATTTGGTAGGTCTAGATGAATACCCGGGCGTTGCATTGTTTATGCATCAGTAGTTGCTATGAGACGTCGATGCTGATTTCTAGGATTATTTCTCATTAATGCTTGAAGGCACCAAACTCGGTTGGTTATATGGTGATTTCAACTGGCTCTGTGTTAAGGATTTGGAGCCTAGGCTATGCGGTCTGTGCTCGGTTTTTCTGCTTCTTGAGAGATCGAGTCCTTCTTCCATGTCAAATGGATCGCATATTACATTTTGTAGTCAACTGAGATAGAGAGCTTGAGTACTTATTTGCAAGTTCATGAATCAGATTGGTAACCGAAGTTACAGAACACTGATTTGCTCCTTTTATATACTTGATGAAAATAAAGAGGAAAAGCAGATTAATGGTTGACTGAGAAACCTTTGCACAAAATGGAGGCGATTCACTTGGTGTTGTTGTGTTTTTCTGCTATGTTGTGTACTAATCAGCCTTTTGGTACTGTACCTCTTAAGTAATCAGATTATTATCACATTTGCCTACAAAGTGTTATGACGATTTGAGCAATAAATGTTGTACTTTGAGTTTTTGCCGAAAGTGCTCTTGTAGCTGAGAGTAGACATATTGTAATTAAATTCACCAAACCATGATGATTAACTTTTTCTTAATCTGAACCTTGAGCAAAGCATCACAGATTTAATTTTCTAAGAGGTTATCAACATGTGTTCTTTGTTTGTTGTTGTTTCTCTTTTAAGACGTTGCATTGTTTTCAGGGAACTAACAACCAGCTAGCGCTAGTTGAAAAGATGAACCAACGCGTGGCAGAGGAATACAATAGCTACGGAGATGTTGCATCTGGTCTGCGAGTCTTCGTAGAGCAACTAAATGAGAAAAACCAAGGGTTTGAAGAGTACACGTCCCAGATTGATGCAATAGACAAGCAGGTGACCGAGTTCGAGGCGGTGGTGTCCATGCTTGATAAGCATGTCTCCCTCTTGGAGAATAAAGTTAAAGTCTGCCTATCACATTGCTCCTACCCAATGATTTGTATCCAAACCTGTTGTAAATCATTTTTTATCTCTTTACAATAATTGAGCCTAGTTTACCAATCAGATGTGTTTGTGAAACTTACCCTCTAGTCGTAGTGTTTACTTACACCATTGTTGTAATTGTAGTGCAACTGAATAGCCAAGTTGTGGTGTTACTTTGGCAATTTCAGTTACTTTGAGGCACTTGTTGCTACCATAGTGAAAAATAGACAGCCCTGTAAGATTTTGTTCCCACTTGTCCTTCCTGTGATGAATGAATTAATCTGATCACTGACACACATCATGCAATTCACCTAAACTATTGTGCAATGGAGCTCCGATGGCTGGACTGGCGTGGCATTCTCCAGTGCACATCCTACCAAGATTCCTTGCAGATTTTCAATTCATGGAACCGATCGTATGGACTGGTCAATGGCATGTGGTGACAGTGGAGATTTGAAGCCGCTGCCATTGAATTTCTTGATCGGGAGCGATTTCACATGCAACTTGGCATCATGCTTCTTATCATTGAAGTTCTGACCGCCCTTCAGTTGCACGTTTGTCTTTGCGAGCGTGCGAAGATGTTTACAGAGAGATACAGCTCTGGATAGATCATGATTATGTTCATTTTTTTGTGTGTGGTGTTGTAAAGTTGATTACAATTTTCCAAGCGTTTGGTGATGCCGTAAATTCGACTGGTCAAAGCCTTAAGCCAATTGCAGGAAGCAACTTTTGCCGCCCAGCTTCCGGCCGGGAGGAGTTTACTAGTAGTAGTATATTCTACTGCACCGACTTTACTAAGTACATGAACAATAGCCAAATCCCTTCATATTCACTTCGTCAGCACCCGCCAAAGAGAGAAACCAAAACATCGCTTCCTTGCTCCGGGAACCTGGCTATTTGGTCTCGTGTCATCTGCTCAAATGTCAAGACGAAATGCATTAGATTAAGTTTCTTCGTAAGGAGACGAGACCTTTCTTGTAAAACGACACTTGCTCGTTGGAGACGTCATTAACAAAGTAAAGTATAGGTTCCTAAGAAAACGATTGATGTAGTTCAGTTTTCGTCATCAAAAAAGAAAAAGGAAAAAGGAAAAATATGTCGTTAAGTCAACATACTCCCAGGCAGTGGTTTCATAGACACTTACAGTGGGGTCGTGCACGAGCATGGCCCATTCAATCAGAGGCAGGGTGGGAATCTTGATTAGCTGTTGGTTAGTGGTAAGCGAAGATAAGCATATCTGCCCGCCGGAAATAATGGCGACCCCACCGGCCATGGGTCGAAGCTGCCGTCCCATCCTATCCAGCGCATGGTTGTTGCTGGATTGGCCCCTCGACCTTTCCATAATTGCGTTATCGATTCGTGTCGGCCTTCTCCTGCTCATTTGTTTTTCATCACATTGACCATACTCTACATTCTCTTCACTAACATTACTAACACGCATCACCAAAATAGCAAACTCTTCCTGCACTTCAAACTAAGAAGATATCAAAAACCACTGTTCAAGATATCTTCCGATATGCCGATAAATCGGCCGATTTATCGCTTCTCGGTGTCTGACCGATAAGATAAATTGGCCGATAAGTCGTCCGATATGCCGATAAATCGGCCGATATGCCGATAAACCGGCCGATTTATTCTTATCTTGGGTCGAACGATAAGTTACCGATAAGCGATATCCCAACATTGTCAAAAACTAATGAAGTCAATCAAAACAATATGTTGGTCCCATGCAAACCATATGAAGACCATATCTATTTCAACCAGCATGAACGAGTTCCTTTGTTTGCTCTAATACTTACACACAAAATTTGGAGTCATATGGACATGTTTGACTAATACCAACGAAAAAATAGCGTGATATAGCAAAATAGCTATCATGCTATTAGTGAGACATTGTACACTAATTTATTTAGCAAGGCAATTCTCAATGCAAAACGATATAGCGGCCTTATAGCGTTTCCCTGGCTAATATACACGATTTTACCTAGAGTTTTTGCTTGTAATGCACGTAAAGCATGCTTAAAAATATAACATGTTTATTTGCAAGACTAATATGATGTAACAGCCCAAAGTTGTGAACCTCAAAACCTGAGTAAAATTTTCGCTTTTGCATATCATGCATGCATCATTGCATCATTTGCTCAATTGTTCATGTGGAAACCAAGATGTTGGACAACAAATTAAAACAAGGGAAAAACAAAATGCCAAACTTGCCACCACAAATTTTACAACGATGAGACACCCAAACTTGCAAAAACAGAAACTTGGACTTCTTATAGTTGTCAAGGAAGTTCCAAGAGCTCAAATCAATATTTTGACTTGCTCCAAAATTCTAAAAGAGTTTTACTTCGGAAATTCTCAAAAATGCCTATAAGCACTCTCTTATTTTATTCCCCAAGCAATTGACATCCAAATGACTTCAAAATTCTTGGAGTGCTTGCTAAGGGTGCAGGGAGGATGCACAAAAATTGGCATAATTTTCAGAAGTGTCTAAATGCCTCAAATAATTCAAATCCTGTGCTGATTTGTTTTCCCAGAACTGAAAAGGACCCATCCGTGATACTCTTACAGTTTCCAGGGACCTTTCTGTAAAATCCCTTTCTTCCTCCTGTAGCGACCGAGACGAGCTCGCCGTGCTGCGCCCGAACCAGCCCCGCGCCATGCTCTCCCCTGCCTCCCCCTGAACCGAGTGAAGAGCAGTGGAGCACCCCCACGAGCCGCACTGCTCCCTCCCCCGATCCTTCCCCGTTCCCTAGCCCTTTGCTTCCCCACGAGCCGACGAACCCTAGCTCGAGCTGCCGCCTTCGCCGGCGCATCGCCACCGCTGCGGGCTTCCCCGAGACGAGCCGAGCCCGCCACTAGCTCCGCCGTACTGTGCTCCACCTCCCAGCCCGAGGAATTGACGCGGGACGCTGAGAATCGCCGCCTCCGTCCCCTACTTCGCCGCCGTCGTCCGGGCGCCGCCGCGGATGATTTCATCGCAGTCGTCGCCTCTCCTGCCTCCCTGAGCACGCCATCGCGTCCGTGGTGAGCCCCTCGCCGTGCTGGCCCCTTCCCCCTTGCTCTCCCACAGTATCCCCGCCGTGAGGGTCGCCGTTCTGCCGCCGTCGCCGTCTTCGTTCTGTCGCCGCAGCGCGCGACCGGCCGCCAGACCGGCTTAGCCGGGCTGCGGACCGAGCGTCTCGGGTGCATGGTCGGTCCATGGGCCGGCCCAAACCGGGCTGAGAACCGGGTGGCTCTGGAGCCAGGCCGGCCTCACAACCGGCCCAGCCGGGCCACAGGCCGGCTGCCCAGTGTTTTTTTTTCCTATTTATTGTTTTTCCTTTTCCCTCTCGATAGCACTCGTCCCCGCTCCCCCTCTCGCGTTTAGAGCTATCGAACCTCGACGATTCCGTCGTGTTCCACCTCTCTCCCTCGAACCCGAGTACACATTGTTATTATTGTTGTTGAACTTAATCAATATAATTAACAACAAATATCCAAAAAGGGGGAAAAACAATAAAAGTGATAACTTTCTATCGGGACCTCCGAAAAATGTGTTCTTCATACCAAAATGCTCAGAAAAATGTGCATTAATTCGTAGCATCATATTCATGCATGTTTAATTAATCTATAGCACAGGAAAGCATAAAAACAAAGAAGGAGCTTGATTTCTCTCTTGTTGAGTAATCATCTCGCACCCCCTACAAATTTGGTAGAACTTGTTATAATAATTTCAATGCACTAAAGATGTCATGCCATCATGTGCTTGCGCATTGCATTTGTTGAAACATGTGTGGTGATTGATTGTTGCTCCTATGTTTTATGCTCGATAGATCAAGCAGCCGGGGTTACTCCACAATACCCCGACGATCCGGACTACCAGCACGTTGAGCAAGGCAAGCGTAATCCCCCCTCTGAGCATATCTTATCCTATTTTCCGCAAATATATTTTCTCCACTATAATATTGCATGCGGTTCCAAATGTCACTTTTGTTGGATTAGAGTATCCTATAGTTGCATTAAGTTCCCTATGCCATTTACCTGTTTTCCCTCCTATTATCCATAGGTTGGTATTGTTGGCCTGAGATACTTACTATGCTATGTTGATGCTTAGCCATGCTTAGTTAATTGCATAGCTATACGATGGATGATTCATGTGGGAAACAGGTGATGATATGAGAATGACGGTGGAGAATTGTGGTGACGGATAATAAAATGCTTAAAGGTGGGGATGAGAGGCCACATGGGATGTGGTGGGTTGTCTCGTTCTCGCCGCCTAAGTGCGAGTTCTCGCCTACGAGCCAAGTTGAGCGTGCAACCATGCGTGGGCATATGGAACCTCGTCGACCGACTAACTTGTGGCGGACTAGCCGAGGGTCCTCTAGTTTGGCTTTCCATTTGCGCGTGCGTTGAGTTGGTGGCCAAGACGGAGATGAGGACTACGGTGTTAGGAAAATGAGTGGCCGTGGGGCGGGGTGTTGTGATCCTGGCTGTCCTACCGCCACTGATGATCCTGGGTTAGTCTTAAGCGAGGTAAAGGTTGTAGCCGCTCCCACCCAGCCGGCTTTCCCCGGAAGAGAGCTAAGAGCTAGGCAATGGGCCGGACGGTACGCATGGATAAGAAGCTGGGAGGTCCCTCGGGAACCTGGCGACTTTCACATTGTACACCCCTGCAGGGATAAATCTTTTCGAAAAGCCGTGTCCGCGGTTATGGACGACTTGGTGACGGATTCAGAGATCATAGAATAACTTTAACAGAATAATTAAAAACTGGGTACTAGAGGTACCACTCACAAATGCAAGGTGAGCTTCCTCGAGGGTGATTCGGGAGGTGCCTTTGTTGAACAGGTACAATGGTTGATGATGAGTAAGTTGATCAAGAAAGAGTTACTTCTTACCCCTTTTAAAATATCTGATTAGTCGATGCCATGGAGTTAGTTTTTAAAATAAAATCAGCTTTATGCAAAACAGCCATAAAACCTTGAAAGCCAATCATCGAGCATATTTTAGCTCTTAATCTTGCGAGTTCGTCGAACTCAACGTCGTTTGCTTGTTTCAGAGAGGACTTCACCGACCTCGAAGGTGGGTTCTTTGTGGACGTCGACGAGTAGTCTGGGGTTCCCAGGTGGCAGCTTGGGACATCCTGGAACAGCTGGCGTTGTGATGTTTATCTGTAGGCCTCTTAGGCCATATTTGGATCTTGTTGTTTAGAACAACCTAATTTGCTTCCGCTTGATGTAATGTTGGGTCTGTGACCTCTGGTTGTCATTTGCTATCTTTCTCTGTATAAGAGTTGAACTATATGATTTGTGTCGTAGAGTCTGTGATGTGCCAGTTGTTCCACAAGTCTTGATCTTACTATTATGCTTTGATAGTTGTGCCTGTGTTAAGGCATCAATCGGGGTGTTGCGTTGTCTGGAGTGAGGTGTACCCAGCAACGCCTGCCAAAGGTTTTGGCCGGGGATTGGTAAACCCGTAACCTCCGGTTGTATCGCTTAACCGGTGACACACAGCATCACTGTATAGCAGTCGGGTCGGGGCGCCACAAGTTGGTATCAGAGCAGTACTGCCTGTAGGAAACCCTTCTACTGGTCGATGTTGAGTCTAGTGTTTGTGAAAATATTTTAACCTAAAAATGAGTTGTGAAAACCATCTTAGGATTCTTTTTACTCCTTATCTGGTTACCCTCTAATCTCGGAGCAATCTTACCTCGATTTGAGTTTAAAGGTTTACTTCTGTCTGTTACTTCAAAATGATTAGAAACGTGGGTGGGTTCGACCTTTAGTGTTATGTGTCCAGTTGCTCCCGCTGCGTTGCAATCCCAAATCAACTCAGATGTTTCTACCAATCAATTTTGATCCTTTCTTTGGGTTTTAACCCACGGACTTGAACATAAGGTCCCGGATTGTGTCAACTAGAGTGTGTTAAGTTGTGATTTCTTAACTCTCACTAGTAGCACATGATGCTGATCTTTGACCCAAGTTCTATCTTGTTGTTCCTTCTCGCAAAGTATTATCGTCCCTAGTCTGTGTACTTGTGTAGACGCTAATGCTATTGTTCGACCATTCGGAGAAAGATACTAACGTGTCATTGTCAAATCTCCAGAATGGCTCGAGGAGGTCGTGGAGGCCGTGGTGGTCGCGGTAACCACAATGATGATGAGGATGATCTGCCGCCACCACCCTCGATGGCTGAGGTCTTGATGGCCATTGAGGAGAACCGTGGGCGCAATGAGCGCTTGCTTGAGCAGTTGGTGCAGCAGAATGCACGGAGGAACGAGTGCAACACTCTCACCGAGTTCCTGCGCTCGCAGCCACCCACCTTTGCTGATGCTAAGGAGCCACTGGAAGCTGATGATTGGCTTCGTGCTTTGGAGCGCAAGTTCTCCGCGCTCATGTCCCATTGGCTGAGCAAGTCAACTTTGCCACCTATCTCTTGGTTGGTGCTGCTGGCTGTTGGTGGGAAAGCCATGTGGCTTTGTTTCCAGCCAACCATGTCTTCACTGGGCTGATTTCGCACTGCCTTCCGTGCGGAGTACATTCCCCAGCCGATCATGGATTGAAGAGGAGGGAGTTCCTGGATTTGCAACAGGGACGGATGGACCTCCGCACTTATGGTCGTGAGTTCAACCATCTCTCGTTACGCCCCAAGGGACGTGACCAATGATGCTGACAAGCAAGAGCTGTTCCGCAAGGGTCTGAATCCGCAGCTCCGCTATGAGCTATTGCCCTTCAGGTTCCAGACCTATCAGGAGCTGTTCAACCAGGCTTTCACTCTTGAGCAAGGAAGAAAGGAACTTGAAGCTTCCAAGAGGCCCGCACATGGGGACACCAGAGTTCCTCGGGTTCTGAGAGCAAGAAGCGCAGGGTGTTTGTCCCTACAGCGCCGTACCTCGTGCTCCATTCATGCCAAGAGCTCGGGATACAGGCCACCTCCTCCGCGCCCCACTACTTCGACACTTGGGGTAGGCGGAAGTGGGTACCGTCCTATGCTACCTGCTCCACCTGGAGTCACTTGCTACACCTGTGGCCAGGCTGGCCACTACTCCAGGGAGTGCCCCCAGAAGGCACCTCTCGCGATAACTCCTGCACGAGCCCCTGCCACTCCAACTGGCAAGGCTGGACCTATGTGCGTGGTCGCCTGAACCACTCTCTGCAGAAGAAGCTGAAGAGGACCCCGGCGTTCTTATGGGTGAGTTACGAATCAACAACAGCTACAGTTTTGTTTGATTCTGGAGCATCGCATTCATTCATATCCATAGCTTTTGCAAAAGACCACAAAATACCGTTCGAGAAAATGAGCCGACCCTTGTGATCTACTCCTGGTTCCAAATGGCAAACCGATGGTGTTACTCCTGAGGTCCAGATTAATATAGGTTCCTTGTCTTTTCCTTATGCCTTGGTAGCTCTGAAGTCCAAAGGCATTGATGTCATATTGGGCATGAACTGGCTAGCTAAATACCGGCTAATCTCGACTGTGCCGCCAAGACCATTACTGTGACCGCTCCTTCCGGTGACATTGTGAAGTATTGGCCTGCAACATCAATACCTCCGTCCGCCATCGTACCCCGCTCACCTGAGATCTCCTTTGCTTTATGGAAGGCGAATCCCCTCCTGAAATCCAGGACATACACGTGGTGTGTGACTTCCCGGATGTGTTCCCGGAAGAATTGCCTGGCATGCCTCCTGACCGAAGTGTGGAGTTTGTCATAGATCTACTCCCGGTACCGCTCCAATTTCCAAGAAGCCCTACCGTATGCCGGTGGAAGAGTTGGCTCTGTTGAAAGAGCAAATTGATCAGCTGTTAGCTAAGGAGTTCATCCAGCCTAGCAGTTCACCTTGGGGTTGTCCGGTACTCTTTGTCAAGAAGAGGGATTCTACCGTGCCTCGTCTAGTCTCTGACTATCGACCGTTGAATGCGGTGACAATCAAGAACAAGTATCCTATTCCTCGCATCAATGATCTGTTGGATCAGTTAGCTGGTGCAACGGTATTCTCCAAGATGGATCTGAGGTCAGGCTACCATCAGATAAAAATCAGAAAGGAGGATATTCCAAAGACGGCATTTGTTACTCGTTATGGCTCATATGAGTATACCGTCATGTCCTTTGGTCTCACAAATGCTCCAGCTACTTTCATGAGGCTCATGAACTCCATCTTCATGGATTATCTTGACAAGTTTGTCGTCATTTACATTGATGACATCCTTATCTATTCTAAAACCGATGAAGAGCATGATGAACATCTTCGTTTGGTTCTGACACGGCTTCGTGAACACCGTCTTTATGCCAAGTTCTCCAAGTGTGAGTTTTGGTTGGATAAACTTGTCTTCCTTGGTCATGTAATATCCGCAATGGTGTGGAAGTCATTCCTGACAAGATTCAGTCCATTCTGGATTGGAAAACTCCAATGTCAGTCAAGGACATCGTAGCTTTCTCGGATTGGCGGGTTACTACCGCCGATTCATCGAAGGTTTCTCCAAAATAGCCAAGGCATTGACTGACCTTCTCAAGAAGGATAAAAAGTTTGTATGGTCGGCCGAAGCTGAAGAGAGCTTCAAACACTGAAAGCCAAACTCACGTCCGCTCCTGTGCTTGTCCTGCCGGACACAAGCAAGGATTTCGTCGTCTTCTGTGACGCCTCTCTACAAGGTTTGGGTTGTGTATTAATGCAAGATGGCCATGTGGTGGCTTATGCTTCTCGCCAACTTAAGCCGCATGAGCTCAATTACCCAACTCATGATCTAGAGCTTGCCGCTGTGGTCTATGCTTTGAAGCAATGGAGACCATACCTGTTTGGTAACCGTTGCGAGATCTTCTCGGATCACAAGAGTCTGAAGTACCTCTTCACCCAGCCGGATTTAAATCTCAGGCAAAGGCGTTGGTTGGAGTTAATCACGGACTACAATGTGAGTCTGAACTATCAACCCGGCAAAGCAAACGTCGTGGCTGACGCGCTAAGTCGGAAGTCCTATTGCAACAATCTGATGATTGAAAAGGCTCAACCCGCTCTTCATGAAGAGTTTGCCCGTTGAACTGGAAATTGTACCTTCTGGCTACCTTGCAAATCTGGAGATCAAAGCTACTCTTGTAGACCAGATTAAGGATGCTCAGAAGCTAGATGAGGGTATCCTGAATATCAAGAAGAACATTGCTGGTGGCAAGGCCAAGTGTTTCACAGAAGATGAATCCGGGTTGTTTATTTTGGTGACCGCTTGGTTGTGCCAAGAACCGGAATTTGAGGGAGCTCATCTACAAGAAGCTCATGATTCACCTCTTTCCATTCATCCCGTAGTACCAAAATGTACCAAGACCTTCGACCACAATTCTGGTGGACCCGTATGAAACGGGAGATTGCCAAGTATGTTGCGGAATGCGACACATGCCGACGGGTAAAAGCTGAACATCAAAGGCCTGCCGGTACTCTTCGCCCTATTACTACTCCCGAGTGGAAATGGGATGAAATTGGTATGGACTTCATTACTGGTCTGCCGAAGTCTCCAAAGGGAAATGATGCCATTTGGGTCATCATTGATCGACTATCGAAAGTTGCTCACTTCCTCCCCGTTCGGGTTGACATTACAGCTGCCAGGTTGGCAGACCTGTATGTTTCTCGGATCGTTGTGCTTCATGGTATTCCTAAGAAGATAATTTCTGATCGTGGAAGCCTTTTCACCTCTAAGTTTTGGGCTAGTTTCCAAGCTGCTATGGGAACTCGTCTCAACTTCAGCACCGCGTTCCATCCTCAGACCGATGGTCAGACCGAAAGAGTTAACCAAGTGCTGGAAGACATGCTCAGGGCATGTGTGATCTCTTTTGGCAAAGGTTGGGAAAAGTATCTCCCTTTTGCGGAGTTCTCCTACAACAATAGCTATCAAGCTAGTCTGGGCATGGCTCCCTTCGAGGCTCTATATGGAAGAAAATGCCGCACTCCTCTAAATTGGTCCGAGACCAGAGAGAGGGCACTCTTTGGTCCAGATATTATCAATGAAGCTGAGGAGAAGGTTCGAATCATAAGAGAGAATCTGAATATTGCTCAGTCTAGGCAGAAGAGCTACTATGATAAGCACCATCAGGAAATTCACTATGAAATTGGTGATAAAGCTTATCTCCGCGTCTCTCCCCTTCGTGGCGTTCGCCGTTTCGGTATCAAAGGGAAATTGGCCCCTCGCTATGTTGGCCCTTTCACCGTTCTGGAAAAGCGAGGTGATCTTTCTTATAAGTTGGAGTTACCGGTCAAATTCCCAAATGTACATGATGTGTTTCATGTCTCCCAACTTCGCCGGTGTTTCAAAGATCCTATCCATGGAGTCAATCATGAAGAGCTAGATCTCCAGGAAGACCTCACTTATCGCGAGCATCCTATCCACGTTCTGGATGAAGCCGAAAGAAAGACTCGTAACAAGACTACCAAGTTCCTCAAAATTCAGTGGTCTCATCATTCCGAGGAAGAAGCAACTTGGGAACGAGAGTTTAGTCTACGTGAGGAGTATCCCGACTTCTTTCCGCAACCTTAGAATCTCGGGACGAGATTCCTGTAAGGAGGGTAGGTTTGTAACAGCCCAAAGTTGTGAACCTCAAAACCTGAGTAAAATTTTCGCTTTTGCATATCATGCATGCATCATTGCATCATTTGCTCAATTGTTCATGTGGAAACCAAGATGTTGGACAACAAATTAAAACAAGGGAAAAACAAAATGCCAAACTTGCCACCACAAATTTTACAACGATGAGACACCCAAACTTGCAAAAACAGAAACTTGGACTTCTTATAGTTGTCAAGGAAGTTCCAAGAGCTCAAATCAATATTTTGACTTGCTCCAAAATTCTAAAAGAGTTTTACTTCGGAAATTCTCAAAAATGCCTATAAGCACTCTCTTATTTTATTCCCCAAGCAATTGACATCCAAATGACTTCAAAATTCTTGGAGTGCTTGCTAAGGGTGCAGGGAGGATGCACAAAAATTGGCATAATTTTCAGAAGTGTCTAAATGCCTCAAATAATTCAAATCCTGTGCTGATTTGTTTTCCCAGAACTGAAAAGGACCCATCCGTGATACTCTTACAGTTTCCAGGGACCTTTCTGTAAAATCCCTTTCTTCCTCCTGTAGCGACCGAGACGAGCTCGCCGTGCTGCGCCCGAACCAGCCCCGCGCCATGCTCTCCCCTGCCTCCCCCTGAACCGAGTGAAGAGCAGTGGAGCACCCCCACGAGCCGCACTGCTCCCTCCCCCGATCCTTCCCCGTTCCCTAGCCCTTTGCTTCCCCACGAGCCGACGAACCCTAGCTCGAGCTGCCGCCTTCGCCGGCGCATCGCCACCGCTGCGGGCTTCCCCGAGACGAGCCGAGCCCGCCACTAGCTCCGCCGTACTGTGCTCCACCTCCCAGCCCGAGGAATTGACGCGGGACGCTGAGAATCGCCGCCTCCGTCCCCTACTTCGCCGCCGTCGTCCGGGCGCCGCCGCGGATGATTTCATCGCAGTCGTCGCCTCTCCTGCCTCCCTGAGCACGCCATCGCGTCCGTGGTGAGCCCCTCGCTGTGCTGGCCCCTTCCCCCTTGCTCTCCCACAGTATCCCCGCCGTGAGGGTCGCCGTTCTGCCGCCGTCGCCGTCTTCGTTCTGTCGCCGCAGCGCGCGACCGGCCGCCAGACCGGCTTAGCCGGGCTGCGGACCGAGCGTCTCGGGTGCATGGTCGGTCCATGGGCCGGCCCAAACCGGGCTGAGAACCGGGTGGCTCTGGAGCCAGGCCGGCCTCACAACCGGCCCAGCCGGGCCACAGGCCGGCTGCCCAGTGTTTTTTTTTCCTATTTATTGTTTTTCCTTTTCCCTCTCGATAGCACTCGTCCCCGCTCCCCCTCTCGCGTTTAGAGCTATCGAACCTCGACGATTCCGTCGTGTTCCACCTCTCTCCCTCGAACCCGAGTACACATTGTTATTATTGTTGTTGAACTTAATCAATATAATTAACAACAAATATCCAAAAAGGGGGAAAAACAATAAAAGTGATAACTTTCTATCGGGACCTCCGAAAAATGTGTTCTTCATACCAAAATGCTCAGAAAAATGTGCATTAATTCGTAGCATCATATTCATGCATGTTTAATTAATCTATAGCACAGGAAAGCATAAAAACAAAGAAGGAGCTTGATTTCTCTCTTGTTGAGTAATCATCTCGCACCCCCTACAAATTTGGTAGAACTTGTTATAATAATTTCAATGCACTAAAGATGTCATGCCATCATGTGCTTGCGCATTGCATTTGTTGAAACATGTGTGGTGATTGATTGTTGCTCCTATGTTTTATGCTCGATAGATCAAGCAGCCGGGGTTACTCCACAATACCCCGACGATCCGGACTACCAGAACGTTGAGCAAGGCAAGCGTAATCCCCCCTCTGAGCATATCTTATCCTATTTTCCGCAAATATATTTTCTCCACTATAATATTGCATGCGGTTCCAAATGTCACTTTTGTTGGATTAGAGTATCCTATAGTTGCATTAAGTTCCCTATGCCATTTACCTGTTTTCCCTCCTATTATCCATAGGTTGGTATTGTTGGCCTGAGATACTTACTATGCTATGTTGATGCTTAGCCATGCTTAGTTAATTGCATAGCTATACGATGGATGATTCATGTGGGAAACAGGTGATGATATGAGAATGACGGTGGAGAATTGTGGTGACGGATAATAAAATGCTTAAAGGTGGGGATGAGAGGCCACATGGGATGTGGTGGGTTGTCTCGTTCTCGCCGCCTAAGTGCGAGTTCTCGCCTACGAGCCAAGTTGAGCGTGCAACCATGCGTGGGCATATGGAACCTCGTCGACCGACTAACTTGTGGCGGACTAGCCGAGGGTCCTCTAGTTTGGCTTTCCATTTGCGCGTGCGTTGAGTTGGTGGCCAAGACGGAGATGAGGACTACGGTGTTAGGAAAATGAGTGGCCGTGGGGCGGGGTGTTGTGATCCTGGCTGTCCCCACTGATGATCCTGGGTTAGTCTTAAGCGAGGTAAAGGTTGTAGCCGCTCCCACCCAGCCGGCTTTCACCGGAAGAGAGCTAAGAGCTAGGCAATGGGCCGGACGGTACGCATGGATAAGAAGCTGGGAGGTCACTCGGGAACCTGGCGACTTTCACATTGTACACCCCTGCAGGGATAAATCTTTTCGAAAAGCCGTGTCCGCGGTTATGGACGACTTGGTGACGGATTCAGAGATCATAGAATAACTTTAAGAGAATAATTAAAAACTGGGTACTAGAGGTACCACTCACAAATGCAAGGTGAGCTTCCTCGAGGGTGATTCGAGGAGGTGCCTTTGTTGAACAGGTACAATGGTTGATGATGAGTAAGTTGATCAAGAAAGGAGTTACTTCTTACCCCTTTTCAAAATAATCTGATTAGTCGATGCCATGGAGTTAGGTCTTTTTAAAATAAAATCAGCTTTATGCAAAACAGCCATAAAACCTTGGAAGCCAATCATCGAGCATATTTTAGCTCTTAATCTTGCGAGTTCGTCGAACTCAACGTCGTTTGCTTGTTTTCAGGAGAGGACTTCACTGACCTCGAAGGTGGGTTCTTTGTGGACGTCGACGAGTAGTCTGGGGTTCCCAGGTGGCAGCTTGGGACATCCTGGAACAGCTGGCGTTGTGATGTTTATCTGTAGGCCTCTTAGGCCATATGTTGGATCTTGTTGTTTAGAACAACCTAATTTGCTTCCGCTTGATGTAATGTTGGGTCTGTGACCTCTGGTTGTCATTTGCTATCTTTCTCTGTATAAGAGTTGAACTATATGATTTGTGTCGTAGAGTCTGTGATGTGCCAGTTGTTCCACAAGTCTTGATCTTACTATTATGCTTTGATAGTTGTGCCTGTGTTAAGGCATCAATCGAGTGTTGCGTTGTCTGGATTGAGGTGTACCCAGCAACGCCTGCCAAAGGTTTTGGCCGGGGATTGGTAAACCCGTAACCTCCGGTTGTATCGCTTAACCGGTGACACACAGCATCACTGTATAGCAGTCGGGTCGGGGCGCCACATATGATTATCTAGATATATTTGGATATCCAAAGAAAATAACCTTTTCTTGTCAAGGATATTCTAGTAAGAAAAGAAGCACATCCCATGCCTGAGATATTTATCTAGATATTTTCCAAAGAAAATAACCTTTTTCATGTCAAGGATATTCTAGTAAGATGCGACTTTACCAAAGTGATTTTTTTGTACAAACGGTCTAAATGAAACCGCAAACCATATAACCATATAACTAAGCTATTTTCATCTTCCATGCCAAGCAGTTACTATGAAATCATACACACGTGCCTCATAAAATATTAAGTGGGTTTATCTTGATAACTTTTTCCCTGTATGGTTTACCAAATCTTCCATGCGGATGCCCCACCGAAAAATTTATCAACAATAGAAAAATTAGAAACTAATAAAAAAACTTAATCTTTTGAAAAAATCATGGGTTTTCCACCTGGTACAATAAAAAATTGCTATCATATATTCTCATGTCTCGGTTTTGCAAGATCTATCGTACCATGCCACAAAATTTCTTCGCCTATTTCTAATTTACTTAAATGATGCAAGTCAACGAGGACCTAAGCCGCGCATGGAAGTCTACCATAGTTGTTCAACGACTCGTATTTATACAGATAGTGATGTTGACACACAGCATCACTGTATAGCAGTCGGGTCGGGGCGCCACATATGATTATCTAGATATATTTGGATATCCAAAGAAAATAACCTTTTCTTGTCAAGGATATTCTAGTAAGAAAAGAAGCACATCCCATGCCTGAGATATTTATCTAGATATTTTCCAAAGAAAATAACCTTTTTCATGTCAAGGATATTCTAGTAAGATGCGACTTTACCAAAGTGATTTTTTTGTACAAACGGTCTAAATGAAACCGCAAACCATATAACCATATAACTAAGCTATTTTCATCTTCCATGCCAAGCAGTTACTATGAAATCATACACACGTGCCTCATAAAATATTAAGTGGGTTTATCTTGATAACTTTTTCCCTGTATGGTTTACCAAATCTTCCATGCGGATGCCCCACCGAAAAATTTATCAACAATAGAAAAATTAGAAACTAATAAAAAAACTTAATCTTTTGAAAAAATCATGGGTTTTCCACCTGGTACAATAAAAAATTGCTATCATATATTCTCATGTCTCGGTTTTGCAAGATCTATCGTACCATGCCACAAAATTTCTTCGCCTATTTCTAATTTACTTAAATGATGCAAGTCAACGAGGACCTAAGCCGCGCATGGAAGTCTACCATAGTTGTTCAACGACTCGTATTTATACAGATAGTGATGTAGGAATCTTGAGAGACCTGATCTACGAAGACGTTCCACTTTGTACCAACTTTTTATTCGAGATTGTGTACTAACTTGTTTTTCTCGAGTAGGAATAGTTGGAAATCAGTTCCATATTGTGTTAAACTTGTTTTTCTCTAGTTATTAGGAGTAACTTTCAGCAAGGAGTGTGTACTCATTCCTGGGTCAGACGTTCCCCTCCCTCTGTTTCACTGTTTGAGAGAGGCGAAAGGGAGTTCGACCTCGTCCCTCGCTCCGCCGACGCCCGATCTGCGGGTCTCCCTCCTCTCCGGCCGCCGTTGCGGCGGTGGGAGAGTGGGGAGACCTCGGATCTGTGGCCTAGGCGTGTAGATAGTAGGGTAGCTTTCCTTGGCGGCGCTGGAGTGGTGGTGGCTGCGGCGGCGTGTTGGAATAAGGTGGCCGGGGATCGATCCCCACCTCGGCGGCGCTCTGCGGAGCGGCTTCGACGTTCTCCCGGCGTGGTGTACTCCTGGATCCACGGATCTGGTGAGTTCGTGTTCTCCTTGGGCGGCCGTCATGGCGGAGGTGGTGGCCGGCCTCTGAGATTTTGTACCTCGCTCCCCTTCTTCGTCTTGGTGTGGTTCCTCCTGGCCACACCATGGGGGCGGTCGGGGTGCTGCGGAGGGGTGCTGGTGCTCGGCGCCGGCGTCCTCTTTCGCCTGTACAGGGGATCTTTTGCTGGGATCTCGGTTTCTTCGCTGGCGGTGTTCGAGCTCCTCTTCCCGGCCATGGTGGCAAGGTTTCGAGCGGCTCGTGCTTCGTGGTGCTTCTTCTCCGCCTTGCTTCCTCTTTCTCCGTCCGGCCGTGGTGGCAAGGGGAGAAGGGGTGATCCAGGCGTGTTCTCGGCGGAGAATCCGGCAAGCTGCTTGTGCTCTGTGCAGGGTTCGTCGGAAGTTGGGTGGTTGCGGGGTGGAGGAGCTTGGCCGTGCTCGTTAATCGTTTCTCCGGTTCCGTCGCCTGCGGCGGACAGCTCCTGCGGCTTGCTACATGAGTGGGGTTCTTCCTCCCCGGGGTGTGCGGCGTCCTGCAGGCTCCATCTCCGGCGGTGTTCGGCGGTGGTGTTCTTCGTCAGGCTTCTGCGGTGGTTCAGCATCTGTTGCTGTTGTGCTGAGTGCTTCAGTTTGTTTCATTTGCAAATTCCTGTTCTTCTGTTGCTTTGTAATCTGTGGTGAATTTGCAATGAAGATCCTTGTTCAAAAAAAAGGAGTGTGTACTCATCAGGGCAGTAATCCCTGTTGTGCAAAACCACAAGAGCTCAACCACCAAAACCACAAATCCCAACCCAAGGCCAGCCTCCTCCTTTCCCTTTCCCTTCCAGCGGAGCCAAACGCAACGGAAACGCCCGTCGTCGCCGTCCTCCTCCCCCACCTCGCCGCCGCCTCCACCTCCGCCGCCCAGACCGCAGCCCTAACCTTCCACCCGGCGCGGATGGGCGGCGTCACCTCGACGGTCGCGGCCCGCTTCGCCTTCTTCCCGCCCAGCCCGCCGTCCTACGGCGCCCAGCCCCTGCCGCTGCCGGCGGCACCGGATGCCGTGGCGGGGGCGGCGAAGGGGAAGGAGGGGGGCAGCGCGGTGGTGGAGCTCACGGGGGTGCCGCGGAGGGGCAACGTGGAGGCGCGGCGGCTGCGGACCAAGCGGGGCACGGACGTGGTCGCGATGCACGTCCGCCAGCCCGGCGCCAGGCTCACGCTGCTCTACTCCCACGGCAACGCCGCCGACCTCGGCCAGATGTACGAGCTCTTCGTCGAGCTCAGCGCGCATCTCAACGTCAACCTCATGGGGTACGCACCCTGGATCGGATTGCTATAGATTGCTCGATTTGAGCGTAATCCTGGATCTCCTGCGCCGTGTTTCTCTGGATCAAAGTTACACCTTTTTGTAGCGGGATTGAGAAAACGGGATTGGTCTGCCTTGGTGGATGGATTTGTTGGGATTGTTGGGGCCGAGTCAGTAGGATGGTTGCTTCGTAGATAGGAAGAAAGATGCGAATTTCTCTTCAGGTATTGCGTGATGGGGCTGAGGTTTTGGTGTATGAGTATGAAGTTCTGCTAATGTTGGAACAGTACTCGGCTGTGTTGTATTCGCTAGCTGTAGTCTAAATAACATCACTGTTAGGTTTGCTGCATATTTCGCTGTTTGGTTTGCTAATAGATGTCTATGATCATTTGTTTTTTCCTTAAAGCTTTTCTTGTACATGATCAAAAATAAACTGCCGATTGTGAGCTTGCTTTACTGGTGATGCCTCCTTGTGTCAGCTAGAAGTATCTGGATTTGTTCAATCTTGGGTAGCAAGAAGGATATTCGGGTTGGAGTGTCTGTCTATTATTGGATAATTCATGGTTCATTTGATTTTATGTAGGCGGTTGAAGGGCTGGTTTTGTTAGTTAGTTAGTTACTTACTATCTTTAGTCACGGCTTGGATGGAATATTTTAAAGTAGGTGAAATACTACTGCCATTTGGTTGTTTCTTTATAGCTGTCACTAATAGATTCTAGCGAGGAAAAGTCGGAAACAGATAATGACCTTTTCACGACACGATTACACGAGCACACGTGTTTTGTCCACAGCTCTCGTAAAAGCGTGAATAGCAAAATAACCGATCAATGGTGTCATCTTCCTAGCGTAAAGTTTGTAATTGTCTTACAAATCTTCCATTTTTGGGGTTCAACTTTCTTCTTTTGTCAAAGTATTTGGATGAAGGATATTCTAGGTAGGTTTGGTCTAATGGATCTGTTGATGGATAAGGGTTGAGTTGTTGATGGGAGAAGTATCGATATATTCAGTTGATGTCGAACCTCCTGCAAATTAAAAAGTTCTGTGGTTAGGTGTGATTGGCCTGTCCTTCGCTGGGTTTTTTTAACTAGAATTTTGTTTGTTTCCTGACATGAGTATAACATAATCATTTTTAATTTATTTTTGCGTTATAGGTCTGTCCTTTGAACCTAATTTTGTCCTTTACGCGTGCAGTAATTTTGGCGCGAAATGTTTTAAAAATGTTAAGAGTGTTCACATTGGTAATCAATAGTACGGAGTAGTATTTAATAAAGTAATATATGTTCAACATCACAGAGGGTTCCTCCGGACATGGTCCTTATCGTTTCTGTGCCCAAATTGGATATAGTGAACACTGACGTGCAATTTACTCAGTAACGGCACTTGCCATAGTTAAAAGAATCATATATCCCAGCTCGTGAAATTGATGCTGTTGGGCTCACAGCTTGCTCCACGCTCTCGGCCTTGCCGCTGCGCCTAGCTTATCTCTTCCCAGGACGGTGTCATGCTTACATGTTTGTGCCCGGCTTACAGCCATTTGCAATTCCCTTGGCTCCACAGCCACGCTGCGTCAAGCTTCTTTGCAACCTGTGTCATTTTTTATATCCGAGCTAGAGGTTTTGTGAGGGAGATAAATTTTGAAGGAAGATATTCATCATGGTTAAGTTTATTTATCAGGAGTATCTTCATCGTATATTTTAGTTCAGTTGCTGTCTTTGTTAGAGCTTTGCTGGAAATGTGGAAGAGGGAGGTGGGTAATGTGAATGAACCACAACAGCCCTATAATTGTGATGGTCATAAATAACCTATGCCTCAGCTGCCCGACCTTGATAATTAATAGTGACGCAACACCTTCTGCAAATGCAACACAGCAAACTGAAATGCCTCTGCATTGCATTATTTAGTTATAGTATCTTCTATGTTTCTATTTTCCGCAAAAGTGAAACATTATTAAGGTGATGAAAAAGGAAACAGGCTAGAAGAACCTTCAACACTGATCATAAACCTATCGATTCATGTCCACATTAATATGTCAAATTCTCTATGACAAAATTTATGCATGCCCGTGGCACTTTACATGGTTGAGTGTTACAGCCACTCTTTCGTCATGTGATATTAGCACCTTGAAGGTTTTGTAATTCACAATTAACAGGATGTATCAAAGCAAGCCACCTATTTCATAATCGAAATCACTCTATGAACGTCTTACGTCTTTTGGGACTTTTTGATACCAATATGTTCTCTTTCTTCTTTTGCAGTTATGACTACTCTGGTTATGGGCAATCTTCTGGAAAGGTACACATTTTAATCATTCTTTCTTTTGTTCCTCCGCAATGTGTATAGTACTAATCGTTCATTTTTATCTAATACTGCAGCCCAGTGAGCAAAACACATATGCTGATATAGAGGCTGTTTACAGATGTCTAATAGAAACATATGCAGCCGTCGAGGAAAATATCATTCTTTATGGCCAATCAGTGGGCAGTGGTCCTACTTTGGATTTGGCTTCACGTTTGCCTCGTTTGAGAGCAGTTGTTGTACATAGCCCAATTTTGTCTGGCTTAAGAGTGATGTATCCTGTAAAACATACATACTGGTTTGACATATATAAGGTAAGTAATTTGCGTTTCTTCAGTCCTTTTTTTTTTCATTTACCTGCATCTGATTTTATCTTGTATCCGCAGAACATCGACAAAATTCCATTAGTCAAATGTCCTGTTCTAGTTATTCATGTGAGTGTCCTTTCCTCCTTAATCCTATATAATTTTGACCTTAACCATGACATGTATGTTTTCCCTTTTCTTGACCCTCATGTGTCCTCATGCACTTGTATGTCTGTTCATGTGTGGGCACACTTTTGTATTCTGGTAATGTTATATAGGTGAAACTTGTACATTAGCATTATCATGATTAATTACTAGTGGAGAAAATATCAGACATGTGTAATTATTGAAGATGTCTAGAAATGGTTTAATCACATAATAGTCCCACGGCACAGTACACTGTCAATCATTCAACTAATGCCTTTGGTAATTGCTGTCTCTATTTTTGACTTTTGAGAATCTGCTAGCACTCATGTGCATATTAGCATAGGGCTATCATTGCATTTCTGGCCAAAGTCTATACAACGTTAATACCTTTAAAAGTCTCTCCGGGTTCATTGAGAGGATGGAAATGGCAATAGATAGCATACTCTGTAAACATGTGACAGTATTCTGTTAACAATTACAGCTTTACCATGAAGTTAGTCTTGTTCTACCTGTGGGCATTGTTCCTTGTAAAAGTTAACCGTAAATTTTCCTTATGAGGTATGGCCTAATCATTCTAGTCAAGGTGTAGAGCAGAAAGTTGTTACTCTTCTCGCAGAAAGCAGAATAGTTATACTTCTCAATAACTGCAATACCTTTCTACACATATTTGTGATGCTAATATAATCTCTTTTTCAGGGTACAGCTGACGATGTTGTTGACTGCTCTCATGGGAGGGCATTGTGGGAACTCGCTAAAGTAAAGTATGAGCCTCTATGGGTCAAAGGAGGAAATCACTGTAATTTGGAACTCTATCCAGAATACATTAAGCATCTAAAGAAGTTTGTTGGAGCCATAGAGAAACTGCCACCCCCAAATGATGAATCTCCAGAGAGCTCAGGTCCATCAGATCGTACTCAAACAGAACCCGAAGGTACGGAGGTCTCGAGGAAAAGCACAGACCATAGGGAGAAAACAAGGCCAAGCGTAGATTATAGAAAGAGCACAGATCGTCGAGATAAGCCAAGGGGCAGTATAGATAGGAGGGATAAAAGCAGAAAGAGTGTAGATAATCCTGACAAACCACGAGCTAGCGTTGATCAATCCGATAGGCCAAGGAAAAGCGTTGACCGGTATGTTTGCCTTCATTCTTGATGTACCAAATAGTTACTTCTCATGGCGTGTTGTATATGAGTAAAACTGTTCCTATGGTTGCTTGGTTTGTGTTGCAAAACAAAAATCAGCTTTCGGTTTCTTGGCTAACATGCTCAAACGGTGTTTGCAGCTTTGGAGGGATGATGAAGGCTGTGAGGTTGCGCAATATCGACTGTTTCAAAGTACCAACAGCTTCCGGGAGCTGAAAGTACGAAGAAAAGGTTAGTGTGTGTTGGGGTCTCGTCTGTATGTATTCCATCCGTGTAAGTTAAATTCATTTGGGGTGATTGGTTCGGCTGTAGGTGGTATATCTCATACAGTGGGGGATTGTAATGTTTCTGGCTGTTCCTTTTTCTTGTGAGATGAAACAATAACTTGTTTATAACCTGTTCAATTTTCTCTCCATATGATCGGTCCGAAGGTTCAGATTGTTTTACATGTGGATGGATGTAAATTGGGGCTGTGGACAGACTGCCTTCGAGCTCAACGTCATTCCAAATATTTTGTAGTTCGGGCTCTCCAGCTGTAGCTCGGACACTGGTGCAATCGCAGTTGAGCTAACATTTGCAGACCAGCGTGTGAACGTTGTATGCTTTAGCAGCAATGCTAGCGGCTACGGAAGGCTGGCACCTGTGCAGCTTCAGATTATTTTCAGAAGAAATTGTATTGAAAAAATGTCGCTACAGGAGAAGTCAAACGTAGTGAAGCCAAGCTGGCAAACAGGGAAAAATGTTCATGGAAAAAACTCTTCAAGGGATGGTCCCAGTTTCTGGATAATTTGTTTAAGGAAATTGCTTCGCACCTGCTTAAAATAACAAACAACTTGGTAAATCATGATTTGGTCGTACGTAAAATATATCTTAAAAAAACAATAATGTCGGTCCTAGTTGTCACCACTTGCAACACTGCTCGTGGCCTCCAAGGGAGTGTTGGCCAAAACTGAACGTGATCGATGGAGCCATCCAGTTCCGTTTTGACAGGCTTCAACTGAATCAGCGGATCGGAACCGTGCGCTCGGTCGGTCGCGCCGACGTTCACCAAGGGGCTTGGCTTCGCCGGAAGGACGTCCATGTTGCGGTGTTCCCGTCCCAACACCGTGTATGGGCCTGCTGCGGCGGCACCGCCCTCTGCCTGCGTTCTGGGTGTAGGTGGCGCCGTGCATGCGGTACGTAAGTATGTGGTTGGAGGTGAGGCTGTGTCGTGCACGCACGCGACTGTGTCCACTGTCCACGATGTGGGGAACTCGACGCGACTGGGCCGGGAGCAGTACCTGCTGTTCCCGTAGCTCTAATCTGGACATGGATAAGCTTCGTCTCCATCCAGAAATCCACTCTTCACGGGTTATAGCAAGTTATGTACCAATTTTGATACAGAGATATTCTCTCCCTTCTGAAAAAGATGTCACTAAAATTGATATATCTATAACATATTTTAATGCGAAATACATCCATTTCATTGATATCATCTTTCGGGCGGAGTTAGTATGTAATAGCGGTGCATATCAGCATATGCATACATCTACGCAAAGGCTTCTCTATGAGCGCGTGCTGTTTGCTCATGCACGCGAGTGCGTGGGTGGTCCCACCCGCGCAGCCTTCTTCCTACCCCTTACTTTCCTTCTTTCTCCCCTCATTCCCCATCCCGCCTGGATTTTTTCACCGAGCTGGGGTCGACGACGCAGCGCGGAGCCACGGTGGAGAAGGCGGCGTCAAGAATGGTTTCAACGGATGGGGTTGGGTGCTCGCCGGCAATGACATCCGGTATGCGGGGAGATTTAAAGGATGGCCGGGAGAGACCGACACCGACGGAGGCCACAGTTAAAGGGAGACGGGGTAACGAGGTGATCGCATTAGCGCCACCGGCCACGGGCAGCGATCATAGGCGGTTCGACCGACGATGGCGCTAGGGGTGGGCTCGTCTTCCACGTCTCCAACGACTTTATCTTTTAACGGTCCGGACAGTATCGGTGGTGGTCAAAACTCGCGCGCGTAATCTAGCCACGCCCGATACATACAGTGTAAGAGCATCTCTAGCAGATCCCGCATATTGCGGTTCCAGATATGTGCTATCCGGTTGATCCGGAAATAAGTTTCCGGTACCGCGGCGCCCGCGACAGATCAGATCCGGCAAACTCATACCGAAAACGAGTTTACCGCATCTGCTCTGCGCACGGTACCGGTACCAGAACCGTAAATCCAAATTTCATCATTTCACAACTCTACTATTTCAACTAGAAGTTTCACACCGATTCAAATACAATTATCAATCGAATCAAGTTAAAGTTTCAACATTGATCACCGACATTAGGTCTTTTGCATAAATATATTACAAACCAAAATCATGCGCAACTTCATAGTAATAAAAATGGCCAAAAGAATGCGCAATCTCAATCATGGAGTCGATGAATCAAACATCCGACACCACCGAGCGTTGAGAAAAACCACCACCTCCATGGGCATCTTCACCACCACCACCACCACCACCTCCATGGGCATCATCTCCACCACCACCTCCTCCATGGGCATCATCTCCACCACCACCACCACCAACACCACCACCACCACCACCTCCTCCTCCAACACCACCAACACCTCCATTGGCTGAAGCACCATCAACACCACCACCACCAAAAGACGTCAGTGTACCATAACCAACCATGAGATCATGGAGCTCTTGCCTCCTCCGAAACATGATCTCCGCTCTTGCTAGTTCCCAAAACTCTCTAGCCGTTGGCTCCATGGTGGAGGGATCAAGCATCATCAAGCGGTTCTCTTCGGCCTTTTTGTTGGCTTTGATCTTCTCCTCTTCAATGGAAATCTTGCGCTCTTCGAAGGAGCAACTTGTCATCCACTTCTTTTCTTTGCCTAGGTTCTTCTTTTCGGCCAATCCCACCTTCATCTCCAATTGCTTGGCCATCATTGCTTCCTTGGACTTCATCATCGAAGCAATTTGTTCTTTCAAAGATGTCGGCTCCTTCTCCCTCTTCTCTTGATCTTTAGCCATTTTTCTTCCATCCGGTTTGTCCTTATTTCTTCCTCCTCTTGGGTCATCATCACTATCATCATCATTTTCAACACCATCTATCTTGTTTGCCCCCTTCTTCGGCATACCTTCTTGATCCCTCAACTTTCATTTCTCGCTATGCTCAAGAATCTTCCAACAATATTGTAGCATGAAAGGTCTATACTTTGAGGCCGGCATTTGCTTGAACCTTTCTTGCGCAATTCGATCATAGTCATCGATTGTGACACCGCATGGAGGTGCATTCCTCACTTGCTCCAAACAACCACACCACCGGTTACATGTTTGCTTGACGAAGTCCCAACGGCCTTGGATAGACCTCAATGATCGAAGTGACGGCACCGTCATGAGCTTGTGATACTTGTCCTCGATGCGCAACCAATATCTCTCCTTTGTTTGATCATTACCCACACCGGCATCAAGAGACGGCTCCGAGGATCGGCGGAGGTTGCGGTGGGTCCATGGGGCCCAGATCGGCGGCGGGGCGGCGGCGGAACGAGCCAATCGGCGGCGAGGCGGCCGAAACGGCGACGGCGGCGGCGAGGTCGACGAATAGGTGAGCTGAAAGTTCCGGGCGGGAGCTTTCGCGCCAAGGATTGGGGATCCGGGATATTTCGCCGCGAAAACCGTAGATGTAGGGCACGGGGGCGATTATTCTGCTCCCCGGATTTTATTTTCCGGTAGGAGGCCTTATCTCGCGTCTATTCTGCCCCAGATTTCGCCCTCGCTCCGGAAAAAAACAGTTATTTTCTGGGCCGGGGCTTATGCGGGATCTGCTAGCTCTAAGAGCATGTGGCAGCGCATGTGGAGAGGAGAGACAACGTGCGCGCGCGATGCATGCTCGGATGCTCCGGAGCTAGCACATGACCGACCTGGCGACCCAGGATCCGCTCGGCCATGCTGCGTGAGCGTGGAAAGGGGAGACGGCAAAACGGTGCCTGCCACTGTCAGCACGCAAGCCAAGCCCCGCCCTACACTTGGAAGTTGGAACCTGGAATCCCTTCCAGATGACCGAGTTGACTGTCTCGTCTGAGAGTAAGAATCTAACAACGATACTGTGTCCAAAGAGTTTAGACGAGCACCATGTACGAGCTCGATCCCTCCATCTCGTCTCTCGCGTCCTACTGATCTCGCGCGCTACTTGCTTAATTAACCACGTCGGTGAGATCGTTTCACCATGATTAGGAGCAACTACCAAAGTTCACGCGGAGTGAGGGAAATCAAAACCTCCCTATTTAATAACTCCCCTGCAAAGATACTCCACGAACAAAATAAAGGCGACGACCTAGGGTTCAACCTTAGGCCTTAGCTGCCCCGTCCTCACCATTTTTACCGAAATCCACTCTCCTCGTCTTTTTCGTTCGTCGATCTAGCTGGGGGAAAGGTGTGGGGAAATCGGACATTCATTGTTGTTGCAAGAGCATCTTCAAGCGGAGGCCCCAAACCCGCCCTATACGTCCGGGCGGACGGTCCGGGTGGGATTTGGGTAAAAAAACGCCACCCAACCGCGGCCCCATAACGGCCCCAAACGACCGGGCGGTCCGGCACACCCCAAACCCAGCCCAAATGTGGGGCGGGTTTGGGGCCGCCCGGACGCGACCGGACGCGACCGCCCTCAGGTCGCTGACAAGTTGGGCCCGCGTGTCGGATGAAGGCTGACCGTCGGAGAACACTGACCGGCGGTGTCCACGCGTCGCCGGCGTGATAAAATCGGAGCCCCCGAGAAAACCCTAACTGCATTCCCCATTCCTCCTCATCTCCAATCCGCAATGTCGAGCGGCTCCGAGGACAGCAGCTTCTGGGATGAGCCGGCGGACGCGGAGAGCAAGGCGCCGCCGGCGGCGGTCGAGCAACGCGCGGAGGAGGAGGACCCCGACGACGACCTCGCTTACCGCGTCGCAGTCCTCCGGTCGCTGGAGGAAAAGGGGCCGGCGCGTGGATCGGGAGCGGGAGCGGCCAGTGGCCAATGCAGCCGCTGGTCGACTCCGGCGCGTAGATCGGCGGCGCCACCAAGCATCAGCCGCAGGTCAGCTCCGGCGTCTGCGGCCGCGCCGCGTCGTCGTCTCCCTCCGGTCCAAGCCCCTCCTGGATGGAGGATCCTTCCCGATGGGGAGGGGTGGAGGCTTCTGCCGGTGCCGCCGCCGCGGGCGCCGGAGACGGTGGGCAAAGTGTTCCGCCAGGCGAAGCGGGCGGGCGAGTCGCTGAGCATAGCGGCTGCCATCGCCGGGGCTGACGCGGACCTCCCCCTCGATTTGGTGGCGCAGTCCTTCACCTCCGCCGAGACCGACGCCCGCCGCCGCCGCCGCAAGGACCAAGAAGCGCTGGAGGCGGCCATCGCGCTGTCGCAGGTGGAGGCGGAGGCGGAGGCAGAGAAGAAGAAGGCGGCGGCCAATGCGCGCCGCCACGCGGAGGAGCTGGCCCGCGCCGTGCGGATCCTCGCCGGCCAAGTCGACGAGGAAGACGAAGATCCGTACTTCGCCTTCCGCAAGCGGTCCAATGGGCGGCGGCTCCGGCAAGGGCAAATCTCCGATGTGAGATTTGCCCATCTCTAATTTACTTTTGTAAGTATGTTTGTCAATCCGGCGACCTGCTGTCGGATGAACTATGTATCAACGTTCTATATATCTACGTTGATCAACTCTCCCTCCGACGTTGCATGAGTTTGTATGGATTTGGGGGTTTCTTTTGAGGGGAACGGCTGGAGCGGCACGTTTTTGGGGTCGTCCGGTCGTGTCCGCGGACAGTTTGAGGGCCAAATTTGGCCATTGTGGTTGGAGATGCTCTAAGGTATCTAAAATTAGAGTTTGGTTTCGATAGTCTAAGCGGCATCTATGAGGTGGTAGCGACGACAACGCATTGGGGGTAAGGTCCCTCCGGCCTCTCCTTACCTCATCAACGTCTTCTGTGTCGGCCAAGAGGCAGTGAGGGTACGTGCTGCCAAATCTATTGAACTCTTTTGAATTTTAGCCGTTGGTTTAAGGGAGTTGTTTGCTGGTTTATGGTGCGATATTTTCAATCTATCCGTTTGTTTGATTGTGCGACAAGGTTTGATTTTCTCAAACCCTGAGAACGGGCAGAGGACCAGTGGTTGGAGCCGTGGTTGAGCACGCTCGACGTCCTGAGTTTGATCCCCTTCGGGGACGAATTCTGGATTTCTCGCAAAGTAGCATTTCTCGTATAAAAATATGCTACTAAGGGCTAGTCCTGGTGTTTTTTCCCCTTAAACCCTCTAAACAGGCGACAAGTGTGTGTTGTTTGGGGTGTGCCCGAGCCGACGTTCTTCCATCGGTTATTTGATCTCATTGTTCGTACCGAGTGGATATCGTGGTCTTCAAATTCTCTGTTGCAGAGAACGGTTGCCAGGTGTCTCAACTTTTTCTGATGCATGTTTCAAACTCAGTCAACAACCAATCGAATGAAGAAAAGCGACGAATATGATTTCCCGTATATTTCTGTTTTGTAATGATCGTGTTGCGTCGAGTTGTATGTCATTTGAGCTACATGTACAATGCTTTGGGTGTCTTTTAAAAGAATCGTGTAAGGAGTGGTGGGAACGTTGTTCCGTAAGCCACGTCTCGCTTGCCCCCGTAATTTCACGAGTGCTACTCACGCATCACACAACGGTTTCCCGGTACGTGTTTTCCGGGTGGCCACCGGCCGGACTCCACATCGAAACCACCATCTCCAGCACCGCCGGCAATTCGCACGGAAAACTCCAGCACCGGCAGTTGCGCACGCACGCATGGGGCTCTGCGATGGGCCTGCATGCCTGCCTGCCGTCTTCGTCGTCTTGGTTGCTGAATCCTGAACCCTCGAGAGAGCGTCCCCGGTTCACGACATGATCTTGGGACACCGCAGCCAGCTTTGACAAATGACAACTCGACAAGGGACAGACTTTCCTTCACGCCCAGTAAACAACCGAGTTCGTACGACATGGAACTGCTAACACAGGAATTAAGTACGAAAACAGTTGCATGCATGCGTGGGGGCACGCACAATCAACTTTGACCAATCGTGCGGTGCCAAACTGGCAATCTAGCTCGAGCTTCCCCGGGCAGGAGCCTACAAAATCAGTCCTGCCTTTCCGCTCTTTCTTTCTCCTCTCGTTTTAGTGGAAAAGGCAAGGCTGGAGACTCGAACCGGATTCTGAGAGATTCAGAGAATCAGAGAGATTCAGAGTTCAGTAGTGCGCTAATGAGTTGTGTGAGTCTGCTGCTTCTACTGTGCCTCCTCTTGGCCGCGCTCGACCCCTTCGCCGCCACTGTACACAGAGGTAAGCTGATCTTTCTACCACAGATCATCACACACACTTTATATTCGAGTTTCCCATGCTAATAATATTATCTCTGTCGATCCTCTCTGTTTACAGAGCTGCTAATGGCGTCCACGGGCGATGAAGAGGCCAAGCTGGCCAGGACGGAAACAGCGGCGAAGGACGCGGAGGAGGCGACTCGCAAGAGGAAGGAGGAGGGCACGAACTGGCACCGTTTCAAAACCAGGAAACTCCCGTCGGACGCCAAGAATCGGTTCGATGGCCGCGTGGCCTTCACCGCCGATTACGTCGTCGTCCATAGCCATCCGTCCAAGCACCACTGAGCTGCTTGGTTTGGTTGCTTGGAAAAAATGGATATACAGTAGCTTTGACAGTATAATACTAGCTAGCTAGCTAGCTCCGTGACGTTTTGTCGATCGTCCTCCTCCGGGATCTCTTCTCTTTGGCGGCCCTTTAAGCTGTAAGTTCCTCATCTCGCTCTCGCTTGGTGGCCTCGTCGCATTCACAGCAGCTATGGATCTGTTGACATTTTGTTAGTTCTCGGCTACGCCTCTAGCTAGGAATGATCATCCTATATTCCTATACTACTGCATACAGGGTTAATTAACTAGTATAAGCGATTATGAAGCTCCACTTCCACTCACTGTAAACCGGGTTGTGTTGTATCTATGTGGAAGCAGGAGGCTAAGGTTTGATTGGTCATCTTGTGGTGAACGACAAGATTCGAGATATATTTCTTTTCTTACGAAAAGGAAGCCTCTGCATTAAATGATGCACGCAACTTTTTTGTACTAAGTTTAAAACTTAGTACTATACTCAAGAATTTCATTTAGTGGTGCTTCCTGAAATATGGAAAACAAACCTCGTAAACTCATATCGAGAGATATTTTAAGCTTCCAGCAATATGGGAAAAAAATCTCGATTCTTAACAACCCCTTAATCAAATATTGGACATGTTTAGATTATTCTTAATTGTTTCAAAGTTTCAAACCAACAAGGTTTTAGAAACTAGCAAGGGTTTTTTGCCCGATCTTCATAGTTGACCGAACACGAGTGAATACGGGAAAAACATGAAGATACACAAATATTAATTGAATACGAAAGGATAACTAGCAATGCCTAACAGGGCCAACACCCAACAACACACGCCAATGGGATAGATTTGAATCAAACTAGATTTAGGGGTGCGACTTGGTGCAGGATCCCCCGAGAGGCCGGTTCATTTCGCTTTAAAAGGGGTAGTAGAAAGTATATGGAAAGCGATAATAATGTGTGTTAATGTAAGTATGAGGGCCAAATTAGAAAATAATTGACATAAACACTCGTGCGCGCAAAGAGTACTTTTGACCGGAATAGGGTCAGTGACTTGGCGAGTAGCGTTCTCCATCTGGATAGGTTTCTGGATAAGGATTTTAATTTTAAAGTTTAGGAGGAAGGGTTTATAACAATTAAAGAAGAAAGAAGAGAGTTAAATTGTGGTGATCACTCCAGAATTACCTTCTCCTTCGCGCAAAAGTGTCCAAAGGAAGGGTAAAGTCAACATGCCAATCCTTGTTATAATTGGAAGAAGCAGTAGGAGGTTCACCATCAGAAAGGCATGGGACAACTAAATCTCTTCAAATAAGTCTTTCCCTTGACTTGGCTTAATGACTTTAGTTCAGCAAATGCTTTTGTATGAAGCTTGAGTCAAGCCTTCCTTCTAAGCTAAGGTTCGCGATGGGATGTGGCGTCGAGGAACCGGGAGCGGACCGATACAAGGAAGCCGGAGCAACGGCGAGGTTTTGACTGGCTGAACCAAGAGAAGGGAGTGGCAACATGGGGATGGCTCGGAGAGATAGGGATAACAAGGGGCGGCGTGTAAATCCTATAACCCGCTTGCGGGGGTGAGTTTGGGAAGCGCAAAGCTCGACGACAGCGAGGAGGTTGGAGAAGAGAGAGGCAAAGGAAGACGGCGGCCGTGTGTGCGTGTCCAGTGTTCACGAGAGTTCCAACGATCATCCACAACCTGGGCTGCCAATTTAGAGGCCTGATGGGCTATATGCATACATTTTCGGATGGGCCGGTGGAGACGCTATAAGTCGCCTTATGGTCCGGAAAATCATTTTTTCTCTCCCGATCTCCAGTGCTCACGATAATTTCACAAGTTTATTGATAAGTTTAAGAAAATTCTGAAACAAATCCACATGGTTACAATGATGCATAACTATACAAAATCACAACTCCAAATGTTTTGTATTATGTGTTGTGTAGCTCAAGGCGCAAAATTTTTGAATTGGGATTTTGCACGCCTGTAGTATATAGTATCATTGAGAATATTTATGATTTTAATTTATTTTTGAAACTGTAAATATATATTTAATTTTTTGAAATTAGTGATATCACTGATTTCGGGAGCAAAAAAATCTCCACTCTTTCACGTCTCGTTAAAGTATCATATCGCGTGTGGACTCAATATCATCTTGCAACTCCTCCAGGTGAAAATTCTTAGACATACGTGTCCGTCGTATCTGAACTCGATCTGCTAATTTTTTTCAGAAGGTTGTAGGAACCGAATTCAAACAACGAACACCATATCTGCAATATTAAGTAAAAAAAAAGATTTAAACGAGCATCGGAAAAAAGATTTAAACGAGATTAATGCTGTTAGTATCTACTCCTACTATCGAGTAGCCAATAAGTTACGAGAGATAGATTGCTCCCGCAGATATACGCAGCGTGCAAACAGATCGTATGACGCGTCTGGCGGCCATGGGAGACACCGTGGTTCTGAACCCAGGGCTGGGCGTGGGGCACCTGGTGCCCATGGTTGAGCTGGCCAAGCTCTTCCTGCGCCGCGGCTTTGCCGTCACCGTTGTCGTCAACGGGGCGCCGGACGGCAAGGAGACGGACACCTCAGCCGCGGTCGCGCGCGCCGCCGCGGCCAATGCGTCCGTACACTTCCACGTGCTGCCGACGCCGCCGGACGTAGAAGTGGACGGCACGGCACCGGACGCCGCCGAGGCGCCCAACCCTTTCGTCCTACTCCGCCGGATGAACGCGCCGTTCCGCGACTACCTCCGCTCGGTGCTCCCCTCGGTGCGCGCGCTCGTCCTTGACATGTTCTGCTTCTGCGTGGACGCCGTCGACGTCGCCGTGGAGCTAGGCCTGCCGTCCTACGTCTTCTACACCGGCAGCGCCAGCAGCCTCGCCGTCAACTTGCACCTCCCACACATGCAGGCCCAGATCGGCGCCACCAGCTTCGGGGAGATCGGCGACGCACCGCTCTCCTTCCCGGGCAACCGCCCCTTCAAGGCCACCGAGCTCCCCAAGCTCGCTCTCGACCGGGACAACGAGGTGTACAAGAGCTTCCTCCACGCGTTCGAGCGGATCCCGGAGTCTTCCCAGGGCAGCGTCGTCAACACGTTTGAGTGGCTGGATGTTAGCACTAATCTTGATTTAGTTATCTGCATGTCTGTTAGTTTCCTTCCGTCGTTGCATGTAGCTAGTTAGTTTCAGTCAGGTGTAGGTTCAGAATATGCATGCAGGAGGTGAGATGCTGAAGTGCCGCAAGAGGTGGCGCATGGTGAGATGCCGACAGTGGTGAGAGGCCGATGTGCATGCATGTTCTGGGTTGTTAGCTACCTAGAGTGATTCTAGGATCAGATTAGCTAGCAGTTAGCGCATGACTGAGTTTATGGAGGCGTGAGTTAGTGGTGTGAGTGCATACGTGCACGTAGGTAGTGGGCGAGTGTGGCGTCCGGCTGCGTGCGTGGGTTAGCCTATTTAATCAGTGTTGTAAGCATGTTTAATTCCAACAGAATACAGAGAAGAAAAGCTTGGCTGTGTGAGGCAGTCCGAGGCCAAACTCTTGTGTGTTCTTGTTCGTGAATGAGTTGAGCGATTCAACTCCTTCATTTGGTATCAGATCCTTCCGCTCTCGGTTCCTGTGGTGATGGCTCCAGCGGGAGATGCCGCAGCCAAGGCGGAGCTGGAGAAGAAGATGGCGGAGGAGCCGTACACTCCACCAAGGGCAGCGCTCACCGACGGCGGTGGCGGCAGCGGTGGCGGCGAGCTTCGTGTCGTCGAGCGCGTGGTCCGGCAGAGCACGAGCATGGTGCAGGTGCCGATGCTCACCCGCACCAACTAGTCCGACTGGGCGCTCGTGGTGCAGGTGCAGTTGGAGGCGCAAGGATGGTGGGTGGCGATCGAGCCGGGCGTCTGCGAGTACCACGCCGACCGTGAGGCTCTCGGGGTCATCCTTCGAGGTGTGCCGCCGGAGATGCTGCGCACACTAGCGGTGAAGAAGACCGCGAAGGAAGCTTGGGACACCCTCAAAACTTTGAGGTTGGGTCCGAGCGCGTCCGTGAGGCAAGGGCGCAGAACCGCCGCACCGAGTTCGAGAACCTTCGTTTCAAGGACGGCGAGAAGGTGGAGCATTTCGCGATGCGTCTCACCGGCATCATGCACGAGCTGGAGGTCCTCGGAGATGGCGTCACCGAGCACAAGGCCTTGCTGAAATTCCTGCGCGTGGTGCCGCAGCGTTTCCGGCAGCTCGCCCACTCCATTCAGCAGCTCCTCGACCTGAAGACCATGACCGTTGAAGAGCTCACCGGGCGCTTCTTGGCTGTGGAGGAGAGCCTTGACGCTGATGAAGAAGAAGGTGGGCAGCACGGTGGCAATCAGCTGCTGCTCACGGAGGAGCAGTGGAGGGAGTGCAAGAAGAAGTACAACAACGGCAAGAAGAAGCTACGGTGCTTCCACTGCCAGGAACTCGGCCACTTCGCGTATGAGTGTCCGGAGAAGAAGAAGAAGAAGAAGAAGAAGAAGAAGAAGAAGAAGAAGAAGAAGAAGAAGAACGGCCGCGGAGAAGAGGAGGAGAAGGCGCTGCTCGCTGGTTACGACAGCGATGGCCCGGCACTTTTCTGAACCTGCGTACGAGTGAAGAATCAAGATTAGGGGGAAATTGTTGGCACTAATCTTGATTTAGTTATCTGCATGTCTGTTAGTTTCCTTCCGTCGTTGCATGTAGCTAGTTAGTTTCAGTCAGGTGTAGGTTCAGAATATGCATGCAGGAGGTGAGATGCTGAAGTGCCGCAAGAGGTGGCGCATGGTGAGATGCCGACAGTGGTGAGAGGCCGATGTGCATGCATGTTCTGGGTTGTTAGCTGCCTAGAGTGATTCTAGGATCAGATTAGCTAGCAGTTAGCGCATGACTGAGTTTATGGAGGCGTGAGTTAGTGGTGTGAGTGCATACGTGCACGTAGGTAGTGGGCGAGTGTGGCGTCCGGCTGCGTGCGTGGGTTAGCCTATTTAATCAGTGTTGTAAGCATGTTTAATTCCAACAGAATACAGAGAAGAAAAGCTTGGCTGTGTGAGGCAGTCCGAGGCCAAACTCTTGTGTGTTCTTGTTCGTGAATGAGTTGAGCGATTCAACTCCTACATTGGAGACCAGGGCGCTGCGCGCGCTTCGGGACGACGAGTGCGTCCCCGCCTGTGCTACGCCGCCCGTGTACTGCGTCGGGCCGATGGTCTCGTCAGGCGGCAGCGGAGATGGCGAGAAGAAGCAGCACGAGTGCCTGGGGTGGCTGGACGCGCAGCCGGAGAAGAGCGTCGTGTTCCTCTACTTCGGGAGAATGGGCACCTTCCCCAAGCGGCAGCTGGAGGAGATCGCCGTCGGGCTGGAGCGATCCGGGCAGAGGTTCCTATGGGTGGTGCAGACCCCGTGCGGCGATTCAAGCGGGCCGGACATGCTCGCCGGCGCGCCCACTGAGCCAGACCTCGCCGAGCTGCTGCCGGAGGGGTTCTTGGAGAGGACCGCCGGCAGGGGGCTGGTTGCCAGGTCGTGGGCGCCGCAGGCCGACGTGCTGCGCCACCGCGCGACGGGCGCCTTCGTGACGCACTGCGGGTGGAACTCGACGCTGGAGGCGATCGTGTCCGGGCTGCCGATGGTCTGCTGGCCGCTGTACGCGGAGCAGAGGCAGAACAAGGTGTTCGTCGTGGAGGAGATGGGCGCCGGCGTGGAGATGACCGGGTACGACGGGGAGATGGTGGACGCGGCGGAGGTGGAGGCGAAGGTGAGGCTCGTGATGGAGTCCGAGGGCGGGCGGGCGCTGCGGGAGCGGGCGATGGCGGCCAAGGAGAAGGCGCGCGAGGCGCTGAGCGAAGCCGGAGCGTCCAACACCGCTTTTGCCGAGTTTATGAGGAATTTTTAGAGTTTTGTGTTTAGGTTGACGCTAGTATAGCTTTGTGAGAATCGTGTTATGGAAACCTTTGTGCAACTTAACACAGACGTTGCCTCGTTGTTCATGGATATGTCGATTTACACTTTGCTTTAATTTTACGGTTTTGCTAAGTCTTAGCTAGTTGAGACATAGCTTATGTCTCAATCACATCCGTGACCGTCCGATCGTGTACTTTTGCTTTGCGATCGACCGAATCTGCTAACAAGAAAAACGATGACATCACATAACTGAGACATAAGTTACGTCTTAGCCAGCTGAGACATAGAGAGACCCGCATCTGATAGCAATCGAAGCAATCCATGTTTGGGATCTTAATTTTTGTTGTGTAACTGAACTAAAAATTTGAGAGATCTCTTGCACCGCTGCCAAGTAGGTGAGAATCGATCGACATTGCCGACGGCGGGTGGGGGGGGGGGGGGTGGTGTTTGCGAGACGTGGTAGGAACGATGCTCTACTCCAGCCTGGAGTGGGCGGAGGTAACGACGACAGGAGCGGCTCTACTCCGGCGAGATGATGCGGAGGAGGCATCACAGACCAAGGGTAGAGAGATGGCGAGATTGAGAGACTTGCTTTACCATTGATTGTTCGATGGATGTATGGAGCCTTCCCGAAGATGGTAGAGGAAGCTAGGGATTTCATGCCGACGATTCTAACGCCGGTGGGGGAGATTTGGTGGCGATTTTCCTGTGAGACACGGGGATTTTACCTACGAGGAGCTTATTGTGTTGATCGATATGATTCTGGTGATCATTTCGCTGCTCAGGTGACGGTAATGACGTCGGAGGTGATCTCTGTGAGCCGATAATGGCGGAGTCTGATGGCGTGTTGATCTTCGAATGATGAGGCTGGTATGGGAGATGGGGCCGATGTAGTAGACGGTATCGATATAATTAATGACAAACCTATGGACTAACTGTTGCACTAAGTTTTACTTGTAAGGTTGTCCAAAAGTAAATGCTTGAATACCATATATATGTTGGTTTCAAGGGTTGAAAGAACAAGTTTGTGTGATGACCAAGATGTTGAAGGTGCTATCAGAAGGATGGTCATGATAGTGTTGAACATATTTGCCAGTATGTCTGGAATCATAAGATGGTGGGAACATTCATGTGGATCGTAGGGCACACCAAGATATGAACTTTATGAAGAGGGAAGAAAATATACAAGGTAGATCAAAAGATAAAGTTCAAAGAGTGGATCAATATGAATAATACACAAAGCTTGTGCCATGTGGATCGTTTGATCTCATAGTAGTAAGCAATTCGTGAACTAACTCATGATCATTGTATGGGCCGTAATTTTGTGTGGGATTAGGCATATCAACATTCTCTCGTATATACTTTATGTATGCTGGATTCCGCGACGGACGAGGCCGGATATTCGACACCAAAGACCGACGAGGCTTTCGGATATTACCATGTGGTCACAGTTGCCACTCGTATATATTTGGAGAACATTCTAGGTTTCGGATGACGACCATCGTGCATGCGGGAGTAACCAGCAGATGTAAATAGCCGTGTCTTACGACACCTCGGCAACCTGCAACTACGCAATCTCCGATTAGGGTCAGATGCTTATCTAAACCGGAACATTTGCAATTATGGGAACCGATCATTCTAATTATGCAAAAGAATATTAATAAAACTGAGAATTTCCCTAATTGTGTGTCCTTTATTTTGCATATTGTATACTGGCACGCCCACAATATATTTGTATTCACCATTACGTCCCTAGGAAAACCCCTCTGGAGGAAACATTTCTTTTTCCCGAACAAAAAAAGTGTGCACATGTTTTAAGATACGTAATTATTTAAGAACATTTTTAAAACTTTGTAAACATTTTCTCGATACATGTGATTTTTTTTTTGAAATAGTAGGCATTCTTATATTCTATGAAATCCTAAAAATTCTTTATAATTATGTGTACTTTTTTTTGAAGTTCGTAAAATGATGGACATTTTTGGTGGATAGCGCAAGCATCATTTTGCCGTTTTTAATATATTTGAACTTTTTTATGTTAAAAAAGGTTTGTCTATATTAAATAATTATTCATATAAAACAAAGCATATAAAAATAAAGGGAAAGACTTGTTATCATCCGGGGGATTGTCGTCTCGCATCCTCCGCACGCGTTGCGCGCCACGCGTCCAGAGTCGTGGCAGAAGAAACGCACCCCACACTTTGGGCCCACCCCGTTGCTGCCTAGTGCCTACCGTCTTCCCCTCTCCTTATCCTTTGGGCTCTTCCTGTCCACTCGTTTTCTTCTTCCTTCTCTCACGTGAGCAAACAGCTCCTTCTCTCGCCCAACGCCGGTGCGCCTCTACAGCCTCTCTTCCGCTCGACCACCATACGCCAGCGCTTGCTCGCCTGCTCCACCACCAACGCGCCGCCCACTTCTCCCCCACCCAACGCGTCTCCTGCTGCTCCCCATCTTTTTCGATTGCGGTCATGGGGCCGATGTTGTCACCGGCGATGGAGGGTTGGCTGGTTGCTACTTGCTGCCGGCAGAGTCCAGCAGTGCTAGACCTGCTACCGTCGACGACGTCGTGGTCGCAGTTGCTGCATGGAGCATGCCGCGCTGCTGTCGTAGGTATTCGTCGGTGCTACCACCGATGCTACCGTCACTCCGTTAGCGGTGGCGATGCTACTAGCGCCGGCTGCCGGTGCTACGACAAGTAGGCAACATTGCTACATGGAGAAGACGGTGTTGCTGCCGTAGGTGTCCGTCGGTGCTACCCGTGACCACCGGCAGTGGTACCTTTCGCGGTGGCTGTGCTGCTGGAGCTATGACGAGTCGACGTTGCTACATGGAGCATGCGGTGCTGTTGACGTAGGTGTCCGTCGATGCTATCAGCGACCATCGCCTGTGTTGGGCGTTTGCTACGGACGCCCGCTGCCGGAGCTACGACGAGCAGGCAACGTTGCTACATGGAGCATTCGGCGCTGCTGCCGGTGTTCGTCGGTGCTACCAGCGACCATCACCTGTGCTACCTTCGGCAGTGGCGGTGCTACTGGCGCCCGATGTCTGAGCTACAACGAGCAGGCGATGTTGCTGCAATTGACGAGCAACGGTGCTACATGGACCTTGCGGCGATGCTACCGTAGGTGTTCGTCGGTGCTACCGTCAGCGGGCGGCGGTTGCTACCTGCGTCGGCTTCCGGTGGCGGCGAACTGCACCCGACGGGCGAAGCCATGCATCAAGGGATGGTGGTGTCGCCGGCGAAGGTCGACGGTGCAGCAAGCGCTTGGCCACGGTGAGTTCCGGCGGTGCTACAAGCCCGCGATCTCTCGTCGGAGCTCTATGCCGGTGCGTTGGCGGACGACGGTGCTGCAAGGGTTCCTGCGGTGCGGCAGACGAGGTCTCTCGCCGGAGGACGGCGCCTTCTCCGGCGACGGTTGGGAGCAATGGCATCTACTCCGGCGCCAGGGATGGGATAGGCTCTCGCGCGTGCATGGACGAGGGGATTTAATGTTTGTTTTCTTTTCAGCGAGGAAACAAAAGTTGCGTGCGATTTGTTCTGCGTTGACTGTGCGTAGCAACACGTGTCGCCCTCTGGACCCGGGGGATCGGGGGGAAAGATCCCCGGAGGACGCCTAGTCCTGTCCTAAAATAAATTCATGAAAAATGTAGCAAAACATTGAAAAAAAATACCTGGCCTCATATCCAGCTAGTAGGAGAGACCGCTACGAGGTGTGAGGACAACGACGAGCGAGCCTAATCAAAAAAGGCCCAGTCGCTTGCACGACTCCATCCAACATTGCTGCCGCCGCCGCCGGAAATATCTCCGTTGCTGCCGCCGCCGCCGCCGCGCAGCCATGCTCCGCCTCAGAAACTCCATCCTCACTCATCTCCTATCATCTTCCCCCGCGTCCCTCGTATCCCCTCTCCACCGACTCCTCTCCGCGGCCGCCCTCGCCGTTCCCCCAAGCCCTAGCTTCGCCGTCAAGGAGTACCTCGTTGACACCTGCGGCCTTACCCGAGCTCAAGCCCTCAAGGCATCCACGAAGATCTCCCACGTCAAGTCCCCATCCAGGCCCGATGCTGTGCGCGCCTTCCTCGCCGACCTCGGCCTCTCCAACGCCGACGTCGCCGCCGTCGTCGCAAGGGACCCCAAGATCCTCTGCAGCGGCGTGGAGAGAACCCTGCACCCCGTCGTCATCGAGCTCAGCGGCCTGAGCTTATCGCGTTCTGAGGTCGCCCGCCTTGTCTCGCTCATCCCCGAGAGATTCCGCTCTCGAACCGTCGTCTCCAAGCTGCAGTACTGCCTGAATCTCTGCGGCTCCTCCGAGAAGCTCCTCCGGGCTCTCAATCTCAGCTCCAATCTCCTCTCAAGCAGCCTCGAGAAGGTGGTCAAGCCCAATGTTGCGTTCCTGCAGGAGTGCGGGCTAGGTGCTTGCGAGATTGCCTCACTGTGCAGCTCTTCGCGATGGATACTTTCGAGGAAACCAGATCATGTCTGGGCAATGGTGGCGCGCGCGGAAGCTTTAGGTGTGCTCCGCGGCTCTGGAATGTTCAGGGAAGCGCTGGTGGCTGTCGCATGCCTCAGCGAGAAGAAGGTTCATCAAAGTGGAGTACTTGAAGAACATACTCAAGTGGTCGGATGCTGAGGTGGGCATTGCTGTTTGTAAGGCTCCAATGTTGCTGGCGAGGTCTAACGACGCTCTGCAGAGAAAATCAGAGTTCCTTATCTCTGAGGTGGGGTTAGAACCGGTGTACATTGCTCATCGGCCAGCACTGCTCTCTTATAGCCTGGAGGCCCGGATCAAACCCCGGTACTATGTCCTGAAGTTACTTAAGGAAAAAGGGTTACTACATCAAGACCGAGACTACTTTAATACAGTCAACATCAGCGAGAAGGTATTCATGGTGAGGTTCATATGCCCTCACAAGGAAGCAGCACCGCACCTTGCTAAAAACTATGCAGCAGCCTGCAGAGGGGAACTGCCTACTAGATTCAGATTTACATGAACCAAGAGGGGGTATGAAAACCAGCAACTGCTTATGCCACAACAATTTTTCATTCTACGTATTAGGCTGACAATTCCTGATTCGGTGTTCTTTGCCTAACTAAGTGGTGGATGTCTGTTATAGTATGTATGTTAGATGCATCTTGATAGGGTGTTGCCAATCCAGGATGAAAACCAGCAACTGCTTATGCCACAACAATTTTTCATTCTACGTATTAGGCTGACAATTCCTGATTCGCCTAGCTAAGTGGTGGATGTCTGTTATAGTATGTGTGTTAGATGCATCTTGATAGGGTGTTGCCAATCCAGGATGAAATTTATGTGTTCATTACATCATTCAGTAGAGAAGAAAGCATCACACTGCTATCTTGTCCGTCCTCATGTTATATTGACACACATATTGGAACTACGAGAGTAAGATCACATATGAGGGCATTCTGCAAATTCTTTCATGTTTCAGTGAGTATTATATCGGAACACTATATCTTTATGTTTTCAAAAAGCCATTGCAGTTTTCAGTGCAAACTTCAGTGTACCGTTTCCATGAAAGAAGGTTCTCTCATTTTGAGATGATATACAGTCTCAATATTTTTTCTGGACTGATTTTTTCACGGGAATAAATTTGTATCTGTTGAATATCACAATGTGTTGATCACTCCAAGGGTGCAGTTTTGATCTAGTACGTTGGTCGCTTGCTTTATTTTTCCTGCAATAACTTTGTTTACAAGATATTAACTGCTGTGAAAGTGGGTCATTATTTGCTAGTTATCTTTATCGGTTTTTTTGTTTATTTTTCTCTTGTATTGTATGGCCTCCCCATGCACTATGTCTCAAAACTGAATAGTGCAGTAGTTGGCCAGTAGCATTTTTGGTTGACGGCACCCATGCCTACCTAACAAATAGTTCGAAGGCGCTGCTATTGGTACTGGAGAGAGAAGTTGATGCTTTTTATGGTATGGTTCTGAAAAGCAGAGGACATTTCATGCATAAAGGAACTTATTAAGGTGAAATTAAAAAGGGTTATGGTATTACCATGTAAGCTTTACCGTACTTTTTAGCTAATTTGATTCCACATTCGCACTGTCTATCTGTATGGATGCTCGAACATAGTCTCTTTCCCGTTTTGTTACCGGATGCATATGTGTAATATTATGTTCAGTTTCAGATGATAGATCTCTCATTACCTGCTACGTAGGGTTTACCCCAGACCGCATCCGCATATGAAGGTAATGATCCAATAAGTGTTCGTGCAACTGTCCCTACCGAGCTTCTATGTGTAAGTTTGAGTTTTCTTTTCTGATGATACATGGAGACTGTTGTTGATGTGGAAGGAAGTGTGCAGGAAGATAATTTTTAGGCTGAGCAGCAAGCTTTTGTCTCAACTGAATGTGGAAAAAGTCTCAGGATGTGCTCTCTTCTGCTTGCCGATGAAACAATCTTACTCCGAGTATTTCTTTGGATGCTCTCTTCTGCGTGTTTTATTAAATTCAGGAGCTGTGGTTTAATAGAAGATGTGTTTCCTGGACCTATGTATCCTTTTCTTACTGAAGTTGGTGTTGCGATTCTTTTTAACAAATGTTAACATACAAAGTCTTGGCATATCTTTCTTTAGGATAGTAGCTCTTATGCTCCATACTTTATATCTGCCTTTTTAGAAGCTCTTCTATAATTACTTTAGTTGTGTTGGCTACAACATATTCAGAAGGCATGTATGCTGGAATTTGAGGAAAAGGAACCCATATGTCAAAAGAGTTTTGCCTTCTCCGCATCACTAGACCAAATTTTCCCTTTGATGATTTTTGCTTTCACAGATGCGGAAAGATCTTGAATTGGCCATTTTTTGCCCTCCAAAACTAAAACCCATGGCATCCCGAAAACAATGGTCTCCTTCTATCTACAATTAATCAACAAAAATACAAACATTCAGTACAATCCCACATAAAGTTGTTAATATGTACAAGTTTGTAGCTAGAAGGAGTACCACGATTTAGCAAATTAGTACTCCCTCCGTATAAAAATATAAGATGTCTTATCATTTTTGGACCCACGTGTATCTATACATGTTCATGTATAAGATTAATGTGATACACTATCCTCGTCTGAATATGCATGCGCATAGACAAAAAATATCCTTAGATATGGGAGAGCTTAGTAAGAAATATCCACAAATATATCCCCTCTATTAAATATTATGTGAAAACACCTTCGCTATAAGTAAAGAAAAGAATCCTACCTGTCCGTCACGGGCAGCAAGCTGAGTACGTACTACAATACATATATATGATCTTGATTCTTACAGTGGATAAGTATTTGTTAAAATGATATTAGTTTTGTCAATGCCAGTTATTGTGAAAAGGGACATCAATGAAATAGTCGACATCAATAAACACAAGGGAGAATGCAATTTATATTCGTTTGAGAGATTTCTCCACTTATCATGAATGTGTAAACAACCCATGTTAGTGGTGGAGATACGTCCATTTATTTTATTTGTAATGAGAAATAAAAATGAATATATAATTCTATGAACGAACATATATTGTAAATACAAAACAATGTACCTTGCATATAGGGTACTTGACATAGTGCCGTAGTGGAGGAAGGGGGAGAGGGGGCAATTGCCCCTAATCCCAAGTTGGAATCTAAAATTTGCATTTGATACCAAAGTCCAATAATATATCAATTTGACGGTGTAAGAAAAGATCTAATAATCTCGCAAAGTGCTCTTGATGAGTGAGCTTAGGCTGAGAGGGTGTTGTCTTTGTTGCCTTGGTCGCCTTGCTGATCTTGTGTTTGTTGCTGGTGTAATCTATATAGTGATATGCCTACGTCGTGCAGTTTTTCCTTTTCTTTCGGCCGGAGGCCTTCTGTAAGACAGTAGCCATTCTTTGGCTTTTCATTTCTTCTATCTATTAATACATGCAGTGCTCCTGCATGTTTTTTTAAAAAAGGCTGAGAGTCTATATAAGTCCACCGTCCAACTTAGAAATTTTCTATTCTATTTCAAAGGGGAAATTAGTATCCCTATAACTAATCAAACATACCTAAAAAAAAAAAAATCAAACATACCTAAAATCTGTGCTTGAATCCAAAAAGGAGAAAACTACAAGGCATATTTAATACTGGCATTGATCTTCTATTAAAAGTATACACTTATCTTGGCAGTAAGATCTGAAATTTGTGGCTAGTAGTTAAGAAGAGGCTCATGTTGGGATAAGCAGGATATACCATATATCATGATTTATATTCAAAAGATAACGTTTAGGACTTGGCTTCGTAATTGAATTGGACAACTCCATGGGAATATCTTCAACGTATTTGACAAGAGGATCATGCCGGATTTAAGTAGAAAATACCATATGCCATGATTTATATTCAAAAGATAACGTTTAGGACTTGAACTCGCTGATTCAATTGGCAAAGGTCCTCGAAGACATTGTTTTTTTTTTGGAGAAACATGGCTAAAATTGGGTGTGCCAAACTAGGAGGAGAAAACACCAAAAAAATCCTATTGTTGCCAATAAAAGTTTTAGATCCAAATATATTGCTAGTCTAAGAACTGTTGATGAATGAATTGTTGGTGATTATGATGCCAAGGTAGATGTTATCTTGCAATCATTCAAGGAAAGAACTGGTTGTGTACTGATAAACCAACTATGTTTTTTCTGGCTGAATTACCTTAGGGGAAGCCTCTACGGTGTATATTTTATATTAATATGATGAAAGCACCTTTAGAGTTTGATCCATCCAAATCCAAATATTGATTTTTATAGCCACGGGAACTATTCTCCAAAGAGGAGATTGATGACATCACTAGTGGGAAAAGGCCTTTCTGTGGCGCACCTTTTTGGGATTCTGTGGCGCACCCGCCAAATTGCTGGGTGCGCCACAAAATTCTCGCCACAAAAAGGTGATTCAAAAGTTTCAAAAGGAGATTCAAAAGTTTCAAAAGATCCAAAAAAAAGTTTCAAAGGAGATTCAAAAGTTTCAAAAGATGCAAAAAAATTCAAAAAAATTCAAAAAACTTTAAAAAAATCAAAAAAATCTAAAAAGTCAAAAAAGTCAACAATCTTCTTTGTTATACATTTATGTGTCTTTTTTGGACTTCTTGAATTTTTTGATTTTTTTTATTTTGCTGCGAAAAATCGTCTGTTTGAAATAACTATTTTTTCTTTTGAAATTTGAATAATTTGTGAATTGCTGACCGGGTAAACCCGGGTGGATTCGAACTCGGGTTTTTTTCTCTAGTTTTTTTTGGCATATAAAACGCGTTATTTCGACGTCGTATGCAAAAGTTATGGCCGTTACAATATTGTTTTTTTCATTTGTTGCAGAAAAGGTCAAAATTCATATTTCAAAATTTCTATACCTACTAGACACTCATACCTAACTACATGTCAAATGATTTTATTTATTGAAATTTTTATCATTTCCCTTGACTTCCTGCAAGACTAAAAAGGCGATCGACGGGGGGGGGGGGGGGGGGGGGGGGGAGGGTGTGGGATTTGGAAAAAAAATCTGTGGCGCACAGAATTCTCACATTTCTGTGGCGCACCAAGCCCGGTGCTTGGTGCGTGATGCCCAAAAGTATAGGGGATCGCTGAAATCTTCGTTGGGAAATATTACCCAAATTTATAGTTCGACACGATGGGAACACAAGAATATCAATAAGACTTTGGCAATTGAGGCGTCACTCTCAACCACACCTGTATATCAATGAACTTGCAGCAGTAGTTATGGCAGTAGTATGATTCAAGTAACAAGTAGAACAGCAGCAGTAAACAAGTGTTTCCCAGTTTTCACCGGAAAAGTGAAAGTGCAACTCAGAGGATTAAAACGTAGGCATGAGGTGACAGCGGGGTGTTGCATGAATAAGATTGATCATATAATAATATAAGCTAGCCATGGGATGTATCTCTAACTCCGATATATGTAGGTATGTGTTCCATAATTAGTTGTGCGTACTAACCAAGAGAATTTGCACAACATCTATTGTCCTACCCGCCCATTTCACCGGGGCCAACTTGGAACTACAGGTAATTAAGGTCTACCCTTTCGAATAGACCGGAACAATGCATTAACACTTCATGAACACATAGAATCCTCAAACTAAAACATCTCCCCCTTGTTTTCCCTATATGTCACTTTTAGGGTTCGCAGGTTCAACATAATAGCAGGTGATACACTTTGCAGATAAATACCAAACTCAAATATATGATGAGGCAATATAAGTTCAGTACTGAAATCATGCCACTCGGGCCCTAGTAGCAAGCATTAAACATAGCATAAGTGCATCAACACAATACAAAAGTATCCTCAAGATAAACCCCTAAAATCTCGAACAACGGGTAGCATTACATGATCAATCTCATCCAATCCCCATCCACCTCACATGCCTACAGCGGACTACTCACACATGGTGATGGAGAGGAGCTCATGGTCGATGGAGATGAAGGCGGTGAAGATGGCGGTGAAGACGGCCTCCGGATCCCTCCACCGGAGGAGAAATCCTGGATCAATCTGTCCCCGAAACGAAGATCGTGGTGGCGGCGGCGGTGTGTTTCGCGAAAGCTCCTCTCCTCCTAGGTCACGTTTTTTCTATATATGAGGGGTACGTCGAAGACCGAAGGCGAGGCGGTGCCCGAGGCCCATTTGGGTGGGCCCACGCGGCCAGGTACAGGGGCCGCGTGGGGCACCCCCTTTTGGCCCTCCGGCACTCCCTCGTGTCCATCCTTTGCACGTTGTCCTCCTTTTCCATAGAAAATGACGTGGTATTTTTCCCCGATTTTATTTCCTGCAAAAATAGCCAGAAAAGAGACTTTGCTAAAAACAGCGTCAGATTCAGCAGTTTTATTCAAATATGGGAAGATTCCGGAGCAAATTATGAAGCAAAGTGCTTGGAAAAGTAGATGCATTTTGGATGCATCAACTCCCCCAAGCTTAGCTCGTTGTTTGTCCTCGAACAACTCAAACGTAGTGCAGAAGCGATGAAAAGACTTTGACAAGAACTTTGCTTTGCATATGTAACACCGTTTAATACCAACAAGCATTCAATTCATAACTTCAGTAACAAATAATCAAGATGCTAGCAAAGGTATATCTAATCAATGTTAAAGCATTTATATTTGCTGCAAGAGAAATAACATGTAATGTCAATACTTGGATGAGTTTGCTCAACTGTAGAAATAAACAAAGGTTTTTGCATCGCTATTGATTGAATCATGTCAAGATTTTTGAGATCTTTTGATTCTTCTTTTGTTGACTAGTGAAATCATTGTGCTTACAACCTTGCTCTTTTTTAACAAACCATTTGTGTTCCCTATTATGACCATATGCTTGACCAACTCATGGTTGAAAACCTCATGCCCCGTGAATACGAGTACCTACACCATGACTACTCAACTCGGGCCACTAAGCAAGTTTGAATTTTTCAGTCATTGCAAGTAATAAAAGCGTCATCAAGAGCGTCAACTGGGGTACCTCTTGTCCCAGGACCTGGACAAGCCCATGTCCCAACAACAAGACAAACAGACAATGAACAATCTCAGCACTCTTTTATTTACTATTTGTGTAGCTTTTTATTATGATGTGCGTCATAGAATGTTCACTATGGTGCGCTGCAAATTTCCACCATGAATGATGCATGGCTTAGGTTGGCGGCCCAGGCGTCTCTCTAGCCAATTATTCCACTCATCAAACTTACTAAGTTTCCTCCTTTATTTCGCAATGATAGCATCCATAGACCAAAGCACATGATATCAACTAAATATAATTTAGTGCAATGTTGAAAGCTTTCCATGTGTCAGCACATTTCAGCTAGTTCCCAACCACTAAGCCTGTCAAGCATATGACTTCATGTTTAACATTTGAAAAACTCTTTTACTCTTTGGTTGGCAAGTTTAGCAAGCACAATGGGATGCGTAGACCTTTGTTTAGAGCCACAATTATTCAACCACAGCCAAGTATTGTCACTAAATAATATCTCACTTGCATCATCATATAACATACTAGAACATGGAGAAGATAAACATTTGCTACCACTTCCCTAGATGTTAAAGAAACCATGATGTGCTCACTTGCTGTTATTAAAAAGTCTACATAAGCACGGCAAAGGTGTCATACCTTTCATCCACTTCATGCACATCAACTTATCATCGTTGTTCTCCTCTCCCAACTTGAACTGCGCAATAAAACTCAAATCTGCCATAAAATGTCACTGCATACAGTACTGTTTTTACCCTACCTAAACACCTCAGAAAAATTTAAATTACAGGTGTGTGGGTTCATGATATGTTGCAGCAGTGGTTAAAATTTTAGCTCAATCGGAGTTACAGAATAAATGAAAAATGAAACAGTGAGCAGATTTCAGCAATTTCAGCACTTCTGTTTTTGCGTTTGTTTCAAGAAAACGAAAATATTTTTGTTCTTTTTGGTTTTTAGATGCATAAGATAAATGACCAGAAGCAAATAACCAAAAGAAACAAATGAAATCTTTTTCAGAATAAGAAACTAAACACAAATGCAAGTGATATAAAACAACGAATGGAGAGGAAGAGAAGCACTCCCCCAAGCTTGCGATCAAGCTAGTATCCTGGATAGTGGCCGTATCCACCACTTCCACTTCCAGGGTAGTACCATATGGGTATCCTTGCATGCCTGGGTATGGTGGCATCTCTTGAGGTTGGTAGCCTTGTACCTCTGGAGCTTGTGGCTCCTCTTGAGGCGGGCCTCTCTACCTTCCACTTTCCGGTACTCCTGTCAAAAAGGTCAGTACAGGGGAGCCTAATGGGCACTCGCTGCCCATTAGTGCTCAAATATGTATAAAATAATCCTCCCCATACTTCACACTTATTCCATGCGAGTAGTCAAAGTAAAATCAAGTAAATTTGACCTTCCCACACGAGTACCCATGTTATCATCATATCCTCTCTCATTTTTAATGTACTTATACACTAAAGTAGCAATAGCACCAGCATAAATAGGGGTTTCATCGGTGATATTCCTACTCACAGCGGTGTGCAATGATCTAGCAAGAATAACTCCCAAGTTGTACCCACACGGTGTGTTTTCTTTTGCACATTTTAGTAGATAAACAATCGGTCCAGTGCAAGCAGAATTGTTGTCCCTAGCAAGAAATCCTCTTGCGAGAAACAACGCAAAGTACCTCAAACTTGGGTGCTGTATATGAGTAAATTTTCCCCTATTCAACCTATCATGAGAGCTAACAGTGATAGAGTGCCAAAATGCAACAAGTTCAGGTTTAGAATCAGCACCGGTTTCATCCCAACTCCCCGTGGTTGCCACACCAATGGCATTGCAAAATTCCTCTAGAGACATAATGAGACGCTCCCCTCTCATAGTAAATTTGCAAACAAAGGTAGGAGGGGGTGCCTTACTTTTCTTACTACGTCTGTGGAGCTCAGGACCCTCAAATCTGAATGTAGAGAGGAATTCTCGCGAGAGTTCCTCGTATGTATCTTGTGGGTTTTGAGTAAACCGAAGTAGCCAGTTGCAGCAGCGAAGATGTTGAAGTCCTCTTGAATCCCCCACTGTTCAAGAACATGGGGATCTTGCCATCTTGTTGCGTGTATCTTCAACTTCTCTCCCAAAGTATGCGGAATCCTCCCAAAGATGTTGGTCATCAAGGTTGAGGGAGACTTTGCATGCACTTCTTCTTGGTCTTGAGCTCATCCCTATCAATGCCTTGCCCTTGTTGAACATGGTACCTTGCTGCCCATAAACAATATTCATCAAAAATCAAGATGCAACACTCTAAAACAACATTGAGCCATCCATAACTAGTCTCCACATCAATATCATGCATCAATATCAACTAGAAAACTTAAATCTATGGATTTCCCAAGCATAATAGGTGACACCAAGTGCAGCAAAATACTTCATACATGATGCATAAGAACAAAAATAATTGGATGGGTGGAGGAGTCACATACCAATGAGCAATCCCACCAAACAGATTTGAAAAATCTGCCCTAAACTTGGAGATCCAAGGATAGCAGGAAAGGAGCACGGGAAAATTTGGGAAAATACCTGGAGCTGTTTTTCTGTCGAGGGGAAGGAGATGAGCACAGACCCCTCACCTAACTCCCTCTGTGGGCCAAAACAGTGGGTCCCACGCGGCCAGGTACAGTGGCCGCGTGGGACACCCTATTCTGGGCCCTGGTGGCCCTCTGGTGTCCCCCTTTTGGCTGTTAGTTCCTCTGGTATAATAACTTACCTCCTAATTTTTCTGGAATTTTTCGAGAAAATTTTCTGAACAGAATTTTTCAAACTACAGTTTCTGGAATTTCTGAACTTTGAAATAATTATGTCTAGACAAAAACTCAAAAACTCTAAATAAATAGAATTAAAATGCAATGTAAATTTGTGGGAATCAAGTTTGTATCATTTTCACATTAGTAATGAGGTTGATCAAGTCTCATTAATAATATGTAAAAGATATAACAAATGATTCTTTTATTCATAAGATAAAGAAAGATTTCAAACACCTCATATTTGATTGGAATAGTTCCAACCATCATGATAGCATATTTTGGTTCAGGAGGTGGTAATGGAATTTCAAAGCTTCCAACAATAAGAGTATTTCTTTTAATGGAATTCACACTTTGGCTTACCATTGTAAAAGCTTTCTTCTTGGGGAAATAAATAGTATGCTCATTTCCTTGACATTGAATGTCACTTTGCTTTCAGTGCAATTTATCACAGCTCCTGCAGTGTTTAAAAAGGGTCTTCCAAGATAATAGATAGATTATCATCCTCAGGCATTTCTAATATAACAAAGTCTGTAGGAATTAACACATTAGCAATAGAGATAGGAACATCCTCACATATTCCAATAGGCACAGCAGTTGATTTATCAGCCATTTGTAATGAAACTTCAGTTGGAACCAATTTGTTTAGGTTAAGTTTCTTATATAAAGAGAAAGGCATAACACTCACACCAGCTCCTAAATCACATAGTGCATATTTCACATAAGTTTCTTTAATATGACAAGGAATAGTTGGTATACCAGGATCTCCACGCTTTTCAGGCATTTTCCCTTTAAAGGAATAATCAGCAAGCATAGCAGTAATTGCATCAGTAGGAATCTTTCTTTTATTAGTGACAATATCTTTCATGTATTTTGAATATGGAGGAATTTTCATAGCATCAACAAGAGGAATTTGCAAATATAAGATTTAATCAACTCATAGAATTTATCAAATCTAGCATCAACAAGAGGAATTTTCAGAATCTTCATCATCTTGGTTCTCATTGGGAGATTTTCCTGCAGAAAGTTTCTTCTTTCGAGTCCCTTGCACTTTCCTCTTGGGATGGTCTTCAGGATAGTCAGGATCCTGCGTACTTGCACCTCCCCTAGTATTAACTCCACAAACCTGTTCCTTCACAATAAGACTTTCATACAATTGATTTTGAAGAGAAATCATTTGTTCAACTTGATTATTCATCATCTCACAATGTTTAACAATTCTTTTTACCTCTACCACATTAGCATGTAAACTTTCACGAAGAGATTTAATTTTGTGAGAATTCTCCATAATCATCATTCTAATATTATGCTCCTCAGGATTGTGACGATAAGCAAAATCATTCATATAAGATACCTCAATAGGAGATGTTACCTTTTCATTACCTTTCGTGGGGCTAATAGCATTGACTTGAATTGGAAAACATGGTTGATCATCAGAAAGTTTGACACCCATTTCAGATAATTCCTTAAGATGAGAGGTCTTAATTCCCTTCTCTTTAATTGCTTCTGAAGCTTCTTTCATTGTCTCTTCATCTAATTTGAGCATGCCTCCTTTCTTCTCTGGAAATATCTCTTCAATATTCCAATCTTCCAAATTTCTTGAGATAGTTTCCAATAGCTCAGTTGCTTCCTCAACGGTCATTTCCCTGAAAACATTACCTGCAATACCATCAAGATAGCCTCTAGTGTTTTTAGTTAGTCCATTGTAGAATATATCAAGTAATTCATTATTCTAGAAGCCATGGGTAGGACATTTACTAACCAACTTACTATACCTCCCCCAAGTTTGGGGTAAATCCTCCTTCTCGTCCTGTGAAAATTTGCTAATCTCAATAGTTAGGCCCTGAATCTTATCAGCAGGGAAATATTTATTATAGAATACCTGCAAACATTCTTCCATGCTAGTAATACATCCAGGTTCTAAACGATTATACCAAGTTTTAGCACTTCTTTCCAAAGTAAAAGGAAACAACTTTAACAAATAGTAGCGTTGGTTAATTTCATCTTTCCCAAATAACACAGATAAGTCATGCAAAACAGCAATGTGTTCAAAAGGAAACTCATCCTCTCTCCCATAAAACTTATACTTCTCAGCCTTTTCAATAATTTTAGGATCAACATTAAACTCATAATCTTTATCTTTAATTTTAATAGCTGGAGCATTCATTTTCTCAGTAACAGGGAAAAAGCATCAAGAGGAGAATTCTTATAGCTATCAAGTTAATCCAATTTATCAAAACCCGAACCCAAAAAAGCCATAGAAAATGCAGCCTCTTCCTTAGAGGAAGTTTCCATATCATCATCACAATATTCATTATCTTCCAGCTCAGATTCCACATTTTCAATAATAGGAGATTCAAGATTTTCAGGTGTTTCAGTCATCTCAGATGTTTCAGATGTTTTGGGTATTTCAGGTGTCACTTCTTTGTCTATGCTACTGCATATTAAATCACTTTCATTACTAGTAGACATTTTAGACAAAGGTGAACTAGATAAAACTCTTCCTTTCTTCTTAGGAGCAACATCAGAAGCAACATTAGGTGAAAAGTTTGGCCTACTTGGCAAATCCGTACCTCTGTGAGTAGTTGAAGGCCTCACTTCCTTCGGAGTAATCTTTTCCTTACCCATGGTTAGGAACAAGAAAATACAGCAAATAATATGATAACAAGTTGTCTTACCGATAAAGCTAGGTTCCCCGGCAACGGCGCCAGAAAACGTCTTGATGCCCACAAGTATAGGGATCGCTGAAGTCTTCGTTGGGAAGTATTACCCAAATTTATAGTTCGACACAATGGGAACACAAGAATATCAATAAGACCTTGGCAATTGAGGCGTCACTCTCAACCACACCTGTATATCAATGAACTTGCATCAGTAGTTATGGCAATAGTATGATTCAAGTAACAAGTGGAACAACGGCAGTGAACAAGTATTTCCCAGTTTTCACCAGAAAAGTGAAAGCGCAACTCAGAGGATTAAAACGTAGGCATGAGGTGACAGCGGGTGTTGCATGAATAAGATTGATCATATAATAATATAAAGCTAGCCATGGGATGTATCTCTAACTCCGATATATGTAGGTATGTGTTCCATAATTAGTTGTGCGTACTAACCAAGAGAATTTACACATCATCTATTGTCCTACCCGCCCATTTCACCGGGGCCAACTTGGAACTACGGGTAATTAAGGTCTACCCTTTCGAATAGACCGGAACAATGCATTAACACTTCATGAACACATAGAATCCTCAAACTAAAATATCTCCCCCTTGTTTTCCCTATATGTCACTTTTAGGGTTCGCGGGTTCAACATAATAGCATGTGATACACTTTGCAGATAAGTACCAAACTCAAATATATGATGAGGCAATATAAGTTCAGTACTGAAATCATGCCACTCGGGCCCTAGTAGCAAGCATTAAACATAGCATAAGTGCATCAACACAATACAAAAGTATCCTCAAGATAAACCCTAAAATCTCGGACAACGGGTAGCATTACATGATCAATCTCATCCAATCCCCATCCACCTCACGTGCCTACAGCGGACTACTCACGCATGATGATGGAGAGGGAGCTCATGGTCGATGGAGATGAAGGCGGTGAAGATGGCGGTGAAGACGACCTCCGGATCCCTCCACCGGAGGAGAAATCCTGGATCAATCTGTCTCCGAAACGAAGAACGTGGTGGCGGCGGCGGTGTGTTTCGCCAAAGCTCCTCTCCTCCTAGGGCACGCAGTTTTTTTCACTATATGAAGGGGTACGTCGAAGACCGAAGGCGAGGCGGTGCTCGAGGCCCATTTGGGGTGGGCCCACGCGGCCAGTACAGGGGCCGCATGGGGCACCCCCTTTTGGCCCTCGGCACTCCCTCGTGTCCATCCTTTGCACGATGTCCTCCTTTTCCATAGAAAATGACGTGGTATTTTTCCCCGATTTTATTTCCTGCAAAATTGGCCAGAAAAGAGATTTTGCTAAAAACAGCGTCAGATTCAGCAGTTTTATTCAAATATGGGAAGATTCCGGAGCAAATTATGAAGCAAAGTGCTTGGAAAGTAGATGCATTTTGGATGCATCAGTGCGCCACAAAAAATATTTCTGTGGCGCACCAATTAAGGGTGCGCCACAGAATGTCAACCTACCTATAAGGGTTTTGCTACTAGTGCATTGTCAAGAATATGCACTCTAACAAATCACATGGTCCATATGGGTTTAATGGCGCTTTTTCTGAAAAAAGTATCGGAACATTCAAGGAACAATTATATAAGCTTTGTGTTGATTTCTATGATTATTATATTGCTATTATTCCAAAGATAGGTTGACCACAAACTTTGAATGATTACAGACCATATATTTATCGGAAATGAGTAGTTATCTCCCGGTGAATATTTATTCAGTATTGCCCTGAAATTCCTCAATAAACTTCTAGCCAAGAAGATGCAAAAAGTGATTATTCTTGCTATTCGTAAAAACCAGTATAGATTTATTAAGAACGAGACTATTCATGATAGCTTAGCCCGGGCATTTAAATATACTCACATTCTTAAGCTTGATTTTGAGACAGATTTTGATAAGGTGGAATACACTGCTATCTTTCTTATATACTCACATATGGGATTTGGTGATAAATGGCTGAGTTGGATCAAATGCATACTTTTGTCTACTTCTACGGTTCTTATTGTTGATGTTGTTCTTGGCAAGAAGATTAATTGCAAATGAGGAGTTAGACAAGAAGACCCGACCCTTATCACCTATTTTCTTTTGTTTCCACTGATGAATTACTCTGCTAATATATCATTAATGATGGCTTGCAATCTGGTAAGCTTGATTTGCCACTTGATTTCTCTTTTGGTTGGACTACCCAATAATCCAATATGTTGATCATGCCGGTATGTGCCACCCAGTTAGCCAGGCATAAAGTACTCCCGGGAAAGTTCTCTGCTTCTACCGCTTCAAGATAATATCTTGTACAAGTACAAGTAAGTAAATGTAGTTATATATTACAAACTTTGACCATGATTCCCCCTGATGTTTTAGAAACAATTATTGAAGAGATCTATTAATCTTTTATGGTAAAATATTTTAATTCGATCAACTTTTGGCTTGCGTGTAACTTAAATTTCTATTGCTATATCGACGAACGAGCTTACATTACATCTTACTAGTCCAATCTTCTTTAATGTCGTGAGATATTATCTTTCACTTAAATATACGTTTAATGTGCACACATTAGGTAAGATTAAGCCACCAGTCCGTATAACAAACAACGGATCCACGTTATTGTTTAATTTGACACACTCGTAGGTGTGTGCATCAGTTATACTTCGGTTTATGCGAAAAACAAATGACTATTTGTATTGACTAATCAGTGAATGCATAACGACCGAATGGATGTACCACCAATCATTCACCTTCAATGTATCGGAACACATAAGAGTATTACGACGCGTAAAACAAACACAATCCATGTGGACTAAACATGTAATGGTGCGTCTGCCCCACTCGTCGGGACACACAACATAACTAGAGGAGGGGGCGCGCGGGGGTGGGGGTGCCCAAGGAAGGACTGTTTCTATACGGTCGATATTGGGGAAAACGATGTACGATTTTAACTCTCACTATTCCAACACGCTCCCATCATATTGTCAGGTATGCGGGTGGGATGTCGCGCAGACCTGGCTATCCTCTTGCTCAAGCCGTACCTAAACGCAACATTATTCACATTGCTCATGTCTCACAAGAGGGTACATCATGTCTCCACGCTCGTGCTCTATGCATCATGACTCGTGACGACCATGAGGCGGGGCCCATCGTCTCTCACTCCCCTCCTTTGTCACCTCCCATATGGTCCTCCTTCTGCATATACTCTTCAAAACTATGACATCCATGGAGTGTCGACAAAAATGGAAGAAATGCGGCCAAACTTTTGTTGAGGAAGGAACGAATCAAACAATTCAGTTGCCATTGAGTTTCCGTAATTGCCTCTTCATAAAATAAATAATAGTGGTTTGGATTTGTGAAAACATTTTTGTTACCTAATCCTGTTTTTGCTTGCCAAGCCCAATCAGAGTTTTATTTTATTACACAGTTACTTTAGGTCATGAAAGTTTAGTTGAAATTATTTTTCTTTAGAAATGGGCGTCAGGTCTTTCCATCAAAATGATCACACAGCATTGCAAAACTATGTATCCTAGCAGGCTAGCACCGGCCGCTGGCTTTGGAGACGTTCGGTCAGGTTTGGTTGCGAGTAATTTCTAGGAAGCAACGCACCTTCCACATAAGTGTAGGCACACGAGCATGGCCATTGTCCCCGTTTCCATTCTCGGCAATGAAAGTGACTATTAGGGATAGTAAAACTGAGACATCTAGGAGACTAACCACGCCATTAGCGTTTGTGACCGTCGAATCACATGCTGTGAAAGTTTCTGGCCGTCCGATTTGCTTCATTAGCGTAGTGGGCCGATTATCCCTGAGGGAGGCTGCTCTGGACATCAAATCGGCCTTCTGTGGTGCTTTGGGCCGACTGAATCATACAAAGGCCCAGCAACAAAACTGGTTACGCTCGGGCTGTAAAAAAATCAGTCAACACACGCGAGCGGAGGAAGAAGAGAACGGAATCGCCGAGGGACCCAGCGGCTCGGCCGCACGCGAGCAGACGCGATCGATCGATCCACCGCGAGGGAGCCCTGCTGCCCAGCCGCGCGCGACCCGCCACATGCGTGGATCCAGTCCAAATCGCGCAGGTCCATGCGATTGGAGGCTCATCAGGTGGTATTGCAGCTAGCTTAATTTCCCTAATTGATGGCGATGAATGATGCGTCGCTTGTGATCGCTCTTCATGCCTTTTAATTTTCAGTTCGTGCTAATGGCAGCCATCATGGCCAAATCGCGGGTCGGTCAATGAAGAATGTCATCCAGAGCCGACGCGGCCTTTGGCAGCTAATGCGCCAGCGAGATGCGAAGCATCGGCATCGCTGCCTTGAAGCCGGAGTAAATTTTCAGTTTGTCCAAACCAGTAATGCCCACTATCCTAAGCAACTCGCCGGCGGCGAGTGATGATGGTACGTTACTGCCCATGCCCCCCTGCCTCACCTCGCCTATATATTCTTTCGTTGCCTCAAGCTCTAATTCCAGTCGATGGCGCACAAAGTCCTAAGCTAGGCTGCTCCAGGTAATCATCTCCTAATCACGTCTCACCCTTTTGCTTGTGCTCCCCGACACAACAGGATCTCCAATTTATGCTTCATACATGTACAGGTGGGCGTCGTTAACATTGCTCAGTTTCTATTTTTCTAATATCTGAACCAAGCAAGCAAGCAGATCTACGATTCATAATTGTTGATTTTGATGACAGCTTTTCTCTATCTAGCCTGATGGCTGATGTGGACCGTGGACTGTGATGGTAAGATCCCCTTATGGCTAGCTATATGCTTAATGAAGGGTACATAATTTGATTCTGTCAAACATGCAAGGTAAGCACAGCTCTTTCCCAATGACAGGTTTTCTCTCCTATACTTACTTTCTTTTTACATAAGGAGCATCAAATTGTTGTTTACTTTTCTGCATAAGACTCCATTCCTACATGGATTATCCGGTCTAACATATATCTTGAAAGCATAATTTTGGATGCATTTTACAACTATTTTCGTTTAAGGACAGAATTATTGCAAGCTGGTATGTACAAGCAATCACCAGGTCAGGCTAAGCTGGTGGCCCATAGCAGTTTCTCAAACAATTCCTGCAACCATTTTGCAAATGAGATTGATTGAAATTGCAAAGCTGTTTTCAGTACAATGGAGATGCCAGTCCACAGGGAGTGGACATATAGGAAGAATGAAGTGAAAAAATCTACGTACTGATGACAAATCAGTCTAAATGACAGTTACAAATTATCACTAAAATTAAGTGAACAATGTTCCGGCAAGTGTCTCAGAAAGAAATTATTTTATTCTAGAGCTGTTAGTTTTTTGCAGCAGTCAAAATTGGACTTGAAATTACAAGTGCATAATTTTCTTTTGACTTGTCATTGTAAATTGTATAGGTTAAATGGTTAATACATTATAAGTGTTGTTCAACAAGAGGTTTCTTTGCATCTGATGTCAATTGTACGGGAGATGTGTTGTAAATACCGGCCTCTAAAGTAATATCACGAGAATTGTTTTTTACCTCCTTGAAGCTATAATGTTATTATTACTTCTTTTCTCAGCTGATATGAGATTATTTCCTTGGTTATGCTTTTTTTCTGAAGCTTATCTTAACCATTGGGTATATCATGTATCGTGGAATTGCGTACTTATTAAGCGCTATGCGGTTTAAGATTAATAATAAAGAAAACATTTGATTCACTGAAAGCTTGTTCTCCATAAGAATATTTTTTAGACTATTTTCTATCACTCTCTAAAAGCTTCTGTTGAATTTGTGTCTTGATAGAATGTCTATCCAAAACATATCAAGAAAGTTCTAGCTGCGATGCTTAATTATTGCCAATCTTTTCTTGAATCCATTGCTCCCAGTCCCCTCTGATATGAATTATCCAAGACTTTTACATCTTTGCATGTTTAGCAAACTATACACCTGCAACTGAATTGACGTGGCTGCAGTTACCTACCTCATCTTCCTAACTATGCACTAAGCTGCTGCTCTGTTCACGGCGGCCATATTCATGTGCCTTAATCAGAGGTTGATCACGAATAGATGTGCCATAATGAACCCAAAGAACCAGGATGCTATAAATTCTGGCATATAATAAGCTAAAACTGAGAGTAATGAAATGTCCGCTAAACTACATAAATTGACCTCCTCCCGCTATTAACAAATTTATATATGTCAATTCGTGAAAATTTAGCTTTCATATTTTTGTCTTCATTTTTACAATGGACGGGTGCGGCAACGCGCGCCATCAATGATCTAGTTAGGGACATTATAACCGGGACAAAAGGGAGCTCTCACGATCTGGCAATTTTCTGCCGTCGATCGTGCAAGCTGGACGTTTTTTACCGTCAGATCTCCATTACTTACAGAAATGGGCCAAGTGTCCCTAGCGGACGCTATTCTGTAGCTCAAATTGGCGTACTGTGGTAAATTGGGCTCGAAAACCGCACTAAAGCCCACTAAACAAGCGAGTCGATCACGTTTGAGAGAAAAAAAGAGAGATGGGGACAAAGCGACCACGCGAGAGACAAAGGTTCCAGACAGATCGAGGTGATGAGGCCGAGCGGCCGCATGCCAGTCCGCTCGATGCAGGGATTCTCCCATGTCGATGCGGGCCTACGCAGTTGATACGACGGCGAGATGCGAAGGGGCGATGGCTATTGAAGCCGATTCGCCGGTCTTGAAGCAAGCAGTAAAGGATGAGTTCTTAAAAGCCATTAATGGCAGCTAAGGTGCGCCAAGTGATGATCGCACGTTACTATTTCGCTGCATATAGTTCATGCGCCTATATAGTCTTCTGTCACCTCACGCTCATACTGTTCCCCTCCTTACCTCCCTCGAGCAGCAATGGATCTTGGCTAGGTTGCCTCTCTGTCATCATCTTTCCTGCACATATTCCCCTCTTCTATAGAACGAGTCTCTTCTTTTTGGACTGTAATTGATTATATTTTTCCAGTCAACGTTTTGTGCAGGTATTATTCGCCATGGTCCCATGTAGTTTATTCAGGCCAATCTCCTGATCTGATAGTATACTTCTCTCACTGAAATTCAGGCCAATCTCCCGTGTAATGGATCATGAAAAGTCTTAGGTTGTATGATTGTCTTGCAACCTTGTATCACTGAAATTCGGACATGGCCCCTGGGCAGGTTACCTTTTGTTTATTCTCTGTAATTCTTTACCCTTGTTCATCACTATAATGTCCGGTGCATATTAGAGTGAGCCATCATATTATTTTCCTTCGGTATTTTTCTATCTTCAGAGTTTCACTTCATAATTTTGACTACACCCCAAATTTGGGTTCAGTTTTACCCTTATGCTGGTTCTCACATATAGAGTTGTGTGTCTTCTTTCAGCCATTAGAGCCCACTGTCCCTAAGCTGGAACTCAGATGATGCATTTGTGTAAAAAGATGACGCTGCAAAGGCTGCTAAAGATGAGCTTGAAAAGGTTTCTGTCCACTGTTTGTTGTTACAGAGCAAGAGAATATCTTGACTGACCTGATTTCCAAATGTATGGTTATCGAATTGCGCAAACTCTGATAGTTGATACTGAACCTGACGTGCAAGAGAATGATGCATGATATTAATGCAAGTTAGTCATAATGATCAGTTGCAGGCAGTCCATAAGCATCAGAGCCGAAGGAGAAGCCGAGTACAAATACTTGGATGGTGTGGGTATTCTCTGTAATTCTTTACCCTTGTTCATCACTATAATGTCCGGTGCATAATCAGACAACCTCCTCGCCTTCTAGCTTTCTAAGAGACGTTCGCTGATACCACTGCAAAAGATAGCATGGACATGGTTTCTGGTGAACCAGTACTCAACACCATAACGAAGTTTGGAGCCTCTTCCAAGTCCTCTTCGGTGTTGATTTCCGATGGTCATCTAGCTGCCAAAGACGCCACGTCACAAATAAGAAATGGTCTCCTACAGGACAACAATACTATCTAAGAGGACACTAGCAAGAAAAGGAGTAAAGTTTTTCAAGTGTTTTGAGTTTATCACCAAGCAATTTATCATTTCACTTCTTTATACTTTGTCTTAGGTAACCGAAAAATTGTTGCCTTTTCTTGCTCTATGCAAAATAAATTATTATGATAGACAGAGCAGATATATCCTTCTTTTTATCCACGTTGGTGCTTATAGGTGAAGAATCTGTAACAATACCTTGATAATGTAATATTTGTCCACATATTATACATAAATGTAAATCTATTGAAATAATGGACGGGCGCGGCAACGCGCGCCATAATGATCTAGTTGTATTCTAGTACTAGCTCTTTTCTTTGCAACACGTCTTCTTTTCTTTGGCATCCTTTTACTATACGTATTAATCTGATCGAGAGTATCAGTATAGGCCTCATTTGAGCCGTTGATTCCCTGTATCTGAGAGGAAATTATAAATCAAGTTTGTTTCTATGTTTGTTTAGGAGAAACTATAGATTCATTTTCCACTCGACAGGGTAAGTATAAATCAACTTACTGCGATTAGAGGAGAACTGGTCCAAACGCAAGAGATCAAAGGGTACAAGAAAAATGAAAAAAGCACGGAAAAGTCTGAAGCTAAAAAGAAAGGCAAAAAAGAAAAGAAAAGATCAGGGCAGAGGCTTCGCCAGGCCCCATGTTGGAGGACGTAGCTAGTTTGGTTCTAAAGGTCTTTTGAACCGATATAGAATATACAATTCTAGCTACCATATATATAAGTTGGAACAAATCTTGTTATTAGTGCTTAGTGTAGATGTTTAGATTATGCTTAAATTGTAATCGAGTCAAGCTGCGGCTGTATATACACCGGAGATGTGAAGACGTGAGTGTAGGCAAGCTGAAATTGTGCTTAGTTAAGAATAAGTGCATGGGAAATAGAGAAAGCGAGAAAAGCTCTGGCTAAGAGGTGTTAACCGAGCACCAAAATTCTTGTGCAAGTGTTCCTCTCATCTTTCTTCTTGTGTCCACTCATGTGTGTGTTGATCCTTGGGCAAAGACAACAATATATGCACCTAATTCTCCGGTACTTTTTACAAAATAAATGGATCTCTAATTATATTAGAAGAAAGGACACATTAAGATGTGTTGCTATCACCACATTTTGACATATAAATCCTAAACCATGAGTTCGTTGCCACTCCTAGTTATTCTTCTTCCTAGGGGTTTCTTTGTTTTGGATCAGGAGTCTTCATAGCTAACCCTCTGATCCGTTTGATCAGTGTTGAATCAAGGGGCCGGAACATCCTCTTTTGTGTCTTATTCTGCATGAAAGTTAAATAAATGTAAAATGATCAGCTTTAACGGAATTGATCTAAGAGTTAGTTGTATAGGAAATAAGAGAAAATATGACCTTCCGTTTGGAGTTGCTCGGGACCCCGCAAGCTCTCTTTATATTTCTCCACTTATCCTGAAGCATGGAAGAACATGCATGCATTAATATTTCCAATCAACTTTAATATTTTATGTTTATGAGATAAAGCAATTCGAATATATTCGCAAAATAACCTCTAAATTTTCAGAGCAAACTATATATATACCTTGAGATGTGTTGGGTCTCGAACTGATGTTGAGAAGTAACGACTCTTCACCCTGGTCCATTGCCCAAGACCATAAGTCTCGACGCCCTGAACTAGTTTAGTCACTTCTTCAAGTGTCCAATGGTCGTTGTTTTTCCTACATTGACATCTCCTACCTTGGCTTCGTGAAGGCATATTGAATATGTATGGTGGGTTCTATAGGACATAAGAAGTTACTGATCCTTTTTTTCATCAATGGAACATGGTTAAAAAATTGCAAGAACGCGATTTACAATATCAAGCACTAAACCCCCTCATAAACACAAATTTTTATAATGAAACTAAAAATGATTCTTATTCAAAAATGCATTGTTACACAGGAGACAATATTTGTTTGGCTGTTTTGGTAGTTTATAATGGCATGCAGTGGAGCAAATCTCTCTAGAATGCAAAATCTATTCTTACCGGTGGAAATATCCTTTTCTTGCGAGAAACTCTTGGGCCACGTCTCCAATTATCCTTTAGAATGAGCTCTAAAACACAAAACATTTATACATTAGCTAGGGAATAGATAGAATTAAATTTGTTCGCATATGTTCGAATAATTAACATTTACCCCCCAAGTATTGGTCTAGCCATGGCTTATCTTGGGGCTCTTCTACAAAGTGGTCGATGTTCATGGCATTGCTGTACACATAATTGAAGTAATCTTCCACCTGTCGTTTACAAATAAAGTGTCTGTTGGTTCTGTTTCTAGATTGTGCTGATGGTTGGATGGTTTATACGAGTATGGTGCCTGACTTTTCATAGTAGGGAGCTAGCTGCTAAAGGAAGGAATTGGGAGAAATAGATATATTTATAGCTTGTTACCTGGCTTGGGAGAGGAATAGTATCAGAAGATGGAGTCGAATCAAGAGGATCAGCTAATATGGCAGTCCAAATCGCAGTTTCGTCCACCACCGGCTCCATTGTAGCTACCACCAGTTCAACATAGGAAACTGAACGTACAGCTAAAATCTGTATTCTGCATTCATTCAGTAGTACACACAGAGTGCAGAGTAAAGTTAATTAGCATGCACGATGATAAAAATATCTATGGCATCATTAAAAAAATATTGATAACAGTAATGATCTCACTCGTATTATTTGCTTTATTAGAAGGGCGATATGACGATATGAGGTCTATCTAACCATACATGAAAGTAGCAAATAATGGCCGAAAAGACTGGCTGAAACATGCATGGTGCGAGCAAAAATGGTGCGAGAGGTAGCAGATGATGCCCTGTTGGATGATAAAAACGGGGTTAAGGATCGCTCAGACGACAGGATAGTTACATGAGGAGCACTGTCCTCGTCTGCAACCTGGGATGAGACCGCCGCAGGCTTCTTCTTCGGATCCTGGTACTCCGCATGCGCGTCTGCGTTCAGCACGGGAAGCGAAGCCAACCCCGTGCCTCTGCCACGCTAGCCGTTGGACTGGTCAACTGGCGTCCAGCCGACCCAAAGGAGTAGCGGCGCAGGTGAGCAGAAGGTGCGGCAGCCGCCGGGGTCGGGAAAACGAGCCGCGAGTGAGCGGAGCGGCGGTGGACACCGAGCCTTGTGCCCCGAACGATTACAGAGAAGGCAGGTGGGAGGATCTCTGCACTGTGAAACAACGAGCAGCCGCCTTCTTCTTAAGCAGCTCCTTGAGACTATCGCGGCTCATGGCACGCGCGCCCTCCGCGCCATTGAAGGCGCCATGAAAGTAGCGCGCCTTTCTTTGCGCCACCAGCCCCTCCGCCTGTGTACCGTCCAAGACTGGTCGTCATCAACAGGGGTGCTGGATTGCTCCGACGATGATCCTTAGGGGCTCAGGTTGAAGTCAATGCACCTCCGGCACAGGTCCGGCGAGAGGCTAGCTGGACGACGGAGGCCGGAGTGGCCCGACGTCGGTAGGAGGGGAGGGGGGAGCAGCGCTCACCATTCCTCCCTCGTCTAACCATGCATGAAAGTAGCAAATAATGGGCGAAAAGACTGGCTGACACATGCATGGTGCGAGAGGTAGCAGATGATTCCCTGATCAATTAGCTAGCGCTCTAGCAGGCTTCTACGCCCTCCGCCCTCCTCCAATTGCAATTGGCGACTATCTTGTACACTTCAAGCAGACTACGTTGACAAGGATTGTTTACCTGGCTTGTGGAGACGAGAGACGCGCATGCTGACGGCGGCGACTCGGAGTCCTCTCCGAGAACGCGACGGCCGGCAAAAGAGGCAGAGGCACGGACGGCGAGCGGATTAGCAAGCTGAACGGATCTGGAGAGAAGTGGAGTTTTTTTTCGAGAAGGAGAACAGTGGAGTAGTGGACGGCTAGCAAGCTACTGAAGTGTTGTTGTCAAGCGTCAAGCAGCCAGCCAAAGGGGCCCGCAGAGTGTTGTTCATCGTCTTGATAAATCAAGAGGTACGGGTATTGCACTAATTCATGCTAGCTCCGTAGCAGGAAAGCATGCAGCTTTGAGCTCAGTAGCTGCTCGCCCAAATTCGTCTCTGGACTCGAAATGCAGAAAGGGATGGGGTGTGTGTTTTGAAATGGTCTGGTCCGCTCTTAACATGGAATTGGCCACCGGAGCAGACAACGAAAGAGATGGGAGACGGTGGAGGAACGACCGTCGGCTGGGTGTGGGGAAGATGGGTTCGGCGTTCGGGGGAGAATGGGTGGGAGAGGAGCAAGCTAGATTGGTAGCTCGTTACTCTTGCAATGAAAAATGCTACGGAGTAGATGGTTGATGGTTTAAATGGAAAAAAATGCTAGACGGTTAAAATGCAAATTTTCACAGCGCTGTCAACGCATGTGCATCTGAACTTCTGAAGACACGCAACCTAACTATTCGGGACAACAGATAGAGATGCATGCACGGGGTAATAAAATTCAACTCTTCATAAATTTGCAGTTGAGGGTACAGGGCCTATATTCGGGAAGCTCTTTGGCAGTCTACTCCCCGTGAATATATGTGTTTGGAATCGAATTGCGTGCACCAGCTTTGTTTCCATAAACATGGAGGCAAGGAAATATGGCCCACACATGACACATCACATCACCTATATTTATCGCATTGCCTTTGTTCGTGTCACCATTGCCTCGGTCACACACCATTCTTTTCTTCGTGCCTCGGAGACTTGACCTCGGCTTTGAAACAGGAAGTGTGAGTCTTCAATCATTAGACTTATTTATAAAACTATGTTTTTTGGCCTCTCCAACCGTTTCCTGGCCAAAGAAACAGTGCATTTTTTCTGGAATGAAACTTGTAACACTTAGTTTATATTTGTTAGGTTTATCGTTTAACCTTCGGCGAAAAAATTGGAGCTATAACTGGTGGAGATGTGTCTAGCTAATGCGTGAAAGAAAATAACGTTAACATTTGTCAGATAAGTGAGTTCGTGCATCTTCAGTGTAAGCAAAATCACTGTGAAGCGTTTTCCTATAAATGAATCCTATTATCATAGACGCCCAACACCAGATATCCAGAAAAGAAGACACCAAAGAATCCGAAGTTCCGAACCGAAATAAAATGGAAATTTAGAAACATACCGGAAAGGAGCGATGAGTCCACCGAAAGCTTGATCCAATTTCCACGACCAAGGAAGCAAGACGAGGCCGGAGAAGATGAAGGTGTCGTAGGCGAGCTCGCCGAGTAGTCCAGTGTTGAGCAGCTATCTTCTGATGACGTCTTTCACAAGGACATTGATCGATGAAGCCTAGCTCGGCAGCCACCAGCTGGGATCAATCATGGCGGGGAGCTGCTTGATCGATGAGGAGGTAGAAGAGACTGCGAGTCTGCGAGCTGTATGCTAAGCTAAAAATTCGAAGAAGCTATCTAGGACGTTGGAAAGTGGAGATCCAAGGATACAAATGGACGCCTTTATATACAACCATGGCGCAGGCATCTTCCGGGAAGCATCGCGGTGTCCCATAGGTCAGCATCCAAACTGTACGACCTAGGCTACATCTACTGCATCATGCCTCTTGCAAATAATAGCGCGTATTGTACGAGAACATGTGTTGCAATGACGAGCAAAGCTGTTTGAAGATGTTCGAATACAGTGAGCAGCAAAGCTGTAGGAAGATGTACTACAGTGTGTGCCTCATCCGGTGTAAATTGGTACATCTTCAGTCGATTTTTCATAATTGTACTGCCTAAGTTAACTTAGGGTATCTACAACGCCCCCGTAAACTGATATGACATGTATGATCGTGTCCACGCAGACAAAGGGCACGGGCCAACCCCCCCCCCCCCCCCCCCCCCCCCCCCCCCCTAAACGGCCATTCTCGCTGACGTCCCCCGGATGTGAGATGGGGCCGCCCCAAAGGTTCTAGGCTCAGCCTCCCAATACTCTTTACCCTATATGTTCTCTCTGACCTAGATGTTGGTCTTATTTTTATTTATTTTTTACTTTATAATTTAGCCTTGTGCATTTGTATGTCACGAATTGATTTGTTCATAGGCTAAATGTACTGGTTTCTTAACAGAAATTAGGGGTTGACTTTGTACTTTTAGTAATTGTTTTTGAAAAGATAAAAGTGTACATGAGATTTGTGAAAAAAACTATCGGCTCGATTTGAAAAATAGTAGTATTAACTTTATAAAACAAGATGGAGTAAGCCGATGTTTATGGAAGTTATGACCACTGCTGCTTGGATCCTTTGGAAAGAGCGCAATGGACTGCTCTTGAAGGCATCCCGTTTTCGGTTTTCTCCTGGAAGATGAGGTTTAAGGATGATTCTGCCCTTGTAGAACATAGGACTAAGTCTTCTCTACACCCCTTTATTCATTCTTTTGTAAACAACCTTTAGAAAAATTTAAGGCCACTGGCCTATTGTAAATATGTAACTGGATGTGGTTGGTAATATAGAGGCAGTGGGAGCCTTTCCCACAGTCATAAAAAGCTTCAAAAAATCACAGCTAGCTAAAAGATAGTATTGTGATTTTCCATGCATGTAGAATACATCATTGAGAAAATGTATAATTCTTTTTCAAAATTTTCAAACGTTTAAATATTTTATTAGTTTATTCAAACAGAGGGAACATTCATGCTAAGGTGTAAGAAATCTTCGCCCGAATCATGTACTTTGTTTCTCCGTTGAGAGATTAATTAAGTGCCCAGAAATGGTACGAAAAATCCACAAAATATTTTGGATGAGAAGAAGCCCAGAGCCAGAAAATGGAGGCCTCCGGATGCAAGGTGGGGCCGCTCCTGAGCTGTGGGGCTCGCTTCTCAATGCTCTTTAGCCTATATGTTCTCTCTGACCTAGATATATATTGGTCTTATTTTTATTTTACTTTATAATTTAGTTGTGTGCATTTTGTATGTCACGAGCAAACGGAAATTAGGGGTCGACGGTGTAGTTCTATTATTTCTTTTTTTGGAAAAGATTAAAAGTGTACATGAGATTTGTAGAAAAACAGACGGTTAGATATAAAGATATAATATATTAACTTTATAAAATAGACACGGTTGATTACAGCTAGCTATATGAGAGTGAATTTGAAAGATGAAGGCTTTGGACGATGTAGGTGGGGATACCAATATTGACCAGAGGAGCGTTCTCAGCTCAGGCGTGATGAATAATCCACCGAAAACGTGTCCCTTTCAAGGTTTCACTACTTGGTGCAAATGAGGAACGTGTACCTTGTAGCTTAAAATGGTAACTGAAATTATTACTACTGGGGAAACTTGTATGGCAACTTCGCGTCAGATCCTGACATGACCACATGGCTTGTGCCATCGATAGTTTCTTTTGCACAGTTCATCCCCGGCCGGGAGGGAGAACTTTGACCATCTACGTGTCCCTTCTCTGAGCAGATATTTAGGACGTGATCGATCGACTCCTAGCCCCACGAGAAATCCTATGTACTGTCGCTTCAAGGCTGATGTTGGAGAAAAATCTCAGCTTGCTGGTGCGGTCTAGCAGCGGTGCTGTCAGGGGCTGGATCGAGAAGCACTGCCCAAAACCTTTCCCAAGCGCGCATCGAGTTAGTGGGTCTGGGTGCTGTCGTGGTCTCGTCACGGCAGGTGCCGTGGGTGTCTTAAGATCGTTGTGGAGCGAGGCGCCTCGGAAGATCATAGAGAAGCTCGCACATACATGTTATCTAGGTTCGACCGTTCGTGTAGAGGTAAATACCTACTTCGTGTTGTGATTGTATTTATTTGATGCGGTATACAAAGAATGCCAATGGCGAGAGCACGAGAGCGTAAGTCAACGAGGGTTTACAGGAGATCTGAGTCGGTTTAGGAGGCAGAACCAACTCGCTACAAACATGGCTAGTTGCAGTGTAATCATCTTAGTGTTATTTCCATATCTGAGTTCTTATTCAACTCGGCGTCCCTTTGAGCCGGCTCACCGTGATCCGTGAAGGACCCGGTATCTAGAAGATGTCCTTCAAGTGGGCCTTGGGCCACCCGGTTTTGTGGTCCGGCTCGTGGTTATGAGCTTACCTGGATGGGTATTCCCTCAACATGTACATTTCTCATTTTTGTGTAGCTCAAAATGCAAAGTGTTTTGTATTTTGATTTTCCATGGATGTAGAATACATCATTGAAAACATATACTTTTTTACATACTTTTTTTTTGAAACTTCTAAAGGAAAAATTAGTTTTCTTTCTCAAATAGAGTCAGTAAGAATTCTTCACCCGAATCATATAGTTTTGTTTGTCCCTTGAGAGATTAATTAAATGCACGTTTTGTTATATTTGTATTTGTGTACTTAGTACACTTGCACACATGAACTTTTTTTATTATTCTCGTATCAAACACTAGTACATCCGTGAAAAAGGATCGTGATTTGAAAGCTCGGTTCTAAGGATAGTTCATTTTTTTTCCTACCAAAAAACGCGGGCGGCATGTCCCAAAAGGAGACTCTCTCCCCCACATTACCTCTATATATTAAGGGGCAAGATTTTCAGGCTCTCTCATCGATCCGGTTACTGTTCCGATGAACAGTTATCAACAGTGCCATGTCGCCTCCGAGCCGTGGATCGCGGATCCTACGGTCCGCGCGGTGTTTTTGCAGAGAAGTCCCTGTGTTCTCCGGTAATTGCGAATCGGTCCCCATGGATAAGTACCAAACCCTAGCCCTGAAACCCCAGTTCTACTCATTTTCCCCACCGGGATCCTCCCCAGAGCGGCTGCCTCCGCCCCGCCGCCGACCCATTTGTGGTCGGGATCCCCGGCGGCGAGGCTTCTGCCCGCGCGCTTCCGCGGTCCAGGCCGTCGTCGTGAAGCTCGCCGTCCGATTGTCTTCTCCAAGAACCCGACGCGGTCTGCACTTGCCCTCATCTCCGGCAGCAGCTCCACCGCCGGCCGGCATCGGGGCGTGGTCGGGTCGACGAGGAGAACTAGGAGCTGCTGGAGCTGGATCTGCTCTTCAATGACGTGGCTGGGAGGCTGAGCAGCTGATGCATGTAAAATGCATACATGAACTTTGCATTATTTTACTTATATTCCAATCATATTTGCATCATATAAGGGTTATATCGATGTTTTAAATGATTTTGGGAATATTTCATAGTTTTCCCATTTATTTGGAATTAACCCTGTTTTCCAGAAAACGTCTTTTTAGTGTTTCAGACTTTTCGGGAGCTTCGGGACTCCAAAAAGGGCAAGGCCAAAGAGCACGGTTCAGAATTTTCAAGACGACCACAATGGGCTCAAAATGAAGACTAGAAGCCAAACCATCTGGAAATTAGAGGGTCCCACGCGGCCCCTGTACCTGGCCGCATGGGCCCACCTCTTTTGGGCCTCGGAGCTCTCTGCCATTGATCTTTTCTCCACCGACCTAGTCGTGACCTAAAAACGCCTATAAAAATTGTCCCCCGACGTTCTCTGGAGGAGCGCCGCTGAAACACAGGAACAGAGACTTGGAGCTGCAGATTGGAGGGGGATAACTCCGGCGGGGCGCTGCCGGGGTGGTCTCCATCTTCTCCAACGACTTCTCCACCGTTTCCATGATGAAGGGGAGTAGTCCACCCCCTGGACTTGGGTTTGTGGTGGTAACTTATGTATCTCTCCTCTCTTTGAGTTTCACTAATTAGTAACGTATGAGCTGTTGAACATGATTATGGTCATCTATGTAATTCCTATGGTGGATATTGTGGTATGAGATGATTTGTTATGCATTTACTGTTGTGTTGGAACTTTTATGACTTGTCATACTTTGGATATATTCTATGATGCATGTGATGGTTTGATTTATTCATGATGCCTTGTTTATCCTTGTCATGAGGTGATTGACACCACCAAGTGTAGATAGATAAGAGAGATGTGGTCACACACACGAAATATAAATCATTGCACTAGTGTTTAGAATATTGTCCATTAAGAAGTATGATGTATGTAGGTACGAGATGGCCGATGTGACACGGCATAGGTATTGAGTGACACAGTACCACCCAACATCCTTTATCTGGGGGTAAAAAGGGAGAAGTATGATGTGGGAGTTACATCAATCACACTAGCCTTACGAGGGTGACCTAGCAACACAAATGAGTATTTCTTTCAACTATGTGTTTTAGGACATATAGCCATCATAAAAGCTACCATTAAAACATGACAATTGTGTGTACTTTATCTATAACTTGATAATCACCATAGATGAGAGAGGGAGGATTAAGTGAACCCATGAACCCATATCCATCGTTCCTATAAGAGAAAACCGTTATCTTGTCCTCTTGCATTGAAGAGGATTGGGACACTTTTACATTCTTGCTTGGTTACATTAAACTTTCATCCATCAAATCAACCACCTTGTTCTTTAAACTTGTTTAGTGCATAATCAACTAAAACTTGTGACACTTTAGTTGTAGGGAATAGATAACTTTTCCTTCTTGCTCCTGCGGATCGATACCTTACTTCCACATTGAGAGGTGCTATAGTGATCCTCTGCTCTTGGGGGTAATCAAGTACTTTTCTGGCGCCGTTGTCGTGGAGCATAGCGCTTAAGTTTCTATTTTGTGTGCACTAGACTAAGCTTGGGGAGGTTTCTTTAACTTGTTTTATATCTTGCAATCATCTAAGCTTGGGGAGGTTAATTTAAACTTGTTTTGTTGTGAGGTTCTCATTAGTTTTATTTTCAGTTCTCATTAAAAACATAAAATACATAAAAATTATTGATACTTTTACTATGGCTTTTATGAATCGTGCATCGCTGCACCTTGTTTTATATGAAAGTGCTTATGCCACTACTCCTAAAGTGGTTGAAACTACTGTGTCTGAGGTACCTAAAGTGGGATATAAAATTCTCCTTGGTCATGTTAAAAGAGTTATGAAAAATCCATTTACAGGAGATGAAACTAAGTCTGCACGTGAACACATAGAGACAATTGAAGAAATATGTGGTTTATTTAGGCTTCCTGGTATCTCTGAGGATCAGGTAAAAAGGAATCTATTATATTTGTCTTTAACTGGTAATGCTCGTGATTAGTACAGGTCTTTGGATGAAGAAGTGAAAAGTGAATGAACTATTTTGAGGGAGGTTTTCTTAAATATTTTACTCCTAAAGAAGCTTATGATAACCCATGCTATTATGATAAAACTAATGAACTTATTGATGATTATGGTCCTATGCTTATTGATAATCCTCCATGTTTAGCTGTTACTACTTTATGTGAGGATAAAAATGATATACTTGCTGTTTGTGAAAATACTCTTACTAATGAGAGTCCTACTTTGTTCCTGAATTCTCCTAATAACACCATAGAGGAGAAATTTGCTTATGTTGAGAAATACTTATGTGGTTTGCAATTATCTTTAGTTCCAAATCTTTGTTGCAACCATGATATTAAACTTGATATTGATCTTAAAATTTTTGAAAGAGGGAAGCATGCTAATGAATTCCAAAATAAATTTAATGATCCTCTTTATTTGCCTAAATTATCTAAGTTGAATGATTCTTGTGGTTATATGGTTGAATTTGCTTCTACTACTTGCAACTATTATGAAGGAGGTGATAAGAACCCTTTGTATGGTACTAATAATTATGGGCTGCAAGTAACTATTGTTAATATGCATTGGAAAACTTCTATTTATTGTGATTCATTCATATACAAAATGCCAATGCATAGAAAGAAAGTTAGACTTCGTTGTTATTACTTTTGTGTTTTGTTTTTCTCTCTACTAGGTTTCAACTTGACTATTATTTTCATTGGCTTGAGAGCACCATGGGATCCTGGTATTATGCATGAAACACTTCCCAAGAAGAGGGGCACATCAAATTCAAGCTCCCTCATGAGCTTCATCTTCAATAAACATCAAGTAAGAAGCCTAGCTATATGGCTATAAAGAAAGCGCTTTGCGGGAGGCAACCCGGTTATTTTTATGTGTGATTTTCTTTGTGTCCTCTTGCTGTAACAAGAGAGTTTGTTTTAGTTTAGTTTCTGGAATTTTCAATAAAGTGCCAAGTTTTACTCATTTTGGTTTGAAAAGTTGCTTATAGCGTTCGGAGATTTTATTCCTGCACGAATCTGTGCACGGTATGATTTTTAATTCTTATTCTGTAACTCCGAATGAGCTCATATTTGAACTGTAGTTGCAACTTTTCATCCTCTGTATGCATGAATTTTTCGGAATTTTTCGACAAAGTTTGGTAGGGTAGAAAAATACGTTTTGCTGCTGCTGTTTTTTGGACAGATTCTGTCCCATTTTGTTTGATGCATGCTTTGAGCTTTTAACTTGAATCTTTTTATCCAATTGAGTTTATGAGTAGGCATACAACATTATATACTTTCTGGACATTCATATGATTTTTGTTTAAGGATTATATGCAGCAAGAAATCTATTTGTTTATCACTACTAATGCACCCCACAGAAAAGAAATGAGAGAAACGGTGTTTTGAAGTTTTTTCACAGGGATTGGAGGAGATGCACCAAGAGCTATCCAAGGATGGTGAAGACCATAAGCTTGGGGATGTGAAGACAACCCCACTGGACCTACACACTCTCGGTTTGCACACGTCTAACTTCTGTTTTTCGATCGAAACACTTTATCGCATAAACTTGGAGCGTCTTTTTTTTGTTTTGGTTTGATTTTTGTTTTTGTGAGACCACCACATATCATTTATATATGAAAAGCTACTGGAAATATGGGTTGAATATGTTGGATGCTATTATAAGATTGGGAAAAGGGATGTTTGAGTTGATTTTTAATGATACATATAATTGCATGATTCATGAGCTTGTTAATGAGTAATAATTTGCAAATGCTTTATAAGAGCTATCTCTTATTCATGTTTTGATGCTGAATGTTATTTTACTTTTTTAACATGGATTAGTTAGTTCTATGGACACTCATGCATGCATTTAGATGGTCAACTTTCTCCCTCTTGCTAGCCCAAAAATTCCAACAAGTAAAACTTGTTTCCAACACCTTCAACCAAAGTTATTCCAGTGAGTCCACCATATCTACCTATAGCTTTATGCTATTCCGAGTATGTTTATCATGATTTTGTGTTATCTATACCTCTGAATGAAAATGTTTATGTTATTGATTGTTATGGGAAAAGTTGGTTATATAGCTCTCACGAACTTGATGCACACTTTACTTTTATTGCATAAATAAAACATGACCCATTGTGATTAAGATTATGATGTTAGTGGCTTGATAAATGTCGAGTTGGAGTTAGCCCATATGTGCTGTCACATGCAAAGCTTTCAACATGCTCCTTCATTCATTTAGTTGATATCATGTACTTTTGTTTATGGATGCCTATCATGGTGAAATGATGTGGAAATGAAGTAGTTTAAATGAGTTTGTATAAATGGTTAGAGAGACGCCTGGGCCGCTAATCTAAGCCATGCATCATTCATGGTGGAAATTTACTTACATGCTATGGTGAACCGTCTGTGATACACCTTACAATAAAAAGCTATTCCAATGGTAAATAAAAAGGGTGTTGAGGTTGTTCATTTTTTTTTGTCTTGTCATTTTGATATGGGCTTGTTCCATATCCTGGGACAAGAGGTACCCCAGTTGACGCTCTTGATGATACTATTATTACTTACAATGATATATAACTTGAACTTGCTTTGTTTCCAAGTTGAGTAACTCATGGTGTAGGTACTTGTATTCAAGGGGCATGAGACATCCAACCTTTACTTTGTCAAGCACACTACTCATATTTGCTTTCACTTTAAACTTAATCATTCAAGATGCTATGATAGGGGAATGAGAGCTTGACACCAAGGATTACCACATTGCAATCATTAACTTAAGTAGAAGAGTTTGGAAGTTAGATGAAACTTATGCATGCTTTACCTCTACTCACATATATATCTTTCCAAAGTGTCCACCTTTTATATTCAGATTTTCATCTACACTCTATGACCAATGTAGGATGTTCTTACTTATCATTATGCATACATGTGGTCCATTATTTTCTTTCATGTTACACTTTGTGAATATCATTGAACATCCTTGCATTGAATACTTGATATCACTTCATAAACTATCTTGCATATTGCTACTCCTTTGAAGAATGAATCATTTGACTCTATGTAGCAATAGTAATCATCTTTGATATCCATTGTTAGTATTAAATTGCAAAGTCCATGTTAGTTTTATCACCTTCATACTCGAGGACGAGTATGGTTAAGCTTGGGGATGTTGATGCATGTAAAATGCATACATGAACTTTGCATTATTTTACTTATATTCCAATCATATTTGCATCATATAAGGGTTATATCAATGTTTTATAATGATTTTGGGAATATTTCATAGTTTTCCCATTTATTTGGAATTAACCCTGTTTTCCAGAAAACGTCTTTTTTAGTGTTTCAGACTTTCCGGGAGCTTCGGGACTCCAAAAAGGGCAAGGCCAAAGAGCACGGTTCAGAATTTTCGAGACGAACGCAATGGGAAAATGAAGACCAGAAGCCCAACCAGCTGGAAATAGAGGGTCCCACGCGGCCCCTGTACCTGGCCGCGTGGCCCACCTCTTTTGGGCCTCGGAGCTCCCTGCCGTTGATCTTTTCTCCACCGACCTAGTCGTGACCTAAAACGCCTATAAAAATTGTCCCCCGACGTTCTCTGGAGGAGCGCCGCCGAAACACCGAAACAGAGACTGGAGCTGCAGATTGGAGGGGGAAAACTCCGGCGGGGCGCTGCCGGGGTGGTCTCCATCTTCTCCAACGACTTCTCCACCGTCTCCATGATGAAGGGGGAGTAGTCCACCCCCTGGACTTGGGTTTGTGGTGGTAACTTATGTATCTCTCCTCTCTTTGAGCTTCACTAATTAGTACCGTATGAGCTGCTGAACATGATTACGGTCATCTATGTAATTCCTATGGTGGATATTGTGGTATGAGATGATTTGTTATGCATTTACTGTTGTGTTGGAACTTTTATGACTTGTCATACTTTGGAGATATTCTATGATGCATGTGATGGTTTGATTTATTCATAATGCCTTGTTTATCCTTGTCATGAGGTGATTGACACCACCAAGTGTAGATAGATGAGAGAGATGTGGTCACACACACGAAATATAAATCATTGCACTAGTGTTTAGAATATTGTCCATTAAGAAGTATGATGTATGTAGGTACGGGATGGCCGATGTGACACGGCATAGGTATTGAGTGACACAGTACCACCCAACATCCTTTATCTGGGGGTAAAAAGGGAGAAGTATGATGTGGGAGTTACAGCAACACACTAGCCTTACGAGGGTGACCTAGCAACACAAATGAGTATTTCTTTCAACTATGTGTTTTAGGACATATAGCCATCATAAAAGCTACCATTAAAACATGACAATTGTGTGTACTTTATCTATAACATGATAATCACCATAGATGAGAGAGGAGGATTAAGTGAACCCATGAACCCATGTCCATTGTTCCTATAAGAAAAAACCTTTGTCTTGTCCTCTTGCATTGAAGAGATTGGGACACTTTTACATTCTTGTTTGGTTACATTAAACTTCATCCATCAAATCAACCACCTTGTTCTTTAAACTTGTTTAGTGCATAATCAACTAAAACTTGTGACACTTTAGTTGTAGGGAATAGATAACTTTTCCTTCTTGCTCATGCGGATCGATACCTTACTTCCACATCGAGAGGTGCTATAGTGATCCCTGCTCTTTCGGGTAATCAGCAGTTAGAGGCCAGAGGACAACGACCTGTGTGGCTCCTCCCACGACCTCAGCGTCCAGTCAATGTATGTACTGCTCCTGCATGTCTTCTCCATCAGATTAGATTAGGTTGCTCTATATGTTCTCGATTGCTGTGGATTAGGGCCGTGAATGAGTCAACAGCTGTGTGTCTCATTTCTTTTTTCATCGGGGATTAGGAACGTGGCATCGTCAACGGCAACGAGGAGAACATGATGGTTGCAGCTGCCCGTGCTAGCTCTACTGTACGTGCTCTCACCATTTGAGCTTGGTGACACATATCAGTTGGGAGCGAGGGAGAGACGGCGGCACCCGGGGAGAAGAAGAGGCGGCGCATCGTCTTGACGGAGGAGACGAGCGGATGGTCCACGGCGACGCGCAGTTGACGGAGGCAGCGCCACAAGGCAGCGGCGGCCGGGAGCGACGGAACCAGGTGGGTCGCCCTCGACGTGCCTCCTGGCCCGGTCTCCTTGCCCTAAGCGAGCTTACCCATGCCTCGGTCATCTTCCTTCTCTGACCGAGCTCCGCTACCATGACTGCGAACGACTTTGTCCACGCTTCGAGTTTTTTCGTTAAATTGTTGTTGGATGCTGCAGGGAGGATGGATCGGAGGAGGTGGATATCGGTCAAACGTGTGTGATGGGTTGTGTTTCTGCCCAATTGGTCCAGCCATACAAGGACATGCCGAACGAGGGGCCTCTGACCATCTTCGCGAGTTCTCGCCCATGGCTGATCCTTCCTACGAGCCTGGGCGATCTGGGGAAGCAGCCGTTGAGCTGGGGCGTTTCATCGATTGTAGCCTAAGGTTTGTGATGCTCACGATGTAGTGTTTATTTTTAATTTCTCACATGTTGGAGCACTCGAGACTTAGTACATTGACGCTCTCCGTTCGATTTGGTTTGTGTGTGTAGAGACAGCTAGACATGCGTACAGAAAGACCGATGTGGCCAAGGAGGAAACGAAAGGGAGATGCTCTTCTATTTCTTTTTGGGTGTGGTTCTCTTCTACTAGGTGAGTGAATTCCGTTTGTTGGTTGGGTTGGAGGCACTGTTTAAAGTCTTCGCCATCTCAGGCATTAATTTTAAGGTTTTTAGCATGTGAGGCAGTAGGATTTAGGTGTCTTCGGAGCTGATTGTTGGACAAGTTTTTGTTGGGAATGAGAAACTAACATTCACAGGGGGTTAAAGGCCATTACATGTACATGTGTGCAATATGCAGGAAACCCCTTATACAATGGGATATACAGGAAAGTAGACTATACATGTCTAACACCCCCCCTCAAACTCATGGTGGATCAACAACACTGAGTTTGGAGAGAAAGAAACCATGCTGCGCTCTAGTCTGTGCCTTGGCGAAGAAGTCCGCCAACTATAACTCAGAGGGCACATACTAAAGAGCGAGAACCTGATCCTGCACAGCATCACGCTCAAAGGAGGCATCCACACCAATGTGCTTGGTGAGCTCATGCTTCACCAGGTCACGGGAAATACTGATAGCACCAGTACTGTCTTGCAATAGGGGAGTCGGTGCAGAAGCAGAGACACCAAAGTCCTCTATTAATCATCGCAACCAGGTCACCTCAGCCATCAACATAGCCATCGCTCGCAACTCAGCCTCATCACTCGAGCGGGAAACGACAGTCTGTTTCTTCCTCTTCCAGGCAATGAGAGAACCTCCAAGAAAAACACAATAGGCAGACAACGAGCGGCGATCAGAAGGATCACTGGCCCACGTAGCATCAGAGTAGGCCTGGAGCTGGAGAGAGCTGGAGCGAGGAAAGAAAAGGCGGCGAGAGATTGTGCCACAAAGATATCGTAGAACACGGAGGATGTGACTATGGTGGACAGAGCTGGGAGCTGAAACGAACTGACTCAGAATATGGACAGGATGTGATATATCTGGACGAGTGACAACTAGATAGACAAGGCTCCCAACAAGATGGCGATAGCGTGTGGGGTATGTGAGTGGATCACCATCAGTAGCACAAAGCTAAACATTGAGCTCCATAGGAGTCTCAGCAGTGCGCTCATCACCAAGAGCGGCGCGAGCAAGAAGATCCTGAATGTATTTTTCTTGGAAGATGAAAAAGCCATCAGAGGTCGAAGAAACCTCGATCCCGTGAAAATAGCGAAGTGGACCAAGATCAGACATCAGGAACTGCTCATGGAGACGGGCCTTAACGAAGGCAATGTACTCAGAATCTTCTCCAGTAATGATCATGTCGTCAACATATAAGAGGAGAAGCGTCCGACCACAAGATGAAGTGTGGACAAACAACGCAGGGTCATGGTCGCTAGGCGAGAAACCAGCAGCATTCACCACAGAGGTGAAATGCTCAAACCAGGCGTGAGGGGCTTGTTTAAGGCCATAGAGGGAGCACCGAAAACGGTAGACCATACCATCAGGAACAGAGTGCCCCGGTGGTGGCTGCATGTAAACCTCCTCACGCAACTCACCATTGAGAAAAGCATTTTGGACGTCAAGCTGAGACACAGACCAGTGACAAACAAAAGCCACGGCGAGAAGTGCGAACAGTGGTCATGTGCACTACAGGAGCGAACGTCTCATCATAATCACGTCCCTGCTCCTGTTGAAAGCCACGAGCTATAAGACGAGCTTTGTAACGCTCAAGAGAACCATCGGAGCGAGTCTTGATCTTATAGACCCACTTGCATGTGATGGGACGAACACCAGGAGGAGGGGAGACCAGATCCCACGTACCAGTGCGCTCAAAGGCAGCGATCTCCTCAGCCATCGCAAGCTGCCATTCAGACTGAGCCATGGCATCCCGATATGAAGTGGGCTCAGCAACAGCAGAAAGACCGTATTGGGCAAGAGAGTAGCGATCAAGAGACCATAATGAAGGCCGAGCACGAAGGTTATGAACCGGTGTAGGCGGGGAAGGAGTCACGATGGAAGTGGAAGGCTCATCGAAAGGATCATCGACGGCATGAGAGCGACGAGTATAGTGGAGAGGAAAGGGAGAAAGAGGAGGACGCACCGAAGCGGTAGGGGACGAAGGAGGAGGAGAGGAGGGTGGCATCGGTGGTGTATCAGGAACAAGAGGACTCACTAGGGGTGGAGGTGGAGGAGGAGGAACATGAGGCACAGAGGGAGATGTGTCGGGAAGGAGAAGAAAGGAGATATCCTCAACTGAAAAGATGGAGGAGCTAGGACGCGGGTAGTATGAACGAGACTCATCAAAAGTCACATCGCGCAAAATACGCAGCCGGCGACCAACAGGATCTCAACACCGGTAACCCTTGTGCTCATCGCTGTATCCAAGAAAAACACACTCGACTGACTAAGCAGTCAGTTTGGTGCGTTCTCGTGGAGCAAGAATGACATAGCACACACACCCAAACATACGAAGAGCGGAGTAGTCAGGAGAACGACCAAAGAGACGCTCCATAGGGATACCACCCTGCAAGGCCGCGGAGGGCTGGATGTTGATGAGATAGGTGCATGCAGAAACAGCCTCAGCCCAAAAGTGGGGAGGAAGAGAGGCAGCGATCATCATCCACTAGTAGGGAAACCACTATCGCTAGCGACTTTTTTTTGCCTACCGCTGGCGAATTCGGGTTCGCCAGTACAAAATGGCCAGTGGTAGTTTCTACCGCTGGCTGTCCCCGCGTCGCCAGTGGTACGAAACTGTACCGCTGGCGAACACGGCCCCTGACCGCCAGCGGTAGGTTCGCGCAGCGCTGGCGGTGCGCACGACCGCCAGCGGTACTTCCTCCGCTCGCCAGTGGTACAGATGCGTGGGAGGACCTTGACCGCCAGCGGTAGTTTACAGGTTCGCCAGCGGTATATTTGGCGGGTTTTTTTTGAAAATTGTATTCCAGCAGTATATACAGGTATATATATCAGCAATATACGTACAGATAGCAGAAAGAGTATAGATACATGATTATAAGTATAAACCGAAAAGTATACAAATGTTTGACCGAATATGTATCATACAAAAGAAAACCGTACATCACACGGTTGAAACGGTGTTTAGTAGTCTTCGATATTACAATAATTTAAACGCTAAGTTTGTGAGCAGCACGCAATGAAAAAGATGACAAAGAGAGATCATGGTGAAGTATCCGGTCCTTCCTCCTCTCTTCCGACCGCTAGCTTCCGCCTCCTCCTTGCTCATTCTTCATCTCTATACAGAAGACAAATAAAAAGTTAGGCAACAAATAAAATTGAGTGCATGAAAGATTTAATTAGACACAAATAAAGTAGGACTTAGACACAAATAAAGTAGGACTTAAACACAAGATTCAAAAAAACTTATGCCTCATACGGAGAATATATTGGAAACACACAAACAATCCCGAGAGGTTTGTTGAACCAAGTAGGAGGCACAAAACTTGTATGTGTGCATAATACAAGGTTCAACAAACTCTCAGGATTATCTTGTGCGCCACATCATTTAATCATTGGCATGGTAAAAAAATGAAGAAGACCAACTCATACATGTCAACTCGAAAGAATGCCTCATATAATAGATTGGACACACAAATTCAGGGATGGTGTGAGCGAGCCAGTATGAATAACATGTTTTCTTGCATTATAGGGCTCACTCACAACACCCCTGAATAACATAGTGTCACCTCATTTTAATCATCGGCATTGTAAGACTTAGAGAGAAAACAAGATTCAAAAAATATTATGCCTCATACTTCGAAAATTATTGGAAGTACACAAGGAATTCTGATAACCTTGTCGAACCAAGTAGGAGCCACAGAACTTGTATGTGTGCATGATACAAGGTTTAACAAACTATCAGGATTCATAGTGCGCCACATCATTTTAATCATCGACATTGAAAAAATGAGGTATAGGGACAAATGAAAAGCATGCCTCATACTTAATTAGATTTGGACACACAAATTCAGAGACGGCGTAAGTGAAATCCAGTGGGATGCAGAAAATGTGTATTCGTGCATATCACAGGTTTCACTCACGTCGCCTCTGGATCACATAGTGCCACAAAAGTTTAATCATCGGAATTGTAAGACTTAGAGAGAAACAAGATTCAAAAAATATTATGCCTCATACTTAGAATATTATTGGAAGCACACAAGGAATTTTGATAACCTTGTTGAACCAAGTAGGATGCACAGAACTTGTATGTGTGCATGATACAAGGTTCAACAAACTATCAGGATTCATAGTGCGCCACATCATTTTAATCATCGGCATTGAAAAAATGAGGTATAGGGACAAATGAAAAGCATGCCTCATACTTAATTAGATTTGGACACACAAATTCAGAGACGGCGTCAGTGAAATCCAGTGGGATGCAGAAAATGTGTATTCGTGCATATCACAGGTTTCACTCACGTCGCCTCCGGATCACATAGTGACAAAACAGTTTAATCATCGGCATGATCGAAAGACGGTAAAAAAGAGTTCTCACACATGTCACGCAAGTTAAAAGAGCTAGGCATGCTAGCTAATAAATTAGCGAGATCACGCACCATTGTCATTTATGTTCATGAATTTGGGTACTCCATACGTCCCTTTTTAGCAAAGTCATGCCAAAATTCACGAAAAATTTCGGCATGACCTTTGCTATAAAAGGACGTATGGAGTACCCGAATTTGCCAGAACGGAAGTTAATCAACGTTCCGGCAATCTCAAGGGCCTCTAGGGGTACCTGCAAACAATTCACATGCATTCATCGACCATTTGTCAGTCGCATTGTGACATTCACATCACACAAAAATTCATCGACTCACCACCACCACCACACGTTATCCATCGAGATTTGTCGATTGCATTCCGACAACATTTCATACAAAAAATAGAAGTTGCTAAACTAAACAATAGCTAAACATGGAGGTCTAAACATAAATCATAAAATCAATTTCATTAAACCTAAACACTACCTAAACTAAATCTAAAATAGTAGCTTTTCAAAAAAAAACGTGTTGTGCATTTTCACAAGCACCTTCGGTGCTAGGAAGGAGAGGAGGGAGGGAGAGGATGCGGGGGGGCGTACCTGCAGTGCTCGACGGCGAGGGGCGGCCGGGGAAGGGGAAGAAGACGGTAGGCGCTCGGGGCCAGGCCGTGTGCAGGAGGAGGCGGCGGCGCTCGGGGCCAGGCAGTGGAGGCGGAGGCGGCGGCGCCAGGCGCTCGGGGCCAGGCCGTGTGCAGGAGGAGGCGGCGGCGCTTGGGGCCAGGCAGTGGAGGCGGCGGCGCCAGGCGCTCGGGGCCAGGCCGTGTGCAGGAGGAGGCGGCGGCGCTCGGGGCTAGGCGTGTGATGGCGGCGCGGGATGCGGCGTGGGGGCGGCGGCAAGGGACGGCTGCACGGGACGGCGGCGTGGGCCGTTTTGAATCGGGGGAGGCGCGGCCGGGGAGAGGATAGAGTGGAGAGAGAGGCGCATGGGCCCGCGCGCCTCTAAGCAGATGCGCATTCTACCGCTGGCGAACACGACATTCGAGTTCGCCAGCGGTAAGAGCTAGGTTTTTTTTCCTATATAAGAGGCCAGGGGCAGACCAGATCAGTTTGCCACCCCTACTTCGATCCGTGCCACCACTGCGCCGCCGCCGCCCTTGTCCGCGACGCTCGACGACCTCTCCACGCCCGTGGCCTCCGCCGGCGCCCCTCCACACCTCCGTGGACCTCGCCTAGTCTGTCCCCTTGCCAATGTACACCACCCTCTCTCCCTGAACCCCTCCTCCCCTACGTAGGTTGCATGCACCTTAGGTGTTTGATCAAATTCCCCACTATTATTTTTTCAGATCTCGGGCATATACGTCGGCGATGGCCGCGACCGGACACCTGTTGGACAATAACGGCCCTGTGCGGGATTGGGCTCCGCCGGGCTGGCACTGGGAGGTGTTATCTTCTGGAACGCGTAGCTTGGTGAGAAATCCGGGCGACGTCGTCGACCCGGATCTTCTTTGGTGGAGGTCGTGTGGGCCAGTTCCAGAGGAAGCCGGCCCCCGAGGAGGTGGTACGTCGACGTATAAGGGCGGAGGATGAGCACGTCCGTCGCTACATGTATTTCTTGGATATGGTGTATACTAATACATGGCAGATAATGCAAAGGAATCCTTGTCATGTGAGTATTGACCCTGTGATGGTTCCTACTCTTTGGGTGATGAGCGCTCCCGTGATGCACCCCCTGCTTAGAACGAGGCAGAAGTTAGTTAAATAAAAATGGCATGGACTCCAGCTGTAACCGGATTAAATAAAGATGTAAGCGTGATACATTTTGCATATTAATTTGATCAATGTTGCTTTTGTAAAGTGAGGAAAATAATGTTTCCTACTTTGAATTATTCTGCAATGCAAACACTGTTTCCGTACGTCTTTCGTTCCCTACGTCCATGTTTTCTGCCAGTTCTCACAGTTCCTGGCGTACCGACTGTTTACGGGACATGTTACGTCGCCACGTCGGGTATCGTCCCGGTTAGCCGTTTACGCGTTTACGTCCACACAATCGCCCAGTTCTCACAGTTCCCCTCGTGTTGGGCGTTGACGGGAGACGTTACATCGATTATCGTCCCGGTTAACCGTTTACGTGTTTCCGTCCACAGAATCGCCCAGTTCTCACAGTTTCCGTCGTGCTGGGCATTGACGGGACACGTTATGTCGTGTATCGTCCCGGTTAACCGTTTACGCGTTTCCGTCCACAAAATCATCCAGTTCTCACAGTTCCCGTCGTACTGGGCGTTGACGGGACACGTTCCGTCGGGTATCATCCTGGTTAACCGTTTACGTGTTTCCGTCTATAGAATCGCCTAGTCCTCACAGTTCTTGACGTGCTGGGCATTGACGGGTACACGTTACGTCGGGTAACTCGTTTCCGTACGTCTTTCGTTCCCTACGTCCATGTTTTCTACCAGTTCTCACAGTTCCCGACGTACCGACTGTTTACGGGACACGTTACGTCGGGTATCATCCCAGTTAGCTGTTTACGCGTTTCCGTCCACAGAATCGCCCAGTTCTCACAGTTCCCGTCGTGCTGGGCGTTGACGGGAGACGTTACGTTGGTTATCGTCCCGGTAACCGTTTACGTGTTTCCGTCCACGGAATCGCCCAGTTCTAACAATTCCCGTCGTGCTGGGCATTGACGGGACACATTACGTCGTGTATCGTCTTGGTTAACCGTTTACGCGCTTCCTGTCGGGGGAATAATTATCCCGCGACTTATTCAAGCAAAGCGCGACTTATTCACAGTCGCACCACTATTGGGCTTGCACAAATATGGGCCGACTCAAGATCATGAGGAAGGATGCAGAAGCTCGAAGATAACTTGACTTAGAAGACAAGACATATGATTAGTCTCCAAGTAGGACTCCGACTCGTACTTTCCTTGGGAGAGAAGTTTCCTTGTAACCTTGCGAGCCACCGTCTTTATAAGGTGGACTCCAAGGACCTAGAACCCCAAGCAAAAAAGGCTCTCATACATCTAGAGAGAGAGGCGACTCGATACCTCGATCGCCAACCCCTTGTAAACACCATATTCATATCAATACCAATCTAGGATAGACAGGACGTAGGTCTTTACCTCACATTGAGGGGCCGAACCTGGGTAAAAAACATTGTCTCCTCGTGCCCTGCGATCTTTAGCTCGGAGACGCTCGATTGCTTAATCCCCAGCTCTATGAAGTCATCTCCATGACATCTGCGTGACAATCCCACGACAGTTGGCGCCCACCGTGGGGCCTGCGGTCAAGAGCGTCACGTTCCGCGCTGGATCTGTGCCAGGGACGGAGGATCTCGTCGTCGATTCAATCTCGGCGACTTCAATATCACGCCGGTCTAAACGATTCAGCGGTATCTACATCTACATCAAGATCTACCTCAAGCTCGAGTAGAAAGCGTGGAGAAATTCGACAGCGCGATTCGAGGCTCAACTTCGACAACGCCCCTCACGCGCGAGTTACAGGACAGCAACAACGACCATATGGTGGACATCACCGGCGGCGGCTCGAAACTCATCTTGACGATCCCTTCGGTGGAAAGATGCGCAATCGAGTTTCCTAGCAGCTGTCCAAAGGGCATCGGATTCCAACGGTTAGATCTCTGTGGGCGACTCAAATACTGAAGCCCTGTCGAAAGCTGACGGAACTCCGCGCGACTTTGGGAAAATAATTATCGAGGTCGGCTCGGACATCAATTCGAAGATTCCTCCGGTGGAAACCTGCGGAATACAATCCTGAAGCCCTCTGAGAAATTTGAGCCAATTCCAACGGTTGGATCTCCGTCGACGACTCAATCACCACAGCAAGTTTTGTTTCTACGCGAGTTCACGAAATTAAACAGGAAATGGCTGGCTCATCAATCGGATCAACCCCAGGAGCCGTGTGTGACTTAGAATACTACTGAACCGTACGCGGATGAAGGAAGTTGATTCAAGAAGCATGTAAAGCAAAAGATATCGTGTTGCATGATCTTGCACGTAAAGAAAAAGGTAGCACATCAGCCGGATCAAATTCAGATGAGAAGAGTTCGAGCCTGACTAAAAGTACTGGTCCAGGTCATGCAAGGAATACATCCAGCGACCAAAAAAAAGAAAAAAAAGAAGGCATTACCGTTTCATGTTCCAAGACACAGCCATGTGCTGTACACAGAATTGGATCAGAGAGAGAAGTTTGAGTCGATCTGGGTTTCAACCATATGACCAAACGTCCCATGTTGCATCAAACAAGAAGAAGGGAAATCCAGAGTTGCTAGCTCACCAATCCATCACACAACTTTACATGGAAAGAAAATAGGAAAAGATCAGGTTCCGCCAAACATTGCAATCATCTGCAGATCAGCACTTGGGGCCTCGCCGTCAACAGTCCTTTCACGGGTGACTGATAAAATAAAAAACTGGATCAGGATGTTTCGGCGTGCGATCCACTATTCGATAAGAAGTCCATCGCCAGTCGATCGAGTTCATTTTATTTGCTGGCTGGTTCCCCGTGCAGGCGCCAGGCAGACGTGCTCTCATCCGAAATCTAGAGGACAAGAAAACAAAAGGATGACTCGCACACCGGTCGGAAGGCCAAGCAAAGAAAAGGAGTGTACGTTACATGTACGCAAGCAGCATGCGAGTCAAAAGGATGGTTAATTACGTCAAGACAAAATAAGAGAAAGAGTGCAGATGACTTACGGAATGCGCGACTCCTCTCCATGATTGCATTTGATATCAGCCGCACAATATGTCACGGCGACTCAACTGGAGCGACTCAACTGGAGCGACTCAACTGGGAGATAGTACCTAGAACTACTGCTAGTTTCAAGCATGCACGGGTCAAGGAAAGAAGAGCCGCTAGCCGCTACCATCGCTGATTCTTCCCAAATATCAAAGTGCTAGCTGATCAAAAGAAAGACGAGCAAGAGCGTGAAACGTGTGCTCAGCTCAAGTCATCAACAGGCTCACCAACCTGATCAACCCCATCATGGCGACCTCTACTCTGTCGCATCGATTATCGACGGGCTGCCGCGGTGAACTTTACCTCCGCCACGGATAGCTCTACCTTGCTGCGGCCGGCTTAGGCTCCGCCGCACAACAATTTCGACTTCATATCATGCTACGGTCCGCGGGTCATACCGCGTCATCAACGATGGAAGAATAAAAACAAGATAAGTCGCCATTATACTCAACTTTCGCGGCCTTTTACTTTCATCAATAAGTTTAAATTCACCTTTGAGTTTATCTCGGAGGCTGCATACCTAGGTTTTTATGCCTTTTATTAATGTATTTGCGATTTAAATTATATCATGTCGCGGACTTTAATTCATATCAGTTTTTGTAGATTTAATTACATCTACTTCTCAATACATTCGTCAAATTAGAGTTCTTTATAACTCGCATTGCAAACTCTAGCTATTTACAGCTTGCATTGAATATCAAGACCATCACTACATGTTCAAGCATTGATATTTGGCGATTCATTTGTCATTTTCTGACTTATCATTATATCAATTTATGACTGATCGTTATATAATTTCATGATTTATCATCATATCATTTTATTAATCACCATCGACTTATTGTCATATCAATTTATGAGTCGCATAGCGATTTACCCCCATATCATTTTATGAGTCGCAAACAACTCATCATTACATCAGTTTATGAGTCATTAATGAATCATTATCTTATCAGATATTTGAGTTAAAACAGGTGACTCGCCGTACCACATCTACAGCTAATCAGAGCTGGTTATCATCAAAGCTAATTAGAGCTCGTCACGGCTATTGCTGCCGATAAAAGTAATAATCCTGGTTATTCTCGCCTTAAGTCAGAAGTATCTTTGCACTATGCGGCCAAAGTACTGGGGTGCGGTGTCAATCGAGTGTGATCGCCTATCATGGCCGCCAGCAACCCTGAACACGCATTTTTTACCTGGGAAATACTGAGCCGTGCGAAGACCTACTTAACGGTAATAGAGATAATTCAGAAGGACTAAAGTACCCGCGTGTGGTGTCAATCGAGTCTGATGCCTATCATGGCTGCCTATCATGGCCGTTCTCGACCCTGAACACACATTAGATTTGGGAAATACTGAATCAAGTACCATATGCTATCATGCATCGTACAATATGCTATCATGCATCTTACCAGTTGCTATCATGTAGCTAGTTGCTATTATGCAACCATTTGCTATCATGCAAAATACAATTTGCTATCATGCATAATACCATTTATTATCATGCAACTTATCATTTGCATCATGCAACATATCATTTGCATCATGAGACATATCATTCGCATCATGCGACATATCATTTGCTATTATGCAGATTATACTATGCTATCATGCAGAGTACCATATGCTATTATGCGGAGTACTAACTTTTTATCATAATTATTACCAGCCGCCAAGGCTAACATATTATCATCAAGTTATCATCATTATTTCCTTGGGGGCTTTTGCCTTTTGATTTAACATGAACCTATAACTCGGCCATACGAGTTTGAATTGGCATGGCCAGATTTTTTATGATTGAGATAATTATCTCCTTATATCGGCTGATGAAGCCACCATTATTTATTTATTTTCAGCCACATCAAAGTGGAATTTATATCATTATTTGTCAATCTATTTGTCAATCTATTGCAGGATTAAATTGCAATGATATGCCATGAAGCAGGATAATGAAATCATGCCTGCTTAATGCCTGGGGGCTAGGACAATTAAATTTTTGTCTAACTTGAGATATTTTTGAGTCCCGAGCAGCATGGTCAAGCATGCAACCCGGCCCTCGGGGGCTACACATCCACCATATCTAGCGGTCTTTATTATACTCATATACCATGATTATATGCAGATTTCATTTTTTGCAGCACATGAGAATGTATATATATCAATTTGCGAGTCAAATTAGTGACTCGAATATCTTTAAATACAGGTTGTGGCTATATGCCCTTGAGCCGCCATGCTCAACATGCGTTTAGATGGCTCGTCATGATAACATGACAGATTATTATTCTAATGATTGACCAGCTTATTTATGCTTATGGTCTTTTATGCTTCGATGTCTATGACTCAGCAACTTATACACATTTGACTGATATATCTTGATGCTCATAAGTTATTATTCTTATGATTTCAGCTCAGTCTTACACCCAACAGGAAAAGATGGTTTTCACCAAGTACTTCGCGGAAAACTCACCGCGATTCTGCAGTTTCAATGCAACCAAGACAGAAGTGCTCAATTGGCAACATAGTGGCTAAGTAAGCCGCAAAGATAGCGACTCATCGCTTATACATCAGCGGCTCAAGAAACCGCAATGCTAGCGACTTAACACCAGCGAGTCGGCAGGAACTATATACGTAAGCCCGCAGGATCATCATCAAGACAGAATCTTCCGCCTGTATCTACGAATCACCCGGAAGCTTGGGGGCTAATGTTGGGGGAATAATTATCCCGCGACTTATTCAAGCAAAGCGCGACTTATTCACAGTCGCACCACTATTGGGCTTGCACAAATATGGGCCGACTCAAGATCATGAGGAAGGATGCAGAAGCTCGAAGATAACTTGACTTAGAAGACAAGACATATGATTAGTCTCCAAGTAGGACTCCGACTCATACTTTCCTTGGGAGAGAAGTTTCCTTGTAACCTTGCGAGCCACCGTCTTTATAAGGTGGACTCCAAGGACCTAGAACCCCAAGCAAAAAAGGCTCTCATACATCTAGAGAGAGAGGCGACTCGATACCTCGATCGCCAACACCTTGTAAACACCATATTCATATCAATACCAATCTAGGATAGGCAGGACGTAGGTCTTTACCTCACATTGAGGGGCCGAACCTGGGTAAAAAACATTGTCTCCTCGTGCCCTGCGATCTTTAGCTCGGAGACGCTCGATTGCTTAATCCCCAGCTCTATGAAGTCATCTCCATGACATCTGCGTGACAATCCCACGACACTTCCGTCCACAGAATCGCCCAGTCCTCATAGTTCCCGACGTGCTCGGCGTTGACGGTTACATGTTACGTCGGGTAACTCGTTTCCGTACGTCTTTCGTTCTCGACGTCCATGTTTTCTGCTAGTTCTCACAGTTCCCGACGTACCGACAGTTTACGGGACACGTTACGTCGGGTATCATCCCGGTTAGTGTGAGGACCCCGGATTAAATATCCGAGATACTCGTTATGTTTCCTGCAACAATCCCCTGATCAGTCTGTTGTTGCACATAACTCGAATTGGCATCATAGAACACCCATAAATACCGAATAAATTTACTTACTTGATTGAAGCCATAACTTCAACAGGTACTTGCAGCGGAAATCACCAAACAGCGTGGAGCCCAAGTCATTTGCCTTAACCCTACAGGCAGCTGACTGGGAAGCGCCCTAGTTCGCATTGACGTTATAGAAGTCTTCTTCTTCGAACTGTTCTTCTTCAAATCTGGCTAAGACAATAGCCAGGGACGAAACCAATATGAGTACATTTGAATGTACTCGCAAACTACCACCGAAATGAGCATGCACTACTCTTTTATTGTTTAAATAAAACTTCGTTGGCTTTGAAAACTCTATATCCTTGTTGGAAAGAGAAGGATATACTTTTGTTTATTAAAACCTTGTTTTGAAATCTCTATATCTTTCTTGAAAAAGAAAAGAAGGCTTTTAGAACTTTTCCCTTTAAATCTGACTTTGTAAGAAAATCTCTTTAAAACTTTTCCCGAAAGTACATCCCTGTTGAACCAGGTAAGAAGTCTCTTTTATAAACATTTTCCCGGAAAATCACCATTTGGTTTATTTCTCCAAAACTCCTCCTTTTTCGACCATAACCCTTCATGGTCATTCAATCCCACAACCTCATGCCGGCCCGTTGGCATAGTTGCATAAAACATTTCCACCTTTCAAAACACAAAACTTTTCACTTCTCGACCATAGCCCGTCATGGTCCAATCATTCTCCAGCAACCTCATACCAGCCCGTCGGTAGAGTTGCTGATACAACACACCTCCATTTTATTTTCAAATCTCAAAACTTTGCAAAACTTGCACATGGTCAGAGGACAGTCTCCCAATTGTCCATATCCGAGGACTCGGCTATTCGAATAGTTTTAACCCTCTGCAGAGGTAGCACGCTTTTAGCCCACACCCATCCGGTAACTCATCGTGTCAGCCACGTCCCGCCATACATGGTGTATGCGAAGTTGAGCCACCGACCATAGCCTCTCCTTTGCTCATGCTAGTATAGGACCCTACCGCTACGAAGCTTTCCAACACACTTAACCCAGCCCGTCGGAATCTAAGTGTGAGGACTCGTAGTTCTGCCCGGCGATTTATGGTGGAACCTTCAATCCTCTTTCTCCAATACACTCATACCAACTCTGTTGGCAGACTTCACTTAAGAGGACCCAGGTCAGGGGGTAGGTCACCAAACCATCCCCTCATGGAACGAGGTCATCCTCGTTGTTGAGGCATCCCATACTAATATGAGCAAACTATATGACTACGCCCTTTTTCCCATATGTGGGTAAATGTGGTCGCACAGGGTAAGATTGGTCGTCATAGTACAAAGACACAATGTGCATTTTTCATAAACATCTCCATTCACCATTTCTCCATTTCCACACCGACATCTCGGTATTCCACAACCACACGAGTATTTTCAAAGGAGTTTGGAGTAAACAATACTTTTCCCATCCTATAGTTTGAAAAAGGATTTCCATCTAATATCTCCGTAGAGGGTGTCAAAATAGTATACTTGTATTTTGAAAACAAAAGGGTTTTCAAATTCATAACTTTAGTGGCAAACACCACATAAATAACATATGCTTTTTATAAGTAAAACATATAAACCAAAATAGATGTATATAGATGCAAGCTCAGAGGATAGCTTGCCTTGCTCGGCAAAGTGAACTTGGTCTTGATCTTCAGATTCAACGAATTCTCCTTCCTCAATAACTCCGTTCCAAGGACCACTCCGGTAGCGTTTATGTCTAGCGTCGCAAACATGAGAATAACACCACAATCAATAAGCAAACCAAACCACAAGTGGCACACCGACAAGTAACCAACCGTAAGCGTCAATCTAATCGTTCGAGCAACAACGAGGATTTACACTTACGAGGGCCTTATATTGATCAGTAGTCTATCGCCTATACGCAAGCTAGGTACATCGATCACAAAACTACCTTGGGCGAAGGTTAACAACAAGCACCTCCCTTTAAACGGGAAATACTCCAGACAAAAGTTAGGTCACTATATAATTTCTGTGAGTCAAAATATTACACCAAGTTAGGATTCGATAAAGTGAAACACTAGGAACCTAGCAAAATTAGATTTGCTCCAAAAATCATTACGGATTAATTTATAAAATCCTTTTTAAATATGCCCCTTTGTTAGTTTATTTTAAACAACATTACAAAATAATTATCCATGTTTGGAAACAAGGTGGAACATAAAGGTTATCATTTGCTGAACATTTTAAGAGGTCAAACTTAATTTTTGGATCCTTATTTTTAAAGATATGAATTTTTCCAATTTGTTTTATATTCTGCCATTTTCTTTATTTTAATAAAATATTAAATATACTAACTTATTTGGATAGGTGAGGTATACCAAAAGACTAGATTTAATCTTCTGAACATTTTGGTATCTTGTTTGTAACTTTTGGTTCAATATTTAATTAGTTATGAATTTTACAAAATCAATTTATATTCTGCCCTTTTACTAAAGTGCAAGGAAAAGTTATTTCCAGTGTTTAATTCAACATGAAAATGATGTTAAGAGGTGAAGTTATTTCTCCTGATCATTTTGATATATTGTTTGCTATTTTTGGATTAGTATTAAAAAGATATGGATTTTAGAAGTTTATATCCAAATCTGTCTATTTATTTTATTTCTCAGAAAATCTAGCGGAACGTTTTTCACCGCGGGGTTGGCTACCCACGGTCACTGACTTGTGGGCCCAAGGCCACGCTGGCAGTCCACGTCAGCGCGGAGGCCCACAGCCACGTTCGCAGACACGCTGGAACGGCGCGGCGCGCTGGGCACGGTGACCGTGCGACGGCGGCGAGCACGGCTCCGGCGAAGGAGCGCGCGCGGGACGGACTACTGGGTGCATTCGACGCGCAAGGATCCGGGGAACCTACGGGTGGAGCCACGGACCAACTGGTCGCCGGGGACGGCGTCGACGTCGAGCTACGGCGGCGGTGGTGCTACGGCTACGACGAAGCTAGTGCTCTACGGCGAGAAAGAGGGAGAGGAGGAGGGTGGAGATGTCCATTAGGACCGCACACTCACCCTTGACGCGTGTGAACAACCGGCGTGGGCGGAGGTGGTCCACAGCGGCGGCGCGGGCTCGCCGGAGATGCTTCGGTGGTCGGAGAAGAACTTGATGGCGGCGGCGATTGCGGGCACCTCTCTTCGATTCCTTCTGCGTGGAGAGGGAGGACGACGCGGCGAACACGGTGGTGGTCGTCGATCTGCTAAGGGAGGCTTCTATTGCCGGCGGCGAGCTCGGCGAGCTCGGCGATGGTTCGGTCATGGAGGAGGGACATGGAGAGGGAGAGAGAGAGCAGGAGAGCAGAGGAGCGGGGGTGGTGCTCTTCTTATCCTCTTCGCAGAGGAGAGGCGCAGGAGAGCAGAGGAGCGGGAGAGAGGGGGGGTCCGGGCGGCGAGGTCGTCGTGCGGGCGACACGGCGATGCGCAGCACTGCTGCTACAGGAGGAAGAAGAGGGTTTCGCAGAAAACCCCCTGGCTGATTTTCCTATTTACACTTAAGTCCTTTTTCTGTTTTATTTTAAAACCAGAAGCTCTTTAGGTATTTAATTGGGGCACTTAAAATATTTCAAAAATTCTGAAATAATTTGGGTAGGCTCCCTTTATAATGTAGAGCCCCCACAAAAATTGGTGTTTAAAAATAAAATGTTTTGAACAACTTTTGTTCATAGGATTTAAATATGTTGTTTTTGGTAAATAATATTTGATACTCTTTTAATATTTTCAAGCAAGTGATAAAATATTGTTTTGAACTTTTGGAACTTTCTTGACAAATATGGCAACTTCAAATACTTTATATTTTCATAGAGAAAATATTTGCTTGAAGAAAATAGAGAGTTAAGTAGGGGAAAATAATTTATTAAGACCATTTATTTATCATGATCTTAATTTCCTTTTCTTAAATACTTTGAGAGTTTTTTAAAATTGAAAAGTATGTTTACTTGAGGAGGGAGTGAGATGGGGTTGAAATGATTATTATTTCATCTCATTCCTAGAATAAGGAAATATAATTGTTTTCATAAAATAGAGGAATAGAGATAGAGGGAAATTAAATAAGATCATTTCCCTTAATTTAGGATTTCAATTAGGTGTGAATACTTCTAGAGGGTTTGTTTTTATTCAAGTCACATACCAAATTTGTTGTCAAGTGTGTCTTATTCTAGTATTAAGCACAACTGAGGAATTACCCTCACAAGCAACAAACACAACAAGATCAACAGTGGCATACACAAAAGATCAACAACACAATCAAGACCTCACAATTCAAACCCAAGAATGAATCACACCACCATTTCCATAGTCAACAATACTATCTTATAAAAATGATCACACTTAATTATGACAAGATGATGTTTAGAACTATCTCAACTCCACCTTGGTATTTTTGAAAAGGGTTTGGTAAGACAAATTATGTGGGGTAATATATTTCCCACTTGTGTTCTTTTTAAAAGGAAGTGATAATCAAAGTTTATAAAATGGGAGTTGCATACAAATGCAAAATATCAAGGCTAAAAGATAGGTAGGAGATAGCATATAGATCTCCATATTTTTGGGAACACATAGTTTTGGAAATACTTTTACTTTCTCAAATAATGGGTATTGATTTTGGTTGTTGACAAACCAAGTATCATTTGAAATGGAGTTGGCCAAAAGAAGAATGGAAAAGATATATGGAATATTTTCTTGTCATAACATGATCACCAAAGTTAAATATATTTTTATATTGGTTGGGTCTTATATTTACTAGTCAAAACAATTTAAACACAAAGTCACACTAGGTTCAACATAGCAATGGGATGGAAAACACAATCATCAGTAAAATATTTAAAAAAGTTTTTGTTGGTTCTGAATTTTGGGTCTGGTAAAACTAAGTTTTTCTTAGTTTACAAATTTGGGATGTGACAGTTAGCCGTTTACGCGTTTCCGTCCACATAATCGCCCAGTTCTCACAGTTCCCGCCGTGTTGGGCGTTGATGGGAGACGTTACGTCCGTTATCGTCCCGGTTAACCATTTACGTGTTTCTGCCCACAGAATCGCCCAGTTCTCACAATTCCCGACGTGCCGTGCGTTGCCGGGACACGTTACGTCGGGTATCGCCCCGGTTCACCGTTTACGTGTTTCCGCCCACAGAATCGCCCAGTTCTCACAGAACACCTCGATTTGCATTTGTTTGCAACAAAAGAAGATCAAACAATTAATGCAAATATAAATATACTGAAAATAGGAAACTCGATTAATTAACTCGATTGCATTACTCGATTGCATTACACGACCTAAACACGATTGCGACACACACAAACTAAACACGAAATAAACTCGATCGATTCAGCACTCGCGATAACTCGATTAACAAAAACTAAACCTAAATCTAGAACTCCTCATCGGTGTCGGGGTCGGAGTAGAAGTCCGAGTATGAGTTGGTGTCGTCAGACACGTCGTCCTGCAGCGCGCGCCACATCTCGTGGCCGACGGGCCACCAGGCGCGGCCGCGCGCCAGCTCCTGCTCTGCTAGAGCCCTCTTCACGCGCCTCTCCTGCCGGTCGTCACGGCGCTCGGCCCGCTCCGCCGCCCTGGTGTTCCAGAGCTCGAGCTCCGCGTCCATCTCCTCCGGGTGGTCCTGGTACCACTGTTGCACGGCGAGGCGGTCGCGCTCTTCGACGAGGTCGACCGTCGCGCGAAGACGGAGGGCGGCGCGGTCCTGGGCGGTGATGAGGCGCGGCGCGGGCGCCATGTTTGCCGCCTCTTGGGCGTTGCGGCAGTCCTGGAAGTTCAGCGTGCGGCGCGAGCGGCCGAGCCTCCACGCCGCCAGAGCGGATCTCCGCGTAGAACGTGCCGTTCGGGCGCTGGCGGACGCCGCGGTAGCCGGAGAGGATACTTCGGCGCGGAGGCATGGCGGCGGCGGAGAGAGCGGTGGCGCGGATTGCGAGGCGCGGGGACGCGTGTGGTGTGAGCGCGAGCGGGACGCGTGGTGTGAGCGCGAACCGAGGTGGGCGGCGGGATACTTATAGCACGCGGGGGCGGGAAACGTGGCCTGCGCGCGCGCTTTTTGGGGGGTTCTGCGCGCGAAACACCGCTGGCGAATAGCACTGTTTCGCCAGCGCTAGGCCAGGCACCGCTGGCGAACGCAGGGGATCGCCAGAGCTGAGCGCGCACCGCTGGCGAACATGGATTTTAGGTGGCCAGCGCTAGTCTGCCCTGCTCCCTCCCACCCGCCCGCTCGTAGCGCTGGCCATCTCAGCTCCTTGGTCGCCAGCGGTAGCGTTGGTAGCGCTGGCGACCTGCTTCCTGGGATCGCTAGCGTTATTAACACTGGCGAACACGAATCTGTGTTCGCCAGTGGTAGGCTGGCTGCTGTAGGGGTTTTCCTACTAGTGATCGCACGAACCGTCTCAAGAGAACTGGGCAAGGGTACCCTGCTCGGCAAGAAAACCACGCAACATCTGGGGAGATGTACTCATCAGCCGAGTCAGCACGAAAAACACGAATGGGCGTGGAAAACTGGATGTGAACCATGGCAGCAAATCGCTTGTATATAGTGAGAACCTCGCTACGAGATTTCATAAAATGGAGCCAAGTGTAGCGAGAGAAATCATCAATGAATAGAACATAGTAGCGATGGCCCCCTTTCGAATCGAAGGGAGCAGGACCCCATACATCAGAATGAACTAAGTCAAAGGGACGCTGGGATACAGACTCGCTAGTAGGATGATGCCACTGTTGGAAGGACGCAGAAGAGGAGGCAGCAAGAGCATGTGGACTGGCGGGTGTGGTGGCAGAAAAGGAACACGAAGCTAGCCAACCTCCCCAAAGACCCTGAGCATCACGGCGCCAAGGGCCAGCTCCAACTAGAGCCTGGGTACGACGGTCCTGAACAGAGCAAGAGTCGGTATCAAGAATGACACGACAATCAGAATCAGTAAGTTGAGCAGCAGAGAAAAGATTCATAGTAAGACGGGGAACATGAGAAACACTAGGAACAGAGAAAGACGGGGTAGAAAGAGTGCCACGACTAGCAACAGGAAGAGGTGTGCAATTGGCAGTGAGAACATTGACAGGATAATCAAGAGGTCGAATAGAAGACACAGCAGAAGAATCAGAAGACATGTGAAAGGAAGCTCCAGAATCCAGAACCCACGGAGATGTACCTGACTGTGTAGGCGACGGTGACGGAGCAGCAGTAGTGAAAGCAGCCAGCGAGGCAACGGTGCCTGTCGAGGAAGAGCCTGAGGAAGCCAGCAGACGCTTGAGCCGCACAATGTCCAGATCAGTAAGTGACCCACTGTAGAGGAGCGACCCAAGTCACGCTCCTTCTTGAAACAGGAGGACACGAGGTGACCTGGCTTCTTGCAGTAGTCACACAACATGCGAGGCCAACCCGCTCCTGCAGGGCGCCCGCCATTCCCCGTGAAGGAGTGGGTAGGAGCGGTGGAGCAGACGGCACATGAGCACGGGCAACAAGCACAGTGGGAGTCACAAGCAAACCAGCAGAACGGAAGCGTGTCTCCTCAGCTCGAACCTCTGCCAGCACCTCTGAGATAAGAACACGACCACGAGCAAGTACGTGAGCACGCCGAGGCTCAAACTCGGGACGGAGGCGAGACATGAACTCATGAACACGCTGAAACTCCAAGTCTGACCTCACTGTCTGACAGCATCGGCAAGCACCACAAACAACTGTCCTCAGAGAGTCAAGATGACGTCAGATGCCAGAGCACTGTGTGTAGAACTCATCAACAGTAGAGTCACCCTGCTGAAGCTCATGGTCCTGACGCATCACAGATAGGTAGAGAGCATCATCAGAGGGCTGATAGCAGTGACAAAGATAAGTCCACATAGCAGCAGCAGTGCCTAACCCCATAAACTCATAAGCAAACTTAGGCAAGACACTAGCAGCGAGAACAGCAGCAGCACGAGCATCATCATTACACCACTGAGTGTAAGCAGCCAACTCATCCCGATAGATGGAAAAAGTATCGGAATAAACTGATACATGCTGATCGTAGACTTCACCTGCACGATCATCTGCATCCTTGGCTGCATCCTTATCAGACTGAGAAGCATCTGCAAGAAGAACAGGTGGCACCGGGGGAGTAGGCACCACACGAGCAACGGGGCATGGCGGACACAAGACTTTGCCAGAGAGAACGCCCCACAGAAAGAGGCCACGCATGTGGATGCGCATAAAGCCCACAAACTCGGCATAGTTGGTGCCATCAAAGATCACGGAGCACCGAGGGACAACAGCATAGCCCGAATGAGACATGATGGGCTCTCTATTTTTTCATTTTTTTTTTGCAAGTCAACGCTCGAACGGATCTCGATCTGGATCAAGCCCGAGCACAGAGCCCCGACTAGCACACACGGGAGCAGCGACGGGCGCGTGCAGGGGCAGCGCCGGACCGCGATGGGGCCGGCGAGGCAGCCGCAGGCCGGACGGCGGCGAAGGTCGCTGATGGCGGCCGCAGGCGGCGGCGGCGCTTCAGGTGGCGGCGCGGCAGGCCACGAGCAGGGGATGCGGCCAGGCGGTCGACCAGCGACGGCAACGGCCTGACAGGCTCAAATTCGGGCAGAAAGGAGAGAGAAACAGCACGAAAATGAGCAGCACGATGTGCAGAGGAAGAAGAAGATGACCACTGATAGCAGGAACTAGCACCGGCGGCCAGAGTGGTGGAGCACGGAGTTGTGTCGTGCGTAGGGGAGAGCAGAACCTAAGCTCTGATACATGTTGGGAATGAGCAACTAACATTCACATGGGGCCAAAGTCCATTACATGTACATGTGTGCAATATGCAGGAAACCCCTTATACAATGGGGATTACAGAAAGTAGACTATACATGTCTAACAGTTTTGATTGGCAATGTACTATTCTAGGGTAGATATCTGTTATTTCCTGGGATCCTAATCATTGCTTGGTTCAGATTCTACTAACTTGTGTCTTCTCCTAAATTTTAGAATATCATATTTGCCCTGGAATGTCAACTTCCGTTTTTGTAATCTGGTTGCTTTAAAGATTTTGCCAACCCAATATTAAAACGTTGCTATTCTTGCTCTATCTACAGTGACTACTTTGACTTCCTGGTATTAATATGAAATAATTACTAATATAACTTATGTCTGTGTTTTCTGTTGCAGAATTGATACATTAATCTTTGAGCATTATATAGCTCCCTTAAAAAAAGAGTATCGGTTAAAGGAAATCCTAAGAGTTTCCAGAAGAAAAATGGCATGTGTAAGTTTGAGAGCTTGCTGCTAAGGACCAGAAGGTAAAGAAAACAAAAGGGTACATGGATTTTTTTACATGCCAGTTTGCAAAAGTGTGAATAGTTAGGGTAACTGAATCAAGCTTCTTTGTTAAGCAATTAGAGAGCTGCGAAGCACATCTACCTTAGGTTTCAGCACATAGGACAAAGACAGCCGGAACGGTTCAATAACTGCAGGTATTTATTCCAGTGAAAAGTTCCATTTGTGCATAATTGTGTCACATATAAGTTTTGTCCTGTGTCTAAGATATGCCACAGAAATGCTTTCAAGCATTAACATTTTCTGATGTGTTAGATTGTCTCTGTCTCTCAAAGATTTTTTGATTTCTCATTGTGCTAATTACGGTTCCAATGAAAAATTGCAGTACAGCTATATTTGACTTCCCTGCTTCTTCAATAGTTGGATATTATCATATCTCATATTTTATTCTGCAAACTTTTGATTGATGACAACAGCTTTTTTGTTTACTCTTTCAATTAAGAGGTAGGATATATGAACAGTGTTGTTTTATAAAATATGACACTATGTTCGTATATGTCTGAAAGACAGAGTTGATGCATGCGTTAGCTTTCCAGAAGGTAAGAAATACATATGCATTGTCTCGATTGTTACATCTAAATCCGAAGTATTTCTAGATTATAAGAAACCCATTGAGATTGTGGATTAGTGTTAATTTGGTAATAAAACATAAACAGACATAGTTAGTTCTATTGTCAGTATCAATTTATCATGAACTGTCGTATGCACAATGTACAATATTTTCTCTATTTGTTTTTTTGCCTCAATTTTATAGTCACCTACATACTTCAGTAGTAGTAAAGTGACAGTGTTTCTTTTAGGTACTAGCTGATCTGGCTCTTTTTGCAGATCCATTTATGATTTTCTTTTGTGGGAAACAATAGGTCTCTGCTGTGATTTTTTGTTGATTTCATATAAAAGATTTACAAGAGGTAAATAAAAGCAAAAGAAAAAAAGCAAACTAGGAAAATGCGAAATGATAAATTGATGTATCTATTTCACATGATATATTTCCATATGCCCAGCTGTCTGATTATGTTTCGGGATGATGCTTCAGCTTCATGGAGAAACAGGGAAAAAAATCTTCGAATTAGCATCTCCGGCTAGCCAATGTACTCTATATAGTAACATCACTTGTGCAAGGGAAATGCATGATGTGATTTACCAGGAATGGTCCATTTACTTAAGCAAATCCACGACTCAAGAATGTAATTCAACATCTTTGAGGTATGGAGATCTGTACAAGTTAGCTGGGTTTCCTGCTACGTTGCAGCTGATTGTTTCTTCCTTCAGAATAGATACTCGATTCCGTTTTGTCGATTGCATTTTACATTTTCTGCCTTCACCTTTCCCAATGGGTTGTGAATTCTTACTTCACAGGAAGACAACTACGTAGATTCTGGGTGCTTCATAATTTCTCTTTGTTTATCGAAAAAGTGTGATTAGTATTTTTTTTGGTTCAGTGTTCAGTTCAATGATACGAATTTATTTGATTCCCTTTATCTAAGAGCTTCACGCATACCAGCTCAATGGGAACTTGGGAAGCAACAAGTGTTCAGACAGAATTCTCCAAGACCAAGTGTTTGTGGTCGAAGTAGCTTAGCAGTTGTACGTATCTTAAGAAGCATCCCTTCAAATGTAAAGCGAACTTAAAGCTCAGTTTGGGAGAGAAACATGGTGGAAAGGAACCGTGAAAGCTTATTTCCAATATGTTTTTATGTCATTTAGATGCTTACGAGTGAAACTGATATAATGGTGCGTCTCAGTTTCAGGGACACCGTCGGGAAGGAGCGGTACAGGGCGGCCGACAGTGAAGGACGACGAGGCGTGAGACATCCGCACTCCCTGTGGGGTGCTCCAGGTGACGAAGCTGCACACCTTGACTTCCCTCCGCCAGTGCAATTGTCTGCCTAAGACATTAAAGTTTACTCACCTCTATTTTTTTCTTACTAGAGGTTGTTCGTTGCACCGTCCCTTTGTCTTGCGAGGTGATAGTGTTTCAAGCCATCAGTTTGGAGAAATTATGAATGATCTTCCCCATTGGGACTTATATGCCGAAATGCTAAGGTAAGATTCAGAGGTTCCTTCAGTGCTGCAGTGTGTCCATATCTATGAACAGTTGCAATCCGTTTGATGAATGAAAAGACGTCTTTGTGGTTTTGCCATCGTTGTTGTGAAGCCTTATGAGAGTTTTTGGTGGTATTGTTTTCTTCCGTTGATATGAAGCCTTACAGCGTACTGCAACCTATTGTAATGAGAAATATTGTATTCTTCGTTTGTCTTCCTGCTATGCTTTGATGGCAAAATAGTGGCTCCACTGGTTTCAATCATTTTTTCATCCTACTGCATATATGAAGAATGTTGCATGCCATATGTCAGTTTCCTCAGAATTTCAAAAGATAAAACTACATTTTTTGAAGCAATGTTTCAATATCATAATGCCACCGTTGCTACTTACAAAGTGTATTATATAACTAAAACAAGGAAAGACCAACAACACAAATTCTCACTAAGGGCGCGGCGTGCCGCCGCGCCAAATTCAACTAGTAACAAGTGATGTCATATGCTTCACCCCTGGATGGGAAACGCGCCACTTGTCACGTGGCTATGGGCTCAAAATCAAAATCCTAGAGAGGGCATAGTTATGCTTGTAATTATGGGAAAACACCAACACCATAGAAGACACCCAATATATAATAGAAACAATTCATTAGGCTAAATGGAACAAAATTTCATTAAAGAACTTTGTTTTAAAAAGGAAAAGGTTACAAGAGAAAATGACATAGAAGAACATGTCAAAATGAAAAAAGGCAACGAAAGAAACAAATGAAAACAGGAATAAGCTTGTAGTTTCCACGATAGAAACTGAAGCGAATGAAATCAACCGTATGATGAAGTGAACGAAACCTATCCGGGCCAAGCCCAGAGGTTCACCCGTAGCCTCGAGCCCCGAGTGCGTACGACTTGTTCGGGTGGCACCGAGGAGTTTTCATTTTTTTTTCCTTTGGTACCACAAAATGCTTATTGTTCCTTTTTTTATTATAAATCCAATAGTCCCACTACAAAAGTTATTGGGATATACAAGGATAATTAGAGTAAACAACTTATAATCATCATGCATAAGTTTGGGTTGGTGCACTCACCTTCTTCTTTGCCACCTCAAACCCATGAGAATTTATAAAACGTACGAGATGAATATAAACTTCACAACATATTTATTACAAAACATACCACCAATAATGACAATTAGAATATGATTTACTGCACGATAACTTGTCCTAATTTTTTGTAAGATAACTATTTTTAAGATTTTTGCGCTTATCATGCATGGCAAGTTTTTCTTGTACATTCACAAGCTTACTTTCTATTACCTCTGTCCCAAAATATAAGATGGTTTGGTACGCTATTTTTGTTTAACAAAATGTCTTATAAATTGGAACAGAGGTATTGAAAGGTCATTTTGGGTTTCTTGCACCAGTGCTACTGGTGCCAACAATAGAAATAAAAATTTATTCTTCTGCCAAAAATCACACACGCACTAGTCTACATTTCTGTTTAGGTGTCAAATTTGCACAAAATAATTCGAAAGAAACTGACCTATTTGTACGTTTTTGAATTTACTTTGTTGACCCCTGATGCTTGTTATTTTTGTACAGCCTGAAAATATCAACATTATTTAGAAACTTTTTTATATGATAATGAACATCTAAATGTACACGCATGATTTTTTTAGAACTTTTGTGTTAGAACAAATGTTTGAAAATATCTTTGCAACAGGAGCATTGTGTCCATGAGCACAAAAGCTTCACTGACGGAGCCAATACTTATTTGCACGTGCATGAATTTAGTCATAAAAATTTCGAACTTCATTACATGAATTTTTTTCAAACTTTGAAAGACTTAAATCCATCACAAAAAACAGAAATCACATGTACTCACGTAAAACCCGCAAGGCCCAGTCGCTTGCAAGCAGAGAGCAGCTGACTCCCCTCAAAAAAAAAAAGAGAGCAGCTGACTCCATTGCCGCCGCCGCCGCCGCCGGAAATATCTCCATTGCCGCCGCCGCCGCCGTGCCGCCGTGCCGTCGCGCAGCCATGCTCCGCCTCAGAAACTCCATCGTCACTCATATCCTATCGTCTTCCTCCGCCTCATCCGTCTCCCCTCTCCACCGGCTCCTCTCCGCGGCCGCCCTCGCCGTTCCCCCAAGCCCTAGCTTCGCCGTCAAGGAGTACCTCGTTGACACCTGCGGCCTTACCCGAGCGCAAGCCCTCAAGGCATGCACGAAGCTCTCTCACGTCAAGTCCCCATCCAAGCTCGATGCTGTGCGCGCCTTCCTCGCCGACCTCGGCCTCTCCAGGGCCGACGTCGCCGACGTCGTCGCCAGGGACCCCCAGATCCTCTGCAGCGGCGTGGAGAGAACCCTGGATCCCGTCGCTCTCGAGCTCAGCGGCTTGGGTGTATCGCGTTCTGAGGTCGCCCGCCTCGTCTCGCTCGTCCCCGACAGATTCCGCTCTAGATCAATCGTCTACAAGCTGCAGTACTACCTCACTCTCTTCGGCTCCTTCGAGAAGCTCCTCCGGACTCTCAATCACGGCTCCGGCCTCCTCTCAAGCAGCCTCGAGAAGGTTGTCAAGCCCAATGTTGCGTTCCTGCAGCAGTGCGGGCTAGGTGCTTGCGAGATTGCCTCGCTGTGCAGCTCTACACGATGGATGCTTTCCACCAAACCAGAGCATGTGTGGGCAATGGCGGCGCGTGCTGAAGCTTTAGGTGTACCCCGCGGCTCTGGAATGTTCAGGCAAGCGCTGCAGGCTGTCGCGTTCCTCAGCGAGAAGAAGGTTGCCATCAAAGTGGAGTACTTGAAGAACATACTCAAGTGGTCGGACGCTGAGGTGGCCATTGCTGTTTGTAAGGGTCCAATGGTGCTGCTGAGATCTAACGACGCTCTGCAGAGAAAGTCGGAGTTCTTTATCTCAGAGGTGGGGTTGGAACCGGCGTACATTGCTCATCGGCCAGCATTGCTCTCTTATAGCCTGGAGGGCCGGATCAGACCCCGGTACTATGTCCTAAAGTTTCTTAAGGAGAAAGGGTTGCTACATCAAGACCGAGACTACTTTAATATAGTCATGATCAGCGAGAAGGTATTCATGGAGAGGTTCATATGTCCTCACAAGGAAGCCACACCACACCTTGCTGAAGACTATGCAGCAGCCTGCAGAGGGAAAGTGCCTACTAGATTCAGATTTACATGAACCAAGACGGGTGTGAAAACGAGTAGCTGCAAAATGGCACAACAAATTTTCACTCTGTGTATTAGGCTGACAATTCCTGATTCGGTGTTCTTCACCTAACAAACTGGTGGATATCTGTTATGGTATGTGCGTCGGAAACATATTGATTGGGTGTTGGCAATCCAGGATGAAATTGATATGTTCATTACATCATTCAGTAGAGAAGAAAGCATCACACTGCTATCCTGTCCATCCTCAAGTCATATTGACACACATATTGGAACTTTGAGAGTGAGATCACATATCAGGGCATTCTGCAAATGCTTTTCAAGTATCATTGAGTACTATATATCTGCACACTATATATTTATGTTCTGCAAAAGCCATTGCAGTTATCAGTGTAAACCTCAGTGTATCATTTATATGAAAGAGGGTTCCCATTTTGGCAGATGGTATTAAGTCTCAAATTTTTCTCTGGACAATAGTTTTGGACTTATTTTCATGCGGGGTCAAGTTTGTATTTATTGATGACCACAATGTGCTGATCACCGCCAAGGGTGCAGGTTTGATCTAGTATGTTCTATGTTGGTTGCTTGCTCTATTTTTTCTGCAATAATCTTGTTTACAAGATATTAACTGTTCTGAAAGTGGGTCATTTTTTACTAGTTGTTTCTATTGTTTTTCATTTACTTTTCTCTTGTTTTTTTGGATGGGCTACTGGCTGATACTTTATCTAGGGACATTTAATCTTAAAACTGAACTGTGCAGTAGTTGGCTAGTAGCATTTTTGTTGATGGTCTACCCTTGTAGCACTATGTAATATTTCAAAGGCCTGGTATTGATACAGGAGAGAAAAAATAATGCTTGTATGGTACGTACGATGTTGAAAAGCAGAGGGCATTTTTTAGAGTAAACTATTTAAGGTAACCTTAAAAAGGGTTATGGCATTACCATGTGATCTCTCCCATTCTTCTTGCTAATGTTATTCCATATTAGCACTGTTTGTCTATATAGCTGCTCACAACGTCTCTATCCCTAGGCATATCTTTTCTTAGGATAGTAAACCTTATGTACCATCCTTTACTCTACATCTGCATTTTTAGATGCTCTTCTATTGTTGGTTTACAGTATATTTTGAAGACATGTTTGCTGGAATTGGCGAAAAGGGTACGATGATGTAGAAGAGTGTTACATTAGCCAAGAGATGGTCCTAGAGATGATGACTTAACTAACCATGGTCTGAACATTTAAGGAATGTAGTAATTTTCTCAGCTGTGCCGGATTTCATTTCTACGCCTTCTATTTTAGCTAAAACTCACTCTAGACATGCATGCAAGTATCGACCGTCAGATAATAAATAGAAATATAAGGCATGTTGTGTTCTTCAAATTAAGAAACAAGCTAGTTGTTTGCGGAGAGGATGGTGCACATTTTTCTGTTCCTGATATGAGGCTGTAGAAGTTGGAAATGGAAGAAGACACGATCTCAGCTGTGCCAACAAGAATGCAAAGGAGATGGAGAAGAGCTCTAATTCTATTATCAGTTTTGTGTGTCTCTTCTCTGGTGCTTGTGGAATTATCGGAGCATACTGATTCCCTGAATGTAGACGGTGCTTTCTTTCTTCCAGGAGAAGATGCTGTGACGAACCAAGGTGACTGGAGCTTTGCTGTAGCAAACATGGTTCTAAAGGAAGATCAGCTTCTTGTGAGAGGCTGATTTCAATCTCTATCGGAGGCAGAGCGACGATGCCCAATTGATGATGCCCTGAAGCAGCATCAGTTACAGGTATTCGTGACCTGACGCAGGCGGGAAGAAGCTTCTACTTTCCTCTCTTTTTTTCTTTCTTTTTTTTTGCAAGTTCTGTGATCCTTCTGTCATTATTGTACTCGTAATATTTATGACCTGACGCCAGTGGGAGTTTTATTCAGAGAAGAAGCTCCTACCTCGGCTCATTCTGAATTTCGTAAGTTGTATATTGTCGAAGATATTGCAAGGGATAAGGGTTGTAGCCTGCAGGTTTCATCTTTTTTTTTTTGAACAAGGGGAAGGACCCCGAAGGGTACAGACTGCATTACTCAGTGGAGTTACACAATACATCAAGGACCACAAAGAAAAGGAAAATTACAACCAAGTCCATGGACTTTACAAAAAGGACCTTGCCAACAGAAATAGAATTGCAATTCGATCCTTCTCCACTGAAATCAAGCAGCTCGACACAGCGGCCGTCAGTGCCGTCGCCGGGGACGCGACCACTTGGAGACGGAGCAACGTTGGATGCCGCCGCGGAACTGAAGAAGGGCCTCCGCACTGGCACGCCGGCCTGGAGGTAGAAGACGCCATGGCGCAAGGAACGCCATAGCACGGAGCGGCCCCATCGGCCATGGAAAGCAGAGGCGCAACATCGCCACTGCTGATGATCTCCGCAATTAGCAGTCGAAGAAATCCCCCGCAGAACTCCGGATCCAAAGAGCCCTTGCTTCTCCTCGCACCCACTGCGACATAGAAGGTCAAGCTCTTCGTTTCCAGAAATTCCACAAAGCCTAGCTTCTCTCCACCCAACAAGAAGCGTGAATCTGCCATCAATCTCTGCACTGCCACTAGACAGAGGATGCAGATCGAAAAGGATGCAGCAGAGAAGTAGGGATTCGTCCTTATGGAAGCCGACCAATCCTCGCCTCAACGCGAGCTCCAACCTCCAGAGCCCAGCATCAAGAAGACGAAGAATAGCCCGAAACCAGGGCTGGCCGGAGCACCCCAGATCAGAGCTTCCTGCGCGTACCTTATTATGAGAGATGCGCACCTCGGTCCACGCTGCTTTCAGCATCACCTGCCACCGACGAGCTGAAGCAAGGAGGAATAAGGCAACGGCGCGGCGGATCTGGCCGCCGAGATCCGCCGACCTACTCTCCGTCGGCACGTAGCCACACGCCACAAGGGCACAACCTAAATCTACACCTACAGCTACTATGTACAAGGCTAGCCTACCACCTATTCCATCTACTCGCCGGCCGGCAGCGCCTCCGGTGAGCAGGGAGGAAAGGGGCGGCAACAGAGCTCTCGCGGCGACTCTCAAGGAGCAGAGCAGTGGGGAAAGAGAAAGTGCCTGCAGGTTTCATCTGCTCAACTGAACAAGTAACCAGTTGAATGAACTAGCATCTGGTACGTTTAGTCCAATTGGTACATTCAGATCGGCTGCTTCATACTGATGCTTACATCCAAGTGAAGGCTCCTTCTTCAGCCCTGAATAGTGAGCATCAAACCAACTAAACCAGCTACCAATTCCAGTGAGCCCAGCAAAAGCATCAGGGTCACAGGAGTGGAGGCCATCACAGTCCAGCAAAGGGAGGGAGACACCACGACCCATCGTCAAATCCCTACGAGTCGTTGTGGGGCGCAACACGGGAGATCTGAGCCAAGATGATTAGATGGCGAGTTGAACACTATTGTAATCAGAGATGAAATCTCAGAGCATCTCTAAGCAATGCCCCTGAACATCCCCCAAACCGATTTATTTCCGTCCCGACGCGTCCGCTCACCCAGACTCACCCCAAATATGTGGTGAGTTTGGGGGCGTCCGGGCGTGTCCGTATGCACACTTTGGATTACTTTTGCACCTACTTTTTCTTTCTTTTGTCCTTCTTTAATTATTCTCTCTCTTATTCCACCAATCACATGCAAGGTCCTCACAATTTGGGGGTGATATTTGGAGATCATGGTTGTAGGAGGTCATTTTTTAGGGTGGTCCGCGGACAAATGCCCGGACGGTTTGGGGATGAATTTGGGGAGCATGACTGGAGATGCTCTCATGATCTAGAGTTCACTTGTTGGTTCCATACACATGTGCCATTTTCTTTGGAGGACCTTTTATCAGCCTGGATTTTTCACTCATCCAAGACCAAGAGTCTTGGTCAAAATCACCGCAATTTTCGAATCAATGATATCTGCTCTCTATTTTACCTATCTGATGCATTCGCGCTCCCACGGACATTCTTTTGTTTGGAAATTCTTTACGGTCTACTAAACTTGATGTTTTTTTTTCAAGCTGCCGTCCATACTCGTCCCGACACGAACTGGCCGTTTAGTGGGGAAAGTGACCACCAAAATTAAATTAACACGCATCTTCCGCTGAGATCCTCGTCTTACATTTTAGCAACGTAGAGAACGATACGAATTTGGACGGTTTGAAAAATGACAAGTAATTTGTGATAGTGTTGGGCGTTGGCTGGCTGTGGCACCAAGGGATGTTTCCCCTCCATCATCCACCACCTCCTCTTCTTTGTCCCTACGCTCCCACGGCGTCCGCAGGATCTACCCGGCGGAATCCGCCACCGCACGGACGGCCGTGGTTGCTGGCTCCACCACCACACCACGCCACTCCGTCCTCAGCCTGCACTGAGCTCTCGCCCCCACTCAGCTCCTTCTCCGATAAGTAACTGGCTTATCGCCTCAGGATTACACGGCCAGCCGAATCCCCGCTCCCATGGCCACCACCGCGCTCCTCCTCCGCGCCCACCACGCCCGCAAGACTCCGCCTTTGCCTTTACCCCCGCGCGCCACCATCGTCTGCCGGGCCATGGCGTCCACGGCGGCGTCCGCGTCGGCGGCCCAGGCGCTGCGCTCCATGGCCCCGCCGCCGCGCCCGGAGATGCTCTCCCTCGACCTGCCCCGCTACGACCCGGCCCGCGGCACCGTCGACCTGGCCGTCGTGGGCGGCGGGCCCGCGGGGCTCGCCGTCGCGCAGCGCGTCGCCGAGGCGGGCCTCTCCGTGGTCTCCATCGACCCGTCCCCGGGCCTCGTCTGGCCCAACAACTACGGCGTCTGGGTCGACGAGTTCGAGGCCATGGGCCTGGCCGACTGCCTCGACGCCGTCTGGCCCTCCGCCTCCGTCTTCATCGACGACGCCGCCCCCAAGCACCTCCGCCGCCCCTACGCCCGCGTCGCGCGCCGCAAGCTCAAGTCCACCATGATGGACCGCTGCGTCGCGCGCGGCGTGCGGTTCCACCAGGCCAAGGTCGCCGACGTCGTACACGAGGAGGCCTCCTCCCTCCTCACCTGCGACGACGGCGTCAGGATCCCGGCCACCGTCGTCCTCGACGCCACGGGATTCTCGCGCTGCCTCGTGCAGTACGGCAAGCCCTACGACCCGGGCTACCAGGTCGCGTACGGCGTCCTCGCCGAGGTCGACGGCCACCCGTTCGACGTCGACAAGATGCTCTTCATGGACTGGCGCGACTCCCACCTCCCCGAGGGGTCCGTGATCAAGGAGCGGAACAGCCGCGTGCCCACCTTCCTGTACGCCATGCCGTTCTCGCCCACCAAGATCTTCCTCGAGGAGACGTCGCTGGTCGCCCGCCCGGGCCTCGCCATGGACGACATCCAGGAGCGCATGGCCGCGCGGCTCAGGCACCTGGGGATTCGCATCCGGAGCGTCGAGGAGGACGAGCGCTGCGTGATCCCCATGGGCGGGCCACTGCCCGTGTGCCGCAGAGGGTGGTCGGCATCGGCGGCACGGCGGGGATGGTGCATCCCTCCACGGGGTACATGGTGGCGCGCACGCTCGCGACCGCACCAATCGTGGCAGACTCCATTGTGCGCTATCTCAGCTCCGGCAATGGCAACGGCTTTGCCGGGGACGCCCTGGCCGCCGAGGTGTGGAAGGAGCTGTGGCCGACGGACAGGCGGAGGCAGAGGGAATTTTTCTGCTTCGGAATGGACGTCCTGCTCAAGCTGGACCTCCCAGGCACACGACGCTTCTTCAACGCCTTCTTCGACCTCGAGCCACACTACTGGCACGGCTTCCTCTCGTCGAGGCTGTTCCTCCCCGAGCTCTTGATGTTCGGGCTCTCGCTGTTCGCGCACGCCTCGACCCCGTCGAAGCTGGAGATCATGGCCAAGGGCACAATGCCGCTTGCCAAGATGGTCGGCAACTTGATACAGGACAGGGATAGATGATTAACTTAGAGAGGGTATGTACCTGCATTTCTCATCTCAAGATCTTCATTGGATCTCTGATTTTTGCATAGCTTTTCTCCAATGTATTTATGGTTTGCAAAGAGGATTTAAATAGCAACAGCAGCTTATTGGGAGATGTAACAATTGCTGCTGCCACATATTGAGAGATGTATAGTTCATATTGAGGTAGTGTGTCACCCCATGTATTGTATGTCATGATGGACAAACACAGATCAAGGTTTCCTACAAGCGACTTGAAAGATATGCTTATAAACGTAGGAGATTTCACCTCACCTAGTCACCTATACAGTAACAACATGCAGTAGGATGGACTGAACTGCCAAGTAAAAGGTATATACTTGTTTGACATCCAAGAAACTTATCCTGTAGATACACGACTGCAGTCGGGTGTTAAGAGCTTTGGAGCACAATCATTTCTTGTCTCTACCAGTGACCAACATGCTATACATGCCACAAATTTCAGCTACAGCTTAACTCTGGAGTAAAATACCCCGAACAAAAGTAAGAGGAAACAAACATAATTGATCAATGCCGATACCAAAATTATCTTCTCACATTCGTTTTGATCATACGCAATCACCCAATTCTTGTATTTGCAGAATAATCTCGACCTTTTTTGCACTCGTGCGGTCAAAGCAGACAGCTTGCTTAGAAGGAAATGTCTCTCGTGTCTCCTTCACGTTCTGGAGCTCTATACGAAAACCCTAGTTCTTCACCTGATTGCCGCCTTACTATGCTAGCCCTCTGCATCAGGCGCACAAGTTGCTGGACAACCTCAGACATAGGAGGACGGAACTCTGGCTCCGGCTGCACAAAGAAATGACATAAACATTGTTTAGGGAATAGTATATGCCACTGATGGAAATACATGAGCAAACTAAGCCAAGAACCAGTTCCAAGGAATACGTGGATTTGTTCTGTTAAGCGACACAACCCAACCACGGATAAACAGTGTTCAGGTACTTGCAATATTTATCAGATTAGGGCACTGTTAGAATGCAAGAATCATGTAGCTAACTCTACAAGACAACACATGTTTTTTTTTTTTATGGTTTCTTGAAGGGTGCCATGGTTACGGGTCAGTAGTCACACACATAACCGAAAACCTACTTTGGAGGCCAAGCTACATGGCTCCTGTTATTTTTCAAATTTCAATTTCGACATTTTGAAGTGTCAAAAAATTCTGAAAAAAAATTCTAGGTGTGGCCAATGATGAATTCTACCCACAGGGAAAATCTCAAGGTGAAATACATTGTATTTTTGTCTACACAAAAATGAAAAAATCTGACAAATGTTATAGGTTTCAAAATTTGCACTGTTCACCTTTTCTGATCCACAATTTTGTCAATTTTACACAGCTCAAAATACAGAGTTTTTCTAATTGGATTCTTGCACACTGTTAGACTACATCATCATCATCTACATCTACGATTTTTTTTTCAGAATTTTCAGAAACTTTAAAATGCCGTTTTCGAATTTTTAAAAATCCAAGATCCATGTAGCTCGGGCTCTAAAAATCCACTCTCCACACATAACTGAATATATGTCCCAAAGAAAGACGGTACCTGAACACAGAGTGCAATTATGTCTGCAAAGCGGGAGAGCGATTTGGCAGGGTACATTCCATTTAATGCTGGATCAACCATCTTAGCAAGTGCATCGATATCATGAAGCTGGGGCGTAGCCCATCTGACAAGAGACTGTTCTGACCTCTCTCTAGAACTGCAACAACCGCCCGAGGTCATTTGACTAATTATAAGGTGCAACACACCAGAATCAGAATAGAAGCCAGATGGCTTACCTGTCTAGTGGCTTCCTTCCAGTCAATAGCTCTAGCATCACTACCCCAAAACTGTACACATCACTCTTTACAGTATAAATTCCTGACATGGAATACTCTGGGGCACTATACCCAAATGAGCCGACCACTTCGGTAGAAACCTGGAATAACAAGCAGAGTAGTTAGTGCAGGTTACGAGCATGACACGAGTTGGAAACCAGCTCGATGCTTGATAAATGTATTTGTTTGATACTTGCCTGTCTCTCGTTGTTCGCCGTCAAGGCAGCGAGCCCACAGTCAGATAAATGTGCATTATGCTCTTCATCAAGAAGGATGTTCGAGGACTTAAAGTTTTTATGAACAACAGAAGGCAAGCACACCTCATGCAGGTACCTATGAGAAGATTTCAAAGACATAAACATTTTGTTTTGCCCACTATAAGCTTCAGAAAGATTGATAAATGTGGTGAGATTCCAATATCTTACTCTAGTGCCCGAGCAGTGCCTAGTGCTATCCTTACACGGATGTTCCATGTAAGCCTTCTGCTCATCTCATCAGAGAAGTGCAGCATATCATGCAATGTTCCATTTGCAATGTACTCATAAACAAGAAGCCTTTGCCCATGCTCAACACAGTATCCTGTAAGTGGCACAATGCTTGGATGCCTAAGTCGTGACATACTTGATACAACCTCAAGGAAATCGTCTTCTTCCTGCAAGGAGAGGGCGGCACTGTCTACCTTCTTAACTGCCAGAACCTGCAATAGTGGCACATAATTCACAATTCAGCTGAAAGGCACAAGAATTAGAGAGAATAAAACGGGTATAACAATAATAAATTAAATAAAATCTGCCATATTTGTAAACCTGAAGTTCATAATGCATTAAAAAAAATTGTACACCAAATTGGCAAAAAAGGAAAAGAGGTTCAGCAACCAGCAAAATTAAAGTTAACGAGTAATAACAGGTTATGTTAGATTCTGTATAGATTATATATGTCATGTAATACGACAATAAGCATAGTTTACCTTTCCGTTGGAAAAATCAGCCTTGTAAACACGACCAAGTGAACCCTCGCCTAGAAGGGAATCTTGACAGAAGCTATTCGTCGCAACTTGGAGGGCAGCAACAGTATAGGGTGTCGCAGTGAGGACCTTTGTCTTTCTCATAGAACCATTTTTACCATAAACCCTCTCGAGAGTCATTTTCTCAGCAGGCAGGACTTTCATAGCTGTATCCTCAAGGCTGTGCTCTGGGATTTCCCTGTTCGATACTACGAAACAAATATACATAGATAAAAGTGAAAATCTGAATTTTATGACCAACAAGTCTGCAATAACTCAGGAAAAATGCCAAATTATTATGGAAGGTCATATAGAACGTAGGCCTCCGGAAGCGCCTTTGCATACCGGACGGATAAAGCGGGATGAGAATGTTAAGAGGGGTCGTGGTAGGCCAAACTTGACATGGGAGGAGTCGGTTAAAAGAGACCTGAAGGATTGGAATATCACCAAAGAATTAGCCATGGATAGGGCTGCGTGGAAGTTAGCTATCCATGTGCCAGAACCATGACTTGGTTTCGAGATCTTATGGGTTTCAACTCTAGCCTACCCCAACTTGTTTGGGAATAAAAGGCTTTGTTGTTGTTGTTGTTGTTGTTGTATTATGGAAGGAGCTGAGGAGAGACAGGCTTGGCAGCTTTCTGTCATCACCATTCCAATATCTATGAGTGCATAACACATACTATCCAAGATTGCATGCTCTCCACTACTAGTTTTAATTTCCTACCTCAAAACTAGATTAGGAGACTATACTTATCTCAATGTCCAAGACTACATGAAAGGGAAGCAAACATTAGTAATGTTCCTCGTGTGGAGGCTTGGAGCTTGGAGGTATATCATGAAACAGCCATGTAGTTATGCAGGCAAGGGCAGTAAATACCAAGCTCTACCAATGGTCAAAACTCAATTATCTAACGTTATTTCTGTTACTGGTACCTACACCGTGTGGTTTCGGACCAATCAAATAGCACTCAAGTTTAAGTCTGCCTTATCAAATATGGGTAGTATGTGAGCTGATTGAAAAATAGCATAAGATAATGCAAACACAATACGGCTACAAGAAACCATGCCAGCTTAAGAATACCAAAAGAAGTACACACGAGGCAGCAAGTACTGAGCCAACAATTATCCCCAAGCGAAGTAGTACCTTCATCTATGTTCACTGACAGTGGGCCTACAAAATCTTTGTATTCGCTGCTATTGTCATCCTTCCTTTTCCGAGCTTTGCAGATGCAGAATACCAATAGAAGAAGTACACACAAGGCAGCAAGTACTGAGCCAACAATTATCCCCACAAGCGGACCTGTTTGCAGACCTTGCTTCTTGTTACCTTGAACACTGGAGCTCTCAGAGCCTTTGGGAGCATTTCCACTTACCCCACTGCTAGGACGATTGTGTGGCTTCCTAGGGGGTGGTGGCATAAAAGGTGGTGGTGGGGGAGCAGGTCCGTTGGTGAATGAGTTACCTCCAAGTCTACAGTTTTAATTTGCAACAAGCCATTAGAATGTTTCAATAAGGACATTCATAAGAGACGTAAAACATCTTGGGACATACATCACATCTGGGATTGAGCTGATTTCTTGTGGTATCCAGCCACTGAAGTTGTTGTTTGCAATATTTCTGTTAAAAAAGAAATCACGTTACCATTTTATCAAGCAAGCAACAAAGTCAGTTAAATTGCTGCTAGATAAGTCGCTTACAGGGTAGTAAGACCTAGACCACTGAGAATATTGACAGAGCCTGTTAATTGATTGTTCTGCATATAACTGCAAAATGTGTTACAAACTTAGAATACAGCAACCAGACCAGAAAGTTGAACAGAAATGTCAGGTTTGGCTTAAAGAAAATCACTGAATACTTACAGACTAGAAAGATTTGACAAAGAGCCAATAGATGTGGGGAGATCCCCTGTCAATTTGTTGAAAGATATGTCTCTGTAATGCATATAAAAAGCATAAGATGGATTCATGAAACCAAGGAAAGAGTGTGCACATCAGTATCAACCAGTAGGTAACTCGCATTATGTACATTACACATTTCAGATACTCAGCAGTAGAAAGGGATGCTTAGACCACACTTAAAGAATAATACCTTGAGGGGTAGCCCTAAGATACTCTAAGATAATATTATAGTTTATGCAACAGTTCGATTCATTTGAGGAAGAATACTCTACCATTTACTCTACGGTGCATTGTAAAGAACACCGAAAGTATGAAACAACCCCATAAACCAAATCCAATCACAAATCATTTGGTATTGCCCTTTCCATCTAGAGTTTGGATTATTTGGTAAAACAAAAATACTAACAGATTATATGACTTGACTTGCTTCCCCATATGAACTGTTACAGTAGGCTTTAAAAGAATGAAGTTTGAACTTCAGGTTTCCAGAAGACACATGTTTGTTATGCTATGGGAAAGGTATCCTAAGAGTGTGAATATAGAAGAACTCCATAATCACATTCTTTTATAATTCGAAGGTTCGGAAATACAAAGCAATGTGCCAACATGTGTTACAACTATGAAAGCAAACTGAAGTTTCCAAATAAATCATCCCTTTGTAGAGCCAAATGGTTTCCAAAAGATAGGTGTTTGTTAAGTTGTGGGTAAGGTAACCTATAAGTGTGAGGATAGCCTAACTGCCTAATCACATTCTTAGAGCACGTACAACGCGGCCGCTTGGAGAGGCGCTAGGGAATAAACTCCCTGCCGTTATGCATAATCCTGGCCCGATCCTGGTGTACGCCTTAGCGTCGCTGCTTGACTAAGCGCCTGACGCTTATCCTATTTGTTCGGCTTGTGGGTGGATGAGCAGGTGGGCCTTTTCCTAATTAGCGCCTCTGAATGGTAATTTGCATTGGAAAATGCCGCGCTTATGGAAACGCTTGATTGTTTTTTCCTCGCTAAGCGCCCATGTAAGCGTCTTTCCAATGTACATGCCCTTATAAATCTAAGGTTCAAAAATTAAAAGCAAAGTTTCAAGATGCCTTACAACTCTGAAAGTGAACTGAGGTTTCCAAATAATTCACCCACTTGCTGAGCCAATGAGTTGTGGCTGACATTGCTGCATAGAAAGGTTCGCTGGAATCACATATTGCCAGCAAAACTTAATGCTAATAGATTCATATTGTCGATATAAGACGAACAAAGTTGAACATATGGAGTATGCTAATACATTCATGCTCATGCATATAAGATGAACTAAAGTAAGCTTACATGTACTCAATTGAAGCCATGTTGGATATGGAGTATGGAAGATTCCCAGAGAAATTGTTGGTTGCCAGATTCCTGTGTCAACATGTGGAGTGAAATTACCGACAGAAATAAACACAGAACATCTTATACTAGGTAGGACACATACAGATATGTGAGATTTGGTGGCAGCTGGTAAGGAATTGAACCAATAATGTTGTTGTTGCTCAAATCCCTGCAAGTAATGAAATGGGGGATCAACATAATGCAGAAACGGAAAGCCAAGAATAGTAGTTTTGCAAACTCTTACAATGTTTTCAATGAGTACAGATTCGAGAGTTCGTAACCCAGAGAACCATTCAGCCCTGTCCCAGGAAGCTTACTGTTGAATATGAGACAAGAAGAAAAACTTAGTAAGAATGCCAAGTAGTTTCATCCCTTAAAATTTCTCATAGTCAGTTAGTCCCACGAGATAATACAGGAAACAAAAAAAGGATAAAGATTTTTTCCTGCAAAAAAAGTTCCCCTTTTATGGCATGAGTCCAATAACCGTCAAGATAAAAAAGAAAAGCAATCGCTTTCCACAGCATGGATCCAAACTAAGAGTTTTTCTATTTTCATATGTTTTTTAGCTAAGGATATTGGAATTCCTACACCTATCCCATACATAAATTAAGTTTGTGGCATCACATCAGACATGCTTCCCAAATAATACACATTTCGATCAAAGACATGACAGCATATACGGAGTATTCAAAAAAAAATAACAGCCAAGAACGAACTGATCAACTCCCATCAAAGGCCATCCACTAAAAACCAAATCAACCGCTGCAGCCATGCAAGCAAGGATCTTTACATTCCGGTGACGCCCGAGCCGGTGCAGGTGACGCCCTGCCAGGCGGCGCCGCAGGGGTCGCCGCCGCTGGCCGACCAGCCGGCCAGCTGCGACGGGCTGTTCCAGGAGGTGTACAGATTCCCCAGAGCGGCGGCTGCAAGGACCCAAGCATTAATCACACACACCGACAGGAGACATCTCAACAAGAACCTACCAAGAAGATTCCGGGATCGGGGACGCGGAAGGTGTACTCACCGTCGGAGGACTCGGTGGCGGCTCCCGCCGGCGCCGGCGCCGCCGCGAGGAGGGCAACGAGAAGGGCGGAGGCCAATGCGACGGCCAGCGTCGCCATCCTCCCTCGCTCCCCCAACAGCAGCAAGCAAGCAAGCAAAGGTCCGTTCTTGTTTCTTTCCTCGCGCCCCTGACAAGCTTTTCTTGGTTTCTTCTTCCCCAGGCTAGGCCGGGACAGACGCGGCCACGGGGATCACCATGGGCGCGCGGCCTCCAGCGGGGCGGCGACGCTTGCTCCCTCCTCCCACTTGCCTACAGCTAATGCCTTGCTTCCTTCCGGCAGCAGATTTGGATGCGGCGTCGGCGTGGCAATGGGGTCCGTCGGCGCTCGGCAATGGAGTTAATTTCTATCTCCCCTCCGTCCCTCCTCGCGTTCGTCTTAAATTTTGTTGGGTTCTGGGATTCTCTCTGTCCTCGCTCCAAGCGCGCTCTCGATTTGACCGGAAAATGTGGGGGAGAGGGGGCACAGGTGGAGGTGAGGTGAGGCGGCAGGTACGAAGCAAAGCTGATGATTCGCTAATGGCATGGCGAAAGTGTTTTTGTAGTGCAGTGATTTTGTGCTCCGTGTTTGACTGAGGGAGTGAGTAGTTAACCTGGTCCAAGATGATTCTTTCGTTGCTTCCGGTTCCTTTCTACTCAATCGAAATTCGTTCTTTTTGGAAAAAGAAACACATTGATCACTTTTAGACCAAAAAAAAAATTTGTTCAGGCATCTGCATAAATTGTTGTACACAGTCCAAATTTTACAGTGTCAGATGCCAAGAAGCCTAGTGTGATGCATCAGTTACTTTGTCTGAGAAATTGCTAATCATTTCCTTACTTCTGCTTTGAATCTCGGATTGGTGGTTCCTCCTTATTTTCGTGTACTTGATAATTGGTTCTTCACATCTATTCACTGAGAGTTGAATACTGCCAAGCAAATGTGAACTAAGATGGGCCAGATCAAGCAACATGCATCTTCTAATACTACTGTGGCGAATCAGCTTATGGTTTGGCCGAGACTGGCGCGCACGTTGAAAACAGATGTCTTCTGCTAAGTTCCAGATCTTATTTGGTAGCTCATGTCGGTGGCAACTTGGGCGACGCTGCAATGCGTTTGAGTAAATAACTGAGCCATCTGTTACAACTCACAAGTGTAGTCTTAGTTCGTTCTTTTACAGTACTTATTTGTTGCATTCTATAGGTGTGGTGCACCTAGTTATGCAGTTGAAGAACATGAGTATAATAATTTAATAATGCATGCATCTCAGGAGCTGAAGAAAAATACTCCCTCCGTCCAATAATATCCGTCTCAAGTTTGATAAAAAGTGGATGTATCCATACTTGTTTCATGTCTAGATACATCAACTTTTTGACAAACTAGAGACAGTTATTATTGGACGGAGGGAGTATAAGGGTTACTCCAACTGCCCGACGATGTTAAGGGACACAAAATATGTCCGCATTTTGCATGCTTGGTCCAAATCCAACATGCATCCGGCCCATTTCCGTCCTTCCCCACTGCACACGGCGATCCGTTTGGTCCGCTCTAGGCAGATTTTGCAATTGTGATCACTTCGAAAATTTGACCAAATAAAGGTAGCAAATATGGGTAGCAAGAAATTAAGCACATCCGAGTGTATCAAAACAGTATTTCTTTACCGACATACAACATCCAACCCAAAAATAAACGCACCTAGTTTTACCCATCTCAGACCTTCTCAGCCATAGTTCATGTCGCCATACAACATAGTCAAACGACCGAGATGTGATCTCTCTCGGTCTGTAGTACGCATTCTTTGTTGGGGTCAAGGTGGAGATATCCGTGTCCATGATTCGGATGTCCTCGAGGCATAGTGCCAGCTCAATATTTTGTTGCTTGACATCGGCTTCCTCTGCTATTGGCATTTTCCTCCTCGATCTCAAGCTTCTTCTTTTGCAATTCGAATAGTTGCTTGGACGCCTCCTCTCTATCTCTCTCTCGGAGTTCCCTCTCCTTCCTCTCCTCCTTACTCTCTGTCATTTTGGGTTATGAACCCATCCAATGTCTCTTGCAGTGCCATTGTTGATGTGTCACGCTTCAACTCGTCCTTCTAGTTGGTCCTCCCCTTTGGCCTCTTCTCACTTGTTGATGGGTCACCTTCCCCATTTTCGGATGCCGTTGACGGCCCCTCACCTCTCTTGAGTGACGCGTAGAGGTTCTTCCACTTTTGTTTATCTTTGGGGTACTTTGTAGCAATGGGTCAAGGTAAATGTCTTGCTATGTTGAACCTTGAAGGTTTCCAATACTTGCAAGACCTAAAGGAGCACAATACATTCAAATTCATAGGAGGACAATACATTCAAATGCATAAGAGTGAAGGAGACGTGTCGTTTCCTTGACGCCAATGCCACTACTTGGCTGGGTTTCGACATGTTCATGGGAACCACAAAAATTGCTAACCTCCGCTTGGATAAATCCCCATTGTTTATGGATGGACACTTTAGTCTGGTCACCCATGATTTCACTGGGTGGAATCATCTTCCTTTCATTGTAGTGTGCATGGAACCTAAACCAATAGGCACTCCCTTTTTGCTCGGCTCGTGCCTTGATGATTTGATATGTTCCAAACTCGATCCATGACTCGCAAATGAGCTTGTCCTCCTTCTAGGTGAATGAGGAGCCCCTTTAGACGATCTTCCTCCTATGTGCCCGGGCTTGGGTATCGAGCTCCTTGAAAATAACTGGCTCGGCCTTGATGTTGATCACATCCGAGACGATCTCGAGAACTTCATCGGCCCCGTGGCCATAATCGTCCTGGCCGTTATCTTTCGGGACATTCTCCCTCATTATGTCCTAGAGGAACCCCTCCCCTTCTGGATCTTCATAGTACACATCCTTCGCCAGCGTCGGGCATGGCATTTTTTCGAATATTCTGCGGACTTGGGTGATAACGGGCGGGGCAGCTACACGCGTGGCCTACGTCTGCAACGGCGGTGAAGAACCGGCCGTTAGGCATGGAGTTGAGATCAAGGGGAGGCACCACGGGGGCGGTCGGCGGTGAATCGCCGACTTCTAGTGAGAACCGTGACGACACACTTCCAGGAAGGTAGTAGTAGGTTGCAGTGGCGTCGTGGATATGGAGCATTTAGACATTGCTTTCTAAGCCAGCGAGGTTGGGTTCACGTTTGGGGGCGGTGCCTTGCCTAGCATGAGGAGGGTGGCTTGCACCAGCCTGGCGACCATGGTCTCTCTATCATCGATCTTGCCCTTTTCCTTGGCCTTCATGGCGGCGGCTTCTTCGGCAACCCTCACCCTCTTCCTACGGATGGATAGCTTCAAGGTCTCATAGGCCCTCTGCTTCACGATAATCTCTTTCTTTGGTTTCTCTCGGGATCGGCTGCGATCTCCATGACTATGGGCTGGTTGGCCGCAGCTCTAGCGGGGTTGGCGGCGGCTCAGTTGGCCATGGCTAGTGCGAGGTTTTACGCTTTGTTTTGGGAGAGGAAATGCTGGAGTAGGGATTATGCGGGTCTGGGGATGACACAACAACTACCCACGCGTGTACGAAGCTGACGCAAAGCTGAACCAAATTTAGGCCAGGAATGGGTCACCACGAACAATGGCCTATTTGCCAAGCCCCATTTAGATTTTTTTTGGCCGCGCAGATATAAACGGATGCCGGCGGACTAAATAGGGCGCCTTGTTTGAGTTGCCCTAAGTACACTATTATGCGCCAATGAATATGTAGTTTTAATTTAGGGGAAGTGTGGTAGTAGACTTGCGGTACATATATCTCCACGTCTATCTAAGATCTCTCTCATCCTATTGGAAATTCTCTCTTGAGGTTCAGGTATTTAATTAGACCAGCATTTGTAATACATTCTCTGTATAACTAAGAAAGTAAAATAAAATAACAAATACAGAAGTCAATGAACCAGCAGCATTATTGCTGGCGAAGCATTTTCGGTGAACGTGGCATATTTGAGTGATAAACGAATCGTTCAATCGTTGAAATGATTGGCATCGTGTATTCTTGTCCATTTTATCAACTGTCGGCAAAGAAAAAAAAAGGACCACGACAAGATTGTATTCAGCAGTTTGGTAGAACGATAATAAAACTTTTTTCTCTCTCGCAAAAACAGGACAGTTAGGCAACTGAAAGTAAAGTTCTTTGCAACTGGTACGGCGCCATATATCGATCTCTGGTTTGGATATCGCACAGTTAGGACTTATAAAGCCTCACAATCCGGAGATCATGGCCGGAATCTAGTAAAATTAAGAAGTTATCCTAAGTTGAGTCATCTAGTTTATTTGCGACATCATGAGTTTTTTTTGGAATAAGGACATGATGGCATTTGAAGAGTATGAATTTCATTTTATTTTTTGTCCAAAGAACCTGCTTTTCTAGTGCTTATACACACACCTGAAATATCGGGTGGCCAACCCGACCTCGACGGGGCTCCGTCAAACCGGACTCGTCATCGTTGAGCTCCGGGTCACAGGTCGGTGCTCCAAATCGAGGTTAGTAGTTTTTTATTTTCTATGTTCATGTTGCAAACTTGTGTTTTTGCTAGAGACACACGAGGGAGATGCTAGGGTGACTATGAGTATCTACTTCAAATGTTTTTGTAGGGTGCAAACACATTGGCATCTGAGTTGCATGAGTGGTGATTTTCCTCGGGAACTTGTTGCGACCAATAGGGATTTATTGCATAGTCAGTTTTTTCAATGTTGTTGCTTTTTACACGGTTCTAAAACACAATATAAAACGCAGTGACGATATTGCAAAAGTAGAAAAATTATTGCACAGATAAGAGTATGTTGCGATGATCAAATCACTACATCTGTGCAAAGGCAAAATTGGGGAAGAATTTGACTTCACGGCCTTTGCACCAACTAAGAATGCACACCCTTTTTAATCACGAGCATCATGATTTTTATATTGGTTACGCCCCAAATCTGATCCTTAACTATAAATTGTATGAGTCATAGTAGGAAACACTGGTCCTATGTAATAAATTGGAATTTAATTTCACATTCACGAGGATTTGAAAATAGGTAATTGGGGTTATACATCAAATCCCCAAGCATGTGAATTAGGCTCACTTGCTAGAGATGACGAGGACCTAAAGGGTGACGAATCTGCTGGAGATAGACACCTTTGAAACAAGACCAACAAGAGCAAGACGATGAACAGGCTAGGAAGACCGAGGTATTGATTAAATTATTATACACGGCCCAAGTTAATGAAGTGAACTCTGCGCGGGCAGCAGCTCGTAGGCTGCAACAATTCAGTTTGCTTGGTAGTGTCACAAAATACTAACACTGGTACTCGACCTGCCAGCGTTTCATATGATCTACTCTGCTTGTTCTAAGTCCCAGCTGCACCTTTACAACCTAAATTATATTCATTGACCTCCGTCGGGGAGCTCCCTCTGGACAGAAGGCAAGCCTCTTCGCAACTGCAGCCTCCATGATAATGTCATTATTATTCTGCGGCGTTTCTGTTTGGACCATTATGTTACATGATGCATTCAGACGTGGCTGTTCTTCCCTGATGCAGCGCTGTCGGTTCATGCATTCATCTAAACACTCGCCTCCAAAACTCGAACCCCAGAACAAATAATTATTGGCAGCTGAGCTGATCTACCTACCTATGGTTGGACGGACCAGCAGCAAGTTTGTTAGCTCCTGCATTCAGGTCACTGTCTCTGAACCTCTCTCAGTTCAGCCCGATTTGGAAACGAACCGAGGTGAGGTGAGTGAGACCAGGATTGGGGTCAGTGGATGCACGCAGGTAGCAATATGGTTGGATCTTGGATGCAACTGGGGATGGATGCAGAATGATGTCTTGGTTTCTTGGATCTATTGATCAAACCATATGGCACGCAGGCACCTTGTTTGTGTGTGCCATCATCATTGGAGTGTTCTGAACCGCGGTGGAATTGGTGGTGGTGCCGAGCATGCGCTGCTTGGTGTCCTGGACACGCTCTGGTCAGTTTGTACATAAATTCATGCAGATCTATGGACTCCAGTAGGATCTAACCAGATCCAAGGATAGAAATGAATAATTCTTAACTGTAGTTTTTATGTGTGTCTCTCATTTCTGGCTGGAACAGTGTTATGGTTTTCTTTCTTGATTCTGCAGGACTTGAAATTGTTTTTCTTGTAAAACCTTTGTATTCCAAACAACCCGGCAAGGAAAGTTGTTATCTCTTGGTGGTAGATTGGTTCTCATAAATTCAGTACTAACTAGCTAATATGGTATTGTATATGATTTCATTCTTCCAATTACCAAAAGGAATTTTGCATCGATTGGATTATTTTCGATCTAGATTCTTTTGGCAAGGAGATAACGAAAAAAAGAAGTATAGACTGGCTAAATGGGATGTAGTGTGCCGCCCTAAGGATCATGGAGGTCTTGGGATTCATGACTTACAAGTCAAGAACAGAGCAATCCTCGGTAAGTGGCTGTTTAAGCTGCTGACCGAAGATGGGGTGTGGCAAACTCTTCTCAGGAGAAAGTACTTAGGATCGAGTGTGTTAATACAGGTGACTTCGAAACCTGGTGATTCCCACTTTTGGTCCGGTCTAATGGCGACGAAGAAATTCTTCTTCCCATATGGTTTTTTTTTTCATTAAGGATGGATCAGAGATAAGGTTCTGGGAAGATAGGTGGTTAGGTACCACCTCACTCCGTGAACAATTCCAGCGTTGTATGATATAGTCCTTGGACGTCACAAGAGCGATACACTCGCCCAAGTTTTGGTGGATAATCATCCAACTGTGACGTTCAGACGAGACCTTGTTGGTCCAAGACTGGTAGCTTGGCACGAGTTGTTACAGCAACTAGCGGCTGTCAATTTGACAGAGGGGACCGACGAGTTTCGGTGGAATTTACACGATAGTGGAAAATTCTCGGTGGACTCTATGTATACTGCACTAATCCAGGTAGAAGTGCCAGTAAATAATAATAAGAAAATCTGAAAGATGAAGATCCCAATAAAAAACAAGGTTTTTGCGTGGTATTTACGTCGAGGGGTTATTCTTACTAAAGACAATCTTGCAAAACGCAATTGGCACGGGAGTAAACAGTGTGTCTTCTGTCCCAAAGACGAGACAATCAAACACTTATTCTTTGAGTGCAAATTCGCTAGTTCTATATGGTCAATCATTCAAATAGGTTCTACTATATACCCTCCCAAAAGTGTTGCCAATATTTTTGGCAATTGGCTAAATGGGGTGGATAATAGGTTTAAACAACTTATTAGAGTGGCAGCGCTTGCCGTAATATGGTCGCTCTGTCTGTGTAGAAATGACAAGTTTTTAACGATAAAAATTGTTCTCTCATGCAGGTTATCTACCAGACTACTGCTACTCTCCATTCGTGGTCTCAGTTGCAACATGTGGGGCATCGAGACCTATTTATGGAGGTCTGTACAAGACTGGAGGACACGGCGAGAGACTTTTTATCCCGACATGGATGGCAGCATAATTTGCGTCTTGGCCCTCCATCAGCATAGGCGTTTTTACACTTTCTCATTCTGATATGTAATGCGCCTTGTTTTATGTTTTTGAACTTCAGACTTCTTTCGGCTGTGTGCATCTTGATTATGCAGAGGCTAGATGTAATACTTAAACCTTTTAAGTAATAAAGCTCCCTTTATCTAAAAAAAACAACCCGACAGGGCGATAGCCATCTGCTGTCTGTGGGACTGACTCCCAAACATGTTGAGCTGGTGACCGCAATATACACTACTAACAACAGATGGACATTGTACTGCATCCTTTTGTACTCCACTACTGTTTGCACTTAGTACTAATCAAGGGCATGACACCAAACTAACAAGGAATGTCGGAATAATGAAACAAACACGATTCTAACTGTGACATGTACTAACCTTATACTACAATGGATACGATATCACAAAGTGACGTGCTTTATTAATCAGAAATCACAATCTCACATGTCTCTGCCTTTGTTAAAAAAAAAATGTCTTGCCTGGATTATTTCAGGCTGCTAGCATTGCCGTTGTGGGCTTGAGGATTTCAGGCAACCAGAGACCAGAGTCTGATATGTACAGGTACCTTGAGCTTCAGATGTTGCGGGCTTGCGGCAATGAACGAGACACCGGATTCTTCGGAAAACGCTCGGGCCGACGGGCCGACTGGATTAACGAATTTCAGCGGGCCTGTTCTTGGTGCATTAAATTTCAGCGGGCATACTGTGTGTATGGCTCGTTTTACAAGTTTTTTATTATTTATTTGTCCTCTCTCAAAAGCAGGGGAAGGGCCAAACTCTCGTCTGTTGCCCTCCTCCGATTCCAGTCTGCAGTCTCCCAATCGAATCGAAACCCAAACCCTAGCCAGCGTAGAGAATCGGCGGCGCCATGAACCTGCACGCGAGCTGCGATTGCTACCAGAGCGGCCGCAACCCCTTCGAGAGAATCCAGACCCGCGACGACGCCTCCTACGCCGTCATCTCGTTCTCGATGGGCGAATCCAGCTACGGCGTGTCCGGCCCCGCGAAGGCGCGCGTCTGTTGCGGCGGTGGAGGGGAAGTCGCTGCCGGACTTCGGGAGCAAGGATGATAACGAGAAGGTGGCCAAGATGATGGCTAGCATGGGGTACAAGCCCGGCACGCTCCTCGGCAAGAACGGGGACGGGATTCTCAGGCCGTATAGCACAACCTTCCGCCCGGCCAACATCAGCCTCGGCTGCATCAAGGAGCCCAAGCCCTTCTTTGTTTAGGCGTCTGTCTACACTCTCTACAGGTACAAATACAATTATTAGTTCTACAATTTGCACTGGGTGGCCTCTCACTATTGACAGGGATGATCATGTGTTTTTATTGGATGTGATATAGTAGTAAGAAAGTCTGTTAGTGAATCTGCGTTCATATGCAACACAACAATTCTTTCAGCATACTTTGGAAAACCACCATATAGAACCCGATTAAAAATTCGTATCAAGATCAAAATATTTATGTAACTGGATACCATCCTTATTGAAGACAGTCTTTAGTTGGCAGACCCCGGCCACCCAAGATCCTGCCCTAATCCCTGCCCTGAAACCGTTCAGGCCAATATTGCACTGTCCAAACGGTGATACGTGTGGAAGCCCACTGGAGAAGTACTTGCCACACCTGCCATTTTAATGTCAGTTGTTCCCCTTGTTTTGCACTCGATTTGAGTCTCCCGTTTTCTGGTCCCGTTGCCGGGGACTTGAAAGTTTCAGCAAGGGAGTTACACACTACCTCTCTCTATTTTGTTTTTTATTTCTTAGTTTTTTTGGTTTAGTCTTGTTTGCTTTAAAATTTTAAAAACTACAACAAAAAATAGAATTTTAGTTTATAGTCTTTTCCTGCTTTTTTAGTTTGTCTTGAATTTATCTTTCTAAGATGGGTTTAGGTGTGAATTCTAAGTTCCGTGACTTTACTAGTACCAACAAAATGATTTTAAATGCACACCGATTGCTCCACCTGCTTTCAAAGCAGAATTCTATTAGATAAAAATATGGTTTATTAAATCTTGTCATGAAAGAGCAATTCTCTGGTGCTAGTGGCGATGATGCTACCTATCATTTAAATAAGTTTGTTGAGTTACGTGATATGCAAAAATATAATGAAGTAGAGGGTGGCATCATAAAACAGAAACCTTTTCCTTTCTCTTTAAGATAACATGCTAATGAATGGTTATTGTCTTTGCTTATAGATAGTACTGATTCTTGGGCTAAATGTAAATATGATTTTATATGAAAGTATTATCCAACTGCAAAAATCATACAACAAAGGAGTAATATAATGAACTTTAAACAATTTGATAATGAACATGTTGCTTAAGCTTGGGAAAGAATGAACTCTATGGTTAAAAATTACCCCACACATGGATTAAAAAGTTTGGATGGTTATCAAAACTTTTTATACAGTCTTAATTTTTTTCAAATATCTTATTGGATTGGGCTGGAGGACCTTTGTATCCACCACATTAGGTGCAGCAAGTAAAATCTTGGATGATATCATGGCAAACTATTCTCAATGGCTCACCGAAAGAGTTACAACTGGTAAGAAGGTAAATTATATTGAGAATATCTCTTATTTAAATGATAAGATAGATATGATGATGTCTATGGTTGCTAGTAAACAAAATTTATTGATCTTAATAATATTAATTTAGCTCCCTTGGTTGCTCAAGATTATTAACGAGTTTATGCTGACAACGTTAACGAAACGAATACAAATTAATTTTAACAAAATTAACACCAACTTGTTTATGTTGAGAAACCAATTAAGCTAAAGAAACATTATTAGGATCAATAAGAACTTGTTACATAATCATATCCACCTTATCATTTACAAGAGAGATTTACTCAATAAAATTTACCTTTTTACCAGTTGGAGCTCTTTCGTTGTGCCATCGAGAATAGTTTGTCATCATGTCATCCAAGAATTTAGTTGTTACACCTAATACGGTGACATAAAGGTTCCTCCATCAGCCGAATCCAATAAGTTTTTGAATAAAAATTCAAACATGCATAAAAAGTTTGGATAACCATCCAAGTTAATACATGTGTCGAACAATTTTTAACCACATACTTCATTCTTTCCCAAACTTGAACAACATGTTTATTACCAAATTGTTTAAAGTCCATCATGTTACTCCTTAGTTGTATAATTTTTGCACGTGGAAATACTTTCCAATTAAATCATCTTTGCACTTAGTCGAAAAATCAATACTATTTCTAGATAAAGAAAATAACCATTGTTTAGCACGTTCTTTGAAAGCGAAATATTTTTTTTGTTTTATGATGTTAACATTTACTTCTTATTTTTTCATATCACATAACTCAACAGAGTTATTTAAATGAGATGCATAATCATCACCACTAGCACCAGTAAATTGCTATTTCGTGAGAAGATTTACTAAAGCAAGTTTTATCTCATAGACTTATGATTTGGAAGCATGTGGAGCAATTGGTGTGCATATAAAATCATTATTGTTTGTGCTAGTAAAGTCACACAACTTAGTATTCTCAGCTGAACTCATCTTATACCAAGATAAAAGCAAGACAAACTAATAAAACATGAAAAAGACTAAAAGCTGAAATTCTAAAAAAAATTGTTCTTTTTAATTACTAAATCAAACAAGACTAAACAAAAATAAACTAAGCAAGACAAAAACAAAATAGAGTGAGAGGTAGTGTGTAACTTCCCTTGCTGAAACTTCCAAGTCCCCGTCAACGGCGCTATAAAAATTCGGTTGGAGATAAGATTCGAATTCCCCTTCCCAAGTTTTGTTAGGCAAGCCAACTATATAGGTAGATGTCTCTTGGAGATAAGAATCTGATTTTCCAAGGCCATTATCATTAGGCAGTTTATTATGCACTATCTCTGGCCGCAAATATAAGGCATTTTGGTGGCTAAAAGAGCCATCAAGCGTATGTCTTATATTTGTGGCAGAGGTAGTACTTGCTAGTGAAGTCGCTGTTAATTACTTCATGGTCTAGGCTGTGTTCTGGGGTTTAGATTTTGATTTTGTATCGATTCAGATTTCACCGATGACATCAGTTACACATGTGTTTCATTCATAGCAAACTAGCATCTCTTCTTTTGTTGCTACAACTAGAATTCCTCATGGATTATTCCCACAATATATGCTCAATCTAATAGGCAGAATTTAGGATTAATTGTATGATGAAACAACATATCATTAGTTCATTACCAAGAGGCCGGGGAAAAAGAGGCATAGGGCGGTTTACAGAAGAAAAGCCTAGAACAACCTCGTGTAAGAACTTGGATTTAGCACGGTATTTTATTTTTCTCTATTTTCAGGATTTTGTTTCACTGGTTTTTGAATGTTAACCATGAATTAATTTGGAAAGAATGGCCAAATGTAACTGTGCCACGCCTCTCCACTCGCGGTTTTTTACATCTGCTCAAGACACCGTCTCTGCTCTCCACTGGGACTCGGCGCAAGAACTCGCTCGGCGAACCATGTATATATATGAAGCTGATCAATTCTTCTCCAGAAAGATAGCTCGCGTATGCTGATTGCTTTTTATTTCTGGCCGAGTGCAGTAGAACGTACAAGCTGGCTTGTTTTTAGACTAGTACGTACGCTGACGCTGGGAATTGATTTTTATTGCTTTAATCAAATCTATTTGTGCCAAACACATATATTTGACGATGGAGAAAGATTGGTTGTAAGGTGATTTGGGTGAGGTGGTTTAACCAAATCCCTGCAGGATAATACCCAGTAAAACACTAAGAGCATCTTCTGTCAAACGATGCCTTGGAAGCAACGCTGAACTCGAAGAAGGGAGTTTCAGGACTCATCCCAAAGTCGATATCTAAAACTTGCCAAGATGACGACGGCTTTGGTTTGAGGAGAGTGGGAGGTAGTAATAGCGACTTGACTTCTAATTTGAGGTAAATTAACATGTCCATGTAAACACTTCCAACAATGTAAAGTCATAAGCATTCCCAATGTAGCAAATTCGTATGTAAAGTCATAAGCATTCCCAATGTAGCAAATTTGATTAAAGGCTCCTTTGAATTAAAGGAATTGTAATGAATTTGTGCAGGAATGAATCCTATAAGAAATTTTCCAATTTTGGTCATTTGATTTGAGGATTGGATCATATAGAAAACAATTCTATAGGAATTATTGTATTACTTGCTATAACATACACTCCAAACTCATTTTACAATTTTTTTTTGGAGGAAATCAAACAAACTTTGTTGCATGCAAACTCCAATAGGATTGGGGATTGGAATATGCATGACACTGGAATCCTACGATTTTCCTATCCTACGAATTAAAGAGGCCATAGTCGTATATACACACTGCACGAGTAACTCTGATATGCAAACTAGACATCCTAGGGAAGGAACAGGCAAGTCGAGTCTATGCATGATAAGGTGTCCTCAGTGTGCACCACTACTTTCCGATCGCGTGGAGCAGTCTACCCCGTACCTTTCGCTTCAGTGGTGGAATTGCGCGCAAAAGAATGTTTATGTTTTTTTTAGATAAAGGGCTTTATTACTCAATAATTCAAGCATTACACCCGGCCTTTGCATAACAAATGTACACAACCGCAATCCAACTGAGAAAGTAAAAGTATGTATGGAAATAGACGAATTACAACCAGCAGGGAGATGTAAAACGCTTATGACATAGCAAGCTCATTTGCCTATGGAGGACCAATCCAGCGATTAAGTGGTCACCCATGTTGTGACAAAATGTCCCTTGCCACCTCCTCCAAGCGTGCACACGTCTCCGTAAAGAGGTCTCGATGTCCCACACGCTGTAAGATGGACCACGTACGGAGTGTAGTTGTGCATCTGTAGAGTACCTGCAAAAGAGAAACATCTTTGTCATTGAAAACCTTGTGACCGCTCCCACCCTAATAACCGTTCTAAGCTTCTTATCTATTTCATGTAACCAGTTGCCAAAAATATTTGCAACAGACTTGGGTGGATATAAGTTAGATGCTATTTGGATAGATGACCATATAGAACGAGCGAAATCGCACTCGAAGAATAAATGTTTAATTGTTTCTTGTTGCGAACAAAACATACACTTGGTACTTCCATGCTAATTCCGTTTGACAAGATTATCCTTGGTTAAAATGACACCCTTACGAAGATACCACGAAAAAACTTTTATTTTAAGTGGAATCTTCATTTGCCATATTTTTTATTGTCATCGACTGGAATATCAGAATGTGCAAGCGCCCTATACATGGAGTCTACTGAGAACTTCCCATTCCCGCATAAGTTCTATCGAAATTCATCGGAACCTTGTGTAAGTTGGATAGAGTACAACCGTGCCAACAAGGCATTCCAAGAAGTTAATCTTGCACGGAGTAAATCACGTCTGAACATCACATTGGGGGGCGAACACTGCATAACAGTGGCAATAGTATCCCCTTTGTGGCGTACAATATTGTATAGAGCCGGATATTGCTCCCGGAGGGTGGTATTACCTAACTATTTATCCTCCCAGAATCTAATCTCCGTGCCATCCTTAATATTAAACACCCCAAAGCGAAAGAAATGTTTCTTAGTCGCCATTAGCCCAGCCCAAAAGTGGGAGTCACCAGGTTTCCAAAACACCTGTGATACCGCCTTCGTGCCTTTGTATTTTCTTTTTATGAGTGTTTGCCAAATACCATATTCGGTTAGCAACTTAAACAGACACTTCCCTAGGAGGGCTGAATTCTTGATGCCAAGATCATGAATACCTAACCCTCCCTGATCCTTTGGTCGACAAACAACATCCCATTTAGCCCGTCGATACTTCTTTTCCTCACCATCCCCTTGCCAAAAGAATCTTGATCGGAAATAATCCAATTTATACAAGATTCCTTTAGGTAACTGGAAGAAAGATATCATATACAGTACCATGTTTGTAAGTACTGAATTAATGAGAACCAATCTTCCTCCTAGGGATATCAATTTGCCCTTCCAACTAGCTAGCCTCGCTTGCAGACGTTCCTCGACATGCCTCCATTCCGCATTAGTCAGTTTCCTATAGTGGATTGGGATACCCAAATACATTATAGGAAATTGACCGTGCTCATAGCCGAATATGTCAGCATACTGAGCAGCTGCTTCCTGTGCATCGCCAAAGCAGAACAATTCACTTTATGGAAATTGATTTTTAATCCTGATAATTGTTCGAATGTTTATGTGTATACACATCTCGTAGCTTTGCCCCCCCCCCCCCCCCCCCCCAGCGTCCACCTCACGTCAACGTCTAACAAGAACATCTAGCTACTACCCTACTAGTCTTTTCCCTTGGATGCAACACTAGGAGCAATAGCCTTTGAGATCTTTTTCTTTCAGTTCACAATCAATCAATTAAGGGAACTGGCATGTATGTTCAATAATCTATGCTCAGCATGTATGTTCAAGCAATATGGCTCTGGCAATTACGAAAACTGTTGTTTCTTAGTCAAGTGCTCATAGCTTAGCTGTCATATGGATATTTTCTCATTCCCTTGAACTTGCACTATTAATAGTCATTTCCAGTCGCCTGTCAGAAAGCATAACTGAAACCGATGCTCGACAAAGCATGTCAACATGTCATTGACACAAACAATTATCAATCAGTTAGTTATTCAACTCCCACTCTACACGTGTATGAACCAATGGATATGGACTGTACGTGACTAATTCTGTCATGCATGACATGAACCAGAAATGTCAACGGGGTATGACGCAATCAATCATGCCTGACCACAAGTATGGGAATATCTAATTAAGGGAGTGTAATCCCTCCAAAAGATCACCTCATTTTCTACTACCTCCGATCGGTATTAGTTGTCGCAAGTTGTACATCACATTTGTGTTAAACTAGTTACATGTCTACGACAATCAAAAGCGATCGGAGGGAGTATAAGATATTGAACTTGCAGATCGATGCCAACGAGTTAAAGCATCATCGCAGGTAGATGCTAGCTCGGGGAGTATGTATTCCAGACAGGCAGAGGACTTGGCGGCAGCTAGTCCATGCCCTTTCAAGATTCCAGAGCTGTGTCTTCTAGAAGCTGACCCGTACATGCTTCCCGGCCTCTAATTATAATCAGGCGAATGGCATCACCATGTTAATTTTTTTAATGGTGGTCTAATAATGAGTTTTCCTTCCTGCAGAAAATAATGTACTATGTAAGTTTTTTTAAGTTTGATTGCTAAGGCGGCACGCTTTTGATTGGTAGTACTCCCTCCGATCCGGAAAAAAAAATCGTCGGAGCTTGTACATACGAGTTGTACTTCTTAGTTACTTTCTAGAGGTAGATTAAGGAGTAGTTATTTGGTGGCATGTAAGAAATTTCATGATTCAGTAGGCATCTAGAATAATTGAGATGTCGGTGCTAATATAGTCATTATAATCTCTTTGTTTATTTAGTACTACCTTCGTTCCAGATTATAAGCCATTTTGGCGGACTATTTTACCTAACCAAAACGGCTTACATTATGGAACAAACTGATATTACGGATGACATGTGAATAGTTCTATAGTACCAACAGTTTGGCAAGTGTGCCCATTGATTTTCATGTTTTGCAAGTGAGCAGTTCTAGAATACTTGCATCGGGATTTTCAAGATTTGGATCTTCTCCAAGAAAACAAGTCTGTCAAAGATTGCAGAATCCAGACGGTTGATCACTGCCGCAAGGACGTGATGGTTGGCGTGTATTCAGATTATAATACAGTTGTTCTTGAACAGTACTGTCATGATTAAAATGATCAACATTTAGAAATGCTACAACTGATGCATAATTCGATCATTCTTGATCTTCGTTTTATAGTACTTAACTAACATGAAAGCTTCTTTTATAACAGGTAGTGCGTATGCAATATGCACATTAGTAATTTATTATCAGTGAGAATACGAGTTGCATCATGTGTAAAGTTTCTGTCTTGCATTTTACAACGAAAGGGATTTATTCCCGCTAGTCCCCTTTATCGGTCTATCAGTCTATTTTAATATCATACAGTACCTCTAAGGATATTTTATTTATTTTACATCAAGAATGGATTATATGCCAATTTCCATGAGAATAACTTGATCCAAATGCATCACATGTCGATGCTCTGAATCAATCGTGATAGCTACCGGAATGGCGTACAGTAATTCCTAATGGGGAAAAGTTGTGATCACATTATTTGCAATAGAAACACACATTGGACTCCAAGGAGAATCATGTCACATGTGAAATAAACCCTAATACCAACAAGAATAGAGATATCAATCTTCTTTGGAATTCGTTTCCTAGGACAACACTATCAGGAAAGAGATTGCTGCCAGGGTATAGAATCATATGTATTTATGTTAAATTATGCAATGCCTGCTGGTCATTAGGTCATAGCAGCTTATTTTATACAGTTGGAGAAAGGTAGGGCAGCTTGCGCATGTACTCAACTAATCTCAGACGCGCTTAGTTTATACAGTTGGAGAAATTAGTTTTTGACATGTAAAGCAGAGGGTAACAGTGCCAAAGCACTTAACTAGTTTGTCGTTCAAAAGGAAAGCACACAAAACCTAGGGCATATCTACTAAGTAACCTCATGATCAGCCCTAGCAAAGGACATGTCCCTCTCTAGTAGCACTCGTGCACATCCATTTGTCCCTTTTGGTGCATGTTACAATGGGCCAAGAGTGTGAAGCATGAACGGCCAAGAATACTTACTAGGTAAGGCTTTGTTAAAAAGTAAACGAAGTGGAAATGAGCATGGTCCTAGATAGGTAGAGGAAGATCGAGCCGCTCTCTTTTGCTTTTGCCGCCTCCTCAAAGGTCCCGATTTACACATAGATATCATCAAAGCAGGAGGCAAGAAAAAGGCAAGAAAAGTGGGTTAATTATGTGTTCGTGTCTAGCTTTTTTCCATCCTAGAAAGGGATCCACGATCAAATTAAAGCACTCATATCCCTTTTTGTACAATGCCCATGAAACCTTAGTGGTGTATATCTTGTTTCCCTTTTTCACTTTCTTCTAGTCAATTCGTGGACCCGGAGACTTCTCAAAGCCCGAGAAAACCACAAATCAAGGTGCATAATATTCAAATTTTCAGGCAGTCACTAGAGAAAGTTATCTAGAGTCACATTGCACTGATGGCAACAAGCCTTGCGACTGTGGGTAGGAAAGATGGTAGTTCCACCCGTTGCTCCAATATTTGTAAGCTCGCATGTTTGAGCTATATGTTAGCTTGAATACGATGATGTACCTGAATTTTCTAGGAAAATATGATCGACTTATTATACACAACTACACACCACTACATATATTGGAAACAAAGTGATGTATTGTCTTTGTTTTTATTTACTTCGCGTTCTGGTTATTTTAGAATCAAACTATTAAAAGTTTGACCAAGTATATAGAGAAAAAAAAGTAGTAAGAACGTCAATAATATCAAATGATATAAAAATATATTTTTATGACAATTCTAATACTATAAAGCTAATATAATATGTGTTGATATTTTCGATTTTGGATTGATTACATGGGCACTGCGCACCGTTGTCAACATGATATCGCTTACTCATGATGTATCCATATGAAACATACTGCTCCAATTCCATCTTACAGACGACATATATGGGCCAACAGGTCAACTATTTCCGAATGGGAGGAATTTAACAATATTTTTGTCCTAAAAGTAGCAATAACGTTCATAAGGGTTAGACCATGGCATGATTTTATCCGACCAATCAGCTAACGTTTATTCATGCTCTCAAGCGTGCATCGGCGCCATCAATGAAACGTCAGTGCGCCGGCAAATGCTTTATCTCCATTAAAAAAATTAATTATTAAGTTCTTGCAGCATTACAACTCTGCTACCTGTACAAAAAACTTCCCCGGTCCCATTACGATGTCGATATATATGTGGAATCATCTTGCGCCATATGTACTGAAATTGCTATTACTCTACTACCTGCACACACAAAAATGCAATACTACTCTGCTACTCTTTGTTGTTTTTTCATTTCAAAATTTCTAATAGAGCTGAAACAGAAGTGATTGACGTAGATGTGCGTCTGCAAACTGTCGGGAATTTTTTTTTTGAGAAACACAGCACAACACAGACGCTCACATACACGTGCACACACACCACTACGAACGCACACATGCACACCCTACCCCTATGAGCACCTCTGTAATACCGAGCCGGCGGGTCGAGTCTTGAGATTGATGAAGTCACCACAGGCGCCTCGCTGTCGACGGGAACGTCGCCTCCCACTGAAGAATATTTCGCCTAAATGAGAAACACCAACGTCAAACCTGGGGTTTGAACTCTGGTGGGCTAGGGGTACAACCACCCACGTAACCATCTTGCCACAGGCAAGTTCTCTGTCGGGAATATTTTCTATATTTGCCAGCAGTTTAAAAAAAAGAAAATTGGAAGGTCCAATGTAAGTATTATACTTATGCATACATTTGTATACTTTCTTTACATATATGTTGTGCACTACCGCTGATGGTACTACCGTTTACGAGAAAAGTTCATCATTTGCAATTATATTGGACTCACCAAAGTAGGCATAGCTTTACAGGAGGCAGGTTACATCAATCGTTGAACCATCTCCATTTGGTGGCTGCTTTTGATTTGCTTTTGGGTCGGATCGAGCCCTTGATACGGGTCCTGTGTTCTTCCCTAGGCCATGGAAATATAGCAGAAAGCTGGAGTGGAATTTGCATGCGGATGAGTAACTCGTGGTACTAATCGAATTATTTGATGTGACACATAAACATGCATTGTACTTGAGATCATTCTATGCTTGCAATATCTGAAATCTATACTGATTCTTGTCTAAGAACCTAAGTACTAGCTGGACGTGTTTGGTTAGCTACCACATTTTAACTTCAACACATTTATAGGTACGTGTAACACTTCCCGTGTACGCTCAAATCTGAGCATCATATATTCCAAAAAATCTGTTGTACTTCATCAACATAAATTTAAACAGCATCAAAGGGAGCTTCACCTGGGAAACAAGGGAGCTTAGACGCGGAAATCAATAACGGGTAGCAGGTGCAGATGCACCCACTGTCCACGAAACAAATTTGAAAATGTCAAAAGAAAATCAGACATACCTCAAGACATTTTATGTTAGCACAAAACGCTACGTGAATATTTTTTGTTTTTGTAACCTGTGCAAAAAAAGATAAATCCGGACGCTCCAAAATGATTTTATACGAGACATTTTTGTCTTTTTTGCACAGCTCACAAAAATATTTTTTCTCCACGACATTTTTTGTGCTAACAAAAAATGTTCAAATGTGTATCCGAATTTTTTCTATAAGTTTTTGACATTTTGAAAGAAACATTAAAAATGTTTCACGTAATAGGTGTATCTGCACCTACTACTCAAAACGCCGCCTCCGTTTAGACGTTACTACGCTAAGCGAAGAAAGAGATATGTGTTCCCACTCCCCGCTGTCAATTGTAGGTCCATGTTATAAAGGTCCGGATAACTATGTATTAAGTACTCCCTCTGTTCTATTTATAAGGTCTATAGTTTTATCTGAAATGTCAAACTTTACTATATTTGACTAAGCTTATAGAAAATATTATTAACATTTACAATATCAAATCAGTATCATTAGATTTATCATGAAGTATACTTCTATATTTTATTTTCCTAGTATTTAAGATATTGACAGTTCTAAAATCTTGGTCAAATCTAGTCAAGTTTGACACATTTTGGAAAATAATAGGCTTCATAAACAAGAACGGAGGGAGTATATATATTATCAGGGATTGGTATAGTACGAAAAATCTTTGCCACAGTCAAAGTTCTCAATAACTCCAAGCTTAACATGTTTTACCCTACCACAATCAAAGAGGTATGAACAATAACGTGACATTAGTTTCACACATATGGCTGCCCAAAGAACAAGAGTACTATTTTTTTCCCAAACGGAGGAAAAAGATTTACCGCGCAACAAATAATACCCGGGAGAGACCCGCCTAGTTGCGTGGCGAACTCAGCGGTCAACAGTGAGAGGATGAAACGGAAGCGCTGCAATTCCCTTGTCGCAATCAGTACGCCACAGTGTACTGAAAATGTTATGGAATCAGTACCAACTGCCAATTTATTTACAACTGAAAAAGAGTGATCCCACCACACAGGAGCCAGTGTGCTGTCCCAGTAGCAGTAGAACGCATGAGATTCCAATCTTTCACTTTTGCAATCTAGCTGCATAAAAATAATCTCCCAACTTGCAATCTGCATAAGAATCTGCACAGAGCAAGCATGCACTTTTTGTGCATTTAGGTATGGATCTATTCCTCCCCTTTCTATCACCTCTTTTATGCATTTTTCAATGCTCTGTGTGCCTCTCTTTTAGCAAGGCGCATAATTTACCCCTACTTGTTAGCATCTGACCTATCGTAGATTTCCTAACAATAGGTATGCAGGTGTGCGTACTCAAAATGTTGTCTATGTACTATACTTTCACATTAGTTGGTCTGGTCTAGACGTCTAGTCCTACTGTGTGGTGATTGATCCTGGTGTGTCACTTGGCTAAAGACCTTGCGTATGAAGTATGAACCACTCGTTCTGCTAAATGCCTTTTTCTCCGGAACATGTTCCTGTGTCATTCAGTCATCCAAAGGTTCTGAATAGAAGAAAGATCTCCCAATATTATTCCTTGAACATGTTTCTAAAATGTGGTTCAAAATTTTACTCAAATTAGAATTCGGTGACTTACATCTACCCACCACTCACCCCTAGCAAGCAGACATGAACACACTATCATATGGTTCCATCCAACCAGGTGGCATGAACCATTTCAAACAGCAGCGTCACAAGGCATTTGCTTCTATTTTAGAAGCAGAAGACCTTTCATCTATATCGGAAACGTCGCTATAAAACATGAAATTAGGGAGAAAGTATATTAGTGTGTTTATAGCCCAAATCATGCAACAAAAAGTTATGTGCACTTCGCTGACGACTGGGAGCAGTACCTCCCGCGACTAAGGCCATGTATGTCAATTAATTGTAGGAAAACAGAAGCGAACCGGTACGCTTCAGGAGGGGGCGATTTTGGCGATCGTGGCGGCGGCCGCTAGGGTTTCAACCCTAGCCGTCGCTGCCGGTGGCATCTGCATCTTCATCGTCGCCGCCGGCAAAGATTCGACGGGTCCTCGCCTTGTCTAGTTGTCGTTCTGGCACTAAAAGGGGTGGGGACCTCGGACCTGCGCACGGCGCTATACGAAGGTCCTTAATGTTAGAGCTTGGTTTTGATCGTCATCTTTTTCGTTAATGGAGATAGTATCGTATGCAATAAGTGATCTCCCACGCTTCGTTCGACGACGAGATATCCTTCCCGACGTCAATGGTGGCTTTGAAAGATTAAGTCTGTCTAGGTATGGTTCTTCAGATCTTACTTCGCCAGATCTATCTTGGAGTTTTTCTCATGGTTGCCGCGAGGAGGTTTGTCCTCGCAATATCTATCCTGGCTAGTACGTCTTCGGCAATAGTGATTCGTTCTCTCGGCTCCCAATGACGTCGACAACGTGGTTCGGTTATTTGTCCCTGGAATATCAGTGGTGGTGCTCTTGCCGATATTGCTTGATTAATTTAATGGCTGCGTGCGTGCACAAAGTCTTGGCATTGCGGCTCAAAATTAAAAAGGGAGAAACTTCGGTGGTATTCACATGTGTGTGGTTTGGTGGTTTTGGCGTTGTTCTACGGCTGCATTCAGAAAAGTACAAGATTATGTCATGGATGACGAAAGGGCTTGAAGATCTCATAGATTTGCTAGTCTATTTTAGTTCTGTTTTTGTAATCGATATAATCGTGTACTCTTTGTTGGTTTAATATACGTGGAAAATTAAAAAAATTGTAGGAAAACAGAAGCGGGGCGAGCAAGTTTAGTTGAAGACTTGGAACGTAGTCCCGCGACCGCCTAATCCATGCATTAAACATGGTTATCGCCCTCACCTCCTTCCAGATTAAACTAATCTGGTAGTAATAACACAGATCGGCGACCTGTACATGTTTTTTAATGTTTGAGTGAAGTCGCAGTCCCAGCTCGCAGATGCTGCGGCGTGTAGCTTTGGCTTATCTCGAGGAGAGGCGTAGCACAGCACAGCACAGCACAGCACATAGCACAGCAGCAGAAGCGTCACTAGTGACGATTTCGGACTGCATTCCAAGTCAGCGGTCTGCTTATTTAACATGCTAATTTTTAGTGAAATTTCTCTCCTGGTTGCGCAGCTGTCCTAGCTTGGACAACTCCTGATGCTGATAGCGAAATTTGTCTAGTCAATGTAACACATGTCGATTTACCTTTTGGATTAGTCAGTAAACTCCTTAACGCCAAGATCGAGTTCACGGATAGAAGTAAAAGTGCACCTTTTGTTTTCGCGAATGAAAGTGCACATCCTTTACTTCCCGGGATTATGTCGATTTACCTTTTGGATTCCTATGGGGTCACGGTCGTCTGTTGATCTCTAGTATCTCCTTAACGCCAGAGTTCACGGGTAGAAGTAAAAGTGCACATGTTCACTTCCAGGGATTATTGGCTTCCTTGGTTAAGGCCGAAAGGAAGCGTACTTAAGTTTGCAGGATAGAATTCCTATAAGAGAAATCCTTTTTCTTTAGATTCTACAAGAGAAATCCTATGGTACCATCAAAGCAATAGTAATTTTTAGATCGTTTGAATTTGGATGGTACGAGCTATTCAACAGAAGTTTCGGAGGAAAACAAACATGACGCTTTAGTTTTTACCTCAGGTTCTCATCTCTTTGTGTGAGACTGAGAATGAAAGCATTAGTAGTAGCAGATACCGGATAAGCCCCGACCTGAAAATAATTGTTCTTTCGGGTTGGTGGCGAAAATACGACATAACAAATACCCCCCTTATCCGGCCACCCCACAAGAACATTTTTGGGGAGCGGAATATTTCCCCTCGGTTCCGTTTTCACGGCCTTTTCCCCATATCCACTATTCTGGGCACGCACTAACTACGCTCCCCCCCCCCCCCCCTCTGGCCGCCCATGCTTCCATGTGCCGCAGAGAAGGTTCGCCGCCTCCCGCCGCATCGTTTCTACGACACTTCTTCATCGCCATGGATATCATGACGGATTGTGTGATTTTTACACAATATGATCATTAATTAAAGAGGAAAGGGGTTTAAACTTGAAATTTGTTTAAGAAACATTGGTGGTCGGGTGAAGTCAAAAGGAATCCGGACCGGATCCAAACATTTCTTGGAACCTACCGAAAGATTGAGTACAAGGCCACACACAACTCTAGCTCCGTAATGGTCTTACTGAGCACAAGTGGCTACTGTATGTGAAAAAGTTGATTCCCATTTTATTCATTTGACACTATTTTAATTTAAACCATTGTTTCAATTCGGACCATTCGTTACTGTTTCAATTATTACGATTTGTACCTTTATTGTAATATGTATGATTATTGTATCGTATATGTCAAAACATTATGTTGATTTGTATTGATGTTTTATCAAGATTATGTTGTTCAAAATTATGAATTTGATAAAACAATGGAAAACTAGTTTTCTGGTTCCAGGCGAGCCCGAGGGCATAAGAGATGCGATAAACTTTGTTCTACCCCCGAGCCCGCGCGGTACCGGTAAACGTTTTCCGGTTCATGCAGATATATGACATATCATGTAAGAGTTTATCCGGTATCTCGTAGAGATGCTCTAATTCTTGTAATTTTTTGTGTGATATCCAAATGACACTTTTGAGGTTTCCTAGTTTCTTTTAGATCCCGTAGGAGGTAGGACCATGACATGATAGCTCAATTCTATGTTTTCCAAATTCTAGGTTATAAGTTTCTCATAAAAAAAAGGTTTTAAGTTCCTAGGTTTCAAGCGGCGACTACAATGTCATGTTTTACTGGAGCAATAATTTTGCAACCTTCATTACTTGTTGAATTCACTCACAAACAGGCACTCTTAAAGAATGAGGATATTTGGTTCCTAAGCCTCCAGGGAAATCTTTTTTTACTCTAAAATTATAGGTTTAAAAATAATCCAAAAACATTCTAGCATGTACTTGTTGAATGCAATATAAATATGGTTAGTTCCATGGAAATACAATCTAAAGTGCAGCCTACACAAACACGTGGAATGTGGTGATTTAAAATTGCAAACGGGGGTGTGTTTTCGCTCATGCAAGCATATGCTCTTGATATAAACAGTAAAGTCTATTTTAGGGTCAACAACTATTGTTTTAAGGATATCCTAATTTTTGGATACTGGATCCTATGAAATCACCGAAATCAAAACATTTTTGATAATGGGGTACTAAATATAGATGTATGCTGGCACTTCAAGGAGGTTTTCTTCCTTGTGATGCATAGAGCTAAACCATCTTTGAAAGATGGGATGCAGCAATGGCTTGATGCCATGTAATCTTTTCTTTTAGTTTGAGCATTTGATCACTTGATCAGCGATCACCACTTGTACATACTCCACCCTCCTGATTTTATATAAAACAAAAACGATGCGGTAGGGGCATTTCCTAATGTTTTAACAACAGTGAACTGAGGCTTAGCCTGATGGTTGGCATGGGTTGATGCGTGCTGGTCCGCCCAGTTTGAGGCTCCGCACTCGCACTGGTCTCGTCGCACCTTTCTTTTTAATGACAATACCGATGGGCCCTTCCCATCCGGCCTAGTTTTTTCTTATGTTTTAACATAATAAAATGAACAGTTAAGTCGTTGAAAAGATAAAAATTCAAAACCAAACTGATCTTCACACATCATGTATGCTCATCTCTAGCATGTGGGTGCAAAATCTAATGAAAAAAACATGTGTCGTGTCCTAGACATAAAAAACACTCGGTGTTTTAGAAAAGCATTTATTGAAGTACCAAAATTCTTCGATTTTACATGTAATATACTAGAACATTAACATGAAAAGAACCAAAAAAAACTACATCGTAAATGTCATTTCTTTCAACCCAGTAGCTTACAAGTATTATTTTTTTCTATTGTTGCATGAAGTTTTTTGTTTGTTTTGCAATAACCGGTCCATATATACATCAACTGCGCTTACTTTCATATCCATTGACAGCTACCCTTTGAAACGGAGGGGAGTAGCAAATGTGGTTTGCTTGCTAGTGCATATGCATCCTATATATAAGTCCTAGGCATCTCTGTCTTCCTCCAGCAGACTAGAAGAGAAGTCAGAGACTACCACCACCTAAACGGCCTGAAAAGGAGGCCGGGTTATAGAATAGATCGAGTAAACACAACAACTGTCACAGCTCCTGGAAGCAAGCTTGGCCGCGCGGGGAGCTTCTGCACTATAACTACCCGGCAGGCGCTGGCGACGCGTCGTTAGCCGGAGACATGGGTGGCGCAGCGGCAGACGCCGAGAAGGACGGACCGAGGACGAAGGCGGCACCGGCGCCGTCGTTCGGGTTGTCGCTGTCGTCGGTGTTCATGCACGCCGACGCGGCGGACGTGGTGCTGATGGTGCTAGGCCTGTTGGGCGCCATCGGCGACGGATTGTCGATGCCGGTGATGCTGTTCATCACCAGCCGCATCTTCAACGACCTCGGCGGCAGCGCAGCCGACGTCCTCCACGAGTTCAGCTCCAAGATCAACGAGGTACGCATCCACAAAATTCCAAACTTATACCCATTGTTTAATCTGTAACCATCCCTGACGACCTTGTCACTTTCCTGTGTGTGTTGAATGATCAACTCGATCAGAACGCTAGGAACCTCGTCTTCTTGGCGCTGGGCTGTTGGGTCATGGCGTTCCTAGGTGAGCAAGAACAACATATCTTGATGCCAACAATGGCGTACGTGCAATGTCGCTGCTAAGCAGCTTATCCTGTAAGTGCCTGACGACTGACATGACACTATGTCCGATGCATGTAGAGGGGTACTGCTGGTCACGGACGGCGGAGCGGCAGGCGTCGCGGATGCGCGCGCGGTATCTGGCGGCGGTGCTCCGTCAGGACGTGGAGTACTTTGATCTCAAGGTTGGCTCCACGGCGGAGGTGATCACTAGCGTCTCCAACGACAGCCTCGTCGTCCAGGACGCGCTGAGCGAGAAGGTCCCCAACTTCGTGATGAACATGTCCATGTTCCTGGGCGCCTACGCCGTGGGCTTTGCGCTCCTCTGGCGCCTCACCCTGGTGTCGCTCCCCTCCGTCCTTCTCCTCATCATCCCGGGATTCACGTACGGCCGTATCCTCATCGGTCTCGCGCGCCGGATCAGGGAGCAGTACTCCCGTCCCGGGGCCATCGCCGAGCAGGCCGTGTCGTCGGTACGCACCGTGTACTCGTTCGCCGCAGAGCGGGACATCATGGCGCGGTTCTCGACCGCGCTTGAGGAGTCGGCCAGGCTGGGTATCAAGCAGGGCTTCGCCAAGGGCGTCGCCGTCGGCAGCAATGGCATCACCTTCGCCATCTGGGCCTTCAACGTCTGGTACGGCAGCCGCCTCGTCATGTACCACGGCTACCAGGGCGGCACCGTCTTCGCCGTCTCTGCCGCCATCGTCGTCGGAGGCCTGTACGTAACAACAATTACTTTCTAGTTTATGCATGCAAAATATCTACTCGCCGCGCGTGCCGGCATTGACGAACCATGGTGTGTATATGACTGCAGGGCGCTGGGGTCGGGGCTGTCGAACCTCAAGTACTTCTCGGAGGCGAGCGCGGCCGGGGAGAGGGTGCTGGAGGTGATCAGGCGGGTGCCCAAGATCGACTCGTCGAGCGACACCGGAGAGGAATTAGCGAACGTGGCCGGCGAGGTGGAGTTCAAGAACGTGGAGTTCTGCTACCCGTCGCGGCCGGAGAGCCCCATCTTCACCAGCTTCAACCTGCGCGTGCCAGCCGGGCGCACGATGGCGCTGGTAGGGAGCAGCGGGTCCGGGAAGTCGACGGTGGTGGCGCTGCTGGAGAGGTTCTACGACCCGTCGGCCGGGGAGGTGGCGCTGGACGGCGTGGACATCCGGCGGCTGCGGCTCAAGTGGCTGCGCGCTCAGATGGGACTCGTCAGCCAGGAGCCGGCGCTGTTCGCCACGTCGATCATGGAGAACATACTGTTCGGCAAGGAGGACGCCACACCGGAGGAGGTCACCGCCGCCGCCAAGGCCGCCAACGCGCACAACTTCATCTCTCAGCTGCCGCAGGGGTACGACACGCAGGTAATAAAATACTCAATTTTCCTATCTAGCTGGAGTACTCGCGTTCTTTTTACCTTTGCAAGTCGCTGTCGTGTTCGTTTTCCCCTACTACTTTTCTTCTTATTCTGAAATGCAAAACTTTCTGATAAGTATGTTCGGTGGTTCAGTACGGCGCGATACAAAAATGTGGTGACAAAGCTCTTTTAAATATCTTTTTTCTCAAAAAAAACTCTTTTAAATATCTCCCTCAAAAGATAAATGGGAGAACCAATCAATTACTACTAGTACGTAAATGGAATATGATCCAGATAGTAGTTTCTAAATTAAATATATATTTACGGCTACAGATTCTAAAGGCAAAGCCACAACATAAATTCAGAGAACCACTCCTTAAAAATGGAAGCTCCACTTTGCATTGACATGGATGTATCCTCATATATGTATACTAAGAGAAAGCCTACTCGAATTAGAAAAGAAGATGAGGAATAAGATTTCCACGACTCGAATAAACCATAAAGGTGCTTTCATAGTGAACTAGTATATGGCACATCAACAAAGTGGCCAAACTAACAGAATGATTGAACCGAAACGAGCATGTCCCAAGGAAGTTATCCTCGTTGTTTATAGAACGGGATTGGTATGCAGCCGCAGCATGTGGCCTTGGAATCATTCCCAGCTACTCCTTTTTTGCCTCCTTTTGCGGGGATTCTTCAGGCAGTTTGATCGATTTTCGGAAGGAGCACCCTCTGTTTTCAGTGGTCACCTCTAAGTCAACACTAGGCAACACCACCACTAGTTTACTGATGATCCATCAAGCGCGCGCCGCCTACCCCTGGCAGAGAACATGGGTATTGCCTCTCAAAGGAAGCCCTCATGCAATCTGGGGGATTCTAGGAGAGCTTGACTATCCTTTGTTCCCGATTCCAGGAAGTGCCACACCTCAATTAATGTGTTGACACTACTGAAAACAATAGTCTGCACAAAAATAAGAGTGGTGGGTCATGTCAAAGCCCCAATTAGCCTCTTTGATTTGCAAGACTAGGAAACGTAGGAATAGGAAAGACCCAGGATTGCAATGGCATATGCCCGCTTGAAGTTTGTTTGATCCATAAAATAAATGATTCTTTGCAAGAGGTCTGAGTTGATGAAATTTTCCTATGACCGTGCAGTGCATGGAAATCCTTAGGAAAAGATCATACAGAATTCAATCTGAGAATCAAACAACCCACATAGGGAATATTCCTAAGAACTCTAATCAAAGAGGCCCTTAAAGTATGCCACCATAGATGGCGATCAACTAAGTATCCCTGCATGAATTTTGAAGCATAACCAGCCAGCTAGTCTTTCACTGACACGGTTCCTGCACTAGGTACCTAACGGGAACTAAGGTTTGACCAAATTAAACAGAATGAAAATTATGCCCATGATTAAAATAGCAGAACATTGCGTACAAATGTAGGTGTTTGGATATGATGTAGACCGGCACTGTAGGAGGTCTATCCTGGGAGCACCCTTATGGATCCCAATACTGGAGATGCTTATAAACAGAAAATTTCAACACAGTTAGGAACTGGAAAATACCACACCATCCTAGAAGTAAGAACAAAAAACTATTACATGAGGTAAAATTAAAGCTGATAAACATACCGACACCTGAGTAGAAATACTACGCAATCAGGCCCTAGCAAGTGACAACAAGAAATCACACAAATTTGGGTGCATCATCAGATCAAACATAGGACGAGTGACCATTAAAAAAACTTCAGACAATGATTTACCAGAAATTAAAACACCTGACCTTGTGACACATTGCTTGGGATCGAAAGTTGCCGCCATGTGGTGCGTGGGTATAACCATCCTTGCCACCAGTTCATCATACAGTTCTTCTCCACTTAGTCCTCCCGCAGACCTGCCAAACAACGATGCCTCAATCATTTTCTTTGTCAAAATAATACATTAATAGACGTGGCCTAAATACTAGTACACTGGTAGCATGAGTTCTAAATAGCACCAGCGGTAGCATAAGCTTAGTTATAAGCTAAGGCCCAAAGTTGAAACCCATAGGAACACGGTAAATGCTTTCTTATAATTCATTTAGTTCCCTGCAAGCTTAAACTGGCAGTACTGTTTCTTCTAAGCCTGCTATTACACCACTTCACTGCAATTCGGTCCAAGTGGTGGCCATATGAAAGTTCAAAGCACTCCCTTAGGGTTTCAGTAAATGGCTCTGATGGCGGGACCTAGGAATCATAAACGGAGATTAGTTGGGCCACCACTCAGGGAGTGTGACTCCATGGTCGGTGGGCGCTGACGGCAAGCAGCTAGGAGGCCTTTTGCAAATGTGGTAACAACAAAAGGCTTGCCAGCCAACAGTTATGGTGTTCCAACTTTCCCAGCAAACAGGATTTCACCCAGGTCCTGTCATGCACTATATTTCTTTTGACAGCAATATGTTAGGCGGAGATCTGACAGAATGAAGTGCCCGTGTGTGTGCGTACGTGTCATGGCATGACTGCTTCCAAAAGTTAAACTTTAATCAGCAAAAAATCAAAAGGAGTCAGAAAAGCATCATTAACCTGGTCTGTTGCCGCCGGCCACTGCAAACTATTGCGTTTCAAAGTCACTAGTCGTTAGAAGGAAAAGATGTGCCTTTTTTCTGTCTGCCATGTCTTCCAACATAGGACATCTTCAAGATGCAGCACCCAAGCTAATAATGACAAATCCCCCTGATGATTCAAACTCTAAGTGGCATGCATTCAAAACCGAAAAGTCCATTCATGGACAGAACCCCACCACTATAATTTCTTTTGTGTGCAAGCATGCCGCGAGGCACATAAAATTAGGACACGCTAGATTTTGATGTGGGCATACCATTAGCATAATGACCCGATAGGCACTCAGAATATCCTCCCTGTTGAGTACCTACCAGTTCAAATACATGTAACTGAACTTCCATTCCCTCTGTTCAAGTACTACAGAAAGACCACAGTACAGTGTTCGGTGAAAATAATAAACAGCTGAGTTTTGCCACTGTACCTACAATGTGCTTGACAGAGAATGTGTAACTAAGGCACACATCAAATATCGTTTGAAAAAAGGCAATATTTTGTCAATATATTTCAGAAGACAGATTTGCCATGGTGTGATTGAGGGAATAAGCTTCACTAGACATCATATGATTAACTCATGACCAATAATACTGCTATCTGCATGTTTGGAAGACAAAAAGGAGACAAGATATCAAATCTTCAAAGACAATGCTACATGGTTAGAATGATGCTAATATTGTATCTAGTTCTCTAACTGCATATCAATTGTCAATATAGGATAAACAAGAGTAGTGGCCTTCGGGATGCTTACCATATCATGCCAGTTTAATACATAATTGACCATTCTCTGCACGACTGCTCCCGTCGATGAATAAACTAACATGGAAGGATGGGATGAGTTAGTTCTGAATCAAAAAATGAATGAATTGTACAAATACAAACATGGGTATCAGAGCATGTTAATATGTCAGATGATGGAATTAGAGTCAGAGAGGGTAAACTATATATGTATGAGATTAATAGCAGTATTATTAACCATTTGTAAATACTGCATAACGATTTTGAAAAACTCACACGGAGATGAGGAATGCTTGCGGTAAAATCTGTCTTACAATTAAAAATGGTAATCTTGTCATCTTTCATGGACGATCATTGTCCATGATTGATTGACATCACAGGGTAGAATAATTACTTGAAAATATCAAATAACGAGCTGAAGCCTTGATGGAACGAACATGATTTCACCCTTAAAAGGACACAGCTATGTCCCTCAGATGCTGATGCTTCCAAGAGTCTCTAGATCTTGACAAAGACGACTTCCTGCCAAAACTTCATTTATCAACTAAGATTGGTTTTTCTTCCCCACAACACAAAACTTTTGACTGCCATTGACTGCTTTTGTGTTCAGTTTTGTCTAGGCACAGTATGTAGGGAGGGTAAATTTATATGCATGGATGAATTTGCTAACCCACATCAAATGGTGAGCTAGTCGTTTAAGATAAACTAGGTTCAAATTTGAAATAAACACTAGATGTTTATAATCAGTGGAGGATACTGGTCTAGCAGTGCATCAACTAACAGACTACAACTTACATACTGTAGTTTTGCGTAAGTATCACAGACATTTCTGAATATTCTTCAAATGAGGAAATGCAGTTTTAGTGAAAAGGAGAGTTGTGCATACAGAAGCTTGAGAAAAACTTTAGCTATATGTGTCTTTTTGCAATGCAAACTTGGATTTGATGTATTTATCACAAGAAATTGCAGAGGATTATAGTTGTTAGCTCATCAAGAAACTAGTCCATCTTAAAGATCTTTTCCGATCTTCCTTTATGTGAACAAAGTTGTGGTTGATACTCTGATAGTCTGGTAATACCGTATTAACCATATCTGAAATAAAACAGGTGGGTGAGCGTGGTGTCCAAATGTCTGGAGGGCAAAAGCAAGGATTGCTATTGCCAGAGCAATCCTGAAGTCACCCAAGATCCTCCTCCTTGATGAAGCCACCAGTGCATTGGACACTGAGTCAGAGCGTGTTGTACAGGAGGCGCTCGACCTGGCCTCGTGGGCCGGACGACTATTGTCGTTGCACATCGCCTCTCCACCATCCGCAATGCTGACATGATTGCTGTCATGCAGTACGGTGAGGTCAAGGAGCTGGGCTCCCATGATGAGCTCATTGCTGATGAGAATGGCATGTACTCATCTCTTGTTCGCCTTCAGCAGACTAGAGAATCGAAAGAGGCTGATCAGGTCAGTGGAACTGGCAGTACTTCCGCGGCGGGCCAGTCCAGCAGCCACAGCATGAGCAGGAGATTCTCTGCGGGTAGCAGGTCAAGCTCAGCCCGGTCATTTGGTGATGCAGGTGATGCTGACAACTCTGAGGAGACAAAGCTTCCTCTGCCATCCTTCAGAAGGCTGCTTATGCTAAATGCACCAGAGTGGAGGCAGGCGCTTATGGGAAGCTTGAGTGCAATTGTGTTTGGAGGCATCCAGCCTGCTTATGCATACGCTCTGGGAAGCATGATCTCAGTCTACTTCTTGACAGATCACAATGAAATCAAGGATAAAACAAGGACCTATGCACTCATCTTCGTTGGTCTTGCAGTGCTCTCGTTCTTGATCAATATTGGACAGCATTACAACTTTGGTGTCATGGGAGAATACCTCACCAAGAGGGTCAGGATACAGATGCTCGCAAAAATCCTCACTTTTGAGATTGGTTGGTTCGACCGTGATGAGAACTCCAGTGGTGCCATATGCTCACAGCTTGCCAAGGAAGCCAACGTTGTAAGTACCAAACTAAACACAGGTGTGTTGATACTTCAGTGGAAATTTATCTAACCTAGCATAATGTTTTTGTGTGTAGGTGAGGTCTCTAGTGGGTGACCGAATGGCGCTGGTGATCCAGACAGTTTCTGCAGTGCTTATTGCTTGCACCATGGGTCTGGTCATTGCCTGGCGTCTGGCCCTTGTCATGATAGCAGTGCAGCCTCTCATCATTGTCTGCTTTTATGCTCGCCGTGTCTTACTCAAGAGCATGTCTAAGAAATCAATACAGGCACAATCCGAAAGTAGCAAGCTAGCTGCTGAGGCTGTCTCCAATCTCCGTACCATCACGGCCTTCTCATCGCAGAACCGCATCTTAATCCTCTTCAACCAAGCACAGAATGGGCCACGTGAGGAAAGCATCCGGCAGTCGTGGATTGCAGGCCTTGGCCTTGGCACTTCCATGAGCCTGATGGTATGCACATGGGCTCTTGACTTCTGGTTTGGTGGCAGGCTCATAGCTGAGCACCACATTACTGCCAAGGCACTCTTCCAAACCTTCTTTATTCTAGTAAGCACAGGGCGTGTGATTGCTGATGCAGGTGCCATGACAACAGACCTAGCTAAGGGTGCTGATGCAATCGCTTCAGTGTTTGCTGTTCTTGACCGGGTAACAGAAATTGACCCTGACAGCCCTGAGGGATACAAGCCAGAGAAGATCAAAGGTGAGGTGGACATCAGAGGAGTCGACTTTGCATACCCGTCAAGGCCAGATGTGACCATCTTCAAAGGATTCTCATTAAGCATTCAACCAGGCAAGTCAACAGCTCTGGTTGGGCAAAGTGGCTCTGGCAAGTCGACCATCATCGGGCTTATAGAGCGGTTCTATGACCCACTTAGGGGAACAGTAAAGATTGATGGCAGGGATATCAAAACATATAATCTTCGAGCCCTGCGACATCACATTGGACTGGTCAGCCAGGAGCCAACTCTATTTGCAGGCACGATCAGGGAAAACATTGTGTTTGGCACAGAAACAGCAAGTGAGGCAGAAATTGAGAATGCAGCAAGGTCCGCGAATGCACATGACTTCATCAGCAACCTCAAGGATGGATATGACACATGGTGTGGTGAGAGAGGTGTTCAGCTGTCAGGAGGGCAGAAGCAGCGAATTGCAATTGCACGTGCCATCCTGAAGAACCCAGCTATCTTGCTACTGGATGAGGCTACAAGTGCGCTGGACAGCCAGTCGGAGAAGGTGGTACAAGAGGCACTGGAGCGAGTGATGGTCGGAAGAACAAGCGTGGTGGTGGCACACAGGCTCAGCACAATCCAAAACTGTGACCTGATCACTGTGCTCGACAAAGGAATTGTTGTGGAGAAGGGCACACACTCATCCCTCATGTCAAAGGGTCTCTCCGGAACATATTATAGCTTGGTTAGTTTGCAACAAGGAGGCAACCAGAATTGAGTATTTGCATGACAATACAGCACCCATTTCCAAATTAGAACTGCAAGCAAGGATGATGACCAGATGATTGAAATTTTCTTCAACAACCACAACAAAAATGGGCTATTTTTCCTCCCATTGCTCTGTTAGTATATAGAAGCTTATTAAGCTTGCTGTTTAGTCATATAACTGCCGGATATGTATTGTAGTCATGGAAACGTCAGGAAATCTGAGAAAAACTGTATATTAGGTTGTATCTCTGTCTATTCTTCTGTCGCTTATTTAACCACTATAGTATTGACCACAATATTTAGTACTAGCATGATCTAAGCAACCCAATTCCTTTGTCGAGGGAGGAAGCAGACTAAACACTAACTAAAGAATTATATCTCAAACAAAGTTGCAGATTGACAAGAGATGCGTGGAAAGGTAAGTAAATGAGGCCTACATCCTATAGGGGAATAATTTTGACCGTAACCGGCAGGAGCTCTGTCATTGCATTAATAGAAAAAACAATTGATCCAGTTTAGAAAGAAAAACCGGACCCAAACCCATACATTGCACGGTTAATTACGGGAACCGTCAAAAACACTCAAAAAACTCTAAAAGTAACACGGAGAAGCGGCAAGACTAAACCTGAAGCCTGGAGAAGCGGCAAGACTAAACCTGAAGCAATTTTCCAAGCAAGCGCTTACAGTTTTCCTACATTAGTATCACGATGTGCGAAGTTCAGCAGTTTATGTTGCAGTGGTCATGTTTATATCTGATACAAACACTTGAAACTAAGGAGTAAGTCAGTAAGAGATATCACGACTAATCAAATCATTTTACATTCGAGGAATTACACAGAATCCAGTAACCGGGGCCGTTTTTGTCAAGTGTGCCCATTCAATTTTTCTATGTTAGCATATCAAACTGTTAAACAGTTCAGAAATGTTTGTGGGAGTGGTCAACAGTCATATCCATGTCTGATACTACCAGCACTTGAAACTAAGGGAGGAGTAAGAGACTCGTGACCAATTAAGGCAGTTTTAATTCGAGGAATTCCTCCGGACCAAGAACCCGAACCCTACGACGAACATCAAAACATTTGATGTATAACTCTATCGTACAGCATTAGCAGATGCAGCTCTTATGTAGACATGCTGGTGGTATCAATATGATTTACCTGGCGGGAGCGAAGTGGAACGGTCTCTCAGGGTGGCGCCGGAGAGACCGCCGGGCGCCGTCCCCATCGAAGGAGTACGGCTCGGCGCGGGCGATGCGGTGCCGCGTCGGCGGCACGCGAGCGGGGGTGGGGATCGGCGCACGGCGCGCACTTTGGGGAGATGTTGGCAGCCTGTAACACATCGCAATGCCGTATCGCTCGGATGGGAGAACTCGGCTGTGCCGGCGGGGAGCCGGGGCCGGCACGCCGTGCTGCGGCGCGGCGCGGCGAAGATGGCGGAGACAGATGTCAGATGTCAAGGGCCTCGTGGGAACTTGGATCCGCCTCGCCGTGTCGTTTACGTATATCTAGTTTACGTTTTCCACTTTCCAGTCTTACGGTAAATCTCCACTAATATTACTAGGATGCAGACACGTGCAATGCACGTCTTAATATTATAGAGGATTTTGGTATAAGGAAAACAAGTCATGGCGTGTCCTGCCAAATGAAATGAGCTAACGCATGCCCAAAAAACTGCAGTCCCTTTACACATGCAGACTTGCTGCAGCCCAAAAGATACGTGGCCATGTGCATGGGCCTTTTTCCCGGGAACGAAGACTGGATGGTTCCAGAATATGGTGGAGGCAGCTGAGCGCCTGAGGCTACTGTTCATTGCGAATCACTCAATTCTGAACCGTTAGATTTATGAGACCAATGGTTAGGATTGATAGTTTGAGTTGGATTCAAAATTGGTACACTATATAGGAGTATAGAAACGACAGAGTCTGTCAGATCCGGAGTATCTGAACCGTCCATGAGGCCAGATCCAACGTCTGAGATTTGTCCAATGTTGTATGATGTGCTTTTGGTTTAACGCAAGAAGGAAAAAAAACGTTAGCAACCGGTCCACGCTACCCACGGCCCACTCCACGATCCCACTCTCCTCCTTAGCCGAAGGACTCACCGCCCCGCCGGACTCTCCTCTCACTGCGCCGACGGACGCGTACCTCACCGCGCCGCCGGACTTCCCTCTCCACCGCGCCGCCGACCAGCAATCTCCATCGTGCCGCCGGAATCTCCTCTCACCGCGCTGCCGGACTGTCCTCTCACCGCGGCGTCGGACGGGAACTCACCCCGCAGAAGGTCGGTACCTTTGCCGCCCCACCACCAGCATCCCGTCGGAAGGTAATAACCCACCACCACCACGGGCAGTTCATGGCTTAGATTCCGCTTTGTTCCGGCCCTTCGGAAGGTAATAACCCACCACCACGGCGCCGTGCGCCCGTGCCCACCCACCCACGTTCCGGCCTCCGCAGCACCTCCCCTCCGACCCTGCCTTGATCCCCTCCCCCGGCGACCACTTTCCCCTCCTCCCGTCAGCCTCCTTTCGTCTCCGGCTTCAGCTCGTGCTGCAGGGCAGGCCACCTTGGAGGACCTAGGGTCCAATCGGGCCACCGGTTGCTGCTACGTGCATCATGCCATCAGATCAGCAAGCGATGCTACCTCTGCCACCTCTCCTTCTCCCTGCTCTTCCTTCCCTTGCCCGTCTCTGTCGTGCTCTGTTTCTTCTTTCTATTTTCTGAATTTCTCATGTACCTGTACTGCGCACTGCTATCTATAGTGTTGGAACTTGCTACTGATTTTCAGTTTTAAGCGTACACATCTGCTAATGCTATTTCTATACAGACAACCAACAGGTATGCATGTAGTTGTCATGTACAACTCATTTAGTGCTTCAGTTTGTTGTCATACAAAGTTAGATTATGTCTATGAAGTAGTGATTTAATTTGCTATCATACGACATAAGGTTGTGTGTATGATGTCACCACGCCATACGTCATAAGCGTTATAATGATATGAAGGGCGTTGGTCACCATAACACGCGTTACGCCATAAAAACCTTGATTATTGGACAGGAAGTTGATTTCTAAGTGGTATTTGTGTTTGGATTTCTAAGAGGAAACTAACAACAAATAAAGATGTCATATATCAGGTCCTAATTGGGTCATATATACATATCTATGTATGTCCTCCATGCATATCATAAGTTGCATATTGTTACGCACAACGATTAATCCAAGGGTCATGCTGAAGCTGAACCAATCACTATGCGCCACTCGGCACTCCATACTGCTTATTTTGCTGTCATCTTATTTCAAACGCTTATGGGCAAAACAATGCTATGTTGAATTGCTGATCTTCTCATGGTATACAGCCATACAGGTGAGGTCTATTTTTTATTCATTATTTCTAATGAGTACTGAACTGGATCATTTGGTCGACATTCATGTTGCCGATTCTTCTTCAGGTCTTTTATCTTCGAGATGTCCGAGTATCCTATTTTTGTTGAGCACAAAACTGCTGAGTTGTTACCCGTAGTCAGGCTTATGGAATCCACAATATCGGGATAGATGGCTATATCTGAAGGGAGGCTCATTTTTATTTGTTTGGAGAGAGCAGATGCCTTTGGGTGTAAGAATGGATGTCTTATTCGACCACCAGTGAGTAGCATTCCAACTATTTTCACACGTGTTTGAAACTTTTACTACAGCCTGAGAAATGTCTAATATTGGGATTCACTAGGTGTGGTTCTTAATTTCCTTGCATATTGTGTTCTATGAGTATTGGATGATTGCTAAACTGTCATGATTGAAATTTGGTGTCCTGCAATTTTACTTACATTGCTACAGCTAGGGTCTCATAAGTTAATATAGATGCGAACCTGATTTGATATCCTAATGCACCATCCTCTGTTGGTATAGACCGACTAATTGCCAGGTTGTTTTCCTGCACATCTGTGTGTCATTGTAATTTTACTTTAAACTGAAGCAGGATTGGCAGCTGGTGGAACACATTCTTTGGACTAAATCTGGATTAAAGTAACCCGATTGTTGGACTTGTAGTCCTGACGAAATTGAGATTTTACATGTCAGGCGAAAGTTCAAAAGTAGGTATATAATGCATCAGTTTCACACTTCCATTGCTATGATGTAAAGTATGTGTTGCCCATAGGATAACGTTAAACTGCACTATTTTTAGATGTTAAACTACTCCATGGATGGAGTTCTTTAACCAAGACTCATTTTGAGCAGCTATTAAAGGAAGCAGGCACCTTCAACAAAAACTTCCTCACATGTAAGTTGGTCCTGCATCATTCTTCACACTGTTGTGTTACAATCACACCAGGAATCGCATCATAGTATACCTGGAATATATTTTTGGACAATTCGGATAGGAGGCGATGGACAAGTTCATTCTTTGGAAAAATCCAGTGTTCAATTTTGGATGATATGCAAGATGAAATTCAGTTGAGTATTCAGGCCTCCTCATGTTGTCATTGACAGTGTTCTTTTTGGTCATTGCAATTTTCTTTTTGGCAAACTGGAAACAATCAAAAAAATGCACAGGCTCCTTGCTTCTTTTATCAGGACACCAATACTTGACTTGTCGTAATCACTGCTTCAGATTGCAGAGCATCTCTCAAAGTACCAGCACCACTAATTATGTTTCTCTGTTGGTAGGCTGTCATTTGGAGCTGCCTTTGATCACCCAGTTTGAGCCAATCAAAAAATATAGGTTAAAGACTTAAAATCCAAAAATTGCAACATTTTCTCTAATGAATGGATGATCAGGATGTTTCTAATTAGTTCGAGCCCTGTTTGTTCTTCTTCTCTCTTATAATAATTTCCTCACTCTGGTTGCTAAGGTTATTGCTCAGACCAGATTGCAAAGAGTGTCTGCAAAAGTTTAGTCTGCTGCACTCCTCAAGCTAGCTTTGCTTTCAGTGGAACTAACCAGTTTTCCTTAACTGTAGCAGAACTCCATAATCGTCCTTTGTTTCTTCAGTCAGACATGTTGTATCTTCTCCACACTTTTATGCTTCACAAAGTTGTTCAGTTTTACGATAATTTTAAACCCTAAATTTATTAAAATTGGTAATTTTGGTTTTCATGCAAGTGGCCAAAACGGTAGCAGATAATCTTCTGTATACATTTTGCATTTTGCATTTCATGGACTTCCACAGTTACCTTTATTTCTGTTGTTCATTTACTTTGCTTTCCCTAGCACGATGAATATATCGCTTTGGGGAATATGTGTCATTGTATCCTCGAAGGATAAGGTTATCTGTGCTAACAAAAACATATTGCTTTCACTACGTGAAGAATAATCTTACAGTTTCCTATTTAAAGGCATAACAAACAGGGAGTGCAACTCCACAAAGAATCAACAAGGGCAATATAAAAAGGCGAGTGGTCAAGCCAACATTCATCAAGCTGTACAAGATTTGGTCAACCGCAACATTCATCAAGCTGTACAAGATTTGGTCAACCGCACCGGGATAGATTATTCTCTTTAAAATTGTCATCTCATGTATTTTGATTTACCTTGATGTTTCATTTATCATATATATGTGAGGATTTTATCATATTTACAATTATTACACGTGTGTTACACGTGCACTGTTACTAGTTACATAAAACTACCACTACCACGTTTAATAAAACTACCACTGCCACGTTTAAGGGCAGTAACTACGGGTCAGTATCATTTTTTATGTTTTTTTAGAAAAATCTTGGTTTGTGGGACTAGGGACAATAGACTGCGTTGATGCATTTTGACACCCGCAATGGTGGACCATTGTAAGAATTTAGTTGGCAGCACACGTGGAGGAGGAGATGAGTTGGACGTGAGGGCACATGTCAGCCTCCCATCTTTTCCCGTCTCTTCTTCCTTTTCTTGTCTCTCCGCCTCTCCGGTAAAGATCCACTGCGAAAACGCGAAGGAGAACGGTATTATGCTTCTCCACTCGCTCGGCTTTGTCCTCGTCTGGACGCCTGAGTGCCCGAACCCCTCTCCCTGGCTTTGCTGACCTCCTCACATCCAAGGCGTACCTGTCGCCGCCGACCTACTCCAACCGTCTTTGTCCCCGACTGCGTCGGCGCCTTCACAACGAACGTAGCATATACCTCATCAGCTGCATCGCCACACATCGAGTGAACGCATTGCACGAGTGCGCATAAAAAGGATAGGCTATGTCTTCTACATAACATCGTTGGTGCGGTCGCGATGTCCAGCGATGGCGTGTGGGCACGGTGGCGCTAGCTCGGCTCTAGTGTTGAGCAGTTACGGGACATGGAGATTCGAGACAAGGATGAATATCAAGAGATGGGGATCCGGTGGTGGACGACTGACGTGGGGTGGCCACAGCAAGTCCCAGAGTCCAATAACCCAGGTTGAATTGAGAGGGAGAAAGGAGGTAGTGCCGGTGATTACGACGCCTCACAAGCGAGGCGATTTACCCAGGTTCATGCTCCCGAAGGATAACACCCTACTTCCTACTCGTCTAAGATTTATAATATGGAGGTGTTACAATGACGATCACGGCGAGATGTCGATCTCACTAGGGTTTAGGTGGTGGAATAGTAGCGTGACCTAATCGGTGGCCCTCCCAGCCTTTATATAGGAGGCTGGGTCTCGGGAGTTCCCATCCGACTGGGTTTACAGGTAAGGTAGGTTCTATCGACATAGTGTTTGCCTGCCTTGGGGCATACTCCGTATTCTTGGGCCCCCTTCTTCGTGGGCCTCAAGTGTTGTTATCTGGCAGGCCGCATGTTGGGACCTTGTCTTTGTGTGCACCAGGTATTTTCATGGCGGAGATCATGCGGGGTTGGTGTGTGCGTGCTCTCCATCATCATGAAGCTGTCAGAGAGAGATGCGAGAGGAAGGAGAACATAGATGGGGAATGGGGGCTGACACATGGGGTCCACCTCCACCTCAGCTTTGTTTCCAGCTCCCAATTAGGACTTTACAAAAATAGGACTCACCGGTCAGGTATACTGTCAAAATATATTTAGATGGGAATCGCCAGAGTTTGTTATCTTTATTCCCACAAATGTTAGTTTCTTAAATAAATCACCAAGAATCATACTGAGCTAATGTCCCAAATCGATAGTTTTGTGTAATTTACTCAGTCTTATGGGTGCGCTGCTATGATGCAACATTTCTATGCAGATGAGGAAACTCTGTTCATCCTGCTCCTCCTCGTATGCTCTCATGGATGCTCCACCATTGTCATTCTTTCTCCCACCAAAGTTTGCTTAGGTGATAATAAAATAAATATTTTATCTAATGAAGGTGATGATAAATTTATCCAAATCGAAATCGATCGACCTAAAGGGGCAGCAACCTGCGTGGAAAACAAGCTGGCTCAAGTCGAATTCGAACGTAATAGCATAGATCACTCCCCCCTCGGACGCCAACGCGGCCTTGATTACGATCGATTATTTGACCTAGACCAAGGTGAGGCCCCACTCTTCCTCTTACTCTTTGCTTGCTCGCTCACGAAAACAAACCTCCATGAGAAATCCCGCCAAAGAAAGCTTCGCACGAAATCCCGCAAACGAAATCAAAATTCCCACTTTTTGAGTCTCGTCTTGCCCCCTTCATGCCGATGCACTGTAGCCACAACAAGGTAGGATGCATCCTTTCAATCACCAGGGGAGTTTTGGTCGGAGCACTCCTTGCTGTTCACCGGAGGCCAGACGACACACGCCCTTGGCCCTGTCTTTTCGCTTGGCCTGTCCCTTGGCTCTGACAAAATAAATATTATAATTTGTACTAAATGTAAGTATTAAATAACATTTGCACACTAAAATTAAAGAATATAAGTTTCTATTATTTATTTGCAATATTGACCATATATAAATGCTGTTAGATGTTTGTTGTAATGTTTCCTTTTCATACGTTCTTATGTGAAAGTTAAGTTGTAGTTTACAACACAATTTTCTTTATGAATTATGTTTCAATAATATTATAACCTATATAGTTTACATCTATGCATAAATATTTTTTTAAAGATTATGAACTAATAAATATCTTAACATTATTTTATAGTAGACGACTTCCTAAGCATATTTTTGGAAAATCGACAAAGTAAATTAGACTATTATCATGTTTCTTCATTGATATTTCTTTAGTAAAACGATGTCTTATAAATTAGCTGTGATCATTAAGAAGTTTAAATTTTTGCATGCCACCCACATATATTTCAATGGATCGTTCAAGTTATAATCAACAAACAGAAAACGGTGCGGTTTCTACTACGTAGATACATAATTTAATTATCTCTTACTTGAAATATCCCGGTTTATCATCTAGTTTATGCAATTCTCTTCTCTAGTCTCTTACCATAAAATGTCTTGGATATGATTAAAGAGTGTAATCTTGTTAGCATAGACTTCAGTACAACCTAATAAACATTATGTCCATTATCTGATTTGTTTTGCTTCTACATGATACACGGTTAATGCTATCTACCTTCTCCAATAAACTAATAATTTTATTTTTAAATATATTCAACAATGGTGTTTAAGTGTTACCGGTAATTTATATTTACTACGTGGGCCCTCCTCCTCTCGGGGCTCAGGGCAGTCACAATGTGTGCCTGACATCTACTCGGTTCCTCCGCTTGTCAATGGCGTCTCCAAAGTTCTTCAGGAGTTGGGTGATTTATCATGCCGCGGTGGCATGTTGAATTCTGAAGGCATCAACATCTCCACGCTGGCGTGGCCCTGCACTAAGACACATGAAGCTGGTCTTTCGTATCACCGTCTCATCCTTGCCGACGAGGATGGCAAGCATATCGTTGTGGGCTCGTCGGTGTCGTTGTCGAATGGGGGCACATGTAGGAGCAGTGGAGTGTAGAGCCCAATCGGCGAGGTGCGCGGGACCGCCCAAGGGAAGGGCTATTGTTCGGTTTGAGAGATTTGAAAGATGTCTAGTTCACGTGTGACAACAAGAGAATGGTGTATTTCATTTTCTGTTCGACTGCTATATTTGTAATTTTGTATGCAGACAGGGTTTGTGACCATAGTCGAATAGGCTGACAGTTTCATGCACGCATAGATGTATACATGTTTTGGCCTCAGGATCGTCTCCGGTAAGAACCCTACTCGCATGTGTAGCCCAACTCACTTGGTTAGGGAAGTGATGTACAACCCAACCACCTAGGTTCAAGTTCTAACGAACGCAAATTCAGGTTCTTATTACTTCAAAATAAAAAATCGTTGTAGGGGCTTCCCCTACCGCATTCCTTTAAAAAAACATGCGAGAAGCTCAAAGTAGAATAAGGTGTATCGACCGGAAACACGACTGGTATGGTCTTCAAAGTGGAGAAGGTGAGCATGGCGTATCAGAGTGCGATTGTGAGAGAGTTAAACTCTCTCCTTAGGAAAGACATACCCCTTATATATAGGAGTAAGGCTTAATTCACAGCTGACGACAAAACTGCATTTTTTTCATCTTCCATTGTCAGACACAACTTATGAAAAATTCATAATTGTATTTGGTTGGTTGGATGAGTTGCAGCTAGATAAAGTACAAAGGGATGAGTGGAAGCGTGGTTGGAAAGATTGCCTCTTTGTTACTGCCAAGTATTATCTTCATTTTTCTAAAAAACCCCCCTCACTTTTGTAAAAAAAGAAGTATTATCTTCATGGGTTTTCAGATAAACCCTCACTTGTGTAAGGCTACCCTGATCTTTCTCCCCCTACTTTTTGTAATTTATGATAAAATCTTTTGCCTCACAATGTTCGGTCAAAAACAAAAAACTGTGAAGGAGTAAGGGTTTTAATCCCCACCGTCGAATGCTGTGTGTACCGAAGAAGAAAAGAACATAAACACTCGTTCGGTTGGGCCGACGTGGTGGACCACGAAATCATCTCTCTCGATCCTGGAGGTTGGGCCGTTCAGCGCGCGCGTCACGTCTCGGCGCCGGCGCGCTACCGACGAAGAGGGGCGTTGCGGTTAGGTGCAACGGCGTCCGCCCGACCGTCCCATCATTTCTTGCCGGCACACACGACGCGGCACGGCGTCGCTATCGTGATCGGGGGACGTCGCCGGCCGCCCCGCTGCTTGCGATCGAATCGACCCGGACACCATCGAGATGGGCAAGCACCTACGCCCGCTCGCCGGCCGGATGATTGCCGCGTGAGCATCACTTGCGGCGGGTTCTTGACTTCTTTCTTACACCGCCATGAAACTCTTTTTACCGAGATCACTTTACCGTCTTCTTGGCCGGCCACGCAGGCTCCACTGGCTCCAGGTCTCCAGCTTCTCCATGGAGTATTGAATAACCCCGGCCGTTTGGAAAGCCACGAAACGCGGCGAGCTGTCAGCGGGATCGGCCGGGAGGAGGAGCAGTCCGGCGTCCCCATCTCCCCTCTCTCTCTCCTTCTTCACTGTACGCGCGCGGCTTCCGAGGCTGCGCAGGCGCAGCGCACATGGCGCCATCAATCTAGCTCCGGTCGATCCGCCGCGCGCCGCGCCGGTGCTGGACCTTCTTTCTTCACCCACGCCTGCGTGGATAGAGCGATGGCAGGCACGCCGCTGCTACGGTGGCAGAGCACGCAGCAGCCCGGGAGGATTCTTTACTTGTTCACAGCATCGGCGCCTCGCTGGGGCAGGTTGGTTAACCCACCGGACGACGCTTCCACTTTTTTGGCATTCCGAACCATGGCGGGAAAGCCGGGCAAAGGCAGAGCCGGTGACCATGCACGAAAAACGAGCGAACAGAGAGGAAAGATGAAAAACAAAGCAAAAGGGAAAGTGAAAAAAAAATACTAGGGTAGAATTTTTATGGATGCATTAAAAGGGAAGAACAAGTTTTGATAATTATATTGCAATAGGTTTTCGTTCCGGTTTATATATAAAGCAGTAACTGACAAATGTTTGTGTCCATGTTTAAGTGTACGTGAAAATTTCATGAAAAAGGATAAGTTAAAACAAATGCAATTTTAGTACTACATGTTATTTTATTGTTTTCCCGAGTATATAAAATGCCGCCTTTTCCAAACAAATATTCCACACTCCCCAAATTTCGCAGCTAATTTTTTTAAATAATACACAAAAAATAATTAATTCCGGAAATAACACGTTTTTTTTTTGCAAAAATAGGATCCAGTCGTTCATGACGAAGACGAATGGCCCTTGTCGTCCACGGCGAAGACGACAGGTGCCTTGTCGTCCTTGGTGAAGCCGACTAATGCCTTGTCGTCTTTGGTGAGGACGACTAGTGGCGCACACCCACAAATACACGCCACTAGTAATACTACAAGTGGCGTGTACTCACACATACACGCCAACAGTAATAACCCAGCAGCCTACACGTGCCTCTCGTCTTCGCCGTGGACGACAAGGCCCAGTCGTCTTCGTCATGGACGACTGGATCCTATTTTTGCAAAAAAAAATCGCGTATTATTTCCAGAATTTAATTAATTTAGTGTATTATTTTAAAAAAATTTAGCAATTTCGCAAGTCTGTCGGTCTAGCCAAAGAATTCCGAGCCAGTATCACAATGCCAACACATGACCTAAATTGTATGGCGAAATAAGATGATATCGTAAGCTAGCTCTCCACATACCACACCTATATTTCACACCAAAGCGATGTGTTTTTCTTAAGGACAATACCCGAACACCGTAGTCTGGTACTTGGGAGAAGACGCGAGCGACACCAACCGTGGAAAACATCTATCTTCTCTGCATGGAGAATCCCCCACCAAACGACATCCTCTGGGAGTGAGGTCTTAGAGCATCTCTAACAGAGCCCTCAAACCGCGGAACCGTAAACGATTTATAAGGGTCGGAAACTGCGCGTTTTTTGCACGAAAACGAGCCGCGCAATAGCAGTACCCGTAAAGCAGAATCTTAAAACTGCTATTGCGCGGAACCGTAAACTAGTAAACCTTAAAAAAATGTATGTATCAAAATATGTCGAAATGTTCAGAATTTCGACAGTAGTTTAGCAAATAGCATAGTTTTGAGGATAGTACACGTCAAATAGACATAGTTCACGAACATCTGAATCCATATGACCAAAAACTTGCATCTGAAAGCCCACCGAAATCTAACCTAGACATCATCTCCAAGAACAGAACCACCACCACCGGCACCTCCACCACCACCATCACCATCACAACCAGCACCACCACCAGCACCACCACCACCACCATCACCTCCACGAGCACTGCTAGAATTGAGCAGGCTTGCTTCCTTCGTTGCAAGATCTCGCGCCTAGCAATGTCATGCCACTCCAACGTGATTTCATCCATGTCGGCTCGGTTCATCATCATGATCTTGTTCTCCTCGGCAAGGAGCTTGGCGACGGACTTGTTCTCCTCCGCAACGACTCTTCTTCGCTCAATCTCGTCCTTGTGCATCCCATCTTCCCGGAGTACATGCCCCTCTCTTTCTTCTCTTGGGATTTCTTCTCGGACATGATTTGTTTTGCCTCCAATGTTTTGGCCACCATACTCTCATTGGACTTCACCATTTGCTCAAGCTTCTCCCTCAAACTAGCAGCCTCGGCTTACTTCAAGACCCTAAGCTTCGCTTTCTTGTTGCCTTCGGGCTTGTTCATGTTCTTCTCTCCATTTTCATCTTCATCATCTTCGATATGTATGTCACTCCTTTTATTTGGTTCTTGGAGTGACAATTTCCACTTCTCACTATGTTGGAGTCTTTTCCAACAATGGTCCAAGGTAAAAGGCTTGTTTTTCAACGCGGCATGTCCTTGTACCGCTCTCTTGCAATGCGGTCCTACAAGCATCAAACAATTGGCATGATTCACAAAAAGCAAGCAAGGCATTGCACATAGTCGCAAGCAAGCAATGTAGCTTAGCCAACACCCTCCACGGTACCACTTGGAGGAGCATTGTGCACTTGCTGCACGCATCCACTCCACCGGTTGCATGTTGTTTTGATCACGTCCCAACGGCCTTGGAGTGATCGGTATGTTCGAGGCACCCTTTTTGCATTGCGCGGCAGGAGTTGGAAGTACTTGTCCTCAACTCTTTGCCAAAACCTCAACTTGGCTTGATCGGTGACATGGATTGCGACGAGAGACATACCCTCCCAAGCACGGATCAATGTCTCATCTTCAACAACCGTGTAGTTGACGTCGCGTTTCAGAGCATCTACCTCCTCCGCCTCATCATCGTCCTCCCCAGCTCCACCTTCAACTCCTCCGGCGGTCTCGTCGTAGGAACAATCACCGAGAGGGGCGGCATCGATGTCCACGGACACATCGTTCATCAAATCAATGAACGAATTGGTACCGTTGACCGCCGGGATGCTACAAATTAGAGCAAAACCGCGTTCAGATACGCTGCAGCATCAACTGAAGATCGAATTCGTCGCCATGGACAGATACATACCTCGGGTTTGTAGATGGCGGCGGACCCATGGCGACGGTGGCGGTGGCGGCCAAATCGGGGGCGTTGGTGGCAGCGGCGGAGGTGGGGACCCTGATCTTCCGCACAGGCGCCCTCTTGGTCCCTCTGCCGGGTTGCGCGGATGGGGAATCGGCAGCGGCGGCGCTAGCGGCCAAGGCTTGGGCCGCGCCCGCGGTTCCGAGCCGCCTCCGCTTCTTGCCGGCCGCATCGGCCCCTGTAGCGGCAGCGGTGGCCGCGTTGGGGTGGGAGCGGGGCCGCGGGGGTGGCGGCGGCTGCGGCTGGGCGAGTCCCGCGCCGGCTGGATCTGCCACTTCGGCCGCCGCAACAGGGACGGTGAACAGAGACGCACCGGCGTCCTCCTTGGCGGCGCGACGACGGCGGTCTTGGGACGCCGGAGCAGAGGAAGAAGGAGAATCGGCGGCGGCGGCGGCGGAAGGGGGGAATTGCGCGGGCTGAAGTTTCACTCTCGCCAATGTGTGAACGGGATAGGGTTTGCCCTTCGGTTCGGCCGCCAAAACGCGACTTTCCCAGGTTGGAGGGGCGAATTACCGGGCGCCCTCAAAAAGTTTTACGGGTTTGCGAAATTTGAGGGCACTGCTATCGTCGTTTTTAAGGTTTCCGAACCGTCTTTGGCAGTTATTTTACGGTTCCGCGCGGTTTGAGGGCTCTGTTAGCAGGGCCGGTCCACACATATACGAGGCCCCGGGGCAAGACAACAAGGAGGGGCCTTTATTGAGCAACAAAAAATTAGAGTATATTTTACTTTAGAATATGATGACCTTTGAACTATAAAATTAACATCACAAGTTATCTATTTGTATCGATCATGGGAACTACAACATGATGGTAAGGAAATAATATAGTTCTACAAAAGATTGTTTTTGTAAGTGTGGCAACGAGACTATCATTTTCATCAAGAAATCAAATAGCCGTGTCAAAACAGATAAAAAACAATAGTACGAAGAACTATCATAATTGCATATGTGATGCAGTCATAGGCTCAGAGCCGGAGAGCTGATCTATTTAACAATGAATCTTCGTACTGACAAATGAGATTACACAAAAATGACCACGTGAGATCGACGATGTGCTGCTCCCGAGTACAACAACGTGGTGGGCTTCAGCTTGATGCTTTAGAGTTGCGCATGGGCCTCCTAGTTTTTTCTCTCGATTTCTTGGCCTAAGGCAGAAATATCGTTTTAATATAACAGAAGTACTACATGGGCCGGGGCCCTTGCCTGCCGGGGGCCCGGGGCGGGCGCCCCGTTGCCCGCCCTATGGGCCGGCCCTGTCTGTTAGAGATGCTCTTGCAAGTTACAATAGTGGTGGGGAGGGACCAGAATGCGGAATAGCTCGTGATCGCTATGGGTGGGAAACACAAACTATTATGAAATCCGCTAGAAAATGTCACCGTTTATGCAACGAGGAACCTTCGCTTCTTTACTGGAACAACACAATATATTAACTTTTCGTTAACACGGAGAAAAACGAAGAAACACGTTCATAACTTCACATAGCACAACACAACAACCCGAACAAAAACCATGCTACCAATGAAAACACCGTAACACGAAACCTTGTCACCCTGGAAGATATGAAACCAAGTTTGACCACACGTTTACAATCAAATTTGTACGGATCCTTGGTCGACAACACATGAATGTGCGTCCACATGCCAAATGTCAACATGCGGCTTAGCTAAGAGCATCTCCACCGGGGGCTTCCAAATTCGTGTCCGGCACCCTACAATGGAGGCCCAATTGGGGGTGCCGGGCATGTGTCCGCCCAACATTTGGAGGCCTTTCACAGCGGCACCCCAAAGGCCCACCCCAAACGGCACAAATTTCGACACACCTTGCGGCACACGAGTTTAACAAAGAATTCAAAGAAATTTAAACGGTTTTCAAATTTCATTCATATTTGTTATATATTACAATATTTTTGAACCAAATTTGATAAACCCTAACCCTAGCCGCCTGGGGAGCCGTGCGTCGCCTTGCCGGCGTAAATGGCTTGCGTGGGTGCAGGCGCACCGGCGTCCAGTCGCGTCGCGTTGGAAACCGACGACGACTGCGCCATTAACGTGGCCAGATCGGACTCCTACACGGCGCGCTTAATGACGCCTGTGCGGGGCTGTGCATATGACGGGTGGGCCATCGCTGTCAGGGCCATGTCCGCCCCATGTCCGGCATCCCGAGGAGGCCCTCTCGGGTGTCGGACGCAAAATCGCTCGGGGCGAGCCTTTGGGGGTGCCGCAGTTGGCGGTTTTGGATGTCTGGACCCCAATATGCATTTGAGGGGTCGTTTGGAGGCCCGGTGGAGATGCTCTAAGAAGACATGGATTTAACACAAAGCAAGAGAAGAAGGGAAAAAACAACAGCACAGTAATCAAAATTTGAATCACACATCGACACGGAGCCATGGGAGAAGAAAAAAAAAGGTCTAAAGAAAAGAAAAGGCGAGACCGAGAAGAAAAAGGAGAGGGGAAGGTGGTGGTGGGAGGGCGCGCGCGGGTGAGGCGTCGTGGGCGGGCGGTGGCAGCAGCAGCAGCAGCAGCAAACCTTCCAATTTACTCCTCCCCACCTTCCCCTCCCTCCTCCTTCCCCAAATCTCAATTCAATTCTGGTTCCGGCCCCAATCCCTACCCTCTCTCATCAACATCCACGAGGAGGAGGAAGCTCACGGGCGCACGGCACGCGATTCCGATCTCCGGCGACAGAGAGCAAGGAAGGGATCCCGCGCGGCATGCGGCGGGGCGGCGCGGCGATGGCGGCGGAGGCGGACGCGGAGGAAGCGCGGTTCCGCGGCGTGCGGAAGCGGCCGTGGGGCCGGTACGCGGCGGAGATCCGCGACCCGGCGAAGAAGGCGCGGGTGTGGCTCGGCACCTTCGACTCCGCCGAGGACGCCGCCCGCGCCTACGACGCCGCCGCGCGCGTGCTGCGCGGGCCCAAGGCCAGGACCAACTTCCCCCTCTCCCTTCCCCACCACCACCACCACCAGCAACTGCCGGCAGCCTACCCGTCGCCCTACCCCGCCGCCGCCGCTCCTCCCCCGCCGCCGGTCGCCGCCGCGGCGGCCATGCCGGCCTGCAGCAGCCTCAGCTCCACCGTCGAGTCCTTCGGCGGCCCGAGGGCGCGGCCCGTGCTCCCGCCGCGGCCCCCGCCGCCGCCCATCCTCGACGACGGCGACTGCCACAGCGACTGCGGCTCCTCGGCCTCGGTGGTGGAGGACGACGACTGCGCGGAAGCCGCCGCCTCGCAGGCCTGCTGCCTCCTCCTCCCGTTCGACCTCAACTTCCCTCCGGAGTGCGGCGACGGCGCGGCATCTAATGAGGACGACGACGAGCTGAGGCTGACGGCGCTGCGGCTCTGAAGTCAAACACAACCGGTGGTGGTGGTCGAGAAAGAGGAAAAAGGAGAAAAATATTTGGTTCTTCCGTTCTCTCCGTAGCCAGCACGATCCACCTCTATGTACGTTGTTGTTGTTGTTGTTGTTTACGTGATCTGATGATCGTTAATACGGCCTGATCTGCGAATCGGCCTGCTCGATGCCGATGATTACTGCCGGCCACCGCGGCAGCTCGCTGTGCTTGTGCTGTAATATAGCAACATTTGATTTTACTTGCTTCCTTTTGTGAGGAAGCACACATCTAAAGTAACTTGCTCTCTTCATTTAGAGTTATCTGTTAAGGATTGACAACATTTGTAAACAAGCTATGTTTCTGAGAATGTTTACTGGGTGCTTAAATGCTAGAGAGCTAATCTTTCTTGTGTTAGAGGAATGATCATTTTGATATGAATTTTAACCTTTATACTACCTTCAACCTGGATCCTTTCATTATTCTTCTAGTACTCTTAATAGGCTAAGCTTGCTATTGTTGTCCTAATGCTTATGTTGTTAACATGTGATTTATTCAGATATGTAGTTCTGGTTCCTATAACAAGTCTCACATTTATGTACATGTCAGATAGAATCAGACAAGTTTACTTTGGCTGTTCAAGATGGTGCCATTTTTGTTATAGTGTTATATTTACCTGCAGCTATGATGAACACATTGGCAGAATTCAGTACAAAACCATTAGCATGTATAATTTAGCATCTGGTTACTCATGAGCTGATAAACAGGCAACATGATTAATCATGACAAAGCAAGATGCTTACATTATTAACCCTTAGAATTAGCAATATTATGCAGATAGCATCGACGGTGATGGAGTAACATGAAAGTAAAGGGATTTTGAATATACCTCTCTTGATTGATTTCCATTTTTCTGTTTGATATATGATAACAAAATTTAGTATATATTAATTTGTTACTGGGTTCACTTATCAGCCTTACTCAATATACCTCAAATTTCGTGCCACTTGCATATGGCTGATGCAGCAATGCAGATGGATGGCGCAGCGACGGTAATCCTATTATGAGTCTCTTGGTATATGAGGAAAGAAAAAGGAACTTTTATTACTGTAACAGTTACATTCTTTTTCTACCATAATTTATTTGTATGAGTGAGGTGGTGAGACTTGTTTCTCTCAAAAAGTAGTTTGACTATCATATTAAATGCGTAGCACTATTTATGAGAGTATATTTAGGATAAGTTGATTTGTTATGGAACTTACAATTTTGAACTCCATGTTCTTATGGATATTCTAGTTTCCTGGTTTTGCGTCCATCAAGACAAATTAGGTGGCCTTTCAGTTGCTAAAGTTATAGCTGGTGCATATTATTTTCTTTGATGTGGAGTAGCATATTTATCCACTTTCAGTATATATGCAGCAATGCAGTACATCCTTTCTCTTAGAATTCTTTTAAAGTTTTAATTAAGGTGATATTTTGCTATTTGGGTGCCCTCTAAAAAACATCGCCTTGGCAATTATATGGTATCTTATCTGGATATGTAAACGGAAGTTTGTTGTTCACCAGTAACTGTTAATGTTTTAATTAACTTGATATTTTGCTATTCAGGTGTCCTCTAGAAAACATCACTGTGGCAATTTTTATGGTACCTGGAGCAAAAGTTTTTTTTGTTCACTAATAATTTTCATGCTATTCTCCTGAGCAGCAGTGGACCTTGGCATGCCACATTCAAGCAATGTTGCTCAGTTGCAAGTATGTACTTCTGGTCTCTTACTAGTTCTATACTTTCTATCTATACTTTCATGGATTGAAATTCCTTAATATGCTAGTATTTACTTGATAGATTTTTATAGCACTACTATATTATTACATGTCACTGCAATTCTTTGTCAGAACATTAGGCTTGTCATTTGCTGTATCTCTTTGAAGTTCTGTATTTGGGAGCCAGCAGTAAGAAAAGTAATTCAGAATCATGTGAGACATATTCCCGTATGCATATAAAAAAACGCTTATGTCTTCTAGCCAGTCCCCATGGGTATGAAACCCATTTGGGCGATCGTAGTACTAGGATGAGTGACCTCCTGGGAAGTCCTCATGAAAGGGTTTCATATCTTGCCTAGCCTAACTTGTTTGGGACAAAAGGCTTAGAAGAAGAAGCTATAAAAAACGCGAAAACACAAAAGCTTCGCGTTTCGATGCTTTGATAGATAAGAAGCGTTCTACATGCTCAAGAAAGAGCAGACACCACCCCATACAACACTACCCAATATAGCATAACGATTACAACTCGCTGCGAACAACGAGCGTAGAACACACTCAACACCCGGCTAGTCCGAAGACAGCCATCAGGCCCATCACCGACATCAGAAGTACACAACAAAAGAGCCTGTCCTAAGTCGAGCAACATCGCCGCGTCTCGACCGACGCCGGTCACCTTCGAAGACCGACAACTCCAACTGAACTTCCCTTGTCGACTCACCATCCACCCTTGATGCCTAAAGGAGGATGCAAGTAGATGGCGGGACTTGGTCAGTCCCTAGAGAGGCACCTTCTTGGACTGACCGGCGAATTCCCGTATGCATATTATACGGTTATCATATGAAAATCTTCATATAGTTTGGGGTTCCAGTGGTAAAACATATACATTCACTTTGCTGCTCGTTTCTTCATGTTTGGTACATTCAGCATGGAATAATGTACATGGTCAACTTGGAAATCAAGTATTGGAGAAATGTTGAATTTTGAAGCAACCGCTTTCTGAATTTACTTGAACTGTGCCAACAACAAAGCAGTAGAAATCAGTTGCAGTTTGGATTTGTTTGTGCCTGGACAGCAGGGTGTGGAACCACCTAAGGTATATGTGGGATGTGTCCAATTTGTGAGTGCTTCTTTTCAAGCTATCAACAACTACACAAAGGTTATTTACTCTTAGCTGTGAATGCAGTACTATAACATGTTGATGCTGTTAAACGAAGTTTAATTTTCTGAACTCAGAATGTCAACAGGAATATTATAACTAGAGATATTCTTAGATAGGCTTGCCACTTTTCCTTGCATATTAGTGCTTGGCTTCTCAATCCTCTATTAGTCTGACTGTCTAGTTAGATTTTTGGGCATCAGGAATCATCCTAGGGTTACTGACATTCTAGCAGACACTGCTAGTTACAATTGTAGCAAGAACTATTCTTTACAACCAGATTCAGCTTTGCTGAACCCAATCTATCAGTACTGGCAAATACCTTCGGACAATCAATTTCTTAACTTGCAGCACTATTCGTTGAACCACCTCTCTCGCGGTGGGAGTATCACACGTGAGAACAAAATTGAACTTGTTTTATTAGAGCCTCACACTATTCTAGAAAAAAACATCCAATGGGAATTAGTCGAGCAAACTATATTGTGTCGTTCTCATTTTCTCATACCAATTTATATTTGAGTGCAGACATCGAGAAAAAAAGTGTAAGGTAGAACATGTAGAATGTCATATAACTATTGATGGTCTGAAGAAGATTTTGTTCTCTTGGGACCGTGTGTCTTTAGAACACTAAACATCTGGTGAAGCTTTATATATGGTAATTGTTATATGGATCAGACTTGATATTTCAGATGTTGGTGTTGTGCTGATCTGTATTATGTCTCTTTATCCCATGGTTTTCTTCCTTAAAATTAATCTATCCAGATTTTACTTTGGTGGTTATATGCATATGTGAATATAGTCATACCGAGATTGTTATAGCTTAGTTTGGTTTCTGCATCCCTTGATTATATTTTCTTGCCAAATGTATCTGATTACTTTCTTTTGCACTTAATGTTTTTCATATTGGATTTTACGGGCTGTTTGGCTCTCAGCCATACTTCACCACGCCTAACCTTAGGCAGTAGGGCATGTGTTTCGTTCTTGCCACACTCTGGGTTGCCACACTTCATTATTGAGATGCCTCATCAGTCAAAGAGTGAATTCGCCTAAGGTGAACTTTGGCTGGGAACTAAACAGCCTTATTTCTTGGCTGCTACTGCGACACGATGTTTCGGCATTTATTCATGTGCGTATTTCTAGTTCGATCGTTTGATTTACTTACGCAGTCCATTTATTACTCCAGCTGATTTCATGCTATCTCCGTTTACAGTGATTTTGCTCAGTGGCTGTGGATTATTCATATATTGGTTTTGGCCGCATGCCAATTTACTCGGTGCATGTGTTTACATGCCTATTATTATTTCTCTCGGGTCTACGTTGTTCTCTCTCCAATCTAAATTTCTCGGGGGCGTGCAATGATTGTTGGTTTCACATGCATCTAACATCTGTACAATTTGATGTGCTATTAGTGATGGCACTTGTTCCATCAGACCCGACCACTGACCGGCCGCTTGTTTTATCTGATAATAGAACAGAAGCAGGTTGCGGGGGCATATTTTACACAGTATAGCTCATATTTTCTTGTAAGTGATTCGGTGAACTATTGGAGTATCAATGTATAGCTAGTATTTTCTTGTATTTGGTACTGTGAACTATTGGAGTATCAATGATCACAGTAATGAACATTTTCGGTTGACTCTTTTACATTGCGAAAAGGACATCTTCAAAGTTCGAACTAGTCCTCGAAACACCCATAGTTTTACCTTTTTTTTATTCTCATGTCCAGTACTTTGTCTTTATCTTTATTATGGATTATATAATAATTGGGAAAAAGTGAGATGGCCGATCATTTGTTGCTGAACGATACCCCACCATGTTATTTCAAAATACATTACATTACATATTTCCTTTTTGAAACCTGAAGTTATGTCACTAGTTAGCTGGCCACCAAAGTTGCGACACCCTTTCCATGATAATATGGACACTCTGCAGAGGTTAGCTGAGCACTAATTGCCTTATTAGCATGCATTGACATCTTATCACAGCATCTGCTCATACGTTGGTAGTATTAATCTGCAATGGTGATCTAGTGATTAGATTTTTTCCATACTGACTAAACTATCACAGCATCTGCTCCATTGTTTCAGCTGCCCCAGATCCTGCGCTCGCTCGGTGTCTGCTGATGAGCACGCAAGGCGAGCGTCTCCCATGTGCCTGATTCCCCGCCGGTGGCCGCGCACAGTTCCGTGCGCTATTCGGCTGAGAGTGATGGACGATTGTGTTTTGTGGATTGCGGAGCTGGACTTTATCGGTGCCATATGGCTTGGTCATGACGCCATTTCCATTTCTAGTTCACGTTGATGTGCCCAGGTGAGTGACCCGGCGTTGCGTCTGCTTGCTTCTTCTCTCCATCGTCGTTCGTTTCGCTTTCCAATGGTGTTACCATTAATGGGTCAGCTGTCTCTGAATTGTGAGCCAGCTAATCAGGGGGCTCTGTACGCTGTACCGGTTACGGTTTGCTGTGCTGCGAAAGGGTACGTGTTTTTGCCTTCTTTCCAGTAGCACATAGCTTTCTGGATGACCCGTTTACGTCTTCTTTCTTTGTTTTTTATGTACCACCTTCGATTCATAATAAGTGTTGCAATTTTGAACTAACCCTAATTCAAAACTGTGACACTTATTTTGGATCCTAGGGAGTACTACATTTGTTAGGCGATACGGTGGAAATATAAAGGAATAGGCCTATATAGATTGCTTAATGCATGATGTGAACAAAAGAAATACTATTGCTAAAGCTGGGGTATGTCTCCAGCAAGTTCTGATCTACCTAACTACTGTCCTCATTCAGCCTTTCCGAACCGTAGACAAGGTACGTTCGGTTCGAACGATCAGTTCCATCTACTCATGCCAATCAAAAGATAGAGAACCCATAACAAATCCGGTTGAAAACAGAAAGCTGGTAAAGCATTCTTTGTTGCTAACCTGAATGAAAAATCCGAAAAACAAACAACTCAACAAAGATACAGTCGTATACTACAATAACCAAGTAAATGTCATATGGTAGCTAGAATAGATAATTGTGCTCTCCTGCCAAGGGATTTGACCAGGTCAACCCTGTGGGAGATGGAAACGGCAACTTGTCGAGAACAATTTAAGAAACGGCGATGCCTGCTGCAACAACGAACAACCACCGTCGTCCTCCTGCCTCCTCTGTCATGTTATGTTATGTTATGTAGGTAGGTGAGAGTGTTTTAAGCTTTGTGCTGTTCCTTTGGTTCCATTCTCCTTTCGAGTGTCCCTCCATAAAAACACAGCGCATTCCAACTGTTCCGTTGCGGCCCGTGGCCTCACAGCTGTTGTCCTTTCCCGTGTTATCTTCTGTTCTCTGCTGCCCTTTAATTAGGACGCTGTCAGTTCCTCTGGCTTCTGAAACCCCAATCATAAGAACCATCCTGCCCTGCCTGCCTTCCGGCTGCTGCTGCCTCTTTCTCCTGCCAATTTCCTCTTGTGATCGATCAAGAGGAGGGTGATAGAGTAGGACGAATTGAGGAGGAGGAGGAAGAAGGATCAGCCAAGGAGTTATCTCGCTCTGATCAGTTCTTCATCGGGCACCATCGTGTTCTAATGGCCGTGAGTATCTACCCTCATGATTGCTGGATTCGCATGATCTTTTCGTTTATTTCTAGTAAAGTGCTGTTTAGTACGTAGTGTTTAGCATGGGATTGACCATGGTTAGGTGTGAAGTGATCTGAATGAATGATGGGTGCTTGCTTCCTTCCACATGCATGTGCGGGCGGCAAGTTGGCAACATGGTTAGGCAGTAAGCAGACAGGAGTTAGGCTCACGGATCTGGACATGATCTGATCACATGGCATGAACATGATCCATGATCAGAGCGATCAAGATTGGTTTCAGTCTTCTTTATTCCATAGACGAAAGGATGAGGCAGGAGAATTCTTGAGAAGAGCAAAAGGGGAATGGGCTTTGCTTCGTGTGGACGGACGATTGTTTAGACGTCAAGCCCACTCTTGCCTGTTGGAGTACAATGCATCTGGCGGGCAGGGTCGACGGTATGTAGCTCTCTCGCCGGGCAGCCGGTTAGACAATGTGCATCTGGAATGTGACAGTTGACATGTGCACTTGGTACTCTTTCGACGCGTGGTTTAGCTGTTCTTAGCTGGATTTGGCCTGTTCTTTGGGTGTCGTATTTATCTTTCTTCTTCATTTTAATATTCAATACAACTTGAACATACGAATCCGCATCGTTTGAGTTTTCAATCGGTGAGAAATCGTCTAGGTAACACAAGATTAGGTTTTAAATTACTAGAGGGAAGTTAGATTGTGAAATGTTCACATTAACATTGGTGTATGCGCGTGCAGGGGAAGCCCGTAGTCCCCAAGTTCGGCTCGTGGGACGCCGAGAACATCGGCTACACTGTCTTCTTCGAGAAGGTGCGCGAGAACAAGACCGCGCCGGTGCCGGCCACGGCGGCGCCCACGCCCAAGGGGCGCGACGACTACGAGTTCGACCCCTACGAGCACTACGAGAACCTGAGCAGGAACGCGCCCTCTCGGCCGGCGAGCTCGCAAGGACACGGGCACGCGGCGGCGCCGGTGCCGTACTACGAGAATTCGAGCAGGAACGCGCCGCCCTCGCGGCCGCCAAGCTCGCACGGCCACGGGCATCCGGGTCAGCAGCACGGCTACGGGGGATTCCACCGGCGGAACGGGAGCAACGGCAGCAGTGCGGCGTCCGAGGTCAGCAGCCGCGGCAGCAAATTCTCGCCGCCCAGGCCATACCAGCCGCGGTACAGCAGCAACAACAGCAACGGCAGCTACCACCAGCCCCAGCAGCAGCAGTACGTCGCGCCGGGGCCGAGGCACCACCACCAGTACGCCACGCCGGCGCCGAGGGCGTCCGCCTCCCCGCCGCGGCACGCGCCCCCGCCAGTGAACGAGCGTCGCCCGAGCCAGGGCGTCCCGCCACAGGCCCGTGCCGCCAAGGCGCCGTCGGCCGTGCCCAAGTTCGGCGTGTGGGACGACCAGAATTCCGCGCAGGGCTTCACGGTGCAGTTCGAGAAGGTGCAGAGGCAGCGGGAGGTCGCGAAAGTCGCCGTGCCGGACGTGCCGCGGCCGCAGCAGCATCTCTCGCCGGACCGGGCGGCGCCCGAGTGGAGCCGCCCGCGGAGGAAGCCCAAGAAATCCTTTCTCTCAAAGGTACGTGAGCGAGTAAACGTGACAGTGTGACCACTGCGTGTTTGATCACAGTAAAATAATTTTTGATTTATACCTTATGTTTTATGCAGGTTTACGGGTGCCTGTTCCCAGTGGTCAGACAGTGATGGAGCAGCTGGATCATAAGTAATATTAATCCAGCCTTAAAGTACTAGTGCTACTTTTGACCGTATACGTGTTTTCCGACAGTATCCCTGTACTGTACTATACTGTACTGTATTTCATTTGTTCATTCGTTGTGCATTGCTAAACTTATCAATAAATCACGGCAAGGTAAAAGGACTTGGCGTATAGTACGAGTTTGTGACCAATCTCTCTCAACTTTGCACTTTCCCTAAAATCAATGAAAACTAGAACTGTATAATTTTTTTACTAGTGTATTGACCAACCATCATTGATCTTATATTTTCTTTAATGAAATTGACCCAAAGCTGTTTAATCAAGTTCTTCATCTGTTGTTCAATGAACTCCCGGAATCAATCTTAAGTTCTCTTTGGAAGTATCTCACGCGGGTCTCAGCGTCTTTGAGTGAGGTGTTTTGCAGGATGGGCTCCGTGGAGCCTGTTTTTTTTATAAAAAATAAAAAATAAAAAATGTTATTTCTGAGTTTATAACATTCTGAAAAAACTCCTAGATGTTGATACTAACGTATTCTCTGGTCCTGCAAAATCTCAACCCGAAAAAGTTTGTATTACGGCCTGCACAAAAATGACAAAATTCGGGATCTGTGGAGGTAAACAGTGTACAGTTTGAAAATGTTCAGATTTGTTAGAATTTGTTATTTTCGTGTAGGCTAAGATACGAACTATTTTGAACTGAGACTTCGCAAGACCGTATACATGCCATTATCAACATCTAGGATTTTTTTCAGAATTTTTTAAAACTTTAAAATGTCGATTTTAAAAATACTAAAAAAGTGCTCAATGGTGCCCGTGCACCAAAGGGACTTTCCGTCTCACGCGAGAGCGGCTCATTGTGTGTATCAGCGTGTGAGTTCTCTTTGGAAATAGACCCGGAACGTGTTGCCGAATTAACTGACCTTTGACACGTAAAAAAAAATTAACAGGCATATCAGGTGAAGAAAATTCAGGTATGGCTGTCAAAGTTAATATATATAAGGCATGGTTGACCTTTTGAAGTCTTTGATACACACTTCTAACTACACAGTTTATTTTAATACGACAACAAATTATCAAATTACATGTGAAATACTAATTGTTTTCGAAAAGAAAACGATACTTACATACCTTGTGCATATAAGTTTCAAAACATTGTTCTCACACATAATAACGTGTCTCATATTTAGGAAAGATAACCATGGATTAGAATTAAAGTAGGCGAGGGGGGTATAACTAGCTAGAGGTTTCCCTTTCCGAAGGTAAAGAACAGACGTTATCGATGCGCCACGTGTAGGCATACGAGAGGAAGCAAAAATAAACCCGAACATGGCTGTTGACCGAGGCCGTTGCAGCGTCCGCGTTTAGCTCCTGCGCGTTTACACGGGAATAGGAGGCAGGCAGCAATGTACATCTTGAAGCCTCGGCGTACATTTGGAAGGCCAAGCCCCACGTCCGCCCGTGGATCAACCTCATGTGCATGTACGTGCTGGTGAAGCTCCCCTGATGCACGGATTAGAAGAAAGTGAGTACGCACGAGAAAAGGGAAAAATAATAGAAAAACTACGTACCCTACAGAATAGTGTACAACTAATCAACTATACAGAAAAAACAGTACGGCGTACACAGTGGTTGTACAACAATATAGAAAAACGTAGTACAAAACCGAAAGTACAAAATACCAGACACAAGTTGTACAACTAAACAGAAAACATAGTACAAAATAGAAAGTACAAAGACCCACGTTGTACAACCACACAGAAAATATAGTACAAAACAAGAATTACAAAGACCTGAGTTGTACAACTACAGAGAAAATGTAGTACAGAGCAGGAAGTACAAATTACACAACAGAAAGTACGAACTATACACAAGGTGTAGTACACAAAAAAAAGTTCGTCAAAATCTATCAATATGGGATCTAGTTTTGAAGATCTCGACGCGGGTAGCTCAAAAGTGAAAACGGTTTATCATTTGGATTAACGGTTCTCGAGATATTTCGTTTTGAATATTTGGTTTAGAAAAATAAAAGGGAAAATCTGTCCTCACACCTCATGTGTCCCTTTCTCTCTCATCATTTTCACTTTTAATCTGCTAGCGACAATTGGCAAACATGCAAACAACCGTGGAAGACCGAGGAAGCAGCAGGCGACACTTGTCACAACGAAAGCGGTTGTAAATTTCTCTTTGCAAAGGAACCCTTTTCTAGTGATTCTGAGGCGAGGGTGTATTCGGAAGGAAAATTTTCTGCATCGTAGAGGACCATTTAACCCGTAAACTATGGGCTGAGAGCATGAGACAAACCAACCAGCGTCCCCGACTCGAACTAGACTCAAAGGGCCCATACAATGTGCTTCTAGCTTGGGCCGGTGCACTCGTCTCTAACACGAGGCATCAGAGTACGATAGTTTTTGGCCTGGCTACATGTAGCCCTTTAATTTGAACATTTTAAATACAAATTTTAAAGTGTCAACAAATCTGAAAAAACATGTGCATGTAGCTACCGATATGTCTTACAAATATGACAAATCTTAATCTGAAATATGAATGTGTTATATTGTACATCACAAAAAATACAAAATTATTGATTTGGTGTGTAAACAGTGCACTTCAAAAATTAATTATTTTTAGAACCTTTTGGAACTTTAAAAACTGTTTTTTTTTAAAAAAATAGGGTTACAAACGCCTTTTTCGGAGGCATGAGCCCGATGGCCCGATTTAGTGTGAAAACCGACTGTCATACCACGGTTTATTCCTGTCCGCTGGAGTGTCCGGTCCAGTGCGCTTATAAAACCGATTGACAGAGGCTCTGATTCGGGTCTTTTCCTGTAGACGCCTGAAATAACTTTTTAAAGAACTCTGACGAGTGATGACTTAACCGGTCGAACGGCTGGCGGTCACACCTGGTTTACGGTTATGCCGGTCCGCTGGCGCGTCTGTTTATAAAACTGGCAGAGGCTTTGTTTCCGGGTTTTCCGGAATCGTTATTTCGGTCGGGTTTTTCGAACTATGAGTAGCGTACGGATTAGGTTACCTACAGGTAAAAGGAATACAGCTCCAACTTTTCGCAAAAAAAAGGAATACAGCTCCAACTCGGTACATGACCTGAACCTATACGTATTCTTCTGACACATATATCTCCACAAATTTGTTCGTGACGCTCCATCGAGGCATCGACCAATGGTTTCTTGCTTCCGGGCGCGTCGTCCGGCCGGCAGCAAGAACCAGCCGGCAGCGCCTGAGAACAAGCGGCCGGATAACCTGGACTCGCGGTCGATGCTCCTTGACCCGGGCGGCGGCGCGGCAGAGCAGCTGGGGAGCTCGTCGGCGGCGGCGCAGCGAGAGGATTGGATGGCCGACCTATCGCAGCTTTTGATCGGGAGCAAGTTCGCGTCGGGGTCCAACAGCCGCATCTATCGCGGCATCTACGGGCAGCGTGCGGTGGCGGTGAAGAAGATGGTGCGCCCCCCGGAGGGCGACGAGGAGCGGCGGCGCGCGCTGGAGGATCAGTTCAACTCGGAGGTGGCCTTCCTCTCGCGGCTCAGCCACCCGAACGTCGTGCAGTTCGTCGCGGCGTGCAAGCGGCCGCCGTTGCACTGCATCATCACGGAGTACATGTCGCAGGGCACGCTGCGGATGTACCTCCACAAGAAGGAACCCTACTCGCTCCCGCCGGAGACCGTGGTCCGTCTCGCGCTCGACGTCGCCCGCGGCATGGCGTACCTCCACGCGCAGGGCGTCATCCATCGCGACCTCAAGTCGCACAACCTGCTGCTCAACGACGACATGTGCGTCAAGGTCGCCGACTTCGGCACCTCCTGCCTCGAGGCGAAGCACACCTCGCACGCCGGCGCCGGAGGCGGATGCGGCGGCGAGAGCAAGGGCACCAACATGGGCACGTATCGTTGGATGGCGCCCGAGATGGTGTGCGACAAGCCGTGCACGCGCAAGGTGGACGTGTACAGCTTCGGCGTCGTGCTGTGGGAGCTCACCACCTGCCTCGTGCCGTTCCAAGCCTTGACCCCCATCCAGGCCGCCTATGCCGTCTGTGAGAAGGACGCCCGGCCACCGCTGTCGCCGACCTGTCCGCCCGCGTTCAACAGCCTGATCAAGATGTGCTGGGCCGCCAACCCGGCGAGACGGCCTGAGTTCAGATACATCGTGTCCGTGCTGGAGAACTACGACCGCTGCCTCCGAGAAGGGCTCCCGTTGCTGCCACCTCCGTCGCCGGTGTCCTCGTTCCTCGGCATCTTCAAGCTCGGCTCATGCTTGACTGCTTGAGCACTAACCTCCCCTCCGTCCACGTCTAGAACTGCTATGCGTGCTAATTAATTTGTTCGTAGGACTCGATCAATTTAGAAGTCCTGATCTGCAGTTGGCTTCAAACCTTCTGCACCTAGTTCTGTCAGATAACATGAAACCTGAAACTGCATTTACTTTTGCGTTTCACCTGTTGTCAACAATAACCAGTTTCAGGTTCAGTTAGCTGAGTTAGTTTAGTTCAGGACTTAGTCCTTTTTATGTTAGCGATTTCTTAGCGCCTCTTCGTTGTGTGAGGACCAAGGACGCGATCTTGTGAGCTCCCGCCCGCCATTGTAGGATGTAGGATCTCCAACGTGTACCATATGTTCGTGGGATGGCACGAGGCAGTGGTGACGTGGTGTATAGTGGGCCTAGATCAAAACCCTGAATAAATTTTGTCTCCCTCGATTATTCTTCAGTTTCGTCAGAGAAATCAGTGATAGGGAGAGATCCACACAACATCTGCCCATATCATACATGCACTGCGGTCTGCGGAATTGATCGATGGATCATCAGAAATCGGAACTGAACTGAATTAATATGCAGTAAATCAAATTCTTTCTCAATCGATCCTGTCCACGGATTTACTCATATTTTGCTGCTACCTTCGTCGTCGCTGTCCTCGTTTCTCGGCATCGTCAAGCTCGGCTCATGCACGATGGATTTTGTTTTTGTTTTTTGCGAATCATGCACGATGGAATTGATCAATCGATCCATCGGAAATCGGAACCGAACTGAATGTAAAATGGCCAGTAAATGTAATTCTTTCTCAATCGATTCTGTCCACGTGTTTACTCATCTTTTCCTCAACAAATTCAAGTCAGAGGACGCCTTGCTGGTAGCAGTCGTTGAGTGTGTTGTTGGCCATGATCCGGTTCACCTTCTGCGTGGGGTGGAAGGCGTCCCAGAAGAGGAACTTGTCGGCGTCGTCGCACGTCAAGGGCGCCTCGTCGTTGCACATGAACCCCATCTCGAACATCCCGGTCGCGCAGCACCCTTCCTCCACGTTCTCCAGCCCGAACTTGCCCGGGTTGTTGATGAAGTCGAGCATGGCGTCGTAGACGGGGATGTAGGCGAGCTTGAGGGTCGGGAGCTCGGCGCGGAGGCCGCGCACCATGGCCTCCAGCTTCACGTTGTACTCCCTGGCCACCCGGTTGTACTCCTCGATGCAGCCGCCGCGGAGCACGTTGGTGGTCCGCTCCAGCGGGAGGCAGCCGATGGGTGAGAGCCCCGCGAAGGTGACCCGGCGCGCGCCGAGGCGGTGGATGTCCTTGAGGAAGCGGCGCGCGCCGGCGACGAGGAAGTCAGAGAACTCCGGCACCGTGTACTGCATGAACCGGCCCGTGCCGAGCATGTAGTAGTTCTCGAGGAAGTCGTTGGTGCCGATGCTGACGACGTGGAGCGCGCCGCGGACGATGGCGCGTGCGCGTGCCGCGCCGGCGTAGGCGCGCAGCCGTGCCTGGTACTCCTTGTAGTATTCCACCTCCTTCCACAGCGGGATCACTGACTAATGGACGCTTGTCAGTACATTAGATGTATGCAAGTTCTAAACTTCGGAGAGATCATAAGAAACATTTGTTGCCGTTTCATTTTGGAAAACTCTAGCTTTGGCTCCCGAGATTCAGTGATTTCTATATGTTAAAAGATTCGAAAATTAAATCTATAAATTTTGATAAAATCTGTTCAAAAATCTAGATGAAGCCGAAGATGTATCCCATAAACATGCAAAATCGCAAGACTAAATTTCTTGAACTTTGGGCTACCCAACAAAGACAAAATATGATAGCTTTTGGAGTTTGGAAAGTATGCACCGCTTGTTACTAATGTGATTCATACTTTTTTTTTCACAAAGTAATAAAAATTAAGATTTTGAATGTACGTTTATTTCAGGATACATCATTAGACTAAATTCAGAGTTTTGTAACTTGTAAATATACATTTTATTTTCAAAACTAGAGGAATCATTGTTACTCCCCTACTCTGCTTGGAAAATCTCTCTGTTTTCCTCATTCACGAAACAAGTAGATCTAAACTTAACAAATGTTCCATGATTAGCAGATAGAGAAGGTGAGACCACTGGCATATACTGCATGGAATAATTTGGAATCTATCTTGAGCGCGTAAAAGTGGGAACCACGTTCGATGAGCCGGGATATTTTTTATTTTCTTGAAACAGTACTGGCAATGAGCAAGAACAATCTGTGATCTCTGAACAGCAGCAACGGCGGCGCAACTCTAAAGTAGCAATTCAGAAGTAGGTGAAGAGAGCTTAATGCATCACATGCAACCTCGATGCTTTTAAGTTTCAGTTAACTGCATTAAGTAGCCGATCGATCTATCACAAAACTGACTACTACCACCAGAAGTGGACTTGCGCGGCGGCCGGTGCCATGCATGGTGATCCAGCAGTACGTGGACTCTGTGGCGTGCGTATTAAAACGCCGCCACCGGTGGTTCCGCCTTCGCTTCAAGTGAATTGCTTATCAAGAAGACAAGAACGCATCTCCATCCTTCAGAAAACACTATCTCGACATGTACCGAATGAGAAGTGGAGAACTGCCGAGAGAGACTCTATCTCGCCCGTGATTCTTAAACCGACCAGAAATGACAGCTGACAGACGTCGAAAGTCGAAACGACGGGTGCCTAGGCTTTTGATTTCATCCGCGCCTAGCTTCTCAGTTCTCACCAACCTCCGTGCAGCGCGCTCTAAGGCCTTCCACAGCGTGGTCGGTCGATGCCCAAAATCTGGAAAGTGTGCCACCTCATCGGTCATGCCCAGAAACAGAATTGAGGCTCCGACCTCACAGCGTATCGGTGCCCATATAAAAGCAAGCGGGACCCATGTGAGGAGAGAGAACTTGACCAAGCCAGCGTCCTTTCTTTCCTTCTCTTCCTTTCTATTGGCTGATCCCTTCGTTAGCAACAATTGTTTATTCGCCAATGACTTGAGGCATCGGAGCAGGTAGATGCTCCGGTTCCCACAAAAATATTTGTGGCACCGGCTGGGCAATGGAAGGCATCGGTGCTCGATGCCTCAAACTGGGTTTGGGCACCGGTAAAAAGCAACGCTGTGGAAGACCTAATGATCTCGGCCTAATTAATCGCCTTCACACTCTGCCAGTGCACACTGTGCACGACGTACGACTGTGCGGTAAAACAGTCTAGCGTTTTGAAAAAGATTGGACGGCTGGGGTCGTGCGGTGCTTACCAGGACGCCGGCGGTGGCGTTGTCGATGCCGGTGCCGGCGGAGGCGAAGCAGACGCCACGCGCGAAGTCCGCGATGCCGTAGGCCGGGTCGAGGTAGGCCGGGACGAGCGGCGGCAGGCCGAGCGCCTCGGAGATGAAGTCCGGAGGGAGGCGCCCGTTGCCGAACCGGCCCGTGGCGCGCGCGCCGCCGGGCATGTCGCGCCCGTACGGCGGGAAGTCGGACCGCAGCGTCGTGCCGATCTGGTTGTTGTTGCCCGTGTCCACCGTCGAGTCCCCGAACACGATCACCGCGGGCACCCGCGACGCCGCCACCGCGTTACTGCCGCTGCCCATGTGGAGGAGGACGTGCATTGCCAGCAGCAGCCACACTGCCGCTGTCCGCGCTTCAGCATGGGAATGGCCGAACGCCATGGCAGAGCAGACGGGCGGCGAGTGGTTAGTTTTAGCGTAGGAGTGGTGTAAGCAAAGAGTCATGTAGTGTGGGGAGAGGCGTGTCATCGTAATAAATAGGCGTGATGAGAGAACCAGTGGGATCGTGGGCACAGCATGGTATGAACATACTCCTACTGCGCGCACGGTCAGTAGCAGTGTGCATTCTTGAGCTCAGTGATTTTTTCGAAAGCACACAAAATAAACTGCACACAACATAAGTTTATTTCACTTTCTAGACTATCTTGAACTAACAAAATTGTATCATCTGTATATTGTAAGATAGCCAAACATCATCATTCCTCAGATGTGGAATCAAACCAGAGATCAATCCTTCATATTTAGCTTTCTTAATCACCAAGGCCAAACCGTCACAGACAATGACGACTATTAGTTCCCCGCAAAAAAAAAAGACGACTATTAGTAGGGACAAGGGGTCCTTGCCTTACATCAATATAGGCTGCTAAATAAGTCTCAATCTAGTCATTGACCTTGATTGCAACTAGATCTTCCTCCTCTCGTTGATATCTAAACCCACTAAATCCAAATGTCACCAAGTTGATAAACAAATGTCCTATTAACTTTGTCATAAGTCTTTCCAAATTAAATTAGGCAAAGGACCTCATACATTTTCGTGTGATGTATCTCATGAATAGTTTCATGTACACCCTCTGATCCTAAAAAAAGTGGCGCCGCTAGTGCTGCTAACTTGCAGGTAATCAGGCCATTCCGTCTGACACATATTGGATCAGAGGGAGTAATACAAATATCCCTTCCACAATGTATCTGTATTTGATAAATGCAGCAGTATGAGTAGCTGCGATAACTTCACTTGTCACCATCCCAACATGCAATAATTTTGTTAGTATTCGTAAGTGACATTCAACATAGTACATATTGGTTTGCACTTCTAAATAACAATGTCATTGGGAATTTAGGTGTAATAGTAATGATTTCAAGATTAAGTCTCTCAATATCAAATTTTCATGCATGAAAGACATCACACAACTCTTTTCAAGTCAAACTTGATAGTATCATAGAGCATCTGATAAATTCTTCTCGCAAATAATCAATACATGCAATTTTTTGTGGCCAAGAAGAAAAATTCTGGTGCTCCAGAATAAACTTTTACGAGACATTTTTTGTGTCTTTTTACATAAACCACAAAAATTGTCTTGTTTTCACAAAACTTTTTATGCGAGCATATAATGTCTCGATGTAGACCTTACATTTTTGTGTTTTTTTACTTTTTTTTGCCGGTTCATTTTGTGTTTCAAAAATTATTCTTGCGTGATCCGGTATGGATGTACGGACATATGAACGCCGTAGGATCCGGTTCTTCGGAGAGATTCTACTTCACTACATGGATCTAAATTTATAAGTAAATCGATCATATAATCACATACTGCATTATATTTATTACTCAGACTATTTTCTCTCACCTTGGACGATTTCGGACTTTGCACGAGATCAGTCGACGTGAAAGGCTTAACAATGATCAAATGATCCAGTTTTTTCGTGATTTTAGTTCAAGTTTAAATTAAAATCATGGAAATAACTATGAAACGGAGAAGTTAAATAAGAAGGACGAAGGAGTTTGATACTTCTAGTCGCCATGTGCACGCAACAGCCGATGGCCGCAGGGATTAATCATAGGAAGACGTGTAGTGTGGTGTTCATCTTGGCGTCGGCGAGGACGCGGTGGAGGCGCTCCGTGGGGTGAATGGCGTCCCAGAACGCGAACGTGCCGGCGTCAGCGCACGTCAGCGGGCTCCGCGCGTTGCACATGTAGCTCATCTCGAATAGCCCGGTGATGCCGCAGCAACCGGCCTCCACGTTCTCCAACCCGTACGACGCGGGGTGCGCGAGCGCGTCGCCGACGGGGCCGTACACGTCGCCGTAGACGATCCTGGCGCCACCGAGCTCGCCGTTCAGCCTGGCGATCACGGCGCGGAGGCCGGCGTTGAATCCCTCCGCGACGGTATTGTACTCCTCGGTGCACGCGCCGCCCAGCAGAGGCAGGGCGCGCTCCATCGGGAGGCACCCCATGGGCGGCAGGCCGTTGAGGTCCACCTTGCGGGCGCCAAGCGCGTGCAGCGCCCGCACGAACGACTCCGCGACGCCCAGCAGGTAGTCGCCGTACGCCGCCGCCGTGGCGTGCTCCCTGGCGTGGCCGCGCGGCACGGCGTAGTAGTTCTCCAGGAAGTCGTTTGTGCCCATGCTGACGAGGTAGAGCGCCTCCGTGAGCGTCTCCTGCGCCTTGTCGTCCCCCTGGAAGCTCCTCAGCTTGGCCGCGTACTCCTTGAAGTACTCCAGCTCGTCCCAAACCGTGAGCACGGACTGCAAATTTCACAACTTCAGTTCTCCACGTATAGCAATGTCAGTGTGCTAGGTTCTGTGACGGGCCGAAACCCGAAAGCTTACGAAAATATCGGACGTAGCATTGTCGTAGCCGGCGCCGGCGGACGCGAAGCAGGCACCGGTGGCCAGGTCGCTCATGTTTTTGCTCGGGTCGAGGTAGGGTGGCACCAGCGGCGGCAGGCCGAACGCCTCGGAGATGAAGTCGACGGTGAGGCGACCGTTGCAGAAGCGGCCCGTGGGGATGCCGTTGTCCAGCTGCAGGTCGCGGCCGTACGGCGCGAAGTCGCTCCTGACGACAGTGGAGATGTAGTTGTTGTTGCCTGTGTCGACAGTGGAGTCGCCGAACACGATGAGGGCCGAGATCTTAGCCGCTGCCGGCTCGCCGGAGAGGATGCACAGCTGCACGAAGATGATTGGCACGTAGCGCCGCAAAGACATGTTTGTGCAATCTTTTATTTTCCGGTCTCTTCTCTGCCTTGGCTGTTCCTCATATGCCCATTCGTGCTGTTTTCACTGCTGGTCGTTTGTGGTTTTCTACGAGTTGGCGAGCAACTGGAGACTGAGGTATGCTGAGAGTCGCAACCGCTGCTACTCGAATGGTGGAAGCTCCGATTTTCCTGCAATTTTTGGGAAAAAAATGGAGTCGTCTGTCAGACAATCTGAGAGGGGCTCAGATTGGTTTACGTATGTCAGGTGAGTTTGGGGTCAGTGACCGGTTGGCCCCACATGCCTTTGACGCCAAAGTCACCCTGGCGTGCGTCGGCCAATGATGAGAGACCTGAGAGCCAGAGTCTAGAATTTCTCCAACCGGATTGGTGTCGGGGGACTACCCGGATAGGGTCATGATACGGTGTTAAGTGTATCCAAGTGTGGTCCGAGGTACGGAAGTGGCCGAGGTAAACAGCTCCGGGGTGAACGGTATGTGCTAAAAGAGATAGTTGGTCCGACATACTTGGGCCGACATAGTTGGTCCGACATAACCAGACCGACATATAAATGTCGGTATTGCCAAGTTGTTCTTATATGCAGGTGAGGAATCCATACCGAGGTAAAGAGTCCGGCATATCCATGTCAGGTTAGCCCAAGGAGAAGATCCGGCATAGCCATGCCGGGTTAGAGCCAAGGGTGATCCGAGGTATCCTGGCCGGGTTAAAGAAAGAGAGCAGAGTAGTGTCGGAGCAAGAGTCAATGCTCTCGTCACCTCCCTTCTGGCACGGAAGCGCCAGACACGGAGAATGTCAGGCGGCGTGCTGCGTGAACAGCGGGAAAGGTTGTACTTGACCGCTGACTCCGGAGCAACCGGGGAAAAGGCTATGAGGTAGGCACGGGCAGGCCACGTCCTGTCCCTGTCAGAGGGGACATCCTAGCTCCACCGTTGCACTGCAGGGGATGGGCAAGCCACGTCCTGTCCCTGACAGGAGTGCCATCATGACACATCGGAGGCGTGGCTACAGTGCACCCAGGGGCATAACCGTAACTCGGTTAACCTATATATAGAGCGTCACTCCCTCCTGCGCGGACGACGATGCCCTGAGAGATATTTCCCCCCATAGCTTCGTCTTCTTCCTTGAGTTCTTCACCATTGTTGGATCATACAGCTCGAGGAGCATCTTGTACTTGTGAGACACCGAGGTATAGAGAGAAAGAGGCAGGCAGGAGTAGGGGTGTTACCTCCACACGAGGGCCCCGAACCAGGGTAGATCTTGGTGTGCTTGGTTCTGTGTGTTCTTCATCGCGTGCTCCTTAGCGCGCAAACCCTCCCCGGATCCGCCAGCGTCCATCGACCCCACAACTAAGCCATACCCATGACATCTACCATGATACCACCACGACAGTTGGCGCCCACCGTGGGGCAAGCAGCGGCGCTGGCTGGGGTTATCATCCGGACGGGCTCCATCATCGACTCCGGCGAGCGCGTCGTCTCCGGGCTCATCTGCAAGCTCGGCTCGCTGAACTTCATCAGCGACAACGCGGGCTGCTTCGGCAGCAAGCCGTTCCCGAGGAATGGCTGCCTCGTGACCTTCGGCACATTCGTGACCTACGTCGCCACCGAGGTTGTCTGCAAGTACCCCGAGTAGGTGCTTGTGGCAGAGGATCCTCCTCCTGTGTGTGCGGCTCGCGGCGGCGTATCGATCGCCCCGGGAGCTGCGCCGAGATAATGATGACCGGGAATGCGCCTGGTGCGGGCAAGGAGAAGCTCGGTGAGCCCACTGCCTAATCCGCCCGCACGGTGAAGTCTCCGCTGGAAGGGGAGCAGCACCACCAGGCCGGCACATCCAATGTGTCGGTCAGGCCAGCTCCCTTAGAGGAGATCATCGAGAAGCTGGCAGTGCCAGTGGTAAGCGGGGCAGATGCTGCACTGACCGCTGCCGAGTTAGAGCTGCAGCGGCAGAAGCTGCATCAGGAGGCAGTTGAGGTGGCCGAGCTTCGGAGAGAGTTCGGCATACATCTCTGTGAGTACAATGCAGCTCATGGTTTTACCCCGGTAGCAGATCATCCTAGTCGTTTTGAGGGTGTACGCCAGAGAGGCAGAGGCCTCAATGCAGAGATGGCTAGGGATGGTAGATCTGCTTCTAGTAGAACTCCTAGTGGTATGTCGGTAGGAAAGCCGAAGTATAGCTCCCCTGCCAAGACTCTTAGAGCTGCCGAGGCAGCAAGAGCCGAGTTACCCAGTTTAACTGGGGAAGCTCGGCGAAAACAGCATGACTGAGTTAATGAGTTGGTCGGTACAGCTCACTGACAGAATGAGGCCTTCCGTAGGGCTAACCCGGGTGCTGGAGGGTCACAAGTAGTTCACTCAGCCAGAGCGGCCAGTGAGAAATCTAAGGGCCAAGATTCATCTCTGCATGATGGCGGAGGTCGAGACCGGAGTATAAACTCCGGTAAGAACAAGCAGATGCAGACATATGACGTTGCGTATGCCGGAAAGCAGCTAGCGAGGCAGGCCAATGCTGGACGAGGTAGAAGTAACCTCGGTTTGGGCAACCCGAATGTCGGGCCTGTTATCTCGGCGGGCGTAGGTAAACCACCTCGGAATCCGGTGCATCAGCAGCAGGTGCAGCAGCACCAAGAGGTTGACTATGTTCAGCAGCCGCAGTATGTTGGTCAAGGGGTCAACCGATATGATGATGGAAACTCGGCTATGGAGCGAGCCGGGTATCGGAGGGTTGAGAGCGCACTAGGAGCTCGGCTGGGATCTCGCTAGTTAGCTCCAAATGATGCACGTTACAAGTTGGACAGAATCTATCTGTCCGAGATGCTGGAAGAGCAAGGCCCACCTGGCCCTGCTTGCTTTGGACCTCGGATCATGAGGGAACCTCCGGTGCAGGGCTTCCAATTGAGCCGAGGTACCAACACCTATGATGGTAGCACCAAGCCAGAGGACTGGTTGATTGACTATGTGTCGGCGGTGCACATTGCAGGAGGTAACCACAGATGGGCGGTGAGATATGTCCCACAGATGTTGGAGGGGCCAGCCTGGATCTGGCTCAACAACTTGAGGGAGGGCAGTGTTGACTGCTGACTGGATTTTGAAGATGCTTTTGTTAGCAACTTCTCCAGCACTTACAAGAGGCCAAACCGACCTCAGCAGCTTGCGATGTGTAGGCAGAGGGATGACGAAACTGACCAAGATTACTTGACTCGGTGGAGCAACATTCGCAATTCCTGTGAAGGAGTTGTGGAGGCGCAAGCCATTTCATGGTTCGCGCAGGGATGCCGACATGGCTCCATGCTTTGGCAGAAGCTGCAGAGGGAAATGCCAACCACTCTGGCCGAGACAATCCGGATTGCGGATAGTTATGCACTTGGTGATCCGATGCAGCTTCTGCTTAACTCGGTTGAGCCGAGCAGAAGATACCCGGTGAACAGCAGGCCTGGGCCAGCTCGACAGAGTGATCGCCAAGACTTCGGCAACAAGAGGAGAGAACCGGATTACCGGTATGGCTCGAACCAAGTTGCTGCGGTGAACCAGGACCAACCAGATGCTGGTAGCAACCAGCGTCCGAAGTACAATGGTCCAGCATGGGGCCAGAATCAAGAAGGGAAGAAGCCTTGGGGTGATCAGAAGTAGGCCTTCACTTATGAGTCTATGTTGGATGGACCTTGCAGCTTCCACACCACCGACTTCCGCAAGCCGGCGAATCATACAACTCGGCAGTGTAGCTGGTATTCACGAGCAAAAGGAGAAGGAGCAAGAGCTGGAGGAAATCAGGGAGGAGCACCTCAGCGGATTCCGCCGAGGCAGAACTTACCACTCACCGGGGCAAATGCTACCCCGGTAAATGTGCCTGCTCAGAGGCAAGCTGCTCCGAAGCCTGTGAATCAGGTGAATGTCGGAGGAAACAACAACAATGCTGGCCCGAGTTATCAGAATGAGTATCCCCAAGGGGATTACAGAGAAGCTTATGCGAGCTATGTGGTCTTTGTGACCGAGCCAACTGACAAGAGAAGCTTGCATCGGCGTGCACTGGAGGTGAACGATGTTATGCCGGCAGTGCCGAAGTACATGCACTGGTCCGAGCAAGAGATCACTTGGAGCAGAGGAGATCATCCCCGAGTTATGCCAACTCCGGGAGGATATGCTCTGGTGGTGGATCTGACATTCATTGGACCCACCATCAATGTTCGGTTCACCCGAGTTCTGATTGACAATGGCAGTGCCATTAATATCATGTACCGAGACACCATGTGAAGATGGGAATCTCGATGAACATGCTGCTACCAAGTAGCACGACTTTCCATGGCATAGTGCCGGGAGTTTCTTGTGCTCCCATGGGAAAAATCTGGGTGGATGTGCTGTTCGGGACCAAGGACAATTGCAGAACTGAAAGTCTCCAGTTCGAGGTAGTGGACCTCGAGAGTCCATACCATGCATTGCTTGGTAGGCCCGCGTTGTCCAAGTTCATGATCTCCACCCATGTGGGCTATCTCAAGATGAAGATGCCGGGTCCTAACGGCATTATCACTATCTCGGGTGATTACAAGCGCTCCATAGAGTGTGCCTCGGCTGGTTCTTGCCTAGCCGAGTCTCTGATCATTGCTGCTGAGAAGAAGAGGATCCATGAGGTGGTGGCACTAGCTCAGTCCACGCAGCTCGGCATGCCGGGTATGGCTAACCCGGAGATGAATGCATCGTTCTAGGTGCCGAAGGAGACGAAGAAGATCAATGTTGACCCAGAGTGCTCAGACCGCAATGTCATCATTGGCACCGGGTTGACTGAGAAATAGGAAAGCGAGCTCAGTCACTTCCTCCGTGAGAATCGGGATATCTTTGCATGGTCGAATCAAGACCTGCCAGGTGTTCCGAGGGAGTTGGCTGAGCACTCTTTGTTCGTCAGGCCCAACATGAAGCCTGTGAAGCAACCGACACGTCGACTGTCGGATGAGCGAAGAAAAGTGGTGGGAGATGAACTTGCCAAGTTGCTTGTGGCTGGTTTCATCATGGAAGTACTGCACCCGGACTGGTTGTCTAACCCGGTCCTGGTAGAGAAGAAGAAAGATGAGCCTCTGGTGGCCAAAGTGTGGCGTATGTGTATCGATTTCACGAACCTTAACAAGGCATGTCCTAAGGATCCATTCCCGTTACCTCGGATTGATCAAGTGATCGATTCCACGGCCGGGTGTGAGCTGTTATCCTTTGTAGATGCTTATTCCGGGTTTCATCAGATTCCTCTGAACCCGGCTGATCAATTGAAAACTGCTTTCATTACCCCGTATGGGGCTTATTGCTATCGTGTCATGACTTTTGGTTTGAGAAATGCTGGTGCAACATACCAGAGATGTATGCAGAAATGTCTGCATGATCAAATAGGTCGGAATGTGCAAGTATATGTCGACGATGTCGTCATAAAAACTTAAGAAAAGTCCTCTCTGATCGATGATCTCATAGAGACATTTATAAACTTGAGAAAATACCGAATGAAACTTAACCCGGATAAATGTACATTCGGTGTGCTGGCAGGAAAATTACTCGGTTTCCTCGTGTCTAGCCGAGGTATCGAGGTTAACCCGACAAAAATCCGTGCTATTGAAAGCATGAGGTTACCGACATGTCTCAAGGACGTGCAGAAATTCACTGGATGTTTAGCATCCTTGAGTCGGTTTGTAAGTAGGTTGGGTGAAAAGGCATTGCCTTTGTATCAGCTCATGAAGAAAACCACTCACTTTGTGTGGACACCGCAAGCAGACGCGGCGTTCACCGAGCTAAAAAAGATGCTGGCAACTGCGCCGATACTGGCCTCACCATTACCCAAAGAGCCGATGTTGCTCTACATTGCGGCCACAAACCGAGTTGTGAGTGTCGTAGTAGTGGTGGAGCGAGAGGAAGAGGGCAAAACCGTGCAGAGGCCGGTGTATTATTTGAGCGAGGTAATCTCGTTATCCAAGCAGAACTACCCTCACTACCAGAAAATGACATATGGTGTCTATCTGGCTGCAAAGAAGTTGAAACATTACTTCCAAGAGCATTCAATCACAGTGGTGTGTGAGGCTCCTATCTCGGAGATCATCGGATGCAAAGATGCAACTGGCCGAGTAGCCAAGTGGGCTATCGAGGTATCACCTTACACTCCACACTATGAGAGAAGAGATGCTATCAAGTCTCAGGCATTGCCAGATTTCTTGTTAGATTGGGCCGAAATGCAGTATACACCACCAGTGCCGGACTTCAATTATTGGAGGATGCACTTTGATGGTTCCAGAACCAAGGTTGGTTTAGGCGCTGGAATAGTCCTTACCTCGCCAAAGCAAGATCAACTGAGATATGTGTTGCAGATTTATTTCGCGGCATCTAATAATGTGGCCGAGTATGAGGCGCTGGTTCATGGGCTCAATGTGGCCAAAGAGATTGGTATCCGCCGAATTGAATGCTTCGAGACTCGGATCTGGTGGTGCAGTAAGTCTCGGGAAACTGGGATGCTTTAGATGCCAATATGGCACTATATCGGTTTCACGTCCAGAAGATCTCGGGATTCTTTGAAGGGTGCGAGTTCAAGCATGTACCTCGGGCGGAGAATGAAGCTGCGGATGTGTTGTCCAAGCTCGGTTCGTCTCGGGATGCTATTCCACCCGGGATATCGTTGGAGCATCTGAGGAAGCCATCGATCAAGCCATCCCCCGAGTCTGAGTCGATTTTTATCCCGGCAAAACCGGAGTCTGGTGCTGTCCCCATGGATGTAGATGTCGGGTGCATTTGGGAAAACCCGGGGACTGATTGGCAGATCCCGGGGACTGGTCACGTAATGTCGGGTGAGGTAATGTCGGCAGAGCCAATGGAGATAGATATCCCGGTCTTTCCTGTGCGTCCTGTCCCGGAATGGGCACAACCAATCATGGCGTACATGATAGATGGGAGTTTGCCGAGCAATAGAGTGGAGGCCAGGCAAGTGCAGAGAAGATCCAAAGCTTACACCATCATCAACAAGGAGCTGTATAAGAGAAGTGTAACCGAGGTGTTGCAGCGCTGTGTCGAGCCAGCGGAGGGGCAAGAAATGCTTTTGGAAATTCACCAAGGGGAGTGTGGTCATCACGCTTCTTTAAGAGCCCTGGTTGCTAAAGTATTCCGGCATGGGTTTTACTGGCCCAGTGCTTTGGATCAGGCAGAAGATATTGTCAGAAGATGCGAGGGGTGCCAGAGATTTGCCAAGAAGATACACTTGCCAGCCTCGACACTGAAGACAATTCCCATCACTTGGCCCTTTGCAGTTTGGTGTTTGGACATGGTGGGGGAGTTCAAGCCAGCCCGAGGTAACATGACTCATATGCTAGTAATGGTGGACAAATTCACCAAGTGGATTGAGGTGAAACCTATCCGGAAATGTGATGGTCACACAGTTGTGTCCTTTTTGAAGGACATCATCTTGAGGTATGGATACCCCCATAGCATTATCTCGGATAATGGCACCAACTTCGCTGTGGGGGAATTCGCTCGGTTTTGTGCGAAAAGAGAATCCGGTTGGACATAGCCTCGGTGGCACATCCGGAGGCAAATGGCCAAGTGGAAAGAGCAAATGCATTGGTGTTGGCCGGCATTAAAGCTCGGTTGATTGAACCCTATTGAGAACTCCGGGTTGTTGGATAGAAGAGATACCAGCAGTACTGTGGGGTCTAAGGACCACACCGAATCGCTCAACTGGCTATACGCCATTCTTTCTGGTCTATGGAGCAGAAGCAGTCCTGCCGACCGACATACATTATGACTCGCCGAGAGTTGCGATGTACACAGAAACCGAGGCAAAAGAGGCTCGGGCAGATGTTGTGGATCTGCTCGAAGAGGCACGATAATTGACCTTATCTCGGTCAGCAATATATCAGCAGAATCTCCGACGCTATCATAGTCAGAAGATCAGCCCTCGGGTATTCTGAGAAGGAGATTTAGTACTGAGGTTGGTGCAGCAAAGTGCAGGCCGACATAAATTGTCACCTCCATGGGAGGGACCGTTCGTTGTGAGCAGGGCTCTGCACAATGATTCATACTATCTTATAGATGCACAGGCACCGAGGAAAAATGTAATGGACAAGTCCGGAGAGGAGACCAAACAACCCTGGAATGTAGCTCTACTCCGTCCCTTTTACTCTTAAGGGAGCAGTGTATGTATCTCGGTTTCCTTTTGAATGAAATGCCGGCACTCCGAGATGAAACTCGGAGACTGCCTTGTTCATATGCATGTGTTTGATCTTTGTTTTTTCTATGTCGTTCATATGTCGGATATTTTTTGACTCGTTTCAAAGTTCAAGTAATGTATGCTATCTTGTTGTGATCTTGTGACTCGACTGACGAATGCCGAAATGGTAGTCAAGAGCAAAGGTTGTGGTATATGGTAAACATGAAAATGAACTCGGGGACTCGGTCCTAAAAAGATCTGACATATGTTGTTTGCTAACCCGGTTATTTCATTCCTTTTCTTTTTGTCGGATGACTATGAATCATACCCCAAAATTTTACTAAGTATTGTATGCTATAATTTTGGTCTTGTGACTCGACTGTCGAACGCCAAAATGGTAGACAAGAAAGATTAGCAAAGTGATCCGGCATTAAGCCGTTTTACTAAGTATAGTAAACAAGAAAGTAAGCTCGGGGACTTGAAGCAAAGTGATCCGGCATTAAGCCGTTTTAATCTAAGAGTAGCAAAATAAAAGTAGCACGGCGAAATACTTAGAAATATATTTACATCTGCACCCGACATTCCGGGGATTTGATAGTTCTACTCATGATAAGTTCAGGAGGCAGTGCCGGAGGAGCTTGGGTCGATCGGAGCTTCGGCAGAGACAACCTCGGGAGAGTGCTTTCATTTGTTGGAACAACTTCGGGAGTGGGAGTGGCACCCGAGGCTCCGGCAGTGTCGGAGGCTGTTTCTTGAGTGACCTCGGTCACAGGTGCTCCGCAGTATCGGCCGCGGCGTCGGTGCAGTGTCGGCTGCCTCAGCTTCGATCTCCTCGTCCAGGGCCTCGCCATCGGTCTCCTCATCATCGTCGATGTCATCACCGTAATCTTCAACATCGGAGTAAATGTCCCCAGGGACGAAGTACCGAGTTGGAGCATAGCTGGCAATGAAAGCAGCACTCCTCTTGCGGCGCTCAACCAGTATCGGGTCCTCAGTCCATTGCGAGCCAGCGCGCAGTGACCTCAGGTTGTCGAGGTCAATTTCCTTGTACCAAGACATCACGAAGGTTAGTTCCTGGTCCGCGCCGACACGAGCTGAGGAGGATTTCCACTCCCGGAGTCTTGTCTCGGCAGTCAGCAGACACTTGGCTAGCTCGGCAGTGGTTGCCGGAGTTGCAGCAGTAGGCCAAAGTGTCTGGTAAACCCGGATACTGGCTTCAAGGAGCTCAGTGCCAATAAGCTTCAGTGGAGAAATCTGGGCCTTCAGTGCTGTGAGATGGTCTTCAATGTCCCACTCATCCGGAATGGGGCCAGCCTCGGATTTTCTTTCTCGGGCCTTGTTGGTGATGTTCAAGGCAGCAACTGAAGTATGGGCGAAGTTTTCTGCAGTAAGGAAAGCTGAAAGCAAGTTAAGTTGGATTCCGACATAAGGGCGAATGTCGGCATGGGCAGAAAAAAGGGAGCGGAGAAAACTTACGGTCCATCTCTCTGTTTATCCAGACCAGGGTGGCCAACCAGCTATCGCATTTCGCCTGCAGGGCTTCCAGGGCTTCTTGAGCCGAGGTAGCGCGACCCTGGATCTCACCAAGGGTCTCCTTGTGCTTCGCTGCGTTAGTCTCCCGGAGTTTCTTCTCCACGGCAACGGCAGCCTTCATCTCGGTTTTAAGCTTCGGGGCATCATCTTCCCGCTGCTTCTGCACCCGCTTCAGTTCTTTCTGGAGCCGAGACACTTCGTCTTGCTCCTTTTTTAGCGCAGCATTGTGCGCATCATCCTTTTTCTTCTGCTCCACTTTCAAGCGCTTGTGGGTGTCCCGGAGCTTCTTGTGGTCCAGCAGCAAGGTCTGGAATAACTTGGTCCGAGCATTGAGGCTATCCTGAAAAAGGGGAAGTATCGGTGTTAGTATCAAGACTCAAGCCGAGTAAACTCGACTCAAGTCTCGGGGACTGGATGTGTCGGGATTTTTTCCGAGACTCAAGCCGAGTAAACTCGACTCGAGTCTCGGGGACTGGAATTCGAGGATTTTGTTGAAGATTCGAGCCAAGTGATTTTTGCTCGGTTGAGCCTCAACCACTTAACCCGAATCTCGGGGACTGGGGATAATACATGTGTAATCCTTAGTAAATGAAGAAAAGGCTAAGTTCAGGAAAGTTTACCTCGGCAGTCTTGCTGGCGTGGAGAGCTGCGACCTGCAAAGTATGCATGGCCTGAGCAACAACACTTGGTCCAGCAGGGTGCTGGGCAGCTGGGTCTCGGGAGGAAACCTCTTCTATATCGGCGGCGTGCCAGTCCAAATCATAGTGCTCCACTGAGCCCAAGTTGTTGCCACTGGAGGTACGCAGCAGGCGAAACCCCCAGCGAGCTACTGAAGCTCGGGAGACCGAGGCAGTCAGGGCTTGCTTCGGAGTCGCCTTGGGCTGCTTGCCCGAGACAACCAGCTCTGTCCCGGTGGCCTGTTTGCCGGATGTCGACTGGGTCAGGGAGCCGGTTTTCCGGAGTGTTGTAGCAGGAGACTTCACGGAGGGAGATGGCCTGCGCGGTGAATGCTGTGGTGATTGTGGTGGCTGTTGCTGATATGGCGGCAGCTGCCTCTGCTGCTTCAGTTTCTTCTACTGAGGTTGTTGCGGTTGTTGTTGTTGCTGCTGCTGTTCCTTCTGTTTCCGCTTTTGCTGCTGCTGTTGTGGCGGTGGTGGTGGCTGAAGTGGCTGCTGCTGGTCCAGTATTACCAGAGCTTCGGGCTGCACAATGTCGGAGTCCAGAGTATGGACACCGGAATCTATGTCTTGGTCAGGGGCTGGAGGCTCCGGATTTCCTTGAGCAGTTTGAGAGCTCGACGGCGGTGTGCCGGCAGGAGTAGGAGGTGCCGAGGTAGGGCCAGCCCTGGTCGGGCTAGCAGTCTCAACCTTTGCAGTCCGAGTTACCTCGGGCGTTGTTATGGGCGAGCGCATCGAGGAAGCGCTCTACGGAACACGAAGGACATCCCTGCTATAAAGTAAAAAGAGAAGTTAAACTCGGGAAAAGGTTATCACGGTTAAGGAATAAAGAAAGCAAATATGTTGGTAAAGAGTTCATTACCCTTCGCTAACTGGTGGCCTGTTGCCCCGAAGTATCTGGCCAGACTTCTTCACCCTCTTGGTTTTCTTCGGAGGAGGCTCCGAGGTAGTTGATGTCCCGGTCTCCGAAGCGCCGGCCCCTGCGCGCTTGCGAGTTGTGCTCGGGCCGGTCGGGTTAACTGAGGCCGAGGATAGTGGGTGAGCATATGCGAGGGGAGGAGCATCTATGGGCTCTAAGATTTGGCAGTCGTCATCATCGTCATCTGACCAATCTCGGAGTGTAGCTTGAGCTCGAGGCTTACCCGAGGCAGAGGTGCGAGCTTTGGGCATGGGCATGTGGTCCTCGTTATCCGGGTCTTCAGCCTCGGGGACGGCCGGGGCAGGCAGGTCCTCGCCCCACTTCGCAGAGGGGTCCACTCCATCTTCAATGGTTTGTCGAGTAAATCTCTGCAGTGTAAATGCAATGGGTTCGAGTTACACTAAGAAGTAACTGTGCTGCCGACATAAAAGTTATCTCGGCCAGAGGGTTATGTCGGAATAAAGTGCTGGATACTTACGTGTGGAGGGAGATGTTCTCAGTCGTGGGGTTCCATGCCCCATTCCCATTCCTCCTCCATCTCGGTCTTGGCAATGGCCTTGACCCGGCGTTTCACCTCGAGCTTGCTGATCTCGTGGGTGATGATCCGGGTGGGATCATACTGGCCACTCATGTGGCATATCTTGTGAACTCGCTCCTGGAGAGGAGAAACTCGGCGGATGACGAAGGTTTGCATCAGATCATCCGCTACTAGCCCATCATCATCCTGGAAGGACTCGACGAGCTTGTGAACCGAGTTGATCTCGGGGATGGAGAATTTGGGATTGTGATCCTAGTTGAGCTGCTCCGAGGGAGTAGCGGGGTTCCACTCGGGCAGATTGAGGAAATCATCGTCTCCATCCAGGTTCTTCACGTAGAAGAACGTCCGTTGCCACTTCCGACATGACTCCAGGCAGGGGATCCGAGGAAAGATCGATTGCCTCTGAGGTGTAATGGTGGCCGCCCCGCAAGCAGTCATCAGCTTCGGGAGATCCTTGTTCTCTGGGTCCGGGATACTTTGTCTCCGGAGCTGGAAGTATTTGGCCCAGAGGTCAACAGTGGGCCAGAGGCCGAGGTATCCCTCGGAGAAAGATATGTGTGAGGAGAGTGTGGTGATGGCGTTCGCCGGGAGATGATGAGGTTGAAGTCCAAACTTATCGAGGAAAGCTCGGAAGAATTTGCTCGCCGGGAGTCCGAAGCCGCGCTGGAAATGCGCGACGAAGACCACCCGCTCTCCGGGCTTCATGTTTGGCTCGGATTCTTTGTCTGGGATCCGACATTCCACCCACTCCGAGATGCGTCGGGTTCGCTTCAACCAAGCGATTTCGTCGGGGGTAGTGTCGGAGCCCTCCCATCCACCGCGTTCTCCCTCTCCCTCTTCTTCGGGAATGTCGGAAGGCTTCGGGGCCTTGCGAGTAGACATCTCGGAAAGAGAAATCTGCACGGAGGCAAAAGTTCCGGGGTAATGTGAGCACTTGGGTGTATTCGTGGAGGAGGAAAAGGAATCAGCTAAGGAAAAACAAGTTTCCGCGAATATAGCATGGGGAGTAAGATCTAGAAAAGGAGAAAAAAGGGAATCAATTCAAGAACTACTCAAGAGCGGCGATGGAAGATCCTAATCCTAAATCAGTTGAGGAGGATCGGGCAGATGAAGAACTTACCGGTGGATCCAATGCGCTGGGCGAGAGGATTGCGGAAAATGGTCGTGGAGATGATGGCGCGGCGGTGGCGCGGCAGGGTCCGGTCGTCGGCGGCGTGCGATGTTCTCCGTGCGGCGGTGGAGAGAAATTGCACGCGGCGGCGGAGATGGGGCAGAGGAGTTGTGAGGAAGAAGGAATAGGTGGAGCCCCCGTGTCCCTATTTATAGGCGCGGGATGGCGCGGTTTGTGGAGCGGTTCATGGGCGGTTACCGAAACCGCCGCGGGATTTCCTGCGCACGATCTCCGCGGTTAACGCGGAGAGGCAACTGCTCCAACGGCCACATCGTGGGCCACTAAGATCATAACTGCCCGCGGCGCTGTTAGTGGAGCACTAACGGGTGGGAGATTCAAAATATGCGGTGCGACGTGTGCGTCGTGTGGTCAAACACACTCCATTGCGTTGACATATGTGACAGATGGTGGGGCCAATGTGACATGTGTGCAGGACATGCAAAGGTATGTCTGTCTGTACACAAGAATCGAGGAGATAAACATTGTATCTCTGCCAAAAGTGATGGTGAAAACTCGGCCGAGGTTAGGAGAACCTCGGCGTGTCGGGAAAACCGACATACGGAAAATGTCGGAAAAAGCTAAAGAGTATGCAGTAACTAAATACTCGGAAGAGTCGAGGCCACCTCGGTTGTGTCGGCCAAACCGACATAAGTACTTATGGTGAGAAAAAGGGAGGTTGAATCTTTGTTGTTGGTATGGATCCGACATAGATATGTTGGATATCAATCTCCAATTGACTTGATCTTGGTAAATCTGGTGTGGCCCTTCAACCAAGGCTGTAGGACCGCACCAGCTTTGGGGACTAATGTCGGGCGACTACCCCCGGGTAGGGTCATGATACGATGTTAAGTGTATCCAAGTGTGGTCCGAGGTACGGAAGTGGCCGAGGTAAACAGCTCCGGGGTGAACGGTATGTGCTAAAAGAGATAGTTGGTCCGACATATTTGGGCCGACATAACCAGACCGACATATAAATGTTGGTATTGCCAAGTTGTTCTTATATGCAGGTGAGGAATCCATACCGAGGTAAAGAGTCTGGCATATCCATGCCGGGTTAGCCCAAGGTGAAGATCCGACATAGCCATGCCGGGTTAGAGCCAAGGGTGATCCGAGGTATCCTGGCCGGGTTAAAGAAAGAGAGCAGAGTAGTGCGGAGCAGGAGTCAATGCTCCCGTCACCTCCCTTCTGGCACAGAAGCGCCGGACACGGAGAATGTCAGGCGGCGTGCTGCGTGAAGAGCGGGAAAGGTTGTACTTGACCGCTGACTCCGGAGCAACCGGGGAAAAGGCTATGAGGTAGGCACGGGCAGGCCATGTCCTGTCCTTGTCAGAGGGGACATCCTAGCTCTACCGTTGCGCTGCAGGGGATGGCAAGCCACGTCCTGTCCATGACAGGAGTGCCATCATGACACATCGGAGGCGTGGCTACAGTGCACCCAGGGGCATAACCGTAACTCGGTTAACCTATATATAGAGCGTCACTCCCTCCTACGCGGACGACGATGCCCTGAGAGATATTTCCCCCCATAGCTTCATCTTCTTCCTTGAGTTCTTCACCATTGTTGGATCATACAGCTCGAGGAGCATCTTGTACTTGTGAGACACCGAGGTATAGAGAGGCAGGCAGGAGTAGGGGTGTTATCTCCACACGAGGGCCTCGAACCTGGGTAGATCTTGGTGTGCTTGGTTCTGTGTGTTCTTCATCGCGTGCTCCTTAGCGCGCAAACCCTCCCCGGATCCCCCAGCGTCCATCGACCCCACAACTAAGCCATACCCATGGCATCTGCCGTGATACCACCACGACAATTGGACAAATCAAACCCCTAAATTTTGTGGACACTACGTGTTTGCGGACAGAACCCGGCCACCCCCAATATGTCTCCTCCAACCACAACCCCACTTCTAAACCCTCAAAAACATGCAACGTGTGTAATGTACATACATAGAGGGAAACTAAAGTTTGCAACTAGTTACGCTTGAAGCTCATTCCACATGAAATACATTTAAAAAAAAGTGAAATAAATCGTGAACATTGGTTATGTTCTTCACATGCATACACAAATTTTCATTCAAAAATTGACACTCTGGGCTGCACAAAGAAGATAAATGATGCGTGAATAGTATGTGATACTATTCAATCATGTCTTCTCCTTTTTTGCACAGGACACATATGGTCATATTTTGGGATGCAAATTTCTAATTCACGAGAAACAACACAACAATGTTCATGATTTATTTCGGATTTTTTGAAAACTCGAATATAGACATCCGATAATGTGGTGCGAGCGCAACTAGTTACGAAATATCCCCCCTCGATAGATATATAGCTTTTTACTTACAAATTACATCGATACCTTAATGACTTACAACTCATGAAAACCATACTAACCTACTCATCCTCCTCGTCAGAGATCACAATAATGTCCATGTCGGGGCCGCCGACGTCGTGTGATCGTTGGTCGTTTTGGAGGCATCTCCTAGCCCCCCCGTCCTTGTAAGACAGAGATGTCCAGGTCATATCCGTGGATCCATGAGTCCAACCGTTCATCCTCGATGGACCCGAGGATGGTGAACCGTGACTATGCCAGGGTCACTGGCGAGCTCGGCGATGTCGACTCTGTTCGCGGTGTCGTTCGCAAGCTGCCTCTTCGCCATGATGTGCTCCGCCTCCAGGTAGTATAGAACACCAACTCTTGAATTGCTTGCGAGCCTCATCCGCCGGTTACATCTGCACGTATCATGCATCACTTCCATCGGCGGCTACGTCCACGATGCGTCGCTCGGGAGGACCGCTGAGCATTCCCTCTTTGTCCCCGTAGGCATCCACATCGCGACCGGTAGCAATGGTTCATTTCACAAAAAAATAATTGCCGGCATTATGAGGTCATGGTAAGTAACTAAACATTAGGTTGCAGGAGATATTTGTTCGATAAAAAATTATGCCGGGAACCCCATTTCCATCTATCCTGAATTTTGAGATACTTCCTCATCATCCTAGAGAAGAGAGCGAAATGATGCAGGGATGTCCATATGCCGTGCAAAAAGGGCGTCCATCGAGGACCCAAAATGCAAATTATATTGTAATCACGATCTTATTATCCATTACACTCAATAAATATTAATACTCACTGGGTACATAGATAAAGGTGTGTTTGGAAGCAATTTTTTTCAGAATAGTATGATTTATACAAATATGACTGTTTAGCATGCTTTGAGGTGTAGTATGGATTTATAAATATTACATTTTGTGAAAAGCATGGTATCCATTTAACTGTTGTTTTTCTGAAGTATTCAAAAAGGTTGTCCAACCCTTTTTTTTCTAAACTGAGAAAGGAAAAAAATAAAGCATACCCACGCAATAAAGTAGTATGATATTGATACAAATTCTTTCTGCTCATTTTTTGAAATTTTTAATAGAGGCTAAATCACAAATGACTCTTTCTTGTCAACATATGCACAATATTGAATATATTTTCCACAAGACAAAATGCAATGATGTTATATATACAACTCAATACATACACTCCGGAGGTATTTACATGTTTTATTGCGTTGAATATATATTTATTTCATAAAGTGGATTAGGACTTGTGTACATCCGATGATAAAAAACACATTACACAATAGCATAGAAAATAATAAATTTGCATATGCAAACATATAAGAATCAACACCATTTTATATTCATCGGTGATACGCCTGAAATAATTTTGTTATAATATTAAGTATCTAGCATGCACACTTTGTTAAATTTTGACTTGCTTGATAATTGAACACGAAAAAGAAGTAAAGAATAATGTCATTGGTTCAGTTTTATAATCTAAAGTTTCTACAAATATGGTTTCTTAATCATGCACTAGAAACCTCTGTTGAGATATTTGTTAGATAATATTCTTTATAAATCTTTACCATAAATACGTACAGATTATATAGATTATAAATTTAGGAAAATCTATAATTATTTTATAAGATACAATTACGGTCTTTCGTTGATATTCGGTACACAAAATACACCAACTATTGTTTATTAAATTTTCAAGTTATGTGGTTCAATTATGCTAATAAATAGAAAAATATACTAGTGTAACATGCTTAAAATAAATCTATATAAGAATACAAGTTTAGTAAAAATGTAATTATTTTTATTTGCCCCGGGCCCAATATTCCATTCAAATTAATAGCCTGCAATGATGCAAGGATTGTGCGTAAATTGTCGGGACAACGCCAACGAGGGAAGGTTGCTGCTCGTAATCAAATTCTGCTCGTAATCACATTCAGACAGAGTTACATGATAGTTGGAACTACTATAAAAATGCACTTACCCTCATATTTAGTCCAAGAAGAACATAGAAAGCATGTTTCTCGAAAAAAATCCCAGACATGATTTTGCAATGTAAAAAGTCGTACGTGCTCAAGTTAACAAAATCTGAGAATACATATTACAAAAACCGTGCAAATTGCCGATACTTTGCGTACTGTCAATACACGATGCCACCGCTTCTTAGACCAGCCTAAGACATTACCAAGATTGGATCGATATGAATGTGCCTACGAAAATCATCACTACATCGGTTTTAAGATGATTTCCGCAAATGTACCGATCAATTCCTATTTCTTATTAACGAATGAAAGTGGCAATTATTTTGCCTCTGTTTTAAAAGAAGACATGCTCCGCAGACGGAAGATATGACTAGCTCTCACAAGGCCGTTCAGTTGGCCCAGCAACAAAACAAATGCGCTATGTTACATAGTAATCAAATACCGAGCGCGAAAGAAAATAGACCACATGCCTTAATATATAAAAGTACGAAGAAACTGCCGCCTCTCCCACGTCCACGTCGCCCGAAAGCCACCAGCCGTCCGATCCGCCCGATGGACGACCTAGATGCACGCGCTCTACTACTTGCTACAGTATACTACCACTCACCAGACGACACGTCTCCCCCGCACGATTCCTGGCGCAGCCAACTTTGCAAAAACAGACAAACAACGCGACAAATTGCTCCGCAGTCCATATTCTAACGAACAGAGGAACCTGGCTGCAATTCCGGAAAAACCGGTGTACTTTTTTGCAAAAACGCCTCGCAGAATCCCCTCCCCTTTCTCTCTCTCTCTCCCGCGCGGTGGCGAGTTCGCCGTCGGCCGCCGCGGTCGATGCGGCCATTCCGGACCTCCCCTCTCGAATCCAGCCACACTCCGTGCTCCGCCGCCGCTTCCTCTCTCTCCTAGCCGGAAATCACTCCCCGGAGCTTCGCGCATGCGCCGGAATCACCGCCGCAATCCCCGCCGTCCTCCGCCGTGTCTGCAGTCCGCCGAGCACGATTCCGGCGACAAAAATACAGCGGCGCCGCCGCCTGCGGTCGCCCCGCGTCCACGCGCCCCCTCCGCGCACACGCGCGTGCTCCAGGACGTGGTGGCGCCGCGCCGCCGTCCGCTGTGGTCGCCATTGCGGCCGTGGCCACCACTGGCGCCCGTGGCCACCACTGACGTCAGCCTGACGTCAGGGTGGGCCCACCCTTTCCCCTAGGGATTTTTTTTTTGGGAAAATGCTACAAAATATAAAAAGTATATCAAAATGGTAGGCAAAAAAAGGGACCTATTTTTACCATTTTTTTTAATAATTCAATTTAGACTATATTTTGCAAACTTTCCCAAATTCAAACATTACTCACATTCCAACAATTTTCTTGCAAAAAAAAAGAGATTTATGAAATTTGTCAAACTGTGATAAGTAAAAAAAAAGGGTACCTATTTATGCCAAATAAACAAATAAACTTGAATAATTTAATTTACCCCATATTTAGACAATTTTAGTAAAAAAAACAACACTTCAAATTACAACAAACACGAAAATATAAAAAAGTATATCAAAATGGTAGGCAAAAAAAAGGGAACTATTTTTGCCAAAAAAAAATTAATAATTCAATTTAGACTATATTTTGCAAACATTCCCCAATTCGAACATTATTCATGTTCCAACTATTTTCTTGCAAAAAAAAAGAGATTTATGAAATTTGTCAATAAATTTCTCAAACTGTGGTAAATAAAAAAAAGGTACCTACTTATGCCAAATAAACAAATAGGTTTGAATAATTCAATTTAGCCTATATTTAGACAATTTTAGTAAAAAAAACACTTCAAATTACAACGAACACGATTAATATCTACACAAAATCCGATTTGCCTCCCTCTAATTTTACGCATTTAATTTTATTAAATATCGACTAAATAAATGAACCTTTAAAAATTCCCATCCGAAAAAAAAACAAAAGATACAACGAAATGCTCCAGCAAAACAAATACTAATTATTTACGTCAAAAAACAAATATGTTCAAACACTTCAAATTGATAAATATTTTTTTTAGAAAAAACTTCATCCTTAGAACAATTTCTACAACATTAAAATATTTCTATATAGACCCTCAGAGAAAAAATGTTGTTTTTTAATTCGATACGATCAAATTTTAGATTTCGATATTCCAAAATCTTAAATATCTGCGAAATCTAATCATTATGGATTTTAGAAAGGATGAATTCAAATTATTTCTCCGAATTCAAATAATATTCATGTGCATACTTTCTAAAAAACATATTCGAAAATCATCAGACGGACGCGCGGCATTGCCGCGCTAACTATCCCTAGTCTAATCGAATGTTACACACTAATCATATTTCAAGCGCGAAAGAAAATATGTATATACTCGTCTGGTCCGTAAAAAGAGTCATGGCCTAGAGTGGCACTCTATACTGGAGAAGTACACGATCCCCGATACCTAGATCGGATCAGAGGTAGTATGATGAAATCGACATGCACGCTAAAAAGAAATACACCAGATCTGACCAAATGTAACACAAAGACACGTTTGAGCATAACATAATTGCTTTTGCAATCCCTCGTCCTGCCTTAGTTGTTGTGGAATTTTTCTTTTTGGAGCCTGTCAGACATCCTGTAGGGCATAAGATAGTTTCTGTTGCAATACATCATCCTGCCTTTGTTTTAGGGGAATACTTTGGAGCCTGTCAGACATCCTGTAGGGCATCAGATAGTTTCTGTTGCAATACATCATCCTGCCTTTGTTTTAGGGGAATACTTCTCCCGTGAACAAAAAAAAGATTTTTGGAGCCTGTCAGACAACCTGTGAGCCACCCTGATTCAGCTAGAGCTGATCATGAACGATCCTCTACATCCAACGGAAAAGCAGCTGATCCAGCCGTTAATCACGCTCTGGCCACAGGTCAGATGTCATCAACCAAGCTTAAGTGCTTGCCTCCTATAGAACAGATCCTGTTCAAGTAAAGGTCGTGCTGGGCGAGCGAGAGAGCGCTATTTAGGCCCAGTTCTTTTCGGCTCCGGCTTGTGCAGAAGCCCTTTGGCTCCGGCTGCCCAGAGAAACAGCAGTGAGAATAAGCTCGTGAGAAATTGTAGTCCAGTTCTTTTCGGCTTTCACTGTCCCGGCTTATTGTTTGAGTTGTGTGATAAAAAGTCTATATTAACCCTGGAATGAGTTTGTGTGCTAACTACACAATAATGAGATAAATCTTATTGTTTTATTTGACCACACAATCAATTTTCGAATATCATGAAGTGCTAAATAGTACACAAACTTATCTCTAATATGAACTAGCGATACTCGCATCTGCTATAGGCCCAACACATTTTTCATTACAGTCTGAAGAAAAATTGAACTAGCACACAGTAAAGTGCATCTAGGAATCATAGAAGATGAATTGCATCCAGGAACCATCGAACCCATCCAGGAATCATCTTCGATGAACTACATCCAGAACACCATCGAATCATCCATGAACTGCATCCAGGGACCGGTGCATCTTGGGCGCCGAAACAGATCCAGACCTGGCCGGCAAGCTCGAGCTCGGCTCGATCCGGGCCGGCGAGCAGGGAGTGGCCGCGGGCTGCTGCTCGAACAGGCGGCGACGGAGCAGGGCCGGCGGCCAGCCCAGAGCGGTCAACGCGGGGCTTCGTGGGGGCGCACGGCCGGAGTGCAGTAGGTCAGGGGAGGCCCTGTGGAGCGACCGCCGGGGAGTTCGGGTGTCGGCTGACGGCGGAGCGCCGGTGGCTGGTCGCAGCGGAGCGACGGCCGGCGACCTCGAGGTCGACGGTGGGGCAGACGAGATGGAGGCGGGTCGGCGTCAGCGCTCGGGGACGGAGCAGTCCCGGCGGCGCTCGGGATCTTGGGCGTCTGCGGCGCCGGAGTTGCTCCCGGCAGCGGCGGCGGACGGGGAAGAGAGGAAATCGCCGGAGCTGCTCGTTTTCTCGGGAGAGATAAGATAAGGGAGAGAGAAGAGGGAGAAAGAAAACGGCCGGTTCGCCTCTGTCTGCGCGGTGGCAATGGTCCGTAATTTGCATGTCAAACAGGGGCACGTCGGAAAAATGGTTAGCTGCACTTGCGGGAAGCCACCGGCGGGCGCGGGAAGTTGGGGTATCGCTGCTTATTCCCACTGTGAAGGAATCGATGAAGCCGGCTGTCCAGTTAAGCAACTTAAAATCGAGTTCTTTTGAACTTTGACTTCTTTTCACCTAGAAGCTGCTCAGAAGCTCCAAAAGAACTGGCCTTAAGCTGGTGTAACCATTACTTGGCTTCCGAGGTGGGACTGTTCTCGTTCCATTCAGCACTCCGCAGTGTGTCCAGCCTGCTCTGCCGAATGTGAGGCTTCTAAACGGGCCGCGATTAAAAAGGCCCATCACAAAGGCTGCAGCGACGCGTCCAACCGCCGCTTTCACCTCACCTTCCTCCTCTTCCTCGCCGGCGGCGATGGTTCCGCGGAGCCAGAACAGCTCGCTGCAACGCCTGCACCACGTTGAGCAGGTGCCCCTGTACCTGTAGCCAACTTCACTGTTTTCTCTGCTATCGGCCGATTGTTCGGTTCGTCAATCCTGTTGCGGCTACGTGTTTGATTGAGTGTGCCTTTGCAGCGCATCGTGCGGGTGGTGGAGCTCGCAGGGGCGGTCATGGAGGAGCTGGGGAACTCGCAGGGGCCCCGCACTGACGCCGTAGTCGGCCACTTCCGCGAGTTCATGCTCTCTATGGAGGTAGCCCCCATCTGTTGCAACTTGCAACTCGGAATTAGATCTGTTTGGCCCTTCCTGCCTGCTAATAGCTGGAAAAAGAGAGGGACGCGAGGGATTCTGGAACCTGCTGACGATAGATTCTGAAAATAGTCAGCACACTATACGGCATGGCACTGGTTCTAAACCTGAAAATGTGTTTAGTGTAGCTGTTAAGCGGTGGCTACTTGTTAGAAGCTTGCATTTCATTGCGTTTTCATGGATGATTCACTTTTCTAATTAATGTGGGAACTGCGAATGGCATGCATCGTTCTACTGATGTGTACATTTTACGTTGTTTGCATTTGATTGCTAGAATGCTAGTGTCTGAACTGCAAATTAGTGGACTGTTCTTTTCCAAATCTATATCGATATTGTACCGAAATCTGGAATCTGTGCTGGCCAAACAATTGCTTATGCTTTTCAGTAGTAATATTCTGGTTGTTAGTATTATCTGTCTCTGCGCACCTCAAAGTTCGCAAAATTTCTGCTGTGACCCAGTATTACATTCCTTGCTCCGAAAATACTACCCAGATATCTGAACTGATTAACCAGTTACATTCTTATGACTTTTCTTGGTGTTGAATCTCCATGAAAGGTGTGTGATAACTTGATTGTATATCGTGGTTGGAGCAGGAGATTCAAACAACATTGCGTGAGGAAATAAAAAGTGCTTGTGAATATCGCCCATTTGAGAAGTGCAACTACAATGCAAGGATTGCTAACGAGATTTGTTGCAAGAAGCTGGAGTATATAGACGAGAAGATGGATGCCATGCAACTGAACATCAAGAACAGCACTAATGAAGTTTAGTTAGTTACTAACTGACTATCTAATACACTAGTACCTGCTACTTAAGATGTGAAGCAGTGAGTACCAATGCATCATGTAGCTTCCTGACTCTAGTTACGTATGTTCCATTCTTGTGATACCTACCACAATGCTCCTTGTTTAATCTGACTTTCATTTAGTGACGTAGATGAGCACAATGTGTCATATCCTAGAAAGGAAGATATATTGCTAATATGATGGTACTTCTGCTGCACATGTTGTTCATTCATACATGCCAAACTAATACAACTATTTCAGATTCTTCAGTTGTACTTCTAAACTAATACAACTATTTTAGGTACCGAGGAGGTGCTTTTCTTTCAGGGTTAGCACCCAATGGATGATTTGCTTCATCTTCAGATTGTACTAATATTTCACTCATCATTGGTAGGCTGGTAGCCAATTACTGTAATTTTTTGTGTAGTTTGATGTTACCAGAAATGGTGGAAGAAGACGATGAACATAAGGTCCGAAGAAGCAGTGGAGTGAGAGGGGGTTAGGGTCGAGAGATAAATGTAATAAGGGGCACATCCTTACCGTTGGATAGATTGAAAGGAAATAAATCTTGGGAATTTTCCCTCAATACACGACTACTATAAATTCAGTATTCTGCAGATTAGGTACTTGCTAGTTTTCATAACAATATCAGTTGTCTACTTGGTACTACAAAGATCCAGCTCAGTTTTCTTGTGACATTTGCATGTTTTCCAATAATAAATTTAGTTCTTCCCTATATCCTTTAGTTTTCTTGATCGTAACATTAACATGTGTGTCCCTATGAATCTAACACAGGGTTCACCATACTATCGGGTGCACCTGAAAGCCGGCTGCATCTGGCAGGTTCCTCATGCGGAATGAATCAGCTCTCCATCTCGTGAGCTTGTGACGGACATGTTCCTGCCAGAACTGGTTCCCGTCGTCGATATACATCACCTCAAGGACCATGGCATTCTCCACGAGGAACTTGGCGAGCTGGACTTGGAAGCAGTCGACCTCCTTGGTCTTGAACAGGAGAGTCACCTTCCGCAGGCAGCTGAACGAAGCGCAGTTCTCTGCCAAGTCTGCGGGTAGGTCCGAGACCTTGCTGATGTTGTGCGATGGATTCGTGCACGCGACCTTCTCGAATCGGTCCATGGACTTGGCAAAGGCATTTGTGGACGGATCCTTGTCCTCTTTTTCGAGCACATAGTCGTAGTTCCACCACATCATGAGCTCGAGCTCGGACATCGCGGGGCAGGAGCGGAGCAGCCTCCCCACTGACAACGCCATGTTGCTGCTCTTGCGGGACTCGTGGAATACGTCTAGATGGAGGAGCCTGAGGTTCAGGAAGGTGGGCAGGATGACCCCGCCGTGCTCCTTCTCGCCGTCGAGGATGCCCTCCATGGTGCCGAGGGTCGGGAGATTCCCCAATAACCCCCCCAGGTCACTTAAACCCCACATGTCAGTGACCCATCAAAGGGGCCTGTGGGCGATACTTAAGTGACCAGGGGGGGGGGGGGGGGGGGGGGTTATCGTAGATTATCCCCGAGTTCAAGAGGTGTCTGCAGTAAGTGGCGTCGAGATTGACACTTAACAGATCCGGCGCCGGCGATATCAGCATGAGCTTGACGGGGTGCCCAGGTAGCGGAAAGAGCGCAAGCTAGGCATGTCGAGCTGGATGCCAATGTGGCCAGAAGTCTCTAACTCCTTGTCATCGACATAGGTCTCTAGGTACAGGATGGTGCATGTCAGGCAGCGGAGGCGGAGGGGCAGCCTGGTATAGTTCGGATAGTCGTTTAGTAGGATATTCTCGGCTGAATCCGGCTGCTCCAGCGGCCTTTGTGACACGTTTACCAGGAACAGGCTCGTGAGCATCGGCGCGGCGTCGACCATGGCCTGGAGGTACCCTTCCACGAAAAAGCAGTTTCGGAGCCGCAGATCCGTCAGGCGCGGAAGAGCCAGGCTCGGCGCTGACGGTGGTTGGAGATTGCAGTGTTCGAGCTCCAGCACCCGGAGCGTGGCGGCGCACGCCAGGGAGGCTACCGGCAGGCCGTAATTGCGACTAGGAACTGCTGTAAACTGGTAGCCGATCAGGAGCTTTTCCAGTTCTGCCGTTGCCGGGTTACCAGCGAGTAAGCCCGCGACCTTCCCATCATCTCCCGGTTCGTCATGGTCCGCCCCATACCAGCGGCCTAAACTCAGGAAGAGCGTGAGCCTCTTGAGGCATGTACGTCGGGGAAAGGCCGAGAGCGCCGCAACGGCGTCGTGGAAGAAGACGTCCACCGTCGAAGAGCTGATGGAGAAGCCTTTATCGTCGGCGGCCAAGTAGGACCTGATGTCCAGGTTGACTGCGTTCGTCCGGGGCCACAGAGGACGCCATCGGCGCGAGAGGATGGCGGTGGCCGCGGCCTCCCGCGCCGGCGCGAAGGACAGGATGTGCTGGAGCAGATCGTCGGGGAGGGCGGAGAGACGGTCGGCGGCCATCGCATCGTCGAAGGTCGAAGATTGATGGGCGAGGAGCTATATCTATGGACGAATTCACGTGTCGGTTCGGCTTTTGGCAAGAATCAGCCGAGCCGGAGTCTGACAACAAAGCTGCGGCCTGTTGGGCGTTGAACTGGACGGCCCATGATCTTTGTTGGTCCTTTAGCCTTCGACGAAAGACAACGTTCCACTCAAAAAAAAAAAGACAGTGATAACGTGAGAAAAACAGATTATTTGACCACGTACGAGGACAGAACTTCAGAAGAATTTAGGGGCTCTTTGGTCTCAAAAAATAAATCATGTTAGAGCTCTTTGGTTATCTACACATATTTGCTTGAGCTTCTACAAACTTTGCCCGTTTATACTCTACTAGGCCAGACCGATGGAAAAAATCTGTCGTCCTCATACGACGTGTTTGGTTACCCGTGTACCCTCCATTTAGCCCTGTGAGTGTAAAATAGAATGTTTACCTGAATGAGCAAAACTGTTTCCTCCAAACAATCCAAATGTAGGTGGTGAACAAATGGATGAATCGGCCGTTTCCGTGTATGCAAATCTGTGATAGCGCAAACAAGCACGCGGGTGCACTCGTAGGAAAGGGTAAAAATGGCGCGTCACTTCAGAACACGCGCCATAAATCTTCTGACCGCTCACTTACTCCCCTCACTCTCCCCATAGCACAGCTCTCATCGTCAGCGGTTCATGTCCCTCCCGACGGCACATCCCAGCACGACGACGAAATCAGCGGTAGAAGATCGAGATGGTGACTTCTACTCCCTCTCTCGGCACATCGTGCATCGCCACTCGCGACATCACCACCAGAATGACGACTCTCCCGCTAGAAAGTCTACATGTTCTCAGTTATCTTTTAGGATGGTTGTAGCAACGTAGATCTATACTGAGATGTGTTTATTTAGCACACGTGTGGTAGATTATTTTTTCTTGTTAGAATTTCTTGTCTAATTTGGGGATTTAGGGTTTCAATTTGAAGTTGTGATTAGTAGTTATCTAAGATTCTGGCTTCGATATGGAGATATTTCTTGATTTTGTTCATCTTTGGAGAAGAACCCCACCATTGCAAGCTGATCCTTGAAGGCAATGGTGGGGATGCCTTCTCCAAAAAGCCCGGAGAAGGCAATGGTGAAGGTAGCATCTCCAAAAGCCGAGGGTGATTCCTCCAATGGCTGGCCACTTCCGCGAAGATATTTCTCCAACCCATTTATGCAGTATGATCCTTACACCTGAGTTGGAGTTGCTTCTCACCCCTCCTACCTTCTCTCAAGTCTAGTCTGCATCCCAAGAGCATCGTGCTAAAGACCAACACTTGATACAACTAGAAGGTAACCTTGTTAATATCAATGGAACAACTGCCATCTTGAATTAGGAAGCATGCAGTTGATTGTGAAACAATGTAGGAGGAAAAATAGAAACAACTTGTGGGGCTTGTGCCCTACAGTCGGTGCTTAAAAAAACAACTCAGAATATTATGGAGATATGTGTAAAGTATTATTTAATAAAATATAGGCGAATGATTCTTTTATTAGAAAGTGAGCTATGCAGTCTTTCAAAGTTAATTACTATTTGATATATCAATAATTTTTATAGCAAATAACATTTTCAAAATTTATATTCCATCTAATCTTTGATTACAAAGCCACTTCATATTTTGGGCCTAATTCGACCACTAATTTTACTAACAAAATGTGTGTTATATGACACAAAACGTATGACATTGGATGCACATTTAAAGGAACTATACGATTATTTACTTTTGACGACATATTAGTATTTATTTACTAAACTATTAGTCAAAGTTTGCACGAAAAATAGAGTAGCCTTAGATTTAAAAGAGGAGAAATGATTATAAATTAAAATATACTTTGGTTGTATTTTACTGTCTCATTTTGCATTTCAATCGACGGCCTCAAATATTTGAGATGGCATGCACAAACTAAAGCCTCTGTCGCTGTTTCGCGTACTCCCTCCGATTCTAAAAGATTGACGCAAAAAGTGAGCTAGCTCTGTATAAATTTATATACATCATACACGACACTTAACTGAATCAAAGGGAGTACTTAATGTTTTACCGGCCACAAAATAATGTGTGGTCTTTCAATCTATCACCAGTAAGAGTAAAGCAACTGTGGGGGGGGGGGGGGGGGGGGGTGGGGAGAGAGAAAATAGTGCCAAATCTAATTTAGTTGTTAATGTTAAAAAAATGAAATAATGATTATAGTTCTACCCGTACATTTCTATTGAATAATTATCCAAAACAAAGAGAGTACATTTTTTCTTGAATGCCAACCATATTATTTTTGTTGTTAAAGGAATTCATATTTCAAAATTTGAAAGCTACTAAAAAAGATACACCAAAGGAGGAGAACGTCACTTCCCTCCAAAAACTCACAAATAAATAAGAGGATAACCCAAGCCTCACGCCCGTCCCTTCCCCGAGCCTCATCCAAAACACGAAACTCGAACAGAGCGCAGCAACGCTAACCGAAGGCCGCAGCCATGGCCGCCCCTACCGGCACTTCGCTGCTGAGCTCCCTGCTCCAGTTCCCGCTTGCTCCGTTCTCCGGGAAGAGCTCCGCGCCGTCGGCGGTCCAAATGGCGCCCCGCCGCGCGCCTACGGCCGTGCTCGCCTCGAAGGGCTACAACGTGCAGATCGTGGTGGACGAGGGGGAGGGCGAGGACTCCATCTTCCGTAGGTTCAGGCGGGAGGTGATGAAGGCCGGCCTGCTCCAGGAGATCAAGCGCCGCCGGAGGCACGAGAACGCCAAGGACATCAAGATCCGCAAGGCCCGCGAGGCTGGCCGCCGCAACCGCCGCAGGTAAACTTCGCTGCTCTTCCTTTTATGATAGTCTGAGGAGTCTCGTCCCACGGGCCACGGTAGAGGGGGTTGGACAATTTCTCGGATGTTGAATGGGAACACGAACACAAATGTGCTGCGAATTGTGAACGATCTGACTGTCTTGGAATTTTATGGTGTTATGAAAGGTTCTGACAGGAAGTGTGTCTGGTGTTGTCAAACGATCGAACCACAGCAAGCGCAGCAAGCATTTTGAGTCCAACGCGCTAAACTGAAGAGGATTTTCAGTCCTCTGCTGTACCAGCCAGAACCTAGAAGGACAAAAGCTCTGAATACGGATTCAAAGCATGTATTGTAGTCCCATCATTAGTTGGCCAGCCATAGCAAATTTGAGTAGAAAGCTTTGCTTCGGAATGCTAGATGAACTTGGACTCGTACCAACGCGATAGAAATTTGCAGAAAGAGGTTTGGAAAGTTGATTGAACCGCCACCTGCCGTGGTGGAGCACAGTTCTGTTGGTGGATGCATACCATCACATGAGATGACTAGATTTTGGTTGGGTTTGTGTACTGATATCGTTGGGAAACCAGTCTCTACCATGAAAAAAATTCAGATTGAATATAGTACTACAATCTTCAACTTTCAGACAGTGCATGACCTGTCCCAAATATTTTCTGTTGCGATAACTGAACTTCATCGACATGTAAACTCTCTTTTACTAAAAGTTAATCGTGCATTTCTGCAGGCGTATGATGGACGACCGTAGGTTCCCAGAAGATGAGGGAGACTCCGAGGCTGTGAGAACCCGCCGCGATGAGGACAACGACAACTGGGAGGTTAGCGGTATTCTGTGAACGGAATGACGATGGAATTCATAACCACATTAGATGCACAGCTCCGGCAATTCGAAATCTTCTTTTGCCTGCATGGCACAAACTATATGAGTTATCAGCCTCCCTTTCCACTTCAATTGTAATATTTCGCTGTACCAAACCTTAGCTAATGCAATATTATTCCGTATAATTTGTACTATTATTCTACTTACTTTCTAGTTGTGTCACGTTTGTGAATGCGAGGCATATAGTTATCAGATCTTTCTAGCTGACGGGCAAGAACCCTTTTTCTATCAAATAATCAAAGGATTTCGATAATACCAGTCCATAAGTTTTTCTTCTTCTATAGAGGCCCTTCTTAGATAAAGGGTGGCAAGAACCCTTTTTCTATCAAATAATCAAAGGATTTCCATAATACCAGTCCATAAGTTTTTTTTCTTCTATAGAGGCCCTTCTTCTTAGATAAAGGATGTTATTACTTAAAGTTTAAGCATTACACCGGCCTCGGCATATTAATGTGACGCCTATGGAGGACCAATTCGGCGATCAAACGATCATTCATTACGGGTAAAAATATCCCTCGCTACCTCTTCCAAACATACGCATGCCTCCGTAAAGAGGCCTTGATGTCTCTCCCATTGTAAGTTTGACCACGAACGGAGAATACTTGTGCGCCTGTAGAGTATCTGCAAATGAGAAACATCTTTATCACTGAAAACCTTGTCATTTCTACTTAGCCAAAGCGACCATATAACAGCTATCGCTCCCACCCTAATAACGGTTTTGGTACTTTTTATCAATCTCATGTAGGCAGTTGCCAAAAACATTAGCGACAAACTTTGTTTGATATAAGTTACGCTATCTGGATGGATAAACATATAGAACGTGTGAAACTACACTAAAAGAATAAGTGTTTTATTGTCTCTTGTCGTGGACAAAACATACCCTTCATAATTCCATGCCAATTCCGTTAGGTCATACTTGTTAGAATGACACTCCTACGCCTCTGTCCCTTCATCTTTTTGAAAGCTTGACTTGGCTCAACGGCTTTAGTTCAGTAAATGCTTTCTGAGGGACTTCTCATGGATGGGATATTAGGCCTACTGTGGATAGTGGATGCTGCTCATGTTTAGTCCCAACTCGCCTAGGGGAGAAGCCACATCCATCTTATTTGGGAGAGATTCTCCTCCTACCAGTCTGGGTTTTTGGGATGTAATGGGTTGTGCGCATAAACATTTGAAACTAGGCCGAGTGCTGGGCTAAATCTAAGTGTTACCCCTCATGAACTTATTCTTATTTGTATCCCTTTCTTCATATTTGTAGGCCTAACATGGCGCGACAGCCGCAACTAACAATGGCAACATAACCGTGGTCCGTGGAGACAGATCCAGAGCGAGTAAGGAAGCCGTGACGCATGCGGAAACGAAGCTCTGCCACACGCATGGCGCGACAGCCGCAACTAACAATGGCAACATAACCGTGGAGACGAAGCTCAACCATTCGAATCACGCGAGCGAGCGTACCTTCCCGGCTAAATCCGGCAAACCAGACCTGCCTTTTAAAGCGCCGCACCACCACACCTCTCCTCCTCCGTCGCCAGACTACGGCGAAAGAAGAACTCACGTACACGTACGTTCGTGCCACCTCCAAACCACCATGGCGCCATCCGCCCGCGTGTCGCTTCTGCTCGCCATGGTGCTCGCGTGCTCTCTACTCGTCACCAGGCATACCGACGCCGCAGAGGCCCCCGCCCCGGCCCAGGCGGCTTCGGGTGCAACCCGCTCAAGGACAAGACGTGCAAGCTGGGAGACCCCAAGGCGCCAGAGAACCGGGAGGAGGAAGGCGGGTTCGGCGCGAGGTTTCCAGGACTGCCGACACTACCCATTCCAGGCCTCGGCAAGGTAGACCGAGACGGCGATGGCGACACCGACGAGGACGACGAGCTGCCGTCGTTCGACACCCACATGACCATCCTCGGCCATTGAATGGAGCGATCGAACCTTAGCTTAACTTCTTAGTGCATGGTTTGTTGATTGTATCTTCTTGGATTAGTCGGGGGAGCATGTTTAGTCAATAAAATATTCTTGGATTAGTTTACGTTGCTTGTAGAAAAGGAAGAAAAAACGAAATGATTTGCATAACGATGATAATCCCGGCGAGGCGCTGATGACTAAAATTTGGCAATTGCTCTTGTTAATATCCCGACTGTTCAGAGCGGAGTTCACAATTCTAATCAATTTGACATCGATCGTTTTCTCCTTCTTGATTTGATTCTTGGAAGACGAACTTGCATTATTATTTCCTTCTTCCTTATTGTAAGAATTTGCCAAAAAAAAAAGACGAAACTCTAAAAAAGAATCGGAAAATTTCCGTGAAGATGAAGACTAATGTGTTAAGTAAAATTGGAAAATTTGAGCACATTAAGACCAACCGATCATCAGATCAGTTCTTTTTTTACCATAATAGTTGCTAATGATTCTATATTTGGGTTAATGTTACACGTTGGCTCAATTGTTGGTATTTGTTTTTTGTTGCGAAAACTCAATTGTTTTTATTTTTTCTTAGAAAGCCTGAAAAGTTTGGCTTTTTGGCACTCCTACACCTATAGATGTGTGTGTTTGTAAAATTTACTTACACAAAAAAACTATATACCATCCCTCCAAAGACTGGTTATCACATGAAGGAAATACCTTGACCTAGTGGAGGTTGTATTTGTCCGCCCTCGCTCCATGGTCACCTTTTTCTACCGAATTTTGACTATGTTTCTACTCTGCATATTGTTCCTTTTTGCCAATTTAGGATTTTTAGTTAACATTCTTTCAAATTAATGTTAAAAGGCGATGGATTGGAATGGAATACGAAAATTTTCCTTTTCATTCAATCTAATTTTTTTAATTTTGATGCGTCTGCCAACTCTAAACCAGACACTTTTGGGTGTGCCAATGTCGATGTAGATCCCATTGGAGAACAGGAAGGTTTTTGGTCGTGGTTCTTGGTTTTTGGGTTGTAGATCGTGGGTCTTTGGTTGTAGGTTGTAAATCGTAGGTTGTAGGTTTTGGACCGTGGGTTTTTTTATCGTGGTTTTGGCTTGAGGCGGCGGCGGCAGAGAGAACTGCGGCGGCGGCGGCGAAGGTTTTAGGGTTTTCAGAGGCTAGGTCGTGGAGAAGAGGAGCTCTGATGCCAAATTAGCAAACTAGGGTTGTGGGCGGAAACGATACCTCCGTTGGGACTTGGGAGGCACGGGTACGTGTTATATAGAGCTCAGGAAAAGCCCCTGGCGTGGCGTACAAGGTTGTAGACATACGGTGGAGCACTACTCCATACGTACGTGCTACATATTACATGTTTAACAGTTCCCACTCAACGCTCACCGGTTTCCTACCTTTCCCTTCTCTCTGTTCGGATCTCCTTTGCAGGCCTTTTAGTGAGCAACGTGCAAGAAGAAGAAGTATAGGCGTCGTGAAACTGGCGCCAGGGAGAGCAGCGAGCGATGCGAGGTCGGTGTCCCCGGCCCGGGTGTCACAACAGAAACTCTTTTAACGCAGATGTCCCTGCTTTCTTGTTTTTTTCGCGTTTTCATATTCTCCTTTGACGCACGTACCGCAGAGGCATACCGAGGCAGAGGCAGAGATGTGAGAGTCGCCACAAATTCGGTGCTCCTGCTCCCGATGGTCTTCAGTCGGAGATGAGAAGATTCACCGCTCCTCTAATTAATTAAGAAATGTTGATGTAACGTTGCATTCTATAACCTTCCTTCTCCCTTCCTCTCCAGGCCTCCAGCTCTACCTCCGATTTCACCGTTGCGGTGACATTGCTTTGCTCAGTGGTCATCTGTGTATTCCTCCAACTCCAAGAATCAATCCTCCCCGTCTCCGTCAATTGTGGTGAAAATGCACTTGCATTGAGCTCAGGCCCAGCATCGGGAATGCCCTGCACTTCAGGGTTGTTCAAAAGGAAAAAAATGCACTACAGGGCATGCCACAGATCATTCTGTTGTGCCAATGGTTGTCTCAGATCATGCATTTCAATCAATCTTTTTATAAGATGATTTCACAGATACCATTGGGCATACTTAAGAATTCATTCATAGCTAACAACAAATGATGACAAAGCTTTATTATGCAGAAAATTCATCTTTGTTAATATTCTTGTCCATTGCATAAAGTAAGCAGTTTTTTTTTTTCAAAAGTGCACAAATGGCTGAACACAGGAGAAACAAAGTTCCTCCAAAATAAGAAGAGAACCAACCAATTACGGAACTCCGAAGAATCATGCTAACCTACCCATGCAAATAATTATGCTATACATAATAGTGTTCACAGAAGTATCCAGAGCCATATGTTCATAGTTAATCAGCAACATCATTTCTTTCTAGATGCCTTCATCTCATACACCATTAATTTTCTTGCTGAAGTCCCTTATTTGTATTATGGAATCTTTATGCCTAGTCTACTGATATGATCAAATATCACCTCTACAACTATATTGCTGTCAATAAAAAACCCTACTTACAAACTTTATGTCCAGCCTGTTATCATGGGCCTGCAATATAGATGTTACGCTGTCGAATCCTGGTTTCATTTCATGAAAGGAGCTGAAGCATGGAGCTGGTTTTATTTTGTAAAAATACAACATGCCTTCAAATATAACGAACTGGGTATCGGCATTTTGTCAACCACTCAGCATGCATACATATCTTAATTTCGTTAGATGATTAAAAGAAACTGGGTATATATCACACAACAAAGAACCAGTTCTCTGTCTCGGCTCATAGTTCATAAGATTTCACTAAGCATTAAACTAAGAAAACATTCATCCATAAGTAGGTGAATATTACCTAATACTAAGCGATTTTGCTTCTTGCTACTTATACAACCCATTAAAGCTTCATTATTTTACCTGAATTACAAATCGAAGCTCGAAGTTGAGTTAGAATGATTCATGACAAATGTTGTGATGCTCATCTATAAGTGCAAGGCAACTTTTTCTTCTCTCTCTGCAGTAGAAAATTGCAAGGTCTAGCTTTGCAGAAATCACTGTGTAGCTACAAAGATCATGGATTTAGTTATCCAGAAAAGTAAATAATCAGTCCCTGAACCTACAAACATGCACTAGAATGATGGGTACAAACAAGCAAGGAGATGTTTGAAGACATCATACCTCAGCAAGGACAAGTTATGTGATTGTTTTGCAGCAATAGCATATAGCTATACTCCTCAAAACATACGTATCGGGCATTTTTTGAGTTACCTTGTACTTGTAGGCCACATCAATGACAACGCTTGTAGTTGTAGGGGCTAAATTCTCCCACTGCCTATAACTCGTAGTCAATCCACCTAATTATACGCAAAGCCTATGCAAGAATTACACAGATTAAGCTGAAACACGGCAAACCAAATTCAGAACCCTACTTCCCAAGGATCAGCCAACCAATGCAAAAGTGTCTTCCCCTCTATGAATCAACTCTCAACGGGGCAGGAGAAGTCATAAGATAAAATAGGATCATACCTGGTTCCCTTGTGTGTACCAGGTATCTATAACACCTTCGTATGTTCCCTGGATAATGCTGGCACAGAGATGAATACATGGCCAAAGGAACCCAGATCTACTTCCCAAGCATGTCCCTCCCAGTGACCTTGACGACATAAAGCCGCCGTGACACACTGGCAAGATCCCCTCCTACAAGGTCACTAACAGCTCCCTGTCTCTGCTCTCCGACGGCAGCCAGTGCCTCCAATCGACTAATCTATGAGTTTGTTTCACATAGCCATGGTACTCCGGGTTGAAAATCCTTTCAGGGCAGGTTTTTAGCGCTTAACACACATATATAAATCGGATTATCTGTTGTGGACTGTTGCCTTACGGAGGGGGTGATGGAGGACAATGCACCTCCATCATCAACTCCACTTCAATAATAAAGAGTAAGGATACTTCGCCCCGGACTTTGGTCAATTCGGCAAACCATTCTTAGCACAGTACCTCAAGCTACTTTATCGCACGGTGAAAGAATCAAATTAGCTTGCATATCAGGATTCAAATTTCACAACTTTTTTTTTGAGATTTTCTGCATTCATATCACGACATAATACAAAGTTGTTGACCCTTACAAGCACGCTGTAACACGATCACAAAAGACCATGAACACCTAGAGCACCCTAAGACAACCATAACACAAGAAGATCTCGGGAGCCCTATGTCATCATCCCAGAATCTTGAGAGAAGACCCCTGCAGCAGAAAGATCTGCAACCAATAGCAAGCAGGTCATCATCTTCGACCACGATATAATTGCCGCCACGCTGCTTCCTCCTTCCTTGACACCAGCGCCGAGAGGGCATGGACACCAATCCAACACACCTGCAACAGTCGTCGCCATATTTGGCTTTGAGTACCGCGAAAAGTGTCCCTTCCGGATGGAAGAGAACTCGAGTCAACCGACTGATCCAGCACCGCGGCCGGGCCATCCGCCCGGGCAAAGCAGGATCTCCCTCCAGCATCAGCTCAGAGGAAGGAGAAGAACAGCAGTAGCACATCATACTGACAAGGAGGAAGAAGGGTCTTCGTCTCCATGCATCCATCGCCCATCTGCGGACCCAACTGGCCAGTGCCGATGGACCTCCAGACACCATAGCCCGCGACCTCGACGAGATCCGGGGATCCCTCACCCCGCTGGCTCCTAGACGAGGGCAGAAGCCTCGCCTGACCGCGAACGGAGCCCGGGGAGATTTATTCCGACGCGACACCTCCGCAACGGCCTCGGCAACGTGTCCCTCGACCCTAACCCTACCACGCACCCGCCTAGCGGACAGACCCGAGGTTCCCCCTCCCTCCCGCCACCGAAGCGGCCGACGGAGAGAGAGGGAACCGGCGGCGCCGCCGGCGACACGCAAGGGAACCCTCGTCGCCTCCCTAGATCGCCTGTGCGATCCCAAGTTATCCGGGAGCGAAACGTTGTGTGGATTCAAATTTCACAACTGAAGAACAAGAGAGACCATAAAGAGCTGCAACATCAATTAACTTGGCATTTCTACGCAAATCAATCAGAACACACAACGCCACAAATATCACAATCTCCTGCCAGCTGGAATAAATGTTACATGAATAATACAGAAATTACGAATAAAGTAAAATTAACATAAATTAGCTCGGACATCACTAATTTTCATCATCGTGTTTAGGCGTTTAGCAAATACCATGCAATGTAACACTGTAATCAGATTACAAATAGCTAAAATCATATAAAACACAGATACAGACATACAGTCAGTGAAAACTAAAGCTTTAAACACTTAAGGTAATCATGCTAGCGGAACCAAGAGACGGCGTGAATCTTCAGACACTGAAAACTAATTTCAAACAGTGTCTTGGATGCACATACCAGAGCAGTAGATCCTTAACAGCTTTCAGAGCAATTTACTTTGCATGATCAAATGCATTGGCACCTACTATGACTTAAGTAGTTCGCAAAAAGGGTCACGAATAGAAAAGTCAGATCCTCTCTTGAAGCTCTGAACGTAATCTTCGTGTGGATCAGAACAGTCAATGATCAGAACACTCAATGAGGAAACTTCGCTGGCCAGTTTCATGGACCCCAGACTCTCAATTTTGGAATCCGCCTCTTCCATCGAAGTGAAACCAGCGTCAAACATAATCACCGCCTCCTCCCGCACCAATGCGCTCTCAAAGAAAAATTTGAGGAAGGCGAGCTCACCTCGAGCCCCTCTGAAATCACGGAAAACAAACCGCTTGATGCGTGACCTGATGCATTCTATGGCACCAGACTCGTGCCAGAATTTCAGGTTGAGCTTGCCAGTGGATTGATACGTTTTTCCAGACTGAAAATTCGATCAAGTCAATGCACATTCAGTTCATCAACTATTGACAGCAGCTACCAATATGATGCTAGTAGTATTTGTACATACTGATGCAAATAAATGCCAAAGAAAGCATAAGGCTTCACCTTGATGTGGAGTGTCTCAACATTCGCAAAGCATCTTAGGACGCTGGGAATCATCTTGGCATCATTTCGGACATCGAATCGCACCTCCATAGCCAGTATTCTCACACTTGGTACCATGCATGTTCTCGAGCTCACCCTTGTCCCAGCCTGCAATTACAATCACAATGCACCCAATTAAGAGAATAAAGATCACAGATTTAAGAATTTACATTGAACAAATGGAAAGATGGGGCACCTTGATGATGGTGTTGCCGACCTTTAACACGTGATTTCCCGGGTCCAACTCCAAGTATCCCAACAAGTGCAGCTTGGGGGCACGGCCAATCTTGATCTTGGTGCAGCTGCCATCACGGGTACAAGTACCTTGGTCACCTTGCGAAAGGATGAGCCGCTCAAGGCGTGGGGCGTCCAGCACGAAGATTTCTAGAAATGACCCAACGATCTGCACGCACCGGAGGCTCTGGCTGACAAGGCGGAGGCTAAACTGGAACAAATTCCCTTCGACACAGAGCGTCTCCAGCACGGGGCTCCTGTCGAGGAGGAAGTCCAAATCCCTGGATTCCATGAGGACGCTGTAGAGCCCGAGGTGACGGAGGTTAGGAAAAAGGGAGGCGCGCCGGAGGTCAGCCGTGTCGGGGAACTTCCAGAAGCCGAGGTAGAGGCGGGTGAGGGTGGCCATGCCTAAGAAGGTGGAGGGGAGCACGACCTCGAATGGCCATTTGGGGTTGACGAGCACGAGCTCCTGGATGCCCTTTGCGGCGAGGATCTGGAGCCAGGCCGTGAGCAGGCCATGGAACCCGTCTGTGTAGCATGTGGTGAGGTGGACGCAGCGGAAGGGCCCCGGGTGGTCGGCGAGGACGGAGGACACGGCGGAGGCGTCGGGGAAGAGGTGGGCGTCGACGAGGACGAGCGGGGTGGAGCGTCAGAGGCCGCGACAGCGGCGGGAGAGAGCGGCGGTGCGCGCGGCGTCCCTGACGGGTAGGCGGGAGACGATGTTGCCGAGGAGGGCGTCCGGGAGGCGGCTGAGGCGGTCGACGGCGTCGTGCGGGAGGAGGGCGGAGAGGCGAGCGTCGCCGGAGACGGGCGGGTCGGGGAGGGAGTAGTGGGTGGGGGAGAGGTAGCGGCGGAAGGCGCCCTTGAACACGGCTGGGTCACGGCAGCCGCGCCGGAAGGGCCCCAGCTGGACCACTATTTTCTCTGCGTCCGTGGTCGCCGGCGGAAGGGCCGGGGAGCAGGAGCACATGCTGGTGAAGAGCTCGTCGTCGCTGCGCATGAATTCGAGCGGCATCTGGAGCTGGAGGCTAGACACTCGCTCGGGGGTCCATGGCCGCCTCCAGAAGCGCCGCCTCCTATGTGTGTTGGATGGAGAATTGGCGATGGAAGAGAAGGGGAATGCATCTTTTTTTTTTCTTTCTTTTGAGATCAAAGGGGATGCTTGAGCAGCCGAAAGAAATAGCGTTAATCTAAAAAAAAAAAAGGCCTAATCTTTCGAAACACTGCTCGCGGAGTCGCGGTCCATAAGTACTTTTTTTTTTATAATGTTCATACTTGTATTCATACGGGAAATAGTACAATACAGAAACAAGTACACACGTAGAAAAGAGCGAGAGAAAACAGGGGACAGCGAAGCTTGCCCTCTCCTTCTTCCACCTCGAGATCGACCGATGCCAGAGCCCAGCACCGCCGCCAAGAACGATCACCCTTGGAGCAGCAGAGCCCCTAGCCATGAGGCGTTGAAGAGCCGCAAGATCCTCCACCTCCGAGGAGCTGGGAATGAAGACGCTGAACGAGAATCGGCCGGGGGCGGCCCCCGAGCTCCAGCTGCACCGGATCTGTGGCCAGCGCCACAGATCCCCCACCTTCTTGCCACGAACCTGCGAAGCCGCCGTCTTGAGTCCTCCCTCTCCGCCTCCTGCACACCAACCGCGAAACCAGCACCGACGCCGGAGGCAACGCCAGCTCGAAGAAGAAGCAGCAGCCTTCCGCCGCCGTCGAGGACGACAACGGAACCGAGGGGAGACTGCAGCCCAGCAAAACGACGACGAAGGCCTCCCCATCTCGGCCCCGCCGCCCGAGATCCGCCGTATCCACACCCTATTCACACCACCGGAGCGCAGATCCGGGGATCCCCCATCCTCCCGCCGCCGGAGCGGCCGACGGAGGGTGAGGAATCCCCCGGATACGCCGGCGGGCACTGGGAGAGCCGAGGTCGCCCTCGAGTCGCCTCTGGAGAGAAGAGGAGAGGAGGGGGATGAGTTCCAGAAATATCGCGGTGTGTGCGCTTACTGTACCTCGCGGTCCATAAGTACTACTCCAATGAGATATTGTCAAACTTCAACTATCTTATACACTTTCAACTATCTTATACATAATCCACTAAAAAAACTATCTTATACATAAAAATGTTATTTAATATGATATATCCTAATGAAGGAACCGTTTTTGTGAAAGAAAAAAAATCAGAAAACAACTATTAATACGATATATTCTAATGTCATTCCCAAAAGTTACAATAAGATATGTCAAACTGTAGAGATAATTGTCTCGTTAGACCACTACCAACTTGTGAAACAAAACAAAACTTGTATGGTAGTTCGTTGAGAACGATCTTTAAGAAAATCATAATAGATTGAGAATTAGCAAAACCATTAAGAAATAGTGGGTTATGTCCAAAAAAAAAATAGATCGAGAATAGCAAAACCTTCTAGAAGACATCGTTGCTGAAACACTCGTCTTCTCTCCCACGTTGCTCGAGGGAACCTAAATCTAGGTCTCCCATCTCGGATGATGGCGGTTCGCGGCACCAGGAGGGAGAATTACGTCGAGACACACGTCGATAACAACCAATCTAGCCGGCTGTCTCACGTCGTGGCGGCGTCAACGACATGCAGGGAAAGATCAATATGTTTGTCTCTCCTTAAAATGGGTAGGCGGAAGAGGGAGGTAGCGAATTCTAGGGCGTACGCACATTATGGGCGGTGATTATGTTTCGGGCTTGTCATTGGTCGGTTTCGTGAGGCCTCTTTTAAATGGTGTGTGTTGGTGTGAGGTTAGAGTACTTGGCAGCAATCGGGACTACCCCTTTCTATTTTTAAGTGTTGCGACAAATATCGCCAGAAAAATGGCTTTGATCAAGATGTATTTATTTTGTGAGAATTTGTTGAGTAATATAATTAAAAAATTGTATGCATATTTTTATGCCATGCGAATTCATGTCGGGAGCATAAACCTCTCCATTTTGTAGCTAGTGTTGTCAACGCGATTTGATGGTAACAACAGGTGTACGACTGAGCGAAAATGCGAAGGAGCACCCAGCGACGCCGCCGCCTGGAATCTCACTGTTGCCTTCACAACCAACCAACGCAGCTGATGCAGTATCCCGCGCGTATGCACAACGTATAATACGCTCCCGGCAGCTCATACAACAACGTGGTAACGTCAACCATCAATAAATGACAAGCAGAAGCTCACCCCATGTGAGCAATAAATGATACGCATGCGCATGCAGCCTCATTAGCTTAATCAAGATAGAGTTATAATTCACCTAACCATCATTTCAACTCTTATTTTTTAGTTGTTATATCTTTTGAATCGAATTTCTGATTTTTTTATATTTTTACATATTTGAGCTCTTGATGAGGAGATCTTCAAAACAAGATCAATATTGGATATATTTTTCATGCATATTTTCAAAAAACTCAAAATTCGACTTTTAAAAATGGTATTGAAACCACAAATATTACATGCATATTATTCTTATTATTTGTGACATCACAATTTTTTAAACGTTTTCTAAATACTAGGTAAATATTCATATTTTAAAAATGTTCAATTTTTAATATATATTACTATTTTTTCAAAATTGGAAAAATTCAGATTTTTGCAAAATATTATTTTTACAAATGTTCAATTTTTGAAAATCGTGGAGAATAAATAATTTTTGGAAATATTTTGGAAACATTTGTGACATATTTTTTGTATATATGTGAAATTTTGGAAATAAATATTTATATTTATTAATTTTTTACTTTTTAAAAATGAATATTTAACAAGTATTTCAAATATATATTGAATTAGTATTTTTGAAAACATTTAAATTTTTAATAATAAACAAATGGAAAAATTTATGACATGCTGTATAGACGTGAAATTTTGGAAAACATTAAAAATATATATTAAATTTGGGACATTTAAAAAAATGAATATTTAAAATAACATTATCGATACACATTTAAAAAAATATTAAATTGGTAAATAAATTGATAAATTGATGGCATATCGTAAATTTGAACATTTTATCTCGAATTTCATAAAAAATTAGTATTTTTTGGAAAATTTGAACATTATTATAAATTTACAAATCTTCTTAATAAGTAATTTTTTAATATGAATATATGAAAACAATGTGACACAGGTTTATAATAATTTAACATTTTCCAAAAATCTGAGATTTTGGAAAATATTAGTATATACTCCCTCCGATCCGAAAAAAGATTCGGAGGGTTAAGCACACTGTAACATTACAGAAAACTCCTTCGAAATTCAAAAAAGCAAAACGAAACTCCTTCCGCATCTCGTCTCGCTCGTCTCCGCATCCTCCGCGCGCCTCGCTCGCTCGTCTCCGCATCCTCCGCACGCCTCGCTCGATCGCCGGCCGAAGGAGCGGCTCCAGATCGCCGCCGCAGGAGCAGCTCCAGGTCCCCGGCAGCAGCAGCTCTAGATCGCCCGCAGCTCCATGTTCGCCCCAGCCGAATCCAGGTCCTCTCGGCCAGCTCCAGGTCACCCACATCTCCCGGCCAAACTGAGACAGTGAATTTGAGCTCCTCTACGCCAGTGATGGATGCACCATCTTCTTCCTCCTCCGGATCTTCAAGTGCAGCTTCATCTTCCTCCTCCTCAGCCTCCAGATCAGCAACAGGTACTTCTGCACAAGATAACCATCCATTTTGAATTCAAAACTGTACTCAAAAACTGTATTCAACAACTGAATTCAAAACTGTATTCGAAAGACAACACCATATGAGGATCTACCTAAGAAGAAATACAATCAATAAAACTAAGCATGCCGCCTAAACCAGACAGAACTGCAGATCATGTACCGATTGAAACAGTCATGCAACACCAACTATATGATGGTCTACAAACAGAAACGATGAACATCAACCACTTTCTTCTAGTGCTATTTATACATCAGCAAGGAGCAGTTCAACAGCTAATGGAGATCATATTAGCACTAACTCACGGAGCACCACATAGCAAACACCAAGGCCGGAAAAGCCTTACTTGTAGAGTGAAGAGCCTGTCCTCGAACTGCACCTCCTTGGTGAGGAAATCGGCGTCAATCGTAGCCTTGTACTGGTTGCTGAACTTCTTGTTCACATATCTGAATTAAATAGCTCAAGAAAACACAAAGCCAATACAAGTACAGCACATAATAGTCCCAAAATTCTGGAAGGAAACAACAAACTCCACGCCGCAAGTATCGCATCATCCGCCTGTTTCTGCTGATGCCACCACCTGAAGAACACAACATAAATAATTGTTAGTTCTCCAACTTCCAACTAAGCAAAGGAAATATTGCAGTCATAACACACATTACACCACAGTGGCAAAAATCATGAATCTTGGAGACCTCCAGCAAGTTAATCTTGAGTTTAAGTGAGGCAAATCTTGAAGATTATCTAGTGAGTAAGTTACAGCAAGTTAACTGAATATGCAAGTTAAGTTTAAGTTAAAGTTCCAACAAGAACAACAAGACTAAAATGTGCTCTTACCTTTGTGCGTCGGCGTCGAGATGGCCTGCTGCAGCACCTGACCGTGCAGGCCAGCAGCAGCAGTAGGATGGACTGCTTGTTCTTATCTGCAAGTGTTCTTAGCAACATCCACTCTTCACTGACTTTATCTACTCCTGCATTTGCAAATTGAAGACCGTCAGTGTATGATCAAGCAAAAGATATTTTTTAAATAAGGAAACACAGCCACATGCTCTTCTGTCTAACAGTGCAATAACAATATTTCTATATTTCTGATTTGTGTCTAACAGTGCAATAACAATATTTCTATATTTCTGTTTCTAGCAGTATTTTCAGTTTCTAACATAGTACCATCATTTTACAGTTTGTATCAATCGAAGAAAGAAAAACTTGTGAAATGATCAGAGGTTTGGAGCTTATCTTGCACTAGAAGCACTCAGAAAAGCAAGAGAGGTACTCCCAGCTGACCATGCAGCAGACAAAAACTTGTAGCTGAGCTATTGCAAATAACTGTTCGAACGGTTGAGAAAATTTGGAAAGAGAGGGGAAGAAGTTGATGTGTCCAACAAAAAGAAAGGGAGATCTGGCCGAAAGATAAAGGACCATGGTCTTGAGAGGATACCAACAATTCCTTACAACAAACGTTCAACCATGAGGGCACTTGCACTGTCTTTGAAAGTTTCCTATACATCATTACAAAGGAGGTTAAAATGGGGCCAGATTAGGAAGCACACAAGCACTATAAAGCCCTATCTCAAGCTAGCCAACCAAATAGATAGGCTCAAATTCACTGTCTCGATGGTGGATGAAAGAACTGTGTCGGATGCTATGCCTAAATTCATAGACATGTGAAAGATCCTGCATACGGATGAAAAATGGTTTGACTTGACTAAAAAAAAGAGGACCTACTACCTATCGTCAGAAGAAGCTAATCCTGAGCGCAGTATCCAAAGCAAAACAGAATTGGAAAGGTAATGTTCCTTTGTGCAGTGGCGAGGCCAAGGCGTGATGCGATGGAGTAACCTTTGTTGGAAAAATTGGGATCTGGCCATTTGTTAAGTTAACTCCAGCTGTAAAGAAATCTAAGAACCGAGCCAAAGGAACTTTGGAAGTCAAGGCGGTGACAGTTACCAGAGATGTCCATCGAGACTACCTATGTAACAAAGTAATTCCAGCGATTGAAGCCCTATGGCCTGATGATGACGAAGGGACGATCAATATTCAACAAGACAATGCACGAACACATGTTTTGCCTAGTGATCCAGCTTTTAGAGCAGCTGTAGCAAAAACAGGGATGGATATCCAGCTAATGCAACAACCTGCAAACTCACCGGATATGAACGTGTTGGACCTTGCATATTTTAGGTCCATTCAATCCTTAACACTAGAAACTGCACCAAAAAAATCTGAGTGACCTCATAGAATCAGTTGAAGATGCTTTCCACAGTTATCCAGTGGATAATCTTGACAAAGTGTTCATAACTTTACAGTCAGTTATGCTGGAAGTTATGAATGCTAGAGGTGGCAATAAATATGAGACTCCACACATGAACAAGGACAAGATGTTGAGGGAAGGAACTCTGCCTATGGCTCTAAGGATTGATGGTGAACTCTACCGAAAGACCTTGGAAATAATGGCTGCCTATGAAGTAGAGGCATTATCCTTGTCAAATGGAGTAACAACAAACAAGAAAAGAAAGAGGAAAGGAGTACAAGAAGGAGTGGTCCTTGTTTAGAAGGAGAAAAATATTTTGCAAACAAATCTGTATGTTTACGAGTATTTGTAATCACTAATATATGTACTGTATGTATTACTAGCACTATATGTGCTCCTGTTCTACTATATATAGTCACCGAATTACTGCAAACATTGATAAATATTGATACTCCAGAAATGAGACAGCAAGCAAGCATCTGTGTTGTGAACTTGCTTGTTTATTCAGTTCATATTCAGTTCATAGATATATCACAATATACTCAGTAATAGGAGTGCAAGCAGTACAACAAATTTAGCACTAAGAGTTCTTGCAAACAGAGCAAGAAAACAAACAAGCATGACGGTCTCAGTCTCCAAGTTCACTGATTTTTTCAGCAAGAAAACAAACAGAGCAACAACATTCAGCAAATCAACCTTAGTTCTGTAGGAAGAGGAATTGGTCTCATAGAACAAAATCAAATGCAGCAATGGAAACAGTCATAGTTTGTCGATCCATCTATTTGGTAAATTATGTGGCATGATTGTTTCTATGGGATGTAATGTTGTTTGTGCTCCTGATGGTATTTCTGTGTGCTGTAATGCCATGAGACACATGTACATCAACTGAATCCTTCACAAAATCAGTGCTAAAAATGTCAGCTAAAACTGAACTTAACTAGCGCGATTCAGTCAGCAGAGAAACCTGATCACCAGAACAAGTAACCACGCTTTGAAATGGCAGGTTGGCGGCAGGGAAATCCGACTAACCTGGAAGAGGTCAGAGAGGAGGATGGCGGCGGTGACGCCGCTGGAGTAGGCGCGGCAGGACTTGTGCACCTGTGCCACCGTCCAGCCCCATGGCGGTTGCGCCGGCGCCGGGCCCGTGCCGGGGGAGGAGGCGAGGATGGAGATGGCGTAGTCGACGAACTCGAGGAAGGCCGGGTAGTTGTAGCTAGTGCATGTGGAGAGCCGCCTCCGCCCTCCTATTCCATGGCCTCGAGCTGGCGGCCAAGAGCGGCGCCCGCCTTGCCGGCCTCCTTGCATCTGGCCTCACCGGCCGCCGCCACTGGATCCGGTGCGTCCGGTCTCGCAGCCACCGGATCCGGCCTCTTCGACGCAGGATCCCGCGATTCCTCGCCAACTTGGACCAAAAGGTTCGATCTTTCTTGTGGAGAGCGGGCAAGGGCAGATGGAGGAGCACGGGCAAAGAGGCGAGTACAGCGTGGGCAACGAGGGGAGGGGAGCGCGCTGGCGAGGAGGGCGCCGCCGGCGAGGTGAGCAGAGAGAGGGAGCGGGCGAGCGGCGGCGAGAGAGAGGTGGGAGGTGCGGGTGCGGGTGCGAGTGCGAGTGGGTGCGAGAGAGAGAGGCGGGTGGAGTGCGGGTTGAGACAGAAAAGACTGGAGTGTGTTTTTGCCAAATAGCCTGTTCCGAATCTTTTTTCGGATCGGAGGGAGTATTAAAAATGAACTTTGTTAAAATAGGAATATTTACCTAGTTTTTTGAAAACATTTTAAAAAATTGTGATGTCACAAATAATAATAAAAATATGCATGGAATTTTTGTTGCTTCAAAACATTTTCAAAAGTCAAATTTTGAGTTTTTTCAAAAATATGCATGAAAAATATCCAATATTGATCTTGTTTTAAAAATCTTCTGAACGAGATCTCAAATATATAAAAATATCAAAAATCGAAAATTCGGTTCGAAAGATATAACAATTCAAAATAAGACTGAAAATGATGGGTGAGTGAGTGAATAGAATAATATATAACTAGTTATTGATTTAGTTAATGTGAGGCTGCATGAACATCATTTATTGTTCACATTCGTCCATTAGACTAATTAACCGCCCACTAAACTGTTAGTGCACATGCATATTTAACCCACCTATTAAATGCACCATTATAGATGTTGTTGGATGTTGTGATGTCAACGTCGTGTATTTATACGATCGGTAGATGGGAGACGCTTCTTTGTTTAGTAATCGCGAAGTCCTAACAACCATCCACATACCATCCTCGCTTGTCTCCGTATGCCAAAAGTTCGCGTCCTAAGACTGAGTCCATATAAAAAGACCTCTCCGCTCTCCTTGTGCAACCCGCCACACAGCTGCCAAGCGGACGAGACCAAGTACTAGGGAGAAAGATTTTTCACAACCTGAAATGTGGGTCCACAAACACCAAGGAGTTTTCCATTTTTATGGATTTTTTACACAACATGAAAAGTGGGGTCACAATCAAAGAGACCTCGGAAGCTTAAACGTGGAACTTTTGTCGTACGTATAGCGCTGCTCTTTGTAATCTAGAAAATGGAGCCACAATCAAGTAGAGCTCTTTAATAGTATTTGGAAGGATTAAGCGCATGTCCAACTAGAGGGGGAAACTGATAGAGATCGCTAGAGTCCCCATCATTCCAATCGCCGCCTTCTTCCTGTTATAAACAACAACCAATGAAACAATATACGGAAGCAGGATCAATACAGGGGGACGAGATTTTAACGTGGAAAATACTTTCAACGAGAAAGAGAAAAAACCACGGGTGTCAGCCAACAAAATTTCACTATATCAAAAGAGGTTGAGAAAAGAGACCCCCAAAAGGGTACTGCTTTATATTGAAAGCAACATAGTGACAGAGTATACTGGGGAAGTACCCAGTTTTTACAGAAACGCAAAACACCACCAGGAACTACCCACTGTTTTTAAAGTACAATCCAGCCAAGCCACACATCGGCCAAATGTAAAAGATTAACTAGAAAACCTAGTAGAAACACTAGCCTACTCCTCCACGGGCTTCGATAAGAAATGCATGTTGCTGGCCGAAGTCTTCAGGGTATCCAGCATCTTTTGCCACGGCTCCTTACGCTTTGCTGACACAAGCTTGGTCCACTGCGATAACAAGGAGATAGTTTTGAAAATGTTATTACAAGGAGAGGATCCAAACTTGTTATTAAACACCGCATCGTTCCTAGTCAACCAAATCGTCCACGTCAACGCCCCCAGAATTGTCCACCCCACAAAGTTTTGCCCCGCTCCCGGCGCCCCATGGCCCGCTCAAAGAACGACTCGAAGCTGCTCGGTGGCCCCTCCCAACCCAAAGCATTAGCCATCCACCACCAGTTATAATGCGAAACAGGACAGCCAAAGAAAATGTGTTTCGTAGTCTCAATTTCGCCACAGAACTTGCAGCCAAGCTCACCTGGCCAACCTTTCCTCTTCAATTCCACCGTTGATTGTATGCGCCCACGCACACACATCCACACAAACAATTTAATTTTTAAAGGAAAACAACTTTTCCAAAGATCCATCATACACAGATCACGGACTCCCTGATTAACAATCTCACCATACAACGATTTCGATGTGAACTTACCATTTTTGGTCAGCCCCCAGTAGCCCACATCCTGCCGCTGACTCAAGGAAACATTTTGTATCATATTATGAAGTTCATTCCACTCCTCTACTTCCCTGGGCCCAAACGAACGACAAAAAGAGAGGTTGACAAACCCTCCGGCCAAAGCATCTGCAACTACTATATCTTTGTTATTACAACAGGCAAAGATTCTAGGTACACATATCTTTAAAGGGGTATTGTCAAGCCAAACATCATTCCAAAACATAGCTTTCTTCCCATCCCCCACCTTGTACGCTATTCCTCTATGAACCCAATTTTTAATCTTATGCAAGCCTTTCCAAAACTGAGACGCCCCAGCATCATCCGAATTGAAGAAACCCCCTTCCCCTAGGTATTTACTTCTTAAAATCTGACAGCTCAGATCTTGATCGCCCCGTTCGAGTTTAAAAATCCACTTTGCCAAGAGAGATTTATTCCGAACCCTACTATCCACAAAGCCCAACCCACCCATATCTTTTGGTGTGCATAAGGTTGCCCAGCGCACCATATGGTATTTGCTATCCCCCAAGTTTCCTTCCCAGAAAAAGTTTGCCCTAATCATATCTGCCTTGTAATGAACCCCATCCGGGAGCAAATAAAAACCAAGGATGTGATTAAGAATATTATCCAAGCAGGAGTCAATAAGAGTTGCCCTCCCTCCCAATGAGGCTGGCTGCCAATTCCCCAACCTTTTCCGAATACTGTCAATCCAAGGATCAAAATCTGAAGCTAGGAGCTTCCTAGAGGATATCGGCACTCCCAAATATTTCATCGGAAAAACTCCAATTTCACAATTAAACAAGTTGGCAACCCTCACTTGCTCCTCTTTCTCCACTCCAACAACAAAAATCTCACTCTTTTGGTAGTTAATTCTCAGACCCGACATCGCTTCATAACAGTACAATAAAAATTTCATAGTAGCAATCGAACCGTCGTCCACATCTAGAAAAAGGACTGTATCGTCGGCATATTGCAAGTGCGTAATCCCTCCCGGTACCAAATGTGGCACTAAGCCTCGCAGGTGTCCCTTTTCTTTCGCCGCTGAGATCATTGCACCCAAGGCATCTGCCACAGTATCAAACAGCAGCGGTGATAACGGGTCTCCCTGTCGTAGCCCTTTAAAAGTTCTGAAATAATCACCAAGTTCTCCATTTATGTTTATACAAACCTTTCCTGTTTCCACAGCCAACGCGATCCACTCAATCCACTGTTCCGGAAAGCTTTTTTTCCTCAAAACATCTCTAAGGAAACTCCAATGGATCTTGTCATATGCTTTTTCAAAATCCAACTTGAGGACAATACCCCTCGAGTTGGTTTTCTTCAATTCATGAATCACCTCGTGAATCACTACCACGCCTTCTAAAATATGTCGACCCGGAATAAAGGCAGTCTGGACAGGAGCAATGATTTTATCTGCCAACACAGATAACCTCATTGTTAAAACTTTGGTGATCACCTTAAAGATCACATTGAGTAGACAGATCGGACGATATTGCTTGATTTCCACCGCACCTTTTACCTTTGGAATTAAGGTGATTACCCCATAGTTCAAACGACCAAGGTCCAGTTTCCCCGCATGCAAATCCTGCATCATTTCCATTACCAGAGCCTGCAGCCTCCCCCAAAACTCCTTGTAGAACTGCACCGGGAACCCATCCGGTCCAGGTGCAGTATTTGTCTTCATTTCCATGACTGCAGTTTCAATTTCTTTTGCTTCAAAAGGTCTAACCAAGAGTTTCCTGTCCTCTTGATTGATACGTCCAGATTGTCTCCACGTGTCAGGATGTAATCGAACATTTGAGACTGGTTCTCTCCCAAACAGGTTTTTGTAAAACTCCGTGATATGGAGTTTCAGCTGCTCCTTCTCTTCTATCAATCGCCCCTCATCTTGCAAATGCAGGATTGTTGTTTTCCTTTTCCTGCCATTAGCAACCGCATGAAAAAAGCTAGTGTTGCTGTCCCCTTGTAGGAGCCACCGCTCCCCACCTCGTCGCTGCCAATACTGCTCTTCCTGAGCATAGATATCCGCTAGTTCTTTCTCCACTTCATACCTGAGGTTCCACCCTTCGCCATCCAGCAAACCCGAGTCACCTTCCTCATCCAGATTCTGTAACAGACCGAGGTACTCATGTTTCTTACGCCTAGTTTCCCCCTTAATATTTGCAGTCCAACCTCTCAGAAATTTCCTTAAACTTTGCTGTTGCTGTTTCCAGAAATCAAGAATTCCTTGTTGTTTCCGAACAGGCCATTTTTCCATCACCGCCTCCTTAAAGTTTGGCAGCCCAAACCAAGAAGGTTCCATACGAAAAAGCTTAGCTGGTAGTTTTTTGTCAATACCTAAATCCACCAATATAGGAGAATGATCAGAACCTACTCTTACCGGCGAATACACTGTCGACAGAGGGAACATAGCTTCCCAATCTGCTGACACCAAAACCCTGTCCAGGACCTCCATAGTTGGGTTTTTCTGTTTGTTAGTCCACGTGTATTTACCTCCATTACGGTGAGGCTCACACAGCTTGAGTAGATCGATCATACAATTAAACTTATACATTTGGGTCTTGTGTAACACACCCTGAGACTTCTCTTCATCAAATCTGATCAAATTAAAATCTCCACCCAAGATAACTGGAAATTGAGACCTTAGAACCCTATCAGTGATTTCAGCAAAGAAGAGGTCCTTTTTCTCATACAAAACTGGTCCATATATGTTGAAAATCTCCCAACAGGTCTGAGAGATCAAGTCTCTAACAACGACACTGATATAAAAATCCCCTTGGTCAGAATCCACCACTTCATACCTGTCCTTTCTAATCGCAATAAGCAAACCTCCCGAATGACCGCAAGCTGGTTTCACATTCCATTCGAACATGAAACCACCACTCATCAATCTCATCATAGTTCTAGACAACTTGGCTTTAAAAGTTTCTTGTAAACAGATAATGTCTACATTTTTATGTACCACAAAATCGCTCACCTGCTGTTTCCTACCTGCTGCCCCTACCCCTCTAATATTATAAAAAAGAATTGTCATTGTTTTCCTCTTTTTCTACCACCACCAGCTTTACTTTTCCTCTTATTACTATTTCTTTTAGAGCTACTTCCCCCTTTGGCCTTTCTATTTTTGACTGCAGGAATAGGTGACAGCTCACCTTTACCTAGTTCACTCATAACATTATCTTCCAACTCGTGCAGAGGAGAAACCGGCGTTTGCTCCTCTTCATGAGCATCATATTTCCCCTTATTAAGATCAACAGGAGACCGCTCTCCCATATGATCTTTTCCTTCACCATTCTTTTCCCTTTGCTGCTTCTCTTTTTCCACATCCGCCTCTCTTTTTATTCTATCTCTACCGGCTGCTAGAATAGCTTCAGCCATTTCCTTGGCCTTAAAAATATTAACCTGTTGATTAATTTCTTTCTCAGAGTCTCCCAACACTACGTTACTATCTAACACAATTTTTTCTAACGCACTATTCGTATATGAATTAAAAACATGAAAGGAGTTCAGATTTGGGATACCAGAGATGTTGTTCTTCTTGAGAGCTCTCTGTTCAGCTCTAACTTGGATGGGGAGCCCATCCTCCTTCTGCTTCTGCCTGTCGCTCTGCCGCAGCGCCACCACCGGATCCTTGCCCTTGCCATCACCAGCTCCCTTCTTCTTGCGAGAATAATGTGACACCACACTCCAGTCCTTCTCCCCATCTTGATAGAGTTTTCCTGGATACTGCATTGCCACTGGTATAGCATCGATTGGCTGTGAATCGTCCTCCATTGGCTGAGAATCGTCTTCAGAGATCACCTCAGGTATGTCAACCTTTTCATCCTCCGAGGTCTCCACTTTACCATCATTCTTTATGTCATCATCTTCACCCTTATATGTTAACAGTCTCACTATTGGTTTTTTTTCAAGCTGACCTGTCCCTCCCCTTTGCTCTGTGGGCACAGCAATGTCAAGTTTGTAAATATTGCCCACATTTCTTTCTTTTCCTGACATATTCCCACCTCTTTTACTGCTCTCCGGGTTATGGCTTCCAGAGGAATCCTTGGACACATCTTTATCATTCTCTTCCTTTTTCTTGTTCTTTTGTTTATCTGACTTGTTATCTTCTGTTTCCTTTTTGCTTTCCCCTTCCTGCTCCTCATCCTCATCATCATCATCCAGTTTTGAAGAGTTAGACTCTGAGTTTTTTTCTACCTCCCACTCCAGCCTAAATCCCCTACCATTTATGTACACATTATAAAAGCCATCCACCATGCTACTATCTTTGCAAGCAATTTTTACTCTCACTGGCAGTGTTCCACTCAAACTTCTCAGGTCCACTTCTCTAGGTTCTCCCACAATATAGGACAGCTCCTCTACTGCCTCTTCAAGCCGAGCCCAATCAGGTAAGCCATAAATTCTGGTCCAGACCTCCTCCAGCATACCAAAAGACTCAAATTCTCTGCATGATTCTACCACCCGAGCACTCACTGACTCATCTGAGATAAACCTGAAGCCATTGATGAATCTCGTGACATAGCAACGACTCGCCACATCCGGGAATTCCACCAGGTATTCATTGGTTCCCAGAGGCTTGACCCTCCAGTTCCACTCCATCTCAAACAGCAGATCCAATTCCCTCACCAGCATCTCCCCATCACAAACTCCAGATTGAATTGAGAGAATTCCAGATACCGTCGTTGGAGCCGAAATCTTCTCAGGAACCTCAATTCTCAAACTGTAGAACATCTTGTCACCAGCCCCTCCTCCACAAATCCGCAGCATTGGCTTTTTCTTCTTCTCCTGACATTGTTCAGATACATGACCTTCTTTCTTGCAGATATAGCAAGTTGGCGGCGCCGTGCAGTCTCTCTGAAGGTGTCCAGACTTTGTGCACTTATGGCAGTATAGAACGCTTTTCTTCTTGCTCAGCGGTGCTTCGCTTTTCCCCACAGCAGCTTCGTCTTCCTTCTTCTCTTTTGCCTTCTCCAGTCTATCCCTGAACTCCTTCTCCCTCTGGATTTCCTCTTCGGTTGGGTAGCCGCCGCCATACGCAGCAGCTCCCACACCGATGCTATTGTTCGCCCTATAGCTTCCCACACCCCGGTTTCCCTGGAAGTTGCCCCGCGGCCCGTTCCAGCTCCTCTCCTCCACCCTCCTCTTGTCTCTGTGCTCAAAGCCTTCCTCATACCGCTCCCCTGGGCACCAGAACCTCCGCCGAAATTGAAGTTCCCCTGACGCTTGGGCGGAGGGCGCCCATCGCGCCCCCCTCCACCAAAACCTTGTCCTTGACGGTACATCCCTGCGACCACCGCCGCGAAGGATCTGCCGTCGACCAGCCTCACCGCCGATCTAGTGATACGCCTCGCTCGAAACCCAAATCGCCTCACTTCCTCTCTAGACGCAAGAAACCCTAATGTATCCTCCGTGACTGTCTTTCCCTTCTCGATCCAGATCCATGCTCCTTTTACATCCGCCCACTTCGTCCAGGTTGAAATGGGCCGGCCTTCTCCATCCCAGGGTACTGGGCCTGAACTCAGCCCATTAACCTCTCCGTCCCTCTCTTTTTTTTCACCTGCGCAGGAGTCAATTATTTTTTCCTTTCCGATTAAAGCTGAGACTCCAGGCATTTTCTGCCTCATCACAATATCTGAATCAGATTTAGATGGACCTGCTAAATTTTTGTCCTTCATTCCAAACGAGTTCCTGCGAATTCGTTGTAGGAACAAGGCATTGGCTTCACCAACAGTACTATTTCCAGAATTTCTCATTAGACCCAAGTCCACCTTGTCCAACTTGACTTCATACAGGCGAATACACCCATTATTTTCAATTGCACTTCTTCTATCTTCCTTCGATGCCCCCTTCTCAACACAGAACACACCTGAAGGTTTCTCTCTTATTTGCCTGTTGGTGCTCACAATCCTCCCCTGTTCCTGATTGTGATCCACCAAGTCAGTCATCTGCATGCCTCCCGACTTGATTTTCTGGTTGCAATCAGGCCTAGGCACCAGTACAGACACCTCCTTGCATGAATTCTCCATTTTTACTTTCCTAAACTCCATCGCCACTTCCTCATCAAAAGCAATTTCAGCTTCAGACATTTTTTTTCTCCACACCATCAGATTTCAGCTTCTTCATCACGGGAGCAGCCTCCCGATCCGACGACCTCACCGTCAGTTCGCCGCCAACCATGGCACGAAAGCAAGGGAACCACAAATCCTCACCGATTCTGATCATCTCTCCCTGTCGAATCAGCTTAGCGTCAATGGGAATTCCCCTATCATCAAACAGAATCAGGCGTCCACCCTGCTTTAGCGCGATTTCACCATCGTGAATCCGCGGCTGAGCAACATTGAGAAGGGCCGAGTACGAGGCACGCCAGCGCTGGAGCTCCTGGTTCAGAGGAGTTCCATCCCCACGCACAAGGCGTCGTAGATACTCCAGTCCATCCTCACGCCGCGGCGATGCGGCCGACACCGCTGTCACCGCAACTGCAGTACCAAACACCGGCTTCTTCCCCACATCGATGGGGCGCACCACCCCTTCCGCATCCGTCACCCCTTCCCCCGCTCGGGACTGCGTCGCCGCCGTAGGCGCCTCCGATCGCTTATAGGTCTGGAACAGGAACGGCGGCGGCGGGGGCGGAGGGAAAGAGAAGGGGAGCGAAAAACTCACCGAGCTCCGCGTCTCATCCACCTCCCCACGCGGGGCAGCCGGCGCCGCCCGCACCGCGCGCTCCCCTTCGCCGTCGTGGGCTCGCCGGAGGGGAGGGAAGGAGGAGGGGACGCGAGGGAGAAAGTCGCGAGAGCACACCATCTGCCTTAACCTTTGTGTGGTCTAACTCAGTAAGGCCTCCTTTGATTTGTAGGATTTCAAAATAAAGGAATAGGGATAGGAATAGGAACATGATAGGAATGCAGCTGCAAACCCACGGGAATATTTCCTTGTTCAGGTCGTTCAGGAATGCAGCACAGGAATTTAAGAGGAACTTGATTAGCATAAATAATAAGCAAAGGCATGGTGCATGTTGCCGTGCTGCAGCAGCAGTATTAGCTCAGGTTTAGCACTCATTTGCCTCGTTCCTCGCAAAGGAAAGAAAAAAAGAGCTCAGACCTCATTGTTTCATTCCTGTGAATCTCGTGGGAATCCGGCAGCAAAGGAAAAGTTCCTTCAGATTTCCTTTCCTGCATTCCTACGAATCAAAGTCAGCTACAGTACAAATTCCTACGGGAATAGAAATCCTACAATTTTCCTACACAATTACTGTGAATCAAAGGAGGCCTAAAACGGGAAACGATCCGTACCACAGAGGTTTCGCTCCCTGCACACCCCCCCCCCCCAATGCGTTCTGGCAGGGCAAAACGTGATGAGCTAACTGCAGTCACGCCTTGCTATGCAGTCCAAGACTCTGACGACAAGCTCCCGCTTCGCTGCAACAAAAGTTAAAACTGCAAGATCACAATAAAACAACACTTCCAATCGTGCTCCCTCTTCCAAAAACTTAGGGTTGTTCATGGCCTGATGCATACTGTCAAAACTGACAATTATCTTATAGCGCTACAGTGTATACTAACCTAGAAATTTTCCAGGCCGGTAGTTAGGCAATCGTACGAGCTCTAGCTCGGAAGCCAGTGCTACATGACTCCCCCTGCATCCCTCTACAAAAGCCGGCTCCTTTACTAGCTTTACCTCCGCCCACTACAACTGCTACTTCAATACTTTCATGAATCGTGATAAGAAGCTCCGAGGAGATCACGCTCGTCGATCTTATTGTCTTGCCTATGGCTGGCAACAAGACAATACGATCGATCTTTCTGATTGGGATCTCTACTTGTTCCTGGCTAGGTACGACCACGTGGGCTTGGTGATCCCTTATAAGAGAGCTTTGTCATGAAATGAAGAGAGGACGAGGATGGGAAGGAGGAAGAGTTCCATGGCGGATGGAGGCAGCGATATTGGGGAGGTTCAATCCGATGGTGATTATGCCGTCGTAAACCCGACATCTGATTGAGCCGCGCCAATATCACTTCCTTCCACCATATACGCACACATAATATTCGTCTTAGTGACAAGGTGAGATTATTTGTCCTTAAGTTCTTGCATATAGCCCAGTGTTACTGATCTTTTTTCCTAGCCCACTAGCCCCACATGTATACATGTCTTGCGTTCTGCAAGGCGCGTGTCTGCATATTTCAACTGGCGGCAAGGTAAGATACATACTTGTATATTATTTGAAAGCCTAGTGAGAAAAGATGCATGCATGCAAAATAACCACCTACACTTTGTCTTTGGTATTATTTTTAAATCACTAGTAAGAAAACTCCCATGCATAAAAAGAATAATTATACTGTGCAAAATCTTACAATATCAGCTGATGCCTCAAATGAGTACCATTAAAGTCTACGTTTCAGCGAGGACATGATTACATTAAGAGTTATCTCTTACTAAACATTTGTTTCCTGATGTCGTGAAGAAATCGGGTAGAACATCAGAAATGTCTATGATAAGAGAGTTGGAATTCTTTCTTTAATTTGAACTCAAGCAAATTTGAGGAGATATTAATGAACAAAACAAATATATCGAAGATATGCTCAAGATATCCATGGTGGTGGATGGTAATACCAAAAACTCTAATGTCAACCAATGGGCAACTTTATCTTCATCCCAATGGTAATGCCCTGGATCAAAAGTTATATCGTTCCATGTCATATCTTACTTTATCTTTGTACACCCATACTGGATATTATGTGTAGCGTGAGTTGGTATACAAATTTTCAATCTGCTCTCAATAAGAGCCACTTGGTTGCTGGTTAAGAGTCTCTCCGATAATTGGTTAATACTCCAAACTATGGTCTATGATTTCCAAGGGTCCAAGTTTTAAGCTGACTTGGATTCGGATTGGCATGTCACTCTCCGCCACTGAGGCTGATTACGTGACAATCGCAATTGTTGTGTTCACTAGGTAGGGTTGAGACAGATTCTACCGGATTACGGTGTCAAATCTCACTTGTGACAAAATGACTCTTCCATATGACTATGAGAGCGATCGCTCACAGCCCCGATCAACATAGCAACACAACAAATCAATATTGAGATTCATCATCATTGGGCTGGTGAGCATGTTGGCCGTGGTGAAATTGAGCTCTCTCATGACTGAGAAGAAACTTTCTGGATATCGTCAGAGAGCCTCTTTATGCATCAACACTTCGAGAGTTAAGACATGAGCTAAATATCATTGACTCAAATAGCTCTATCTTCACGATGTAATATGAGAAGTCAGTTTGATTCAAAATCAGCAATTTTATGGGCTTCAAAGATTAATTTTTGACTTGGACCCAATAGTTCTATCTTCACGGGGCCAAGCCAAGTTTGTTCAAACATGGTGGTCTCTTGGCAAATCCGTCGGCCCGTGTGAAAGTCTCCTAAAATCATCCTCATGTGTTTTGGAGTTAATTTTGGTCGCTTGGCAAATCCGTCGGCTCGCCAGGTGCAGCCTCAGGGCCGACACGCAAGCCGGAACTAATGTTTTTAGCCTTTTCCTGAATTCTTCGATGCTTTTCTTCTCAGCCGAAAGGCAGAGTACTGGTTGCGAAAAAGAAATCGAGATGACAATTCCAGCTTAAGAAATAATGTGCCGGCTAGCGCACCTACGGTAGGTACGTAGAGCAGCCGGTTGGTGTGACTGATTGAAATCACACTATCATGGATTTGACCAGTTCATATCATCACGACTCAAACACATCAACTTTTTTTAATCGACAGTAAACTGAAATTAAATTAGCCAAATTAGGCACTTGGGATTCTACTCGTAATTACATCACGCTGATCGATCGGTGGTCACTTTGCTGCTCCGCTCACTACAAACCGCCGCCGTCGCCGGAGCCGCGACAGCCCACGCGCGCCTACCCGCCGGCCACACAATAAAACCGAGCCGGAGGCGTTGCCGCGCGCGGCCGCGCCACTCAACGACGAGAGCAGCCAGACTAAACTAACAGACAGCTCGTTTCCACTTCCACTAGCTGAAGCTACTCCAGGCGCAGCATGCGCCTGAGGTCGCGTGTGGCGGCGTCGTTGACGACGACGGCCTTGTGGAACGGGAACTGCGGCAGCGGCAGCGAGCTTGGCTCGGGGGACGCCGCGGAGAACCGGGCCGGCGTACAGTTCCATCGCGGGCGCCTGGACGTAGAAGTCCTTGCATGGTTTCTCCGGCCGGACGTTGAAGCAGAGGCCGCCGCCGGAGGAGGGAACTTCCTGGTGCTGGGCTTGCGGTGCGCCGTCCTGATCCTCTGCGGCTGCGGCTGCAGGATGTTGTGCGGGCGGAGGACCTCGGTGGCCATTGACGGAGAAGGGAGTTGGAGAATGAGATGGAGGAGAGGACGGTGAGTGGAAAAACCGCTGTTTGTTGGTTGCTCTGTGCCTGTGTGGAATGGAGAGGAAGAGAGGATTTTTATAGCAGGGAGAGGAAGGAGATGAAGTGAAGACGCGTTCCTTTTCCCGTCTCCGCCGTGTTGCGGTGGACTTTGACGACTTCCGCCCAGTTTCGTTTCTCCCTCGGTCGATTGGTCTGGGCTTTGGGGTACGTTCGCGTCGGGTTCGTAAGGCGGGTGCTTGATTAATGCTTTCCGCGTGCTAGTTATGTTTTTAATCACAGCTTCTGTTTGAAGGAGTTTATAATCACAATTTGGCATTCTAGTCAAAATCATCGTCGTTTTTAAAATATACTAGGCTAATGTAGGTGAGAGGGTATACACAGGGCCGGGCCGGCTAAATTCGGTGCCCTGTGCGGAAATCTAAAACAAGGCCCTATCTTACACACACAAAATAAACTAATCAATATTTGTAATATACCGTATACAGAATATGGAATTTTCAGTTGTCTAGATTAATGTATAAGAATTGATTGGTCACGGTGGTTGAGTTGCTAAATGTAATCATGTGAAACTGTTACGTATTTGACGGCTACAAATGATGGTGCGGAAAATTTAGGGTTGAAAAAAATGAATTGTCAATAGTTTGCATATGGGGTTGTTAGATTGGTGCCCTTGGCCGCCTTGTCATAAGAAATGGTCATTGACCAGACTTTGTTGCCCGTTTGGATGGTCAGGAATTATTTGGTGCGCCCAAGCCACCTCAGTTCGTCTAGTTCAATTATGTGGCAAATTATTGGAGAGTTGTCGGTGACAAAATTGGCCGGCAATTATTTTTCTTGACTAGGTTTCACGAGACTGGCACGGGCATACACAATTTTTTTTTGAAATTTCCCGCGTATATTAAGTCAGCAAGCCGCTTCATTAAAAACCTTTCAGTCCCTTTCAGTACCCTGAAAGGAAAAGAGTGCGTATGAAACTTGCCGCTTTTCAACAATTAAGCACACTTACAATCATTAGCGATCAACTCCAACACGCAGGACGGAGCTGAATCGCTTAACACCCCCGGCAGCAGCAGTCTTACAATCAAGCATGAGAGCATCCAACACGCAGGAAGGAGCTGCTCCATACAACACACCATTCTCTCGCTTGCCTAATTGCGCTAGCCTATGCGCTACTCCATTGCTTACCGGGGGATCTTGCTTAGCTTTACTTCTGGTAGAATGTTCAGAATAGCCTTCGCCTCCAGAAATAAGCTCCAATGACCAGAGATGTCTCTATCAGGGGATGACAGCACGTCGATTACTCTAGCGCAATCAGACTCCAAAACCCCAAGGTGCTGGGGGTGTGCCGCCAAGTAGCGGATGCCCTCCAGAGCAGCCAGGACTTCCGCTTCCTCAGCGCTAGCACACACATTCAGGGTCTTCCATTCAGAGTATAGCACAGCGCCGTTGGTATCCCGAGCGATCATGCCTATGCCACCCGACGCCGACGTTGCATCCCGGGCATACACAAAACATGTTCGTAAAGATAGAACACCACTAGTTAATATTGCGGGATGCCATGGACAATTATATAGCTAAAAATGGTTGATGTGAATATATTGCATGTGAAGATAGAGTATCTAATGATTTATTAGTGCATTGTTTTTCTGTTTAAAAGATATAAGCTACAGTATATCTTAGATTTACATATTGGGTTTATATTTACTCATTGGAGACTCTTTTCGAGCCTTCGTTAATCCTAGAGAAAAGAAAATTTAGCAATGGAAACACATAATAATTGGATCTATCTCAAGAGCGAATATGAAGAGTGAGATCTTTGATTGATTTTCCTGATTTCTAAATTGCCCAATTGCTCGGTTCATTCAGTCTGTGCTTTGGGTTTGCTCACACGCGCTTGACTATTGCTTCTGTGTACTAATTATTTATCTTCTCACAAATTTGCCACAATAAAAATCTTGTATTTAATAATTGGGTTTAATTGTACGTACGTACTAATTGTAGGCTCCATTGTAGCCATCATGTAAATCTCAACGAGATTTAGCTATGGAGAACTTGTCTGTGGCAAGATGATTAGGAGGGTGGTTGTACCCCTAGCCCACCAGAGTTCAAACCCTAGGTTTGACGTTGGTGTTTCTCATTTAGGCGGAATATTCTTTCAGTGGGAGGCGACGTTCCCGTCGATAGCGAGGCACCCGTGGTGACTTCGTCAATCTCAAGACCCAACCGCCGGCTCAGTCTTTCGGAGGTGCTCATAGGGGTAGGGTGTGCGTGTGTGCGTTCATAGGGGTGAGTGTATGCGCGTGTATGTGAGCATCTGCGTTGTACTGTGTTTCTAAAAAAACAAGATTTAGCTATGGAAACAAAGAATAACATATCTATCTCGCGGCCAAATATAGGATGTTACTTTGATATATTCTCTTGAATCCTAAAGAAACCGACGACCCGGTTGATTAGTTGTTGTTTGGGGGCATGTTCATGCCGGTTTCACAGGACACTTCATTATCACTTCCCGTGTCACATTTGTTTTTCTCAAAATTTGGATTGCACAGTAAAAATTTATATTTTATGGATAATATTTATTAACTGAGCTTTGTATTTGTAGATCACATATTTATTAACTGAGCTTTATATTGTCAGAACACTTCAAATACCGGTGCAAGCCCATCCAGCTACCCCGGTCTGACTACGACAAAGTGGGAGAAGCCAGGTGTGGGATGGATGAAACTTAACACCAATGGCGTTGTTGATATGCATGAGGCTCAAGATGGTTCAAGTGTGGTGGCAACTTGCAAGGGCTGATCAGCGTGAATTTCTTGATGCACGCTCTACTCACGACAGACGCGTATTCTCCGGAGTTGCTGGCGTGTCGAGATGCTATGCTTGCCTATATATAGTTGCCTTGGAGAAGAGCTACCAAACACAAGACCGGAGGGGGGATTGTAGGAAATATGCCCAAGAGGCAATCATAGAGATGATGATATTTCAATGTATCCATGATTTATAATGTGCCTTGAATAATGTCTTGTATTGATTGGCGAGTTGAGGACTTGTCTGTGAAACTCATTACTTGTATGGTTATTCTAAATATGTCCCTAGTCGGAGTTCATGTGAGGACACACTTGAATATTAGACTAGCACATGTATTAGTAGATGACTATGTTTCACAAGTCATAGACATGGAGATGTCAAAACTAATAATGTGGACTTATGTTGTGAACATAGAGTTGGGCTGACCCACCTTGAGACAATGAAGCAAACGTTCATAGCTCTCTCTACACGATGTGTTTGCTTTGTCCCTAGACCTGAGATTGTCGTATGTACTTGAGATGTGAATTGACTACTTTGGGGCTATCCAACGCTACACCGTGAAAGGGTAGCCATAAAGGTAGCTTACGGGTTTGTCATGAAACATGCTGCAAGGCATAGTCAGTCAAGATGGGATTTGCCCCTCTCTACTTGAGAGAGATATTTCTCTGGGCCCCTCGAGTGATCGGATCCAGAAATGCATGGCCGTGCTACATAAGGTTAATGGTTAACCTAGTATGGGATTCCGAATCACAGGATCGAGAAAGAGAGGTCAGCTGGAGGCTTGACCTAATATCGTGAGGCAAAGGGAATGGCATAAACATTGTGATGGTTCGTCCGATACGATCTTTATGTGCGTTTGGGAGTTGGCACGTTTTGCTAGAAGCCGCTACCAACTATTGGCCGAGTAGGTGTACTCGTGTCATGTCTAAACGTGCGTGAACCTATAGGGTCACACACTTAAGGCAGTGAAGGCAGAATTCGGATTGGATCCGAGTTGGGCTGGAATAGACTCCAGAATGGGCTTCGGTTGAGGCAGCCCAATATGGGGAGGTCTATATAAGGAGAGGAGGCTGGACGTTTTAGGGTTGCCCAATTCCGCACCACAATCCACCCAGCCACCGTCTCACCACGCCCCTGCCGCCCGCGCGGACCTAGCAGTCCGGCGAGCGGCGCCTCCACGCCGTACGTGTGGATACCGATAGAGGTGCTGCACTTGGAGCACTTGGACGAGCCGCCGAGAGGAGCTGTTCGTGGGAGCTGTTCGTGGGAGCGACTGGATCGGAGAGGATTGTACGTCTACCCTGCCCCGACTCGCTTCACCGACTTCGGCACGGCACAGCGCGTCTAGTGGTAATCCCGTGATCTATAACTGCAGCAGTTCCTTGGATGTCGCGGTAGAAAATTTTGATTTGCGCTAGTGTAGCCTACACGCGACCCTTCAGTGGTATCAGAGCCGATGCTGCCTCGTTATAGGTTCGGATCATTTGCATATGTGATATGTAGATGGGGTAAGGCCGATGTGATCGGCAGTCTGTTGTAAATGTCTTGATCTGTGATCTGATTTCCGTGATCGTGTTGCAAGAGGTCGTCGAACGACTTACCCCTACCGGTCGGTTTCCGCCATCGGGGTAGACTGTGACACGTAAATCCAACAGCAGCACGCGAAGATCAATTGGATTGGTCGAATCGGAATTTAGATCATATTCATGGTGCATGAGATGCGCGGGGTGATAGATCGGATCTATCGCCGGTAACAGGTAATCTGCCAAAACGAACAGTTTCCGGTAATACGGCTGTAACTTTTGCAGACGACCTCGGATCGAGAAAAGGTCTGAATAAAAGTTGTAGATCTTTTTATTTTGCTTCAATTGAAGAGGGTCAAATTTAGATTTGGCAAATTCGATTGATAAAAGCAAGTTTTAGGGGTTGCAAGTTTCGGCGTTAGAACGTCTAACTCGTTTTTGCAGATTTGTGTTTTGTGACCAGTATGGCCCATGTGTATGTGATGCATGTGTGTAATATTTTCATGACCTGCGTGTCGTGAGTATGTCAACACGGCAGGAGCCAGATGTGTTGTCACTTATTGTATTAACGGCCTGCGTGCCGACTTGTGATGATCCCACACTTCATGTAATTTACATTACTAGCTGTTAGGCGTAATAGCTTGTAATAGTTCTTGGAGGACTCATCACTCGGAGGGATGGCGCACATGGACCATGGAGATGGAGATCACCATGGTGGACAGGTTCTATGGAGATGGAGATCACCATGAGAAACGGGCCATACTGTGTCACAACTATGTGATTGTATTCCTATTGTTTTACTCCTATGCATGTTAGATTCGTGGAAGTAGAACGATCCCTCACAAATGTTAAGTTAACATGCCCCCCAACTAAACCTTGCACCATCCCATGTCTTCTACGATCGATGGTGGGCCTATGACAGTAGGGTGCCATCGGTTTTCGTTGGCTAGATGGGTTTGTATCGGATACTTACATGCATAAGAGTTGGTTAGCTCAACAAGGTAATCTTAACGGTTAAGCGCCTTGGGGCATAAAGGTTGGGTTTTGACATAGAGATGTCACCCAACAACAAGAGTCATATGTGATATGATTAGCAAAGTGTTGCTTACCAACTACCTCGTTTTCTAGCGGTGAAGCGTCCGGCTCACTAGGAGACTTGTTCGTTGTGGATCTTGAATCACTAAGTATCAACAGAGGGATGTTGGTTTTAGTGGGAGTAGACCATATTAAATTGTTTAATGTTTTACTCTATCATGGATTTTTGTCTTAGTATTTTGCATGTTTTCTGTTGTAGATCAATGGCACGTAACCAACCCACCCCTTTTGCTTTGCGTTCCATCCTTGAGAAAGAAAAGTTAACTGGAACAAACTATTCGGATTGGATCCGGAATCTGAGAATTGTTCTCAGGGCTGATAAGAAGGAAAGTGTTCTGGATACCCCAATCCCAGATGAACCTCTTGACACCGACACTGCTGCCATTAGGGCTGCCTACAAGAGAGCATGTGATGAGTCTCTTGAGGTTAGCTGCCTTATGCTTGCTTGCATGGAACCCGACCTTCAAAAGCAGTTTGATGGTCAGGAAGCGTACGATATGATCGTTGCGCTTAAGGACATGTTCCAGACCCAGGCCAGGACTGAAAGGTTCAATGTCGCTAAGGCCTTTGGTGAATGCAAGCTAGCTGAAGGAGCAGCAGTAGGCCCGCACGTGATCAAGATGCTTGGTTACGCGCAGACTTTGGACAAACTTGGTTTTCCATTGGGCCGAGAGTTGGCCACTGATTTTATTTTAGCGTCGCTTCCAGCCAGCTATGGGCATTTCATTTCGAACTACCATATGCATGGGGTGGAGAAGGACCTTAATGAACTTTGTGGAATGCTCAAGACGGCAGAATGTGACATTAAGAAGTGTGCAGGGCATGGCCAAGTGTTGGCTGTGCAGAACAAGCCTAGCTTCAAGAAGCATGGCAAGTCCAAGGCAAAAGGAAAAGCTAAAGATGTGATCTCTAAGCCAAAGCCTAAGCCTAAGGATGGACCTAAACCTGACACAGAATGTTACTACTGCCATGAGTCTGGACACTGGAAGAGAAACTGCAGCAAGTACCTTGCTTCTTTGAAGAAGAGTGGGAGTAAGACTTCTAGCTCAGGTACGCTTGTGGTTAATGTTATAGACATTTTTCTCGCTGACTCCATTATTAACTCTTGGGTATTTGATACCGGATCGGTTGCTCACATTTGCAAATCGATGCAGGGGCTAGTAAGGAGTAGAAGCGTGAGACAAGGAGAAGTTGATCTTCGCGTCGGAAATAATGCAAAGGTTGCTGCGTTGTCCGTTGGCGTCATGCAACTGCACCTCCCTTCAGGATTTATTATGGAATTGAATAATTGTTATTATGTTCCAGCTTTAAGTCGAAACATTATTTCTCCTTCATGTTTGATGCGAGATGGTTATTCATTTGCGAGTAAAAACAATGGTTGTTCTATCTCTAAGAATGATATGTTTGTGGCTTTTGCTTCCATTGTGAATGGGTTGTTTATTTTGAATCCTGATGATGTTCATGATGATGAGCAAGTTTATAACATAAGTGCTAAAAGGCTTCGGCCTAATGATTTGAATCCCACCTATGTTTGGCATTGTCGTTTGGGTCATATAAGTGAAAAGCGCATGAAGAAACTCCATTCTGATGGACTTCTAACTTCGTTTGATTTTGAATCATACGAGACATGTGAAGCTTGTTTGCTTGGGAAGATGACCAAGTCGCCTTTCAATGGTTCTCCTGAAAGGGCGACGGACTTACTGGAACTAATACATACTGATGTATGTGGACCAATGAGCACGACCGCTAGAGGTGGTTTTCACTACTTCATAACTTTCACTGATGACTTTAGTAGATATGGATATGTCTACCTAATGAGGCATAAGTCTGAAACTTTTGAAAAGTTCAAAGAGTTCCAGAATGAAGTAGAGAATCAACGTGGCAAGAAAATTAAGGCTCTACGATCAGATCGTGGAGGAGAATATTTGAGTCACGAATTTAGCAATCATCTGAAGAGTTGCGGAATTGTTCCTCAACTTACGCCGCCCGGAACGCCTCAAAGAAACGGGGTTTCCGAACGACGTAATCGGACTTTGTTGGACATGGTTCGATCAATGATGAGCCAGTCAGATCTACCATTATCGTTTTGGGGTTTCGCTCTAGAAACAGCAGCTCACACACTAAATAGGGTACCATCTAAATCCGTAGTTAAGACACCATATGAGATGTGGAATGGGAAGAGTCCCAAGTTGTCTTTTCTAAAGATTTGGGGCTGTGATGCGTTTGTCAAGCGACTTCAGGCGGACAAGCTCACACCCAAGTCGGATAAATGCATATTCGTAGGATACCCCAAGGAAACCTTGGGATATTACTTCTACAACCGAGAAGAGGGCAAAGTGTTTGTCGCTCGAAGCGGTGTTTTCTTAGAGAAAGAGTTTCTCAAGAAGGAAACAAGTGGAAAGACGGTGCTGCTTGAAGAAGTTCAAGTTGAGCCTACCGGGGAGGACTCAATGGGTGATGCCATCATGGCAGAACGAGTTGAGGAACCCGTGGCAAGAGAAACACCAGCACTACGAAGGTCAGAAAGGATTCGCAATGCGCGAGAAATATTATTGATAGACAATGATACGCGTGAAATATTATTGTTGGACAATGATGAACCTTCGACCTATGCGGAAGCAATGATGGACCTAGACTCTGAGAAATGGCAAAGTGCCATGAGATCCGAGATAGATTCCATGGATGAAAATCAAGTTTGGAACTTGGTTGACCTGCCTGATGGTCATAGGACCATCGAGTGCAAATGGATCTATAAGAAGAAGATTGATATGGATGGAAATGTTCACATCTATAAAGCTCGACTTGTTGCAAAAGGTTTTCGACAAGTTCAAGGAGTTGACTACGAGGAGACCTTCTCGCCCGTAGTGATGCTTAAATCTATTCGGATAATTCTAGCTATTGCTGCATATTTTGACTATGAGATATGGCAAATGGATGTCAAGACAGCTTTCCTGAATGGAAACCTTGCCGAGGACGTGTATATGATGCAGCCCGAGGGTTTTGTCGATCCTAAAAATGCTGGAAAGGTTTGCAAACTTCGAAAGTCCATTTATGGACTGAAGCAAGCATCTCGGAGTTGGAATATTCGTTTTGATGAAGTAGTCCAAGGATTTGGCTTCACCAAAATCGAATCAGAGTCTTGTGTTTACAAGAAAGATAGTGGGAGCTCGCTCGTATTTCTAATCTTGTATGTGGATGACATACTGCTGATTGGAAATGACATTCCTATGCTTGAATCCGTAAAGACTTCGTTGAAGAATAGTTTTTCAATGAAGGACTTAGGAGAAGCAGCATATATTCTGGGAATTAAGATCTATAGAGATAGATCGAAGAGGCTAATAGGATTAAGCCAGAGTACATACCTTGACAAGGTGCTAAAACGTTTCGGCATGGAAGAGGCTAAGAAAGGGTTCTTGCCTATGTCACATGGTATAAACCTTAGCAAGACTCAGTGTCCTTCGACTACTGATGAGCGAGAGCGCATGAAAAATATCAAATATGCTTCGGCAATTGGATCTATCATGTATGCTATGATTTGTACTCGCCCAGATATTTCTTATGCTCTAAGTGTTACGAGCAGGTACCAAGCTGATCCCGGTGAGAGTCACTGGACAGCGGTAAAGAATATCCTTAAGTACTTGAAAAGGACTAAGGATATGTTCCTAGTTTACGGAGGTGAGGAGGAGCTCGTTGTAAATGGTTACACCGATGCTAGTTTCCAAACTGATGTGGATGATTCCAAGTCGCAATCGGGCTATGTGTTCACGTTGAACGGTGGGGCGGTTTGCTGGAAGAGTTCCAAGCAGGACACAGTTGCTCATTCTACAATGGAGGCCGAGTATTATGCTGCGGCAGAAGCTAGCATGGAAAGTGTTTGGATGAAAATGTTCCTTACTGATCTTGGTGTTGTCCCTAGTGCGTCCAGTCCAGTGGATCTCTACTGTGACAACAGTGGAACCATTGCGATAGCAAAGGAGCCAAGGAATCACCAGAAGACCAAACACTTTATGCGGCGGTTTCATCTCATTCGGCAGTACATCGAACGAGGCGAAATAAACTTATGCAAAATACATACGGATCTGAATGTGGCTGATCCGTTGACAAAGCCTCTCTCACAGAAGAATCATGATAAGCACACAAGAGCTATGGGTATTAGATATCTTCTAGATTGACTCTAGTGCAAGTGGGAGACTGTAGGAAATATGCCCAAGAGGCAATCATAGAGATGATGATATTTCAATGTATCCATGATTTATAATGTGCCTTGAATAATGTCTTGTATTGATTGGCGAGTTGAGGACTTGTCTGTGAAACTCATTACTTGTATGGTTATTCTAAATATGTCCCTAGTCGGAGTTCATGTGAGGACACACTTGAATATTAGACTAGCACATGTATTAGTAGATGACTATGTTTCACAAGTCATAGACATGGAGATGTCAAACTAATAATGTGGACTTATGTTGTGAACATAGAGTTGGGCTGACCCACCTTGAGACAATGAAGCAAACGTTCATAGCTCTCTCTACACGATGTGTTTGCTTTGTCCCTAGACCTGAGATTGTCGTATGTACTTGAGATGTGAATTGACCTACTTTGGGGCTATCCAACGCTACACCGTGAAAGGGTAGCCATAAAGGTAGCTTACGGGTTTGTCATGAAACATGCTGCAAGGCATAGTCAGTCAAGATGGGATTTGCCCCTCTCTACTTGAGAGAGATATTTCTCTGGGCCCCTCGAGTGATCGGATCCAGAAATGCATGGCCGTGCTACATAAGGTTAATGGTTAACCTAGTATGGGATTCCGAATCACAGGATCGAGAAAGAGAGGTCAGCTGGAGGCTTGACCTAATATCGTGAGGCAAAGGGAATGGCATAAACATTGTGATGGTTCGTCCGATACGATCTTTATGTGCGTTTGGGAGTTGGCACGTTTTGCTAGAAGCCGCTACCAACTATTGGCCGAGTAGGTGTACTCGTGTCATGTCTAAACGTGCGTGAACCTATAGGGTCACACACTTAAGGCAGTGAAGGCAGAATTCGGATTGGATCCGAGTTGGGCTGGAATAGACTCCAGAATGGGCTTCGGTTGAGGCAGCCCAATATGGGGAGGTCTATATAAGGAGAGGAGGCTGGACGTTTTAGGGTTGCCCAATTCCGCACCACAATCCACCCAGCCACCGTCTCACCACGCCCCTGCCGCCCGCGCGGACCTAGCAGTCCGGCGAGCGGCGCCTCCACGCCGTACGTGTGGATACCGATAGAGGTGCTGCACTTGGAGCACTTGGACGAGCCGCCGAGAGGAGCTGTTCGTGGGAGCTGTTCGTGGGAGCGACTGGATCGGAGAGGATTGTACGTCTACCCTGCCCCGACTCGCTTCACCGACTTCAGCACGGCACAAGCGTCTAGTGGTAATCCCGTGATCTATAACTGCAGCAGTTCCTTGGATGTCGCGGTAGAAAATTTTGATTTGCGCTAGTGTAGCCTACACACGACCCTTCAGGGACTCCACCCCGGTTTTGTCATTAAGGTAGAAGTGAGGACTCGAACCCGAGACCTGTCCCTTATGCGCATATGCACGGCTACCACTAGTCTACGGAAGAGTTCTCGGAGAAGAGCTACCTGAAGGTGGAGATCCAGACCAACTGTAAAACTGTGTGTGTTTTTTTTTTTTTGAAATTAACTGTAAAACTGTGTTGACACCGTGAGAGTCTAAGAAGGGCGATCGCATGTTTTTTGAAAATGGCAACCGCACTAAGCAAAGAACGAAACAAGCAATGCTATGAAAATGGTTCGGGGTCATGTACATACCGGAGGTATGCGGAGCTACGCTACTGCCCGCTGAGAGCAGCAAATAGGAGTAAATGGACAAAGCCCAGCCCAACCAACCCAAACGCCACGAGCCCATCCCAAATCAGCGCAAAGAACTACTACAAGAGCATCCGGACCGGTAAGTTTTCTGAGAACTAAATGGCCCAAATCAGCAAAACCAACAGTAATAATGCGATAACGGCCGAAACCTCCTGATGGCCCAAGCCCAGCCCAACCAACCCAAACGCCACGAGACCACATCGCCTGCAACCAGTCCAACGGGCAACGGCCGCCGTTGCGCCACTCCCGATACGCACAGAGCGGCGGCCGCTCCGGAACCGCGCGCCGCGCCGAGAAAAGGAAACCCGGCGCCCCCACCACCACCGGTCCTCCACCGTCCCTCGGGCTCCCTCGACGCTCCGCGATGCCGGCGGCCACCACCGCCCGCTCGGCGTCCCACAGCGCCGGCGACCCCGACTTCGCCCTCGACCTCGACGACATCGCCCGCGCCGCCGACGCGGCCTGCATCGGCCCGCTCGCCTGCGGCCGCGCCAGCTTCTCCTACCACCGCCTCCCCGAGCCACGCCTCCGCCTCACCATCCGGAAGCTCGACGATTCCTACTTCGGTACCGAACGGCTGCCCCTCTCATTTAATTCCCCTGCAATGTTTGGGTGGTTGGCGTTTTTGGCCTTTAATTCCTTGCGCGTCTTGGGGATTGCGAGTCTGTGACATTTTTTCGGTGCTGTTGAAATTGTGTAGATGTGCAAATCGCCAGGTCGGCCGCTGTGTGGGAGCTCAAGTCAGCCATCGAAGGCGTGTTCATCGCTCTCTACAATGACATGGATGACGCTGTCACTTGGTAAGGCACATATACAACATGCAGATACAGATGCGATGATGGATTCTACAATTTACCAAGTCTTTTGCTTTTGAATTGCGTTGTGAGGCCATGTGGAGAACTTAAATAACTGTATACATGTTTTCTTTTCCCGTCACATATAACGAAGAATTGGGCAATTTGGACTGAAAATTACTGTCAATATATTGGGAACTTATATTTAAGGTTTTTGCTTTACTTGTTGTAGGCAGCACGTCTGGAGTCACTTCTGTTTATGCTTCAAGGACGACAAACTGACAGACGACAAGGCAACATTGCGTGTGTTTGGTATCAAAGACGGTGATGAGGTATGTGCAGTTTCCTGCTCTGTGATTTGTAGTATGTGAATGAGAGTGCATTTGAGTTCTGCTATTTCATGAAATCAGTAAGGATACCTTATCCTAGTTATGCAACGATCTCATGCTAATGTACAGGTGATTGTTCTTCTTTATATAAAACATATGCCCGTAATTCTAGGCAATGTACATAAAACTTTATTCAAATATGCATTTATGAACTTTTGCCTACCTTGGATCAGCATGACTGTTACTAAAGACCCTTTATTTCTGTTGACTTGTAAGTTCGAATGGTGTCACTTAAGGTCCTCTTGCATCAAACTCTTACACCATTACTGAACACCTAAATGTCTGAAATAGCTTAATCCATTTCTTGAAGTGATCGAGATCATTAAGCCAACATACTATTTCAGCTATATTTGCGATAGTAAGTCAGAAGTAGTAGTATTTAATTTCACTTTGTCATCTGCCATTGTATGCTCTCCTTGACATGCCTAAACACCTTATCGTATGTTATCTCCTGCCATGCAGCTTCATTTTGCCCAGCATCTGTCTGTTGACTACAGCCCATGCAAGAGTTCCAAAAGTCAAAGGGCAGCATCTCACAGAAGGTATGTCAGATCCTAGCCATTTATCCAGTTTGTCTGCATCTTCCAAATATTCTGATGAATTGTTTATATGCTCACAATTGATAACATTGCAAGTAACTTCTTATGGTAGATCAAAGACTTCAGTGGACGGTTGTGTCAGACCAAGGAGTTTGATGGACGATCTTATGGAAGAAGACGAGGGCGAGAAGAAGCTTACTGCTACTAGGCATTCTACCAGTGTTGTAGATGAATGGTTTTGTATTTATGAGAAGCACGAGGAGTGCATTGAGGAAAACATCTCTGTGAAAGGAAGTTTCTTTCGCGGTTGGTTCTCTTACAGTAGATTAAGGGGTAACAGCAGAACACACTCAGAGAAAGTTGTGGAAGCCTCTTGCGAAAAGAAAGCCACTCGACCAAACCTGGGGAAATGGCTGTCTTCGAAAAAATCGAAGGCCCCGAGTAAATGATACCCATAGTGCTATCTATCTGGCATCTGCTGCTTTATTTACTGAATGTAGTGATGAAAAGCAGCAGATGGCAAATGATCCATTGGGACATAGAAATAGGCCATTAGCGTAGGTGACCTTAAGGTTCAATGTACATATGTGTGTTCCTCCAATTTGATGGTCTTAGTGGGCAGTGCAATGATGTATTTATCATCAGAAGTGTGTGTCTGTGTTGCATAGCATAAAATGGTTTAAAAGGACAACTGATGCCGGACAAATATTTTGTGAACTTCAGACTAACGTGTGCTAGACAGACATAGCCCTGCAGAAGCAATCATGGTTATTTAACCAGTGAAATAAAACTGCAAACGTGGTAAAAAGCATTATACAGTCTTTTTTTACAAATCCCATAAAAATCTTACTGCTGTTATAACTCATTGACATTTTACAGCTCAAAAGAACCCAAGACAACGGGGAAAAAGTTATATTAACAGTTATTTTTACATGGCAATATCACGACTTCAGGAGATATTGTCTGCAGAACCCATCGGAAAGAACAAAGGAAAAAACGGGAGAAAAGAAACTAGAAACTACAAGAGAGAGCATGCGTTTGATAGCTTGACATACAGCAGTAGGCATCCACTCTCTTGTCCCTAGAGAACCATTAGTGACCGGCTCCTCGCCGGCTTGGCCCAGCTCTCGCAACGAAGAACACGGGAGAGTTCACTGCCGAGAACCCACCACCGCCACCATGATCGCGCAAAGGCCTTGAGCACTCCGCCGCCAGAGCACATGCGCACAGTAGCAAGAACATAACGATGACCACCACGCGTAGGCTTGCCATCCTAGCTAGCGCCGCACCGGTCGAAGAAGGTGACGCAGAAAATGTCCAGAAGGAGATCAGGCAAGCACTTCAGGTGTTTGTTGGAATGGTCGTGTTGGCTCGAGGAGGAAGGAAGCTTGCTAGGACGATGGAGGCTTGCTCGCCGGGAAGAATGTCCAGGAGGAGATTAGGCAAGCACTTCAGGTGTTCGTTGGAATGGTCGGATTGGCTTGTAGGAGGAAGTAAGCTAGCTTGGAGAATGCTTAAATGGTGGGGAGAGGCGGGGGTTGGAGGTGATGAGATAGGCGTGTGCTGCAAGGACTTTGAAAGTGCGCGCGACCGCGTATGGAGGGCTGGGAGTTGACAAAATGGAGGGAATGAAGTAGGTTTGATCTCCTTATTAGGCTGCAACCACCAATCTAGCTTTTCAGGGTTGCATTTACACGTTCAGTTTGACCCGCTTGAGACAGTGTGTGTGCCTGCTTGTGGCAAAGGGTTCTTATAATATTTCGAGGTGATCAACCTGAGCTTTACTAAATCGTTACCTGTATTTTTCTAAGGATGGTTGAGTGCGTATTATATTGCAGTACAGTTTACAACTTGACAGTTGACGCTGCACAGCTTGAGTTCGGTCTGTCTCTGACTATCTGAATTCGGTTCTATGTCACGAGTGACGAGTTGATGACTGACCCATTGATGCGTAGGTGAAAAGCACAGGTTTTTTTTTTCATATTGGAGTACGAATCTTGAGAAGAAACCGATAATGGTAGTAGGAGATATGCATAGTATTGCAAATTTACAGCGTCCTTTTGTATGTGTATTATTACAGAGTATACACACAGAAATGAATCTATAAGCTCACGCGTGTTTTGTGCAAAGTGAATTTGGAGTACCAGCTGCTACTCAAAGTAATTTTCTGGAGTGTTAATATGTTCCTTGGCCGGGTAGCAAAGCATGCATGCACCAAATGACGACGTCGTCGGTGATCCCGGAAGACCTTTCCCAACAATGGGTGTTACCAGAACAAATTCAGTCCGTTCATACTGTTGGATGCTGAATCTTCTGCCAAAAGCGCGCGTGCGCGGTCGGTGTTGGATTACGTTATGATCTGCATATCCGACGTCTGGCCGGCTCATGTTATTCCTTTCTTGAGATAAGGAGATATGAAATATCCTTTGGATCTCACGCTAGTTAATTAGTTTAGCATGATTCGGTGACGCAACGAACATCCTCTCTGACTCTCTGTGCTTTTTTGCAGGTTTTGATGCTAACATTTTGCCTCAAGTTAACTTTTTTTTTGCCATTCATGACAAGCAAAGTGTTAGATTTTGGGCCCATTTTGGGCAGCCCAATAAAATTCCTGAAAATCTCAAATTGGCCCATGTGCATGGCAGAATTTTGGAGGTGCAAAGTGGTGCTAAAGTTTAGTCCTACATTGCTAGTTGGAGGAGACAAACACCACCTTATAAGGTGGAGTGTTGTACCACTTGGTAAGCTTGTGAGAACAAGAGGCTCTCTCGTGCGCACTCCTCCTCCTCCGCCGCCGCTCGCACGCACGCACCGCACCGCCCGCCCATCTCGTCGTGGACGGACGCGTAACCGACCTAAAACGTGCGCGACGTGGACTTGGCCCATGTTGTACCCGTTAGGGTTTTCCCGAGCCGCACTATATAAAGTCGTGCACTGCGTGCGCTGCAAACCACCGAACCAATCTAGGTTTTGCCAATCTCGTGCCTTGCGCCGCCACAGTAGTCTACTCCATCCCGTGCGCCGGCGTGCACCGGCGAACGGGACAGCAGGTCTCCGGAACCGCTCGTCCTTGTGATCCTGTACGGGAGAGGGCGAATAAGGTTTTGGGAAGCGCTCCGCGCGACTGCTTTCAAGTTCTTCATCACAGCTCGACTTCCTGGACGATCTCCGGGTCCGCGGGCGACTCGTCTCCAACGTCGTCTCTTTCGAGCTGCAGCCGTCGCCGCTCAAGCTGCTGCCGTCGCTGCTCCAACGACTACTTCATTTAGTAGTGTTTTGCTATGGTCCGCGGGCGACTCGTCTCCAACGTCGTCTCCTTCTGAACTGTTTTGCTATGGATCTGTTGGCGTATGTGTTGCTGTTGTTCATGTTGATTAGTACATTTAGTATGTTCGTATTCTACATGTTAGTAGCTGGTGTAGTTATGTTTAATATTCTGGAATTAATCATGGAATTATTGCCTAATTATCCAACAATCCAAAAACCTTATATGTGTTACAGGTAATTTCCTGAGTTAAACATGGGACATCTATCTGATGCGCTGAGGCCGGACAAGTTTACCGGTGTGGACTTTAAGAGATGGCAGTACAAGACCACACTGTGGTTGCGATCTCTGAAAGTGTTCGAGGCTAGTGAGGGTTTACCTGAAGGAACTATATCTGACGAGGATCAGAACAAGTTCAAGGAAACCAATACTGTCTTTGTGGGACTCGTTCTGAGTGCTCTTAGCAACAAGCTGTTTGATGTGTACATGCACATTACAGATGCCAAAGAGATCTGGGAGGCACTGAACGCTAAGTTCGGTGTAGCAGATGCTGGCAGTGAACTGTACATCATGGAGAGCTTCCATGACTTCAGGATGGCTAACAACCGTTCTGTAGTCGAACAGGCTCATGAGATACAGTGCATTGCTAAGGAGCTTGAGCACGCTAAGTGTGCCTTACCTGACAAGTTTGTGGCTGGATGCATTATTGCAAAGTTGCCCTCTTCATGGAGGAACTTCGCCACAACTCTCAAACACAAGAGACAGGCGATTTCGGTTGAAAACCTGATAGCGTCTCTTGATGTTGAGGAGAAGGCTCGGGCTAAGGACACTGCTGAGAGAGGTGGTGAAGGTCAGTCTAGCGCCAACATGGTGCAGAAGAACTTTCACCATGGCAAGAGCAAGGCAAAGAGCAAGTCTTCCTTCAACATGCCTACCAAGACTACTTCTTTCAAGAAGAAGAAGATGCTGAACAAATCTGAGCTAAAGTGCTACACTTGTGGAGAGCCCGGACACTTCTCTGTGGACTGCCCAGATCGTGCAGACAAGAAAGGGAAGAAGCATGTCAACGTCGTGACCGCTAGCAATGCTGATGGGTACGGTAATTTACCGACTGTGCTTTCAGTATTTCAATCTCCATGTTGGTGGATTGATACGGGTGCTAATGTTCATGTATGTGCTGACATCTCTATGTTCACTTCTTATCAGGTCGCAGATTCAAGCGTCTTAATGGGGAATGGATCACATGCTTCTGTTCGTGGTGTTGGCACGGTAGATCTGAAGTTTACTTCGGGGAAGATCGTGCAGCTGAGGAACGTGCAGCATGTCCCTACTATGAACAAGAATCTTGTTAGTGGCTCCCTTCTATGCAGAGATGGGTTTAAATTAGTCTTGGAGTCAATAAAGTAGTTGTGTCAAAGTTTGGACAATTTATTGGTAAAGGGTATGAGTGCGGAGGCTTGTTCCGCTTTTCATTATCGGATTTTTGTAATAAGTCAGTAAACCATATTTGTGGCAGTGTGGATTCGGATGCTAATGTTTGGCACTCTCGTTTATGTCATGTTAATTTTGGTTTAATGAGTAACTTTCCAGTTTGAGTTTAATTCCTACTTTCACCATTGCCAAAGGTTCTAAGTGCCATAGCTCTGTGCAATCTAAGCAACCTCGAAAGCCTCACAAGGCGGCCGAGGAGAGAAACTTGGCACCTCTAGAACTCGTACATTCAGATCTATGTAGATGAATGGCGTGTTGACAAAAGGTGATAAGAGATATTTCATGACTTTAATCGATGACGCTACTAGGTTCTGTTATGTATAGTTGTTGCACACTAAAGATGAAGCTTTAGACTACTTTAAAATTTATAAAGCTGAAGTTGAAAATCAATTAGAGAGAAAGATCAAACGTCTTAGGTCAGATCGTGGTGGCGAGTATTTATCCAACGTATTTGATGAATTCTGTGAGGAACATGGTATTATTCATGAGAGGACGCCTCCCTATTCGCCCCAATCAAACGGGGTTGCCGAGAGGAAAAACCGCACGCTGACCGACTTGGTGAACGCCATGTTGGACACTGCTGGTTTATCTAAGGCATGGTGGGGGGAGGCTTTGTTGACTTCGTGTCATGTCCTGAATAGAGTTCCTAACAAGGATAAAGAGAAGACACCTTACGAGGAGTGGTCTGGGAAAAACCATCACTTTCTTATTTTCGTACTTGGGGATGTTTGGCGAAAGTCAATGTTCCAATTCCTAAGAAACGAAAACTTTGACCGAAGACAGTGGATTGTGTCTTTCTAGGTTATGCTTAGCGGAGCATTTGCTATAGATTTTTAGTGGTTAAGTCTGAGATACCTGATATGCATGTTGATACTATTTTGGAATCTCGTGATGCAACATTTTTTGAGAACATGTTTCCTATGAAGGATATGCATAGCATTGCTAGAATTTCTTCTGAGATATTTGCTGAACCTAGTACATCTGTTGATCATTCTGAACAACCACTTGTTGAGAAAGTCCTTGAGAAGGATGACAATGAATCAGCTCCCAAGAGGAGCAAGAGACAGAGGACTGAAAAATCCTTTGGTGATGGCTTCATTGTGTACCTTGTGGACAATACTCCCACGTCCATTGCAGAGGCATTTGCATCTCCTGATGCTGATGACTGGAAAGAAGCTGTCCATAATGAGATGGTCTCGATTCTTTCTAATGGAACTTGGGAATTATCTGAACGACCCTACGGCTGCAAACCTGTGGGTTGTAAGTGGGTGTTCAAGAAGAAGCTAAGGCCTGATGGTACTATTGAGAAGTACAAGGCACGGCTTGTAGCCAAGGGCTACACCCACGCGAAGGCGAAGATTACTTTGACACCTATTCACATGTTGCTAGACTCACCACCATTCGAGTACTACTTTCCCTGGCTGCCTCCTATGGTCTTATCGTTCATCAAATGGACGTAAAGACAGCTTTCCTTAACGGAGAGTTGGAAGAGGAAATCTATATGGATCAGCCTGATGGGTGTGTAGTAAAAGGTGAAGAGAGAAAGGTGTGCAAATTGTTAAAATCTTTGTATGGGCTGAAGCAAGCACCTAAGCAATGGCATGAGAAGTTTGACAGAACTTTAACTTCTGCAGGCTTTGCCATTAATGAGGCTGATAGGTGTGTATATTATCGCCATGGTGGGGGCGATAGAGTTATATTATGCTTGTATGTTGATGACATACTGATTTTCGGTACAAGCATGATAGTGATAAATGAGGTCAAGTCTTTCCTGTCAAAGAGCTTTGATATGAAAGATCTGGGACAAGCTGATGTGATCCTGAACATTAAGCTGATTAGGGATGAGAGTGGGATTACGTTAACGCAATCACACTATGTTGAGAAGGTCTTGAGCCGCTTTGGTTATATAGACAGCAAGCCTTCTCCAACACCCTATGATCCCAGTGTGACACTCAGAAAGAACAAAAAGGAAACGAGAGATCAATTAAGATATTCTCAAGTGATCGGTTCACTCATGTACCTTGCGAGCGCGACAAGACCTGATATCTCTTTTGCTGTGAGCAAGTTGAGCAGGTTCATGTCTAACCCGGGTATTGATCATTGGCATGCACTTGAAAGGGTCATGCGCTATCTGAACGGTACAATCAAGTAGAGCTCTTTAATAGTATTTGGAAGGATTAAGCGCATGTCCAACTAGAGGGGGAAACTGATAGAGATCGCTAGAGTCCCCATCATTCCAATCGCCGCCTTCTTCCTGTTATAAACAACAACCAATGAAACAATATACGGAAGCAGGATCAACACGGGAGGACGAGATTTTAACGTGGAAAATACTTTCAACGAGAAAGAGAAAAAACCACGGGTGTCAGCCAACAAAATTTCACTATATCAAAAGAGGTTACAAATCGGTAAAACGGGAAACGATCCGTACCAAAGGTTTCGCTCCCTACACCTACCCCCCAAATGCGTTCTGGCAGGGCAAAACGTGATGAGCTAACTTCAGTCACGCCTTGCTATGCAGTCCAAGACTCTGACGACAAGCTCCCGCTTCGCTGCGACAAAAGTTAAAACTGCAAGATCACAATAAAACAACACTTCCAATCGTGCTCCCCTCTTCCAAAAATTTAGGGTTGTTCATGGCCTGATGCATACTGTCAAAACTGACAATTATCTTATAGCGCTACAGTAGTTGTAGTGGGCGGAGGTAAAGCTAGTAAAGGAGCCGGCTTTTGTAGAGGGATGCAGGGGGAGTCATGTAGCACTGGCTTCCGAGCTAGAGCTCGTACGATTGCCTAACTACCGACCTGGAAAATTTCTAGGTTAGTATACACTGTAGCGCTATAAGATAATTGTCAGTTTTGACAGTATGCATCAGGCCATGAACAACCCTAAATTTTTGGAAGAGGGGAGCACGATTGGAAGTGTTGTTTTATTGTGATCTTGCAGTTTTAACTTTTGTCGCAGCGAAGCGGGAGCTTGTCGTCAGAGTCTTGGACTGCATAGCAAGGCGTGACTGAAGTTAGCTCATCACGTTTTGCCCTGCCAGAACGCATTTGGGGGGGTGGGTGCAGGGAGCGAAACCTTTGGTACGGATCGTTTCCCGTTTTACCGATTTGTAACCTCTTTTGATATAGTGAAATTTTGTTGGCTGACACCGTGGTTTTTCTCTTTCTCGTTGAAAGTATTTTCCACGTTAAAATCTCGTCCTCCCGTGTTGATCCTGCTTCCGTATATTGTTTCATTGGTTGTTGTTTATAACAGGAAGAAGGCGGCGATTGGAATGATGGGGACTCTAGCGATCTCTATCAGTTTCCCCCTCTAGTTGGACATGCGCTTAATCCTTCCAAATACTATTAAAGAGCTCTACTTGATTGTACCGTTCAGATAGCGCATGACCCTTTCAAGTGCATGCCAATGATCAATACCCGGGTTAGACATGAACCTGCTCAACTTGCTCACAGCAAAAGAGATATCAGGTCTTGTCGCGCTCGCAAGGTACATGAGTGAACCGATCACTTGAGAATATCTTAATTGATCTCTCGTTTCCTTTTTGAGCCAGTGCTACATGACTCCCCCTGCATCCCTCTACAAAAGCCGGCTCCTTTACTAGCTTTACCTCCGCCCACTACAACTGCTACTTCAATACTTTCATGAATCGTGATAAGAAGCTCCGAGGAGATCACGCTCGTCGATCTTATTGTCTTGCCTATGGCTGGCAACAAGACAATACGATCGATCTTTCTGATTGGGATCTCCGACTTGTTCCTGGCTAGGTACGACCACGTGGGCTTGGTGATCCCTTATAAGAGAGCTTTGTCATGAAATGAAGAGAGGACGAGGATGGGAAGGAGGAAGAGTTCCATGGCGGATGGAGGCAGCGATATTGGGGAGGTTCAATCCGATGGTGATTATGCCGTCGTAAACCCGACATCTGATTGAGCCGCGCCAATATCACTTCCTTCCACCATATACGCACACATAATATTCGTCTTAGTGACAAGGTGAGATTATTTGTCCTTAAGTTCTTGCATATAGCCCAGTGTTACTGATCTTTTTTCCTAGCCCACTAGCCCACATGTATACATGTCTTGCGTTCTGCAAGGCGCGTGTCTGCATATTTCAACTGGCGGCAAGGTAAGATACATACTTGTATATTATTTGAAAGCCTAGTGAGAAAAGATGCATGCATGCAAAATAACCACCTACACTTTGTCTTTGGTATTATTTTTAAATCACTAGTAAGAAAACTCCCATGCATAAAAATAATAATTATACTGTGCAAAATCTTACAATATCAGCTGATGCCTCAAATGAGTACCATTAAAGTCTACGTTTCAGCGAGGACATGATTACATTAAGAGTTATCTCTTACTAAACATTTGTTTCCTGATGTCGTGAAGAAATCGGGTAGAACATCAGAAATGTCTATGATAAGAGAGTTGGAATTCTTTCTTTAATTTGAACTCAAGCAAATTTGAGGAGATATTAATGAACAAAACAAATATATCGAAGATATGCTCAAGATATCCATGGTGGTGGATGGTAATACCAAAAACTCTAATGTCAACCAATGGGCAACTTTATCTTCATCCCAATGGTAATGCCCTGGATCAAAAGTTATATCGTTCCATGTCATATCTTACTTTATCTTTGTACACCCATACTGGATATTATGTGTAGCGTGAGTTGGTATACAAATTTTCAATCTGCTCTCAATAAGAGCCACTTGGTTGCTGGTTAAGAGTCTCTCCGATAATTGGTTAATACCCCAAACTATGGTCTATGATTTCCAAGGGTCCAAGTTTTAAGCTGACTTGGATTCGGATTGGCATGTCACTCTCCGCCACTGAGGCTGATTACGTGACAATCGCAATTGTTGTGTTCACTAGGTAGGGTTGAGACAGATTCTACCGGATTACGGTGTCAAATCTCACTTGTGACAAAATGACTCTTCATATGACTATGAGAGCGATCGCTCATAGCCCCGATCAACATAGCAACACAACAAATCAATATTGAGATTCATCATCATTGGGCTGGTGAGCATGTTGGCCGTGGTGAAATTGAGCTCTCTCATGACTGAGAAGAAACTTTCTGGATATCGTCAGAGAGCCTCTTTATGCATCAACACTTCGAGAGTTAAGACATGAGCTAAATATCATTGACTCAAATAGCTCTATCTTCACGATGTAATATGAGAAGTCAGTTTGATTCAAAATCAGCAATTTTATGGGCTTCAAAGATTAATTTTTGACTTGGACCCAATAGTTCTATCTTCACGGGGCCAAGCCAAGTTTGTTCAAACATGGTGGTCTCTTGGCAAATCCGTCGGCCCGTGTGAAAGTCTCCTAAAATCATCCTCATGTGTTTTGGAATTAATTTTGGTCGCTTGGCAAATCCGTCGGCTCGCCAGGTGCAGCCTCAGGGCCGACACGCAAGCCGGAACTAATGTTTTTAGCCTTTTCATGAATTCTTCGATGCTTTTCTTCTCAGCCGAAAGGCAGAGTACTGGTTGCGAAAAAGAAATCGAGATGACAATTCCAGCTTAAGAAATAATGTGCCGGCTAGCGCACCTACGGTAGGTACGTAGAGCAGCCGGTTGGTGTGACTGATTGAAATCAACACTATCATGGATCTGACCAGTTCATATCATCACGACTCAAACACATCAACTTTTTTTAATCGACAGTAAACTGAAATTAAATTAGCCAAATTAGGCACTTGGGATTCTACTCGTAATTACATCACGCTGATCGATCGGTGGTCACTTTGCTGCTCGCTCACTACAAACCGCCGCCGTCGCCGGAGCCGCGACAGCCCACGCGCGCCTACCCGCCGGCCACACAATAAAACCGAGCCGGAGGCGTTGCCGCGCGCGGCCGCGCCACTCAACGACGAGAGCAGCCAGACTAAACTAACAGACAGCTCGTTTCCACTTCCACTAGCTGAAGCTACTCCAGCCGCAGCATGCGCCTGAGGTCGCGCGTGGCGGCGTCGTTGACGACGGCGACGGCCTTGTGAAACGGGAACTGCGGCAGCGGCAGGGCGCTTGGCTCGGGGGACGCCGCGGAGAACGCCGGGCCGGCGTACAGTTCCACCGCGGGGCGCCTGGACGTAGAAGTCCTTGCATGGTTTCTCCGGCCGGACGTTGAAGCAGAGGCCGGCGCCGGAGGAGGGGACTTCCTGGTGCTGGGCTTCCGGTGCGCCGTCCTGATCCTCTGCGGCTGCGGCTGCGGCTGCAGGATGTTGTGCGGGCGGAGGACCTCGGTGGCCATTGACGGAGAAGGGAATTGGAGTCTGAGAAGACGGGGGAGTGGACGGGGAGTGGGAAAACGGCGGTTGGTTGCTGTGTGGAATGGTGAGGAAGAGAGGATTTTTATAGCAGGGAGAGGAAGGAGATGAAGTGAAGACGCGTTGCTTTTCCGGTCTCCGCCGCGCCGTGTTGCGATGGACTTTGACGTCTTCCTCCCAGTTTCGCTTCTCCTTCGGTCGATTGGTAGGTCCTCGCTTTGGGGTACCTTCGCGTCGGGTTCGTAGGGCGCTTGATTAATATGCTTTCCGCGTGCTAGTTATGTTTTTAATCACAGTTTTTGTTTCAAGGAGTTTATAATCACAAGTTGGCATTCTAGTCAAAATCATCGTCATTTTTAAAGTACTAGGGTAATGTAATGCAAAATATGTAATTTTAAGTTGTCTAGATTAATGTATAAGATTTTATTGGTCACGGTAGTTGAGTGGCTAAATGTAATCATGTGAAATTGTTACGTATTTGACGGCTAAAAATGATGGTGCGGGAAATTTAGGGTTGAAAAAAAATGAATTGTCAATAGTTTGCATATGGGGTTGTTAGATTGGTGCCCTCGGCCGCCTTGTCAAAAGAAATGGTCATTGACCAGACTTTGTTGCCCGTTTGGATGGCCAGGAATTATCTGGTGCGCCCAAGCCACCTCAGTTCCTCTAGTTCAATTGTGTGCCAAATTATTGGCGGGTTTTGTTTTTGTTTTTTTTTTATTGGCGGGTTGTTGGCGACAAAATTGTCCGGCAATTATTTGCCTTGACCAGGTTTCACAAGGCTGACACGGGCATACACAAAACATGTTCGTAAAGATAGACCACCACTAATTAATATTACGGGATGTCATGGAGCTAAAAAATGGTTAATGTGAATATATTGCATGTGAAGATAGAGTATCTAATGATTTATTAGTGCATTGTTTTTCTGTTTAAAAGATATAAGCTACAGTATATCTTAGATTTACATATTGGGTTTATATTTACTCATTGGAGACTCTTTTCGAGCCTTCGTTAATCCTAGAGAAAAGAAAATTTTATTGGGTTACGCGTACGGTAAATTAAAAATTTCACGTATTGCTACACAACCCTATTTCAGGATCTACTATCAAGATACATGCGAATACGAAGATCCAAAGATCTAGTTTAGTATACGTTACCAACACCGTAGATTGCGTAAGAATGTGTTGATGACGTAGTCGATGTAGCCGTACGCGGTCCCTTCTCAACCAAGCCTGGTAGAGATTTCGACGCCTTCTTCTCCTTCGCTTCACCACCTTATTCAACAGCTGAAGGGTGCAACGTCTATGACGCGGAACCCCTCCGAGAGCTTGCACACGTACACTGGAAAGGTTCAGCAGGGCTTCGCCGTCCAAGTTTGAAATCTGCTGGTGTATATGAAGGTGGAGATCTCAACACATGAGAAGGAGAGAGAGAGATTAGATCTAGTCTAATCGGATAGGTCGCCTCTAATTAGAGGTCCTCTAATCCAACTAGACTTGGGGATTGCGAGTCCGTGACATTTTTGCGTTGCTGCTGAAATCATGTAGATGTGCAAATCGCGAGGTCGGCCGCTGTTTAGGAGCTCAAGGCAGCCATCGAAGGCGTGTTCATTGCTCTCTACGATGACATGGATAACGCTATCACTTGGTAAGGCACATATACAAATACAACAGATAGAGATGCGATGGTGGATCCTGTAGTTTACCAAGTCTGTGCTTTTGAATTGCGTTGTGAGGCCATGTGGAGAATTTGAATAATTGTATGCATTTTTTTGGTGGTTGCGGATTACATGTTTTCTTTTCCTGTGACATGTAATGAAGAAATGGGCAATTTGCACTGAAAATCACTGTCAATATAGTGGGAACTGAAATTTAAGGTTTTGCTTTACATGTTGTAGGCAGCACGTCTGGAGTCACTTCTGTTTATGCTTCAAGGGCGACAAACTGACAGACGACAAGGCAACATTGCGTGTATTTGGTATCAAAGACGGTGATGAGGTCTGTGCAGTTTCCTGCTCTGTGTTTTGTAGTATGTGAATGAGAGTGCATATGAGTTCTGCTCTATTTAATGAAATCAGTAAGGATACCTTATCCTAGTTATGCAACTATGTCATGCTAATGTACAGGTGATTATTCTTCTTTATATAAAACATATGCCCGTAATTCTAGGCAATGTACATAAAACTTTATTCAAATATGCATTTATGAACTTTTGCCTACCTTGGATCAGCATGACTGTTACTAAAGACCCTCTATTTCTGTTGACTTGTAAGTTCGAATGGTGTCACTTAAGGTCCTCTTGCATCAAACTCTTACACCATTACTGAACACCTAAAAGTCTGAAATAGCTTAATCCATTTCTTGAAGTGATCGAGATCATTAAGCCAACATACTATTTCAGCTATATTTGCGATAGCAAGTCAGAAGTAGTAGTATTTAATTTCACTTTGTCATCTGCCATTGTGTGCTCTCCTTGACATACCTAAACACCTTACCATATGTTATCTCCTGCCATGCAGCTTCATTTTGCCCAGCATCTGTCCGTTGACTACAGCCCATGCAAGAGTTCCAGAAGTCAAAGGGCAGCATCTCACCGAAGGTATGTCAGATCCTAGCCATTTATCCAGTTTGTCTGCATCTTCTAATATCTGATGAATTGTTTATATGCTCACAATTGATAACATTGCAAGTAAATTTTATGGTAGATCAAAGACTGCAGTGGACGGTTGTGTCAGACCAAGAAGTTTGATGGACGATCTTATGGAAGAAGACGAGGGCGAGAAGAAGCTTACTGCTACTAGGCATTCTACCAGTGTTGTGGATGGAGGATTTTGTATTTATGAGAAGCACGAGGAGTGCATTGAGGAAAACATCTCTGTGAAAGGAAGTTCCTTTCGCGGTTGGTTCTCTTACAGTAGATTAAGGGGTAACAGCAGAACACACTCAGAGAAAGTTGTGGAATCCTCTTGCAAAAAGAAAGCCACTCGACCAAACCTGGGGAAATGGATGTCTTCAAAAAAATCGAAGGCCCCGAGTAAATGATACCCATAGTGCTATCTATCTGGCATCTGCTGCTTTATTTACTGAATGTAGTGATGAAATAGGCCATTAGCGTAGGTGACCTTAAGGCTCAATGTACATATGTGTGTTCCTCCAATTTGATGGTCTTAGTGGGCAGTGCAAATGTGCAATGATATATTTATCATCAGAAGTGTGTGTCTGTGTTGCATAGCATAAGATGATTTAAGAGGACAAATGATGCCTGACAAATATTTTGTGAACTTCAGACTAACGTGTGCCACAGACAGACATAGCCCTGCTGATGCAATCATGGTTATTTAACCAGTGAAATAAAACTCCAAACATGGTAAAAAGCATTATACAGTCTTTTTTTACAAATCCCATAAAAATCTTACTGCTGTTATAACTCATTGACATTTTACAGCTCAAAAGAACCCAAGACAACGGGGAAAATGTAAAGTGACTAGGTAGCCACCAAAGAAAAATATTAACAGTTATTTTTACATGGCAATATCACGACTTCAGGAGATATTGTCTGCGGAACCCATCGGAAAGAACAAAGGAAACAACGGGAGAAAAGAAACTAGAAACTACAAGAGAGAGGATGCGTTTGATAGCTTGAGATACAGCAGTAGGCATCCACTCTCTTGTTCCTAGAGAACCATTAGTGACCGGCTCCTCGCCGGCTTGGCCCAGCTCTCGCAACGAAGAACACGGGAGAGTTCACTGTCGAGAACCCACCACCGCCACCATGATCGCGCAAAGGCCTTGAGCACTCCGCGGCCAGAGCACATGCGCACAGTAGCAAGAACATAACGATGACCACCACGCGTATGCTTGCCATCCTAGCGCCGCACCGGTCGAAGAAGGTGACGCAGAAAATGTCCAGAAGGAGATCAGGCAAGCACTTCAGGTGTTTGTTGGAATGGTCGTGTTGGCTCGAGGAGGAAGGAAGCTTGCTAGGACGATGGAGGCTTGCTCGCCGGGAAGAATGTCCAGAAGGAGATTAGGCAAGCACTTCAGGTGTTCGTTGGAATGGTCGGATTGGCTTGTAGGAGGAAGTAATCTAGCTTGGAGAATGCTTAAATGGTGGGGAGAGGCGGGGGTTGGAGGTGATGAGATAGGCGTGTGCTGCAAGGACTTTGAAAGTGCGCGCGACCGCGTATGGAGGGCTGGTAGTTGACAAAATGGAGGGAATGAAGTAGGTTTGATCTCCTTATTAGGCTGCAACCACCTCTAGATTCTGAACCAAATCTAGCTTTTCAGGGTTGCATTTACACGTTCAGTTTGACCCGCTTGAGACAGTGTGTGTGCCTGCTTGTGGCAAAGGGTTCTTATAATATTTCGAGGTGATCAACCTGAGCTTTACTAAATCGTTACCTGTATTTTTCTAAGGATGGTTGAGTTTGTATTATATTGCAGTACAGTTTACAACTTGACAGTTGACGCTGCACAGCTTGAGTTCGGTCTGTCTCTGACTATCTGAATTCGGTTCTATGTCACGAGTGACGAGTTGATGACTGACCCATTGATGCGTAGGTGAAAAGCACAGGTTTTTTTTTTCATATTGGAGTACGAATCTTGAGAAGAAACCGATAATGGTAGTAGGAGATATGCATAGTATTGCAAATTTACAGCGTCCTTTTGTATGTGTATTATTACAGAGTATACACACAGAAATGAATCTATAAGCTCACGCGTGTTTTGTGCAAAGTGAATTTGGAGTACCAGCTGCTACTCAAAGTAATTTTCTGGAGTGTTAATATGTTCCTTGGCCGGGTAGCAAAGCATGCATGCACCAAATGACGACGTCGTCGGTGATCCCGGAAGACCTTTCCCAACAATGGGTGTTACCAGGAACAAATTCAGTCCGTTCATACTGTTGGATGCTGAATCTTCTGCCAAAAGCGTGCGTGCGCGGTCGGTGTTGGATTACGTTATGATCTGCATATCCGACGTCTGGCCGGCTCATGTTATTCCTTTCTTGAGATAAGGAGATATGAAATATCCTTTGGATCTCACGCTAGTTAATTAGTTTAGCATGATTCGGTGACGCAACGAACATCCTCTCTGACTCTCTGTGCTTTTTTTGCAGGTTTTGATGCTAACATTTTGCCTCAAGTTAACTTTTTTTTTTGCCATTCATGACAAGCAAAGTGTTAGATTTTGGGCCCATTTTGGGCAGCCCAATAAAATTCCTGAAAATCTCAAATTGGCCCATGTGCATGGCAGAATTTTGGAGGTGCAAAGTGGTGCTAAAGTTTAGTCCTACATTGCTAGTTGGAGGAGACAAACACCACCTTATAAGGTGGAGTGTTGTACCACTTGGTAAGCTTGTGAGAACAAGAGGCTCTCTCGTGCGCACCCCTCCTCCTCCGCCGCCGCTCGCACGCACGCACCGCACCGCCCGCCCATCTCGTCGTGGACGGACGCGTAACCGACCTAAAACGTGCGCGACGTGGACTTGGCCCATGTTGTACCCGTTAGGGTTTTCCCGAGCCGCACTATATAAAGTCGTGCACTGCGTGCGCTGCAAACCACCGAACCAATCTAGGTTTTGCCAATCTCGTGCCTTGCGCCGCCACCGTAGTCTACTCCATCCCGTGCGCCGGCGTGCACCGGCGAACGGGACAGCAGGTCTCCGGAACCGCTCGTCCTTGTGATCCTGTACGGGAGAGGGCGAATAAGGTTTTTGGGAAGCGCTCCGCGCGACTGCTTTCAAGTTCTTCATCACGGCTCGACTTCCTGGACGATCTCCGGGTCCGCGGGCGACTCGTCTCCAACGTCGTCTCCTTCGAGCTGCTACCGTCGCCGCTCAAGCTGCTGCCGTCGCTGCTCCAACGACTACTTCTAGTATTCTACGCGGCGTCGTACGTGTTCTGAACTGTTTTGCTATGGATCTGTTGGCGTATGTGTTGCTGCTGTTCATGTTGATTAGTACATCTAGTATGTTCGTATTCTACATGTTAGTAGCTGGTGTAGTTATGTTTAATATTCTGGAATTAATCATGGAATTATTGCCTAATTATCCAACAATCCAAAAACCTTATATGTGTTATAGGCAATTTCCTGAGTTAAACATGGGACATCTATCTGATGCGCTGAGGCCGGACAAGTTTACCGGTGTGGACTTTAAGAGATGGCAGTACAAGACCACACTGTGGTTGCGATCTCTGAAAGTGTTCGAGGCTAGTGAGGGTTTACCTGAAGGAACTATATCTGACGAGGATCAGAACAAGTTCAAGGAAACCAATACTGCCTTTGTGGGACTCGTTCTGAGTGCTCTTAGCAACAAGCTGTTTGATGTGTACATGCACATTACAGATGCCAAAGAGCTCTGGGAGGCACTGAACGCTAAGTTCGGTGTAGCAGATGCTGGCAGTGAACTGTACATCATGGAGAGCTTCCATGACTTCAGGATGGCTAACAACCGTTCTGTAGTCGAACAGGCTCATGAGATACAGTGCATTGCTAAGGAGCTTGAGCACGCTAAGTGTGCCTTACCTGACAAGTTTGTGGCTGGATGCATTATTGCAAAGTTGCCCTCTTCATGGAGGAACTTCGCCACAACTCTCAAACACAAGAGACAGGAGATTTCGGTTGAAAACCTGATAGCGTCTCTTGATGTTGAGGAGAAGGCTCGGGCTAAGGACACTGCTGAGAGAGGTGGTGAAGGTCAGTCTAGCGCCAACATGGTGCAGAAGAACTTTCACCATGGCAAGAGCAAGGCAAAGAGCAAGTCTTCCTTCAACATGCCTACCAAGACTACTTCTTTCAAGAAGAAGAAGATGCTGAACAAATCTGAGCTAAAGTGCTACACTTGTGGAGAGCCCGGACACTTCTCTGTGGACTGCCCAGATCGTGCAGACAAGAAAGGGAAGAAGCATGTCAACGTCGTGACCGCTAGCAATGCTGATGGGTACGGTAATTTACCGACTGTGCTTTCAGTATTTCAATCTCCATGTTGGTGGATTGATACGGGTGCTAATGTTCATGTATGTGCTGACATCTCTATGTTCACTTCTTATCAGGTCGCAGATTCAAGCGTCTTAATGGGGAATGGATCACATGCTTCTGTTCGTGGTGTTGGCACGGTAGATCTGAAGTTTACTTCGGGGAAGATCGTGCAGCTGAGGAACGTGCAGCATGTCCCTACTATGAACAAGAATCTTGTTAGCGGCTCCCTTCTATGCAGAGATGGGTTTAAATTAGTCTTGGAGTCCAATAAAGTAGTTGTGTCAAAGTTTGGACAATTTATTGGTAAAGGGTATGAGTGCGGAGGCTTGTTCCGCTTTTCATTATCGGATTTTTGTAATAAGTCAGTAAACCATATTTGTGGCAGTGTGGATTCGGATGCTAATGTTTGGCACTCTCGTTTATGTCATGTTAATTTTGGTTTAATGAGTAGACTTTCCAGTTTGAGTTTAATTCCTACTTTCACCATTGCCAAAGGTTCTAAGTGCCATAGCTGTGTGCAATCTAAGCAACCTCGAAAGCCTCACAAGGCGGCCGAGGAGAGAAACTTGGCACCTCTAGAACTCGTACATTCGGATCTATGTGAGATGAATGGCGTGTTGACAAAAGGTGATAAGAGATATTTCATGACTTTAATCGATGACGCTACTAGGTTCTGTTATGTATATTTGTTGCACACTAAAGATGAAGCTTTAGACTACTTTAAAATTTATAAAGCTGAAGTTGAAAATCAATTAGAGAGAAAGATCAAACGTCTTAGGTCAGATCGTGGTGGCGAGTATTTCTCCAACGTATTTGATGAATTCTGTGAGGAACATGGTATTATTCATGAGAGGACGCCTCCCTATTCGCCCCAATCAAACGGGGTTGCCGAGAGGAAAAACCGCACGCTGACCGACTTGGTGAACGCCATGTTGGACACTGCTGGTTTATCTAAGGCATGGTGGGGGGAGGCTTTGTTGACTTCGTGTCATGTCCTGAATAGAGTTCCTAACAAGGATAAAGAGAAGACACCTTACGAGGAGTGGTCTGGGAGAAAACCATCACTTTCTTATTTTCGTACTTGGGGATGTTTGGCGAAAGTCAATGTTCCAATTCCTAAGAAACGAAAACTTGGACCGAAGACAGTGGATTGTGTCTTTCTAGGTTATGCTCAGCGGAGCATTTGCTATAGATTTTTAGTGGTTAAATCTGAGATACCTGATATGCATGTTGATACTATTTTGGAATCTCGTGATGCAACATTTTTTGAGAACATGTTTCCTATGAAGGATATGCATAGCATTGCTAGAATTTCTTCTGAGATATTTGCTGAACCTAGTACATCTGTTGATCATTCTGAACAACCACTTGTTGAGGAAGTCCTTGAGAAGGATGACAATGAATCAGCTCCCAAGAGGAGCAAGAGACAGAGGACTGAAAAATCCTTTGGTGATGATTTCATTGTGTACCTTGTGGACAATACTCCCACGTCCATTGCAGAGGCATTTGCATCTCCTGATGCTGATGACTGGAAAGAAGCTGTCCATAATGAGATGGACTCGATTCTTTCTAATGGAACTTGGGAATTATCTGAACGACCCTACGGCTGCAAACCTGTGGGTTGTAAGTGGGTGTTCAAGAAGAAGCTAAGGCCTGATGGTACTATTGAGAAGTACAAGGCACGGCTTGTAGCCAAGGGCTACACCCAGCGCGAAGGCGAAGATTACTTTGACACCTATTCACCTGTTGCTAGACTCACCACCATTCGAGTACTACTTTCCCTGGCTGCCTCCTATGGTCTTATCGTTCATCAAATGGACGTAAAGACAGCTTTCCTTAACGGAGAGTTGGAAGAGGAAATCTATATGGATCAGCCTGATGGGTTTGTAGTAAAAGGTGAAGAGAGAAAGGTGTGCAAATTGTTAAAATCTTTGTATGGGCTGAAGCAAGCACCTAAGCAATGGCATGAGAAGTTTGACAGAACTTTAACTTCTGCAGGCTTTGCCATCAATGAGGCTGATAGGTGTGTATATTATCGCCATGGTGGGGGCGATAGTGTTATATTATGCTTGTATGTTGATGACATACTGATTTTCGGTACAAGCATGATAGTGATAAATGAGGTCAAGTCTTTCCTGTCAAAGAGCTTTGATATGAAAGATCTGGGACAAGCTGATGTGATCCTGAACATTAAGCTGATTAGGGATGAGAGTGGGATTACGTTAACGCAATCACACTATGTTGAGAAGGTCTTGAGCCGCTTTGGTTATATAGACAGCAAGCCTTCTCCAACACCCTATGATCCCAGTGTGACACTCAGAAAGAACAAAAAGGAAACGAGAGATCAATTAAGATATTCTCAAGTGATCGGTTCACTCATGTACCTTGCGAGCGCGACAAGACCTGATATCTCTTTTGCTGTGAGCAAGTTGAGCAGGTTCATGTCTAACCCGGGTATTGATCATTGGCATGCACTTGAAAGGGTCATGCGCTATCTGAACGGTACAATGAGTTATGGGATTCACTATTCAGGGCACCCTGCGGTGCTTGAGGGATATTGTGATGCGAACTGGATCTCAGATGTTGATGAGCTCTACGCCACAAGTGGATATGCATTTATTCTTGGAGGTGGCGCAGTGTCATGGAGGTCTTGCAAACAGACCATTTTGACGAGGTCAACCATGGAAGCAGAACTTGCTGCTTTAGATACAGCTTCTGTTGAGGCAGAATGGCTGCGTGAGCTCTTGATGGACTTGCCGGTGGTTGAGAAACCATTACCGGCCATCCTTATGAACTGTGACAACCAAACGGTTATTACGAAAGTGAACAGTGCTAAGGATAATGCGAAGTCATCAAGACACGTCAAGAGACGCTTGAAGTCTGTCAGGAAAATGAGAAACTCCGGAGTAATAACTGTTAGTTATATTCAAACAGACAAAAACCTGGCAGATCCCTTTACGAAGGGACTATCACGTAATGTGATAGATAGTGCATCGAGGGAGATGGGGTTGAGACCCGTGAGTGTTACACCATAGTGGTAACCCAACCTATGTGATCGGAGATCCCGTGAATTAGGACCTGGGAAGAACAAGCTAGTGGTTTAACTGAGGAGAGTTATTTTATAACCCTCTCCGTGGGAAGATGCATAACTCTCACATTCTGTAAGGCAGGTTGGCAATATGCCTTAATGTGTTTTTGTTGGCTATTCGTAGCAAAGGTGCTGTCCTACAGAGCGACCTTGAAAGAACACACCTATATGAGTCCGACTGTTAAACGTCGCAGTCTATGAGATTTGGGTGATCTCTAGTAAGCTCATGAAGAGACCAGGGAGTATGACGCATATGCTCCACCCGCGGGGTAGGCTACTGGCAGCCACGTACTGGTTATGACTTTGAGTGAAGTCTATTGGCACCAAACTTGCAATTCAAGGTTCGTCCATTGTTCAAGTTGCTGGTAGATGTAGCTTGAAGCTCTAGGCGGAAGTTCAACTTAACAGTCTCTGCTGAAACACTGGTATATAAACAAGAAACGAGGTTTGGCAAAATCTCTAAATGGGAATTTGAGATCTGGTGGGGGATTGTTAGATTTTGGGCCCATTTGGGCAGCCCAATAAAATTCCTGAAAATCTCAAATTGGCCCATGTGCATGGCAGAATTTTGGAGGTGCAAAGTGGTGCTAAAGTTTAGTCCCACATTGCTAGTTGGAGGAGACAAACACCACCTTATAAGGTGGAGTGTTGTACCACTTGGTAAGCTTGTGAGAACAAGAGGCTCTCTCGTGCGCACTCCTCCTCCTCCTCCGCCGCCGCTCGCACGCACCGCACCGCCCGCCCGTCACGACGCGCGCGCCGCGGGTTGCGGGAATCTCGCCGAGCCGAGCTTTATTTTTGCAGTCCGGGAAAACGGTTTGGACGGACGCGTCACAGTTAGTCGGTTCGGGTCGCTCCCGGATCGTGGGCTACTGTAACCGACCTAAAACGTGCGCGACGTGGACTTGGCCCACGTTGTACCCGTTAGGGTTTTCCCGAGCCGCACTATATAAAGTCGTGCGTTGCAAACCACCGAACCAATCTAGGTTTTGCCAATCTCGTGCCTTGCGCCGCCACCGTAGTCTACTCCATCCCGTGCGCCGGCGTGCACCGGCGAACGGGACAGCAGGTCTCCGGAACCGCTCGTCCTTGTGATCCTGTACGGGAGAGGGCGAATAAGGTTTTTGGGAAGCGCTCCGCGCGACTGCTTTCAAGTTCTTCATCACGGCTCGACTTCCTGGACGATCTCCGGGTCCGCGGGCGACTCGTCTCCAACGTCGTCTCCTTCGAGCTGCTACCGTCACCGCTCAAGCTGCTGCCGTCGCTGCTCCAACGACTACTTCCTCGACAACCGTTCGGTACGTGCGGCGTGTTCTGAACTGTTTTGGTATGGATCTGTTGGCGTATGTGTTGCTACTGTTCATGTTGATTAGTACATTTAGTATGTTCGTATTCTACATGTTAGTAGCTGGTGTAGTTATATTTAATATTCTGTAATTAATCATGAAATTATTGTCTAATTATCCAACACAAGGAACAATGGCCTTTTCAGCAGTCCTTGTATGGCTGAATGGGGGGGTTGTTCCCATGGAACATGCAGCATAGTAAGCACCGGCCGACGGAAGTTTTGGATCCGCTCGCGGCAGCGGCTACCGACGGGCATTTTGGCCGGCGCGGCTGTGCTTTGCCGGACTCCGCGGCGAGTCGTCCGCACGTTGCCCGCAGCGACGCTTCACACGCGCAGCACTGTGTCCGCCGTACGCGTTCCCATCACATAAACCTACCTGCCGTCGTACCGAGCGTGGAAAGAAGCGGCATCCCTTCTGTGAAGAGGCATTGAGGCTAGGTTTCTCGGTCCAACTTGCCTACGGAGCGGACCTGGGAACGGCTTGAGGGAGGATGGTAGATTGGTGGTGACTGTCGGCTGCCACGCGATAGCCGGTAGCCTGTCAAGCAGCAACGGTTCTAGCCACTCGATACGTGTTTCTAAATAGCAGACAACCTTCGTTTTTTTTATGACGGTGGCTGGCCTCCGTGATGGTATGCACGACGGAGCGAGTCAATAATGGGTCGTTCTAGCCTTCGTTCTTTGACTTCAATGGACAAAAGTTTCAAGCTCTCTTTTCTAGTTCTTGAGGCCTCACCTCCCTATCTACTTTATCCACTGAAGGTGGTGTAGCCCGAGCAAGCAATATGTTCCCTCGTTAGTCTAGATTGGAACGAAAGTTTGTCAAATACTTGTTAAAAGGGACCTTGTGGAGAAAAAAGCTACTAAATTTCCTTACCATATGTAACAATAGGGGGATCTCGTTAGTAAGGGTAGTTATCTATTTTGTGCAAAGATAGACACAACTGCCTTCCCAAGGCAAGGTATATAGACGATTGTTCGGGCAAACGCTATTTCTTATTGTTCAATATATATAAGACGTTCCTCGAAGAAAGAGAAAACGCTTCCCCCCCTATGCATGCGGTTAGTGATCTTACCTTCAGTTGCCAACATAGGAATGTGATGTGGTGCCTCCAAAGCTTGCTAATAATATTTATTCTAGCATTTTGCATTGCTTATAAGCAGATCAAAGTACTCAACTAAATTTCTTGTTATCCACATTATAATTTCCACAGGTTGAGAATCATTAATTTAATCCATAATCACGGGCAAATGCAAAATATACTCTGAAAGAGTAGTGGGCAGACAAAGTATTGTTGAGGAGATTTTTGTTTTTCTGATTATCCTTCAAAATTTTTAAGATATTGAGTTTGAAAGGTTTCATATAAAAATGTATTTTAGATTTAAAATAGGAAGTTCAAAACATTTAAATGATCAAATAAGATCTATTGCATAAAATAAATTTCCAAAAATCATCTTTGGAAGGAAATGTTTTTATCATGTTCAATACTCTAAATAATATTCTGGTTAATTTTCTGAAATTTATTTTAATAAAAGGGGTATTGTATAAAACCCTAGACCATGATTATAAAATTTTCATAAATAAGCCCTATATACATAGGTTGAGTTTTCTAAATTTAGTTTTGGAGTGTAAATGTCTTCCCTAAGTCCTAAATACATATTTGAATTTAGGAAGTTCCTAAAAAAGTTTGGTTTGATTTGAATATAATTTGAGTCTTAAATAAAAAAACTAGAAAAAAGATATTTTAAAAGGACAGCCTACTGGACCGTCCCAGCTAACCCACTTGAAGCTAGCCCGCCGAGACCCCTCTCTCCTCCCGCCCTACTTTGTCTCTTTTACATTTTTTTCGGCTTCGTTTAGGCACAGGCCAAGAGGTACGAACTTCATCTGAAAGAAAGAATCAATTATCCCCTAAAAATAAAATATGTGATCAGAAAAAAAGCTAGAAATCAACGGCCATTGACGAGGTGTGCACTCGGCAAATCTCATGGTTTAGGTACCTAGGGTCGATTGTGTGGTAGAGAACGCGTAGTGTTAGTGGAATCGACGGCTGACAAGCGGGATTTACCCAGGTTCAGGGCCCTCGGGTGAGGTAACACCCCTACTTCCCGCCTGTCTGTATTTGATGTCGTGAATATGAGGGTTACAAGGGTCCGGCGAGTTGCTGATCTCGTCGGGGTTCTGGTGGCTATCAATTGCTTGCTTTGATCGATCACCCTCCTAGCCTTTATATAGGAGGCGGGTCTCGGGATACGTAACCGACCTAGTTTACATGTATGAAAAGCTTTAACCGACTATAGCTTAATCTAACTTGGAAAGCACTCTTCGTCTTGGGCCTTCATTCGTGGGCTTCGATTAAACTTTGGCTTCTTTAGTCATCACGTGCACCAGGTACCCTTACGCTGGGGTACCCGTAGAGTATAACCTCGTCATTAGCCCCGAGTACTTGCTTGACTCGAAGAATCGAGCATGTGCTCACTTCATCGTGCATGTCGTAGTCTTCGCTTTCGTACTCCTGATCCGATGTAGTTCTTCTAGTCTCAATTTGTTTCAACTGTATGTATTTGCAAGTCAAGGGATATTGACATAGTAGGCCCAGATCTCTCGAACGATCGAGATTGGTTAACTGCTCATTCGGGCAAAAACCTTACTAGTCTTCATTCAGACCCGAGTCCCCGGAGTCGAACCTGGAACGCAGTCGAAAGCTTTTGCTAGGAATTATGACTTAGTTGGCCTGATTCACTCGAAAATCGAGCTCAGTTAACTGCACATTCGGGCAAAACCATACTAGCCTTCAATCAGACTCGAGTCCCCGGACTCGAATCTGGAACACTTGTGACATTTTTGCCTAGAGATTATGACTTAGTAGGCCTGATTCACTTGAAAATCGAGCTCAGTTAACTGCACATTCGGGCAAAACCATACTAGCCTTCAATCAGACTCGAGTCCCCGGACTCGAACCTGGAACATACTGGACAGACTCGACTCAGGCCGTTTTTAGGTCTTACTGACTCGTTCTGCAGTTTAACTTTTGATACCTAACGCGTCCGTCAGGATTTTCATCTTGTCTGTTGACACGGGAAAATTTTAAGGGAAAACACTGTTGGAGCGTCCCTCAGCCCAGCTCGATTGATCGGCGGGTCTTACCTTTGCATTTGTGTATGCAGCATCCGAGACATCTGCGATTGGTATAGTCCGGGAATTTATGAAGTATGACTCTCTGGTTTGTAAAGTACTTACTGCATTTAGTCGAGTCTGTTGTCGAGTGAATTTCTTACCTTTTTTGGAAATCTATGGGAGCGCCACAGCGCTCCCATGGGAGTAGCCCCCGAGATTGTGGTTTATTGTCTTGCAATAGAGGACAATCTCAAATCATTTTTCTATGCTGGTTTTGTCAATCGAAATATTTTGTTTTTGAAATCTATGGGAGCGCGACAGCGCTCCCATGGGAGTAGCCTCCGAGATTGTGCTTTATTTCATTTGAAGTAGAGGATAATCTCAATAACTTTGTTTCTTTTTATAATTACGAGAAATTTTTGATATACTCCCATGGGAGTACTCTTGTCAGTCGAATCCTTTGTCGATTGTAATCTTGTATCCTTTAATCGAATATGTATGCTCTCTTCACACCTGACGTCATTCGTGACGTCTTAGGCGTGCGCTCGCTGTTTTGACAAGACATGTCTGTGTAGGCCCATTGTTCAGAGTTTTGACCGCAGAAGACGCCGCTTCGGCTTTGATTTGACCGGACGTGCCGTGTTTTTCGCCGCGCCATCATAACCTCCTAGGGTTTTGTGCGTAGTGGGCGGCGTGGGATGCGACGGTTGCTCTCTGCGCTCGCCACGTGTACGGCCATATGCTATGCATGTTTATTTGGACAAGGTGCACGCTCGTATCTTTGTTACTTTGAAGGATCGGGTGTGGCGAAACACCCAAGTGCTCGAGATATGCAGGCGTATTTTCACTCGCCTAACCTGCGCGCTCTTCCCATCAGGGCCTCAGCCACAAGGGCTTTTTCATTTGGTTGATATTTTTCGAGTAACAGATTCAATCAAAGAATCCTTGATGCAACTTGCAGTTCTTGGATCCAACGCGACTATGGCCCACACCTGTAGTCGCAAACCAGATTTTGCGATTTGCCCTCCTGCCATGGGTACACTCATATCCCAAACATAGCTAGTCGAGACGTACTCTGCTACTAAAGATTTCGTCAATCGCTGCAAGGAGCAACTTTTCAGCCCTGTGCTGGATATGAAGGATGAGCTAATCAACTTAGTTTCCTGTAGTTTGTAATTTTTTTTGTAATCGGGGCAGCCCCTGAGTGTAAATATTCCTTCCTATGTATGTTGCTAAATACTTTTGCATTTTGATTTATGCCAGCCCCCGAGTCTATCGAGTGGGTTTATGTTTTCTTGTTTGTCCCAGCCCCAAGTTTACCGAGTGGGTTTGTGTTTTCTATTTGACCCAGCACCCGAGTCTATCGAGTGGGTTTGTGTTTTCTGTTTGACCCAGCCCCCGAGTCTATCGGGTGGGTTTGTGTTTTCTATTTGACCCAGCCCCCGAGCCTGTCGAGAGGGGTTGTTTTGCTTTTAGTGTTTGTGGTATTCAGCCCTCGAGTCTATCGAGTGGGCTGCAAATCTCGTGGTTGCGAACATTTGAGTTTAGAGTTTAAATTTGATGCCTATGTCTCCAGCCCCCGAGTATTTGAGTGGGGTAAATAATAATAAACATATATGAGAAATATGAAGGAACATATATCTTTATTCCAATTTGCGTGTTCGACCAGCAAGCCGCCTCATTAAAAAACCTTCCAGTCCCCTTAGGTACCCTGGTAAGGGAAATAGTGCGTCTGAAACCTGCAGGTTCTTCCGACATTGTGTGCTATTACATATGAGACTCGGAGACCTACGCATAGAATCGACGCAAGTGCGCCACGTTCCATGGGTTTGATGCTACTTCCCCCGTCTTCGTGTTCTTCAGTCGATAGGCTCCGCCATCGATGACTTCTGTGATGATGTAAGGTCCTTCCCATGGTGATGCGAGCTTGTGGACCTTCTTCTGCTTCTCCCGCAGCACCAAGTCTCCCACCATGAAGGATCGTGTGCGCAATCGACGACTATGGTAGTTGCAGAGGTCTTGTTGATAAATAGCCATTCGCGCCAAGGCCATATTGCGCGCTTCTTCCAGCAAATCGGCTGCATCTTCAAGTGTTTTGTTTGAGTCATCTTCTTCATATGCTTCCACCCGTGGTGTGTTAAACTTGGCATCAGAAGGTAGCACTGCTTCTGCACCATAGACCATGAAGAATGGCGTGTACTTGCTAAGAGGCGTTTGGGGTGGTCCTTAGGCTCCATAGTACTGACGGGAGTTCATCAACCCATGCACCCGCGGCCCTTTTGAGTGGCACCAAGAGTGTCTTTTTAATGCCGCTGCACACTAGCCCATTGGCTTTTTCGACTTGTCCATTGGATTGTGGATGCGCCACAGAAGCGTAGTTTAGCTTGATGTTCTGCTCCTTGCAAAAGGATTTGAACTCTTCTGCCGTGAAGTTGGTGTCATTGTCGGTTATGATGCTGTCCATTACTCCAAATCGATACATGATCGATTGTATGAAACGGACCGCCGTAGAAGCTGTTGAGCTTGTGATGGGGATAGCCTCGATCCACTTTATGAACTTGTCGACTGCCACCAGTAGGTGAGTATGACCGCCTTTTGATGATTTTTAAGTGGTCCTACCATGTCGAGTCCCCATTGGGCAAAGGGCCAAGCCAATGGTATAGTTTTTAGCGCGGATGCGGGTGCATGTGGCTTGGAGGCGGACTTCTCGCAACCGATGCATCTTTTGACTATGTCCTCTGCGTCCCTTAGCGCTGTAGGCCAGTAAAACCCTGCTCGGAAGGCTTTGGCTACGAGTGATCGACTGCCGGCATGGTGCCCACAGGTACCTGCATGAATGTCCCGAAGGAGGTCTTTGCCATCCTCGAGTGCGATGCATCTTTGGAACATACCTGAAGTGCTGCATTTGTACAGCTCACCGTTTATGATGGTGTATGCTTTTGCTCGTCGAGTGACGCGTTTGGCCTCGTTTTTGTCTTCTGGTAGTTCATTGCGAAGCATGTATGCGAGGAAGGGTTGAGTCCATGTTGGATCAATGAGAAGTGATGACGTGAAAGACACACGTTCGTTGGGAACCCCAAGAGGAAGGTATGATGAGTGCAGCAACAAGTTTTCCCTCGGTATGAAACCAAGGTTTATCGAACCAGTAGGAAGTTGGCGATGCTCTGAAGGTGTTGGTGAAGGAGTGTAGTGCGGCACAACACCAGGGATTCCGGTGCCAACGTGGAACCTGCACAACACAATCAAACTACTTTGCCCCAACGAAACAGTGAGGTTGTCAATCTCACCGGCTTGCTGAAAACAAAGGATTAGGCGTATAGTGTGGAAAATAATGTTTGCTTGCAGAGAATGAAAAAGAACAATGATTGCAGTAGGTTGTATTTCAGATGTAAAAGAATGGACCGGGGTCCACAGTTCACTAGTGGTGTCTCTCCGTAATAAAATACTAACATGCTGGGTGAACAAATTACAGTTGGGAAATTGACAAATAGAGAGGGCATAACAATGCACATATATATCATGATGATCACTATGAGATTTACTTGGGCATTATGACAAAGTACATAGACCGCCATCCAGCATGCATCTGTGTCTAAATAGTCCACCTTCAGGTTAGCATCCGCACCCCTTCCAGTATTAAGTTGCAAGCAATAGACAATTGCATTAAGTATGGTGCATAATGTAAACAACACTAATATCCTTAGACAAAGCATTGCTGTTTTACCCTAGTAGCAACAACACATCCACAACCTTAGAACTTTCTGTCACTGTCCCAGATTAAATGGAGGCATGAACCCACTATCTAGCATAAATACTCCCTCTTGGAGTTACAAGCATAAACTTGGCCAAAGCCTACACTAATAACGGAGAGCATGCAAGATCATAAACAACACATATATGATAGATCAATAATCAACTTGACATAGTATTCAATATCCATCGGATCCCAACAAACACAACATGTAGCATTACAATAAGATGATCTTGATCATGATAGGCAGCTCACAAGATCTAAACATGATGGCACAAAAGGAGAAGACAACCATCTAGCTACTGTATGGACCCGTAGTCCAGGGATGAACTACTCACGCATCACTCCGGAGGCAGGCATGGCGATGTAGAGCCCTCTGGTGATGATTCCCCTCTCCGGCAGGGTGCCGGAGGAGAACTTCTAAACCCCCCGAGTTAGGGTTGACGGCGGCGGCGGCAGCGGATGTTTTCTGGAATAATGGCTCGGTGTTTTAGGGTTTTCGTGTCTGGAGGAATAAATAGGCGAAGGGGCGACGTCGGTGGAGGCGCGGGGCCTGCTCCCCATAGGGTGGCGCGGCAGGGGCCCCACCCGCGCCGCCATGTGGGGAGGGCGCCCTGCTGCCCCCTTCGTCTCCTCTTCGTACTTATGGAACGTGTCAGGAAAAATAGGCATCTGAGATTTTGTTTCGTCCGATTCCGAGAATATTTCCAGAACAGCTTTTCTGAAACCAAAAACAGCAGAAAACAGGAACTGGCACTGTGGCATCTTGTCAATAGGTTAGTCCCAGAAAATGCATAAAAATGCTATGAAGTGTGAATAAAACATGTAGCTATTGGTATAAAACTAGCATGGAACATAAGAAATTATAGATACGTTGGAGACGTATCAAGAAGTACCTCAATCGGAGGATCCTCTGTGCTTGGTGCTTTGCTCTTGTCCATAGCTGCTGTCGTGGTCGATGGTCATTTGTCGATTGACCTATGCTCTATTCGCTCGAGGAAAACACCTGGTGGTACTGGTGCTTTTGTGGAAGCGATGTTGGCTATTTTGTCGGCCTCTTCGTTGCTTTCTCTCCCTATGTGCCGCAGTTCGCAGCCATCGAAGCTGCCCTCCATTATGTTGTACAAGTTACGGTAGGCGATCATGTTGTCTGCGATTGCGTCGCAGGCCTTCATTGTTTGCTGCACAACTAAGTTAGAGTCACCATAAATCATTAGTCGAGTGCATCCCATGGCCTTTGCCATGCGCATGCCGTGTATTAGGGCTTCGTATTCAGCCTCGTTGTTTGATGGGAACTCGAAACCCATTTGTAAGACATAGCGTAGTCTGTCGCCTTTTGGTGAGATGAGTATGACGCCTGCTCCCGCTCCTTCATTCTTTTTGGACCCGTCGAAGTACATGGTCTAGGAATTTGACACATCAGGTACTCCTGGCAATTGAGATTCTATCCACTCGGTGTGAAAGTCGGGTAAGACTTGTGCCTTGATGGCCTTCGGGTGCTCATACTTGATTCCAAGTGGCCCAGCTCGATGAGCCATTTTGCTACACATCCGTTGCATTGGGGTTTGTGAGGACGTCTCCAATCGCCGATTTGTTGATCACCGTTATTGGGTGTTCTGTGAAGTAGTGCGCCAGCTTCCTGGATGTCATGAACACGGCGTATGCCAATTTCTGATATTGCGGGTACCGCTGTTTCGACGGGGAGAGAACTTCACTTACGTAGTACACTAGTCTTTGTATGCTTTGGTTGTGTCCTTCCTCCATGCGATCGACTACAACACGGTGCTGACCACTCGATTGGTGGCTGAGATGTATAAGTAGAGTGGCTCCTTTTCCCTGGGTGCTACTAGGATTGGTGGACTTGTGAGCATCTTTTTGAGTTCGAGGAAAGCTGCTTCGGCTTCGTCTGTCCACTCGAACTTGTCTGCTTTCTTCATCAGTTTGTAGAACGGAAGTGCCTTTTCGCCTAGTTTGCTGATGAACCGGCTGAGCGCTGCTACTCGGCCGGCTAGCTGCTGCACCTCGTGGAGTTTGGTGGGTCTTTTCATTGTTAGTATGGCATGTATCTTTTCTGGGTCTGCTTCGATTCCGCGCGCAGATATCAAGTAACCCAAAAGTTGTCCAGCTGGGACGCCGAAGGTGCATTTCTTTGGGTTGAGCTTGATGTTGTATCGATTGAGGTTCTTGAATGTTTCCCATAGATCATCGATTAGTGTGTCCTCCTTCTTAGTCTTGATGACGATGTCGTTGACGTAGACCTGAACATTGCATCATATCTGTTCTTGTAGACAGTTTTGCATCATGCGCTGGTACGTTGCACCTGCGTTCTTGAGTCCGAAAGGCATGGTTGTGTAGCAGTAGATCCCGAGTGGGGTTATGAATGCTGTTTTGTCTTCGTCTTCTTCTTTCATCCGAATTTGATGGTATCCGGAGTATGCATCTAAAAATGATAACCGAGCGCATCCTGCTGTTGAGTCGATGATCTGGTCAATTCGTGGCAATGGGAAGTGATCTTTTGGACAGCATTTGTTCAGGGTGGTAAAATCCACACACATCCGCAGGGTGTCCGAGTGCTTCTTTTCGACCAGTACAGGGTTAGCAACCCAGTCTGACTTTTCGATTTCTCGAATGAACTTCGCAGCGAGTAACCTGTCAACTTCTGGTTCGATTACGCCTCTTTTGGGACCGGAGACACGGCGCATAGTTTGCTTAACTGGTCTAGAACCTAGCTTGAGTTGTAGAGAATGCTCGGCAAATTCCCTAGGAATACCTGGCATGTCAGCTGGACACCATGCAAATATTTCCCAGTTCTCACGGAGGAATTTGACGAGCGTGTCTTCCTGTGCGCTAGTAAGACTCGACGAGACGTTGACCGTCTTTGAGGGATCAGTCGGGTGCACCTGGTGCTTCCTCGTGTCATTGGTGGCATTGAATTCTCTGTCGGTTGCCAACCTCTTGTGTTCCGGCAGAAGCGTGCGGTCGTTAGAGACCTCGAGTTCGGCGAGTGACTGCTCCATCCCGTACATCTCGTAGATTTTGCTGAAGTCGCGGTCGCATGAATCTGATCTTTGAAAATTCCCGTTGACTGTGATGACACCTTTTGGTCCTGGCATTTTGAGCTTGAGGTAGCCGTAGTGCGGAACGGCCATGAATCGAGCGAAAGTGGGGCGCCCGAGTATTGCATGGTATTGTGATTTCCAGTCGACCACTTCGAACTCAATCGACTCGGTTCTGAAGTGAGTAGGATCTCCAAATGTAACATCGAGTTGTATTGTACCTTGCGGGAGTACCGCATTGCCTGGGATGATACCGTGGAAGGTATTTGTGGACTTCGACAGGTTTTCGACTGATTTGTTCATCCTGCACAGCGTATCCGCAAAGATTATGTTAAGGCCACTACCTCCGTGCATGAAGACCTCGGTCGTGACGTAGCCTCCGATCTGAGCATCGAGTACCAAGGCTGCGTGCCCTGGTCGATACACCGCTGGTGGGTGGTCCTCTCGATTGAAGACAATTGGAGTTTCTGATCCTCTCAAAAAATCTGGGACAGCTGGGGGTGCCATGGCTGCCATATTGACATGTCGAGTGTGTAATTTCTGCTCTCTGTTGGATGGACGTCCTCGCTGCATCATGTTCATCAGCCCGCGGGTTACGGGATATTTTTGCTCCTCTCCTTGCGGTATCTGGTGCACGGCTGATGTCATTTGTGTTCCCGTATTGGGTTGTGCTGGTACCATGTATACTGGTGTCGGTTGCGCTTGCGTTGGTGCAGAATACACCTGAGTTTGTTGTACTTGCTGCGGTGCTGGGTATACCTGAGTTTGTTGAGATGGTGGCGGCGCTGAATATACCTGAGCAGACTGTGCTTGTGGCGTGATTGATTGAGTCTGCGTCAACTGTGGGGGTGCGCGCCCATCTCTTTGCAGTCGTAGTACGTGTTCAATCGCAAGTTGATCGAATTCTCTGCAGTTTCTCAGCGAATGGTTAGAGCGTAGCTTACCGTCATCCCCTTTGTATAGGTGTAATATGCAATAATCGTCCATCCTTTGTTCGACTGAGCGCTCAGGTTCTTTGTCTGTTCGCCTGCGCCATTCTGGCCTCTTGTAGCTATCACGGTTGTCGCGTCTGTTGTCTCCATAGCGATCTCGGCTGTCGCGGCGATCATTTGTACGATGGTCTCGATTATCACGACGGTCATCTATATGATGGTCTCGACTGTCACGGTGATCATCGGGTCGTTTGTCAGTTTGGTCGCGGTTGTCCTGCGACTGGGCAAAGCCTGCCCCGACGAAGCTTGGTTTGTCATCATCGTGGTAACGATGCTTGCGTTTGCGCCTCCAATCATCTCTGTAGTTGTCTCTGTGGTCTCGACTACCACTCTCATGGTTTTCATGTGAAGAAACGGGTCGAGTGCCTCGTACAGAGTCTTCTCCATCCGCCCACTTTGTTGCGAGTACCATGAGCGCCGCCATTGATCTTGGATTTTCTGTACCAAGTGTCTCTTTGAAGTCCTCTCTCCAGAGTCCGTTCTTGAAGGCATCGATTGCCCTATCTTCCGACACGTTGCCTACTGAGTTTCGGATGGTGGTCCATCGCCGTATGTATGATCTTAGCGATTCATCTGACCTTTGCTTGCAGGTTCGAAGTTCTTCGAAAGTTTTGGGGCGCTCGCATAGAGGTTCGAAGTATTTGATGAAATCATTTCTGAAGTGTTCCCACGAATCGTAGTATGATTCGGGTAGCGATTTGAGCCAGTCGCGAGTCGTTCCCTCCATCATGCGCTGTATGTATTGCATAGCTGTGGTTGTAGTGCCGCGCTGACATCCAACTGCCAGCCTGTAGTCCTCTAGCCAGCCTGACGGCTCTTGTTTGCAGTTGAATTTGGGCGTGGAAGCTAATGAGAACTTCTTTGGCATACGAGCCTCCCGGATTCGTCGAGTAAAACATAGTGCTCCGCAGGGTCCGATTTCTGCTTCCGAGTCTGAGCTGCTGCTGTAAGATCTCCTAGATCGGCTCCTGCTGGAGCGATGACGGCGTGAGCTTTTCGACTGCTTCCTCCTCGAGGGCTTCGACTTCGACGGTCCCGGTCTGTATCTCTCCTTGGAGTTGCTTGCGGCGGCTGTATGGCCTTTGCTGCTATCGCCAGTTGCCTGTACAACTGGAGGTGCTGATCTCTCTTTGGGTCTCATGCAGGAATTTCGATTGTTCTGAGGTAAGTGCCTAACGTCATCAGCGCCCCGGCTGGTTCAGTAGGTATGGGGACTCCTTCTGCATCTACTGCTATAAAAGCTGGATCCAGGTTTCGAGTGACCGCTGCACGATCTGCGTCTCCAAGGTTTATGACTCGCGACCTGTTTGCGGGGTCATTTCTTCCTGTTGAACTTACAGATAACGCTCTCCGTCGAGCACTCGATATGCTGGCCTGCGTTTTTCGTTCCTCGAGTACTGCTCTGTAATTCTTCAGCCGTATTGATTCTTGCCATTGGAAGTACTGCAAGGTCAATATCTCTTCTGGGGTTGCGTTTGCTGGCAGCATTGTGCAGCCTTCAATTATTTTGCTCACTTTCTCTGCCATCTCTGCCGTGATGGTTAACGTGGTTGTTCCGTCAGGCATAGTGACTGTGCACGGGTATTCTGTAGGTCGACGGCATGCTGCAGCCGTTGATGTTTCTGCGGTACTCACGGTGTAAACCTGATAAGGCGTCACCTGATGTTCTGTCCACATGCTGTTGACGCGCATCATGGATTTGGCGTCGTCGTCCAGGCTCATGTCAGAGTTGCTTTGTTTGCTGGGGTTTCCGCCACAATTGAGTAGATCCTCGAGTGTTTTGTCCAGACTGTCTGCATTGCAGGTGAATATTTCGTGCCTGGCATGGATTTCTGGGCCGTTGAGATCGGTAAGGTATATATTGTCGTCTATGTCCTCCTTGTTTCCCATGATGTCGTTGCAATCGACGATGTTGTCGAGTGACGCAGTTGGGTTGTTTGGGCGATACACAGATTCGATCTCACTCCTTCCAAGTCTTTTGGCTACCTCGTCATGGAACTCCTGCGAGTTCATGGTTGTTGCGGAGTCGCTTGGCGATTGGATCGGGACGATCTGTGATGACGCTGCCGCCAAGATGGGTGGTGTTGCAGCTGATAAGTCGTCGAGTGTCTCCATGTCGAGTGGATCCAGCAGGTCCTGCACACCATCTTTATTGACAAAGAAGTTAAATTCTCCAATTGTAATATCCAAACCTGATTCGAGACCGGCAAAGGTCTTTTGAGCTTCTATCGAGTGTGGTGTGAGCCTCCTTGGAGAGATTGGCGAGTGATCGCCCCTTGAGTTGATGCTAGTCGATTTTGCCGGCGAGTTACCGTTTGCAGCCATGATCGGCGATTTGCCGTGGCCGCTTGATGATGAAACCGGCGAAACCGTGAGCCCAACACTACCTATTCCCACAGACGGCGCCAATTGACGAGGTGTGCCCTCGGCAAATCCCATGGTTTAGGTACCTAGGGTTGATTGTGTGGTAGAGAACGCGTAGTGTTAGTGGAATCGACGGCTGACAAGCGGGATTTACCCAGGTTCAGGGCCCTCGGGTGAGGTAACACTCCTACTTCCTGCATGTCTGTATTTGATGTCGTGAATATGAGGGTTACAAGGGTCCGACGAGTTGCTGATCTCGTCGGGGTTCTGGTGGCTATCAATTGCTTGCTTTGATCGATCACCCTCCCAGCCTTTATATAGGAGGCCGGGTCTCAGGATACGTAGCCGACCAAGTTTACATGTATGGAAAGTCTTAACCGACTATAGCTTAATCTAACTTGGAAAGCACTCTTCGTCTTGGGCCTTCATTCGTGGGCTTCGATTAAACTTTGACTTTTTGAGTCATCACGTGCACCAGGTACCCTTACGCTGGGGTACCCGTAGAGTATAACCTCGTCAGCCATGGACTGCACCCAGACCAGTTCTACATGGCTTCCCTTCTACTAACTACTGCAAACAAATGATCACATAATTATGATGGCGCACTTCCGTACCATCGCAAGGAGATATACTACGCGTTCTGTACATAAAAGAATATCTCAAGTTTATCTAAATTTGCGAGTATTTAGACATATTGTAGTGTGTAGATGTTATGAAAGATAGCAAGAAAACGATAAATATGCGGAAGATCAAACCAACGGGGACACGAGATGTAAAGTAGAAAAAACCCCTACCAACAAAGGAGGAGAAAAATCACAATACGTCACTATATCGGGTGAATTTACAAACGCCGTGGGTTTACAATGGATGACTTACTCCAACTGACGGCTTACAAGATATATTTATAGTGGGCAAAAACTAAGTCGGCTGCGGTTCGATTCGGACACGACCCGTACCGTACCGCGGGGCGCTCCGCTCTCCTCGTTACAAGCTGGACTTTATCAGTATATACGAATTTGAATATTTTTATGCATTTATGGACGGAGTAGTATAGCACATGTATTAATATTGATTTGACGAGTCCATGTCTTCTGAGCTCACGACATGGATAATATAGGTAATACTAGTACTAGATTGGATCGATGAGCTAGACAGCCGGAAGAAACCTTCGACATAGATTTCAAGTTTACCCATGGATCGATGTACCTTTCTTTGTGCCAACCGCCCGAATTCGTGCTATAGCTGGCCAGGCAGTATATAGTGCAAAATAAGCTACTCCTCTGTCGCATCCGGAAGGTAGAGAGAAATGACACGAGCTGCCGTAACTACAGCTTCTTAGAGAATATAAATGTCACGAGGCTACGAGTTGCACACGGACCAAGTCTACGAGAAAATATGATCCCAAGCTTCACATGCTCTCCCATGCTCCCATTCGTACAATTAAATGCTACAAAGCTTCTGACGATGTATTTATAACCGCGATCCTCCATCCACAAAGTCGCCATTGACGAGCTAGCTAGTTTAGCAAACTCGATCGTAGTCACCGTCGCTGCCGATACGGACAAACACAAGTGTGAGGCCACCTCGGCCAGGCTTACGGAGAATTCGGACCGGGCAAGGAACCTAACCCTTGCTAACGGCCAAACTAACTAAGCCCTGGGTGCGTCATTGCTTTGCTGGGCTCACGCACACCACGAGATGGACGGGCAGCCGTAAAGCTCAGAGATCAGATCCCGGCTGTTTGGCACTTTGTTACCACAGCTCGATTCAGGCACATGATTAATAAACTACTACGAGTTGTCGATTCAGGAACTGGTTTGGAGTATTATTTTAAGCATATACTCTAAACATTAGGATACAGGTGCAAGTTACTATCAGAGAACAAGAGTTCCCACAGCAGACAATTGCAGAATTTTGTTGTTATCAAGCGAGCTATCATGTTCATGCGTGCATTTTTTTGGGGTGACATTTATTCTCTTTTCTTGGCGAATTCAGGTGGCACTTATTCTGGCATAGAAGGATCACATGCAAATTCTTGCAGATCAAGGGAACCAGTGAAAACGTCATTTCCGATCGTCCTACGACGCTGTTGGCAGATTGTCCAGTTCACGTGTGCTCCCAGCTCCCCGAAGAAGAAAGCAAAAAGATCAGGAAAAAACGGAGTAACCAGCATGCATGTGGTGCACAGTAAACGAACGCACCGCCGGCGAAGATTGAGCAAACATATAAAGAGAGAGCGATGTAAAATGGCTGTATTGGCATCGAACATCCAAAATGATAAGCTAGGCATACTAATGGCGTATCTTTTAAGGGCATTACATAGTACTCCCTCCGTTGCACTTGCATAATATAAGATGTTTTAGACTCTATCCATGTGCTAGGCGTCATTCGGTTGTAAATTAGAAAAGATCAGTCGTCTCCAGAGCCGTCCGATCCACTTAAGTGAATCGATCCCACGCGTCTGACCTATGTAGTAAAAACGTTTCGTGTGTAGCATTTTTATGTGTGTATTTAACATGACATGTAGCAAAAAAAATGAGGAAATGTTGGGTCCGATTAATGTAGCAAAAAATTCCGGCTGCAACAAAAACAATTACACATGTAGCACACTGTGTAGCAAAAAATAGGATATATAAAACTGTAGCAACAAAAAATAATGTAGCACTTTAAACACAGCCATGTAGCAAAAACCAACAGCACAAACAACAAATCCCAATTTGGCTTTAGCAAAAAATACAATAAACATCACATTTCCAGATATCATTGTAGCATTTTGCTGGTTCTTACACAACAAAAGCTAATATGCACCTATAGCAGAAAACAACACCGTATGCACATTGATACAATCCAAAAATAAAAACTGACCTTCAGTTTCGACCTTGGAGGCACCCATGGCCAATTTGAGCTCGCCGGCCATGATTCCATAACGCCAGAGGCTTGTCTCAGCCGGATCGGCTGAAGCTCGACCGAATTACGAGGGATGAGCAGATCGTCTTGGCCAGATTTCATCACGCCGGTCATGACTGCACGTGGGGGAGGTCATACATATCATGGATGAGCAACTCGGCCCCGTCGGCTGGGGTAGAAGGACGACGCGGTGCGCGGGATTCAAAGGAGGAGGTCATCGAGCGGGCAGGAGGTGGTCGGACGTTGCGACGCGCGTTGCTCTCGCCGGTGAAGGGTTGGCTTTGACGTCGGAGGTCATCCGTCGGGCTGGAGGTGGTCGAGCGTGGCGGCGCGTGTTGCTCTCGCCGGAGCAGAGCGGTAATCGGCCAGCAGGAGGTGACCGGGCGTGGCGGCTGTGCTAGCCGGAGTAGCACGGACAGACGGCGGTAGGTCATAGGAGTGCGTTGGGAAGAAGGAGAATGTGATAGAAGGTGGGACCGTGAGTGTCGCGCGTTGGGTTGGAGCCGGCTGTACCTACAGCCGTCTGTAAAGAAGCGTTCCATATTTATATGTACACAAATATATTAAGACATGTTTTAGTGTGTATGTTCACTAATTTTAGTATACTAGACAAATATGTGTAACATCTAAAAATAACAGAAGGAGTACTATTTAGTTTTAATAAGTTGTTTTAATTTTATTTTTTATCCTATTTCCTTTTTCAAATAAAGCTTTTGGGTCAACTACCAAGCGTTATCGTATATTCTAACTCGATACCATGTATAAAATATGAATTAAAATAGTGCTTCACTAAATTGCATATTTTGGATATTGCATATTAGTGCCATTGATATGTAGTTTTAAAAGACTCAAGTTTCCACACAAAAAGTTATTTACTAAATTGGACATTTTGGAAACAAGTTTAGACTTTGTAATGTGTAATTTTAAGCGACTCAAATTAGCAAAAAAATATATGGCATAAATACAAATGTATTATACCCTTTCATCTGTCAATGCATGACTTCCTACTAAAGGTGCAACCAAACTATTTAGTATTTGCACAAGTAAAATATCAAAAGATATTTACGTTTATGAGATGAAATAGTCCGAATATACTTTTCAGCATTTCTTTTTATATTTTTGACAAGCCTGTCATGTGGTAAGTAAATAACAAGGTTACAACCTAGACAATGTTAATACCGGTCAAACGACCTAGAGAATCTGAGAGCAAGATAGCTTGAGACCTAACTGCTGGTTGTATCTTTTATCATATCATCTATAGCATTCCCAATATTTGAAATGTATACAGTTAGCTATAAATATGTACTAACCTGACGGCTGACACACCTTATTCTCTCACAAAGTGTTTAGAGCACTTGGTGCTAGGTAGCTCTTAATCTAAATTTTGCTTCTCTGTACTCCCAACTAAGTAAAATTTGGTTCTCTGTCCTCCAACTAAGTAAAATTTGCTATGCAAACTCTTATAGCCTGCTTACATAGCTATATGGGACGATGACACCCATACACATGATACTGTTTGAGCCACCGCCATCAAACATGATCTGGAGAGGCCGGGTGCCCTTTGTTTGGTCGAACGACAGCGCAATCTCCAGCATGAAGCGGATCGATGCTGGATCCTTTTGTCAACCTTTTGGGAAAATGCTTGAGTTCCAAGTATGAAAGTGTCCTTTCTATTACTTTTAGATGTCTCGCCATGTTGGTGAAACTTCCGTTGCCATCTCTCAAGGACAATGCAGATCCTATCAAGAACGTACTGATGGAAATTGCACAGAGAACTGGAAATTCTAATGGTCATTTGATCACGTCTTGTTTGAAACTACTTGCTCATCTACTTAGAGAGGCTACAGGATTTCACTTTCAGATGATCAGCTTTAGGCGCCCACGAATGCCGGCGCATTCCTGCTCCTCAGCTTCTCGGACCCACCCTCGCGCTCTCTTCTTCAACCTGAATTTTGTTGTCGCTCGGCCTCTGCACCGATTTTGCATTATGAGTTTATAATACTCCCTCTATATACAAAAATGTCTCAATCTAGACAAAATTTGCATTTATCCACACACTTAATCATGTATAGATACATATAAATTTGGTCTAGGTTGAGACATCATTTTATGGACGCAGGAAATACACCAAATGGTTATTAGAGTTGCAATATTTTGTTGGTAGAGGTGCTTGCACCAGTTTCGTTGGTTGAGGTTGCACCGTCATCTTAGTCCCGACTTCTTCTTTTTTCCAGAAACAGAATCTCAGGTCTAACTTGTTAATTTTAGTATGCATCGTTTTGTTTATCGCGCGTGCACCGTCCGAGCTGTTTCCCCCGGCCAAAACCATGTTCTATACGTCCAAGTTTTACGTGTGCATATATTGAGAGGCCAACCATTTTCTGGAACGGAATTGAGAGGCCAATACGTATACATCGAACTAAATATACGTTTGATTTCTCTCGAAGTCATATGGTCTGGAGCCACGCGCCCATGCGCATGGATCAAGCTGTTTCCCAGTTAATAGATACTGTATTTCCGTACGTCAAGGTCTTGGTGTCCTATAATACGTGTACCTTCCAGCATAGCCTAATACTGAAAAAGTAGAAATATGTGGAGAGGTCAACTCTTCTTTTTTGGATGGAAAAAGAGAGGCCAAGTTGAGCCCTCCCTCACGCTTGGCGCCAAGACGGCACAAAATGGCTCACGTCGACCTGGTATCGTCGGCCTTGTAGGGCGCGTTTGGTAGTCTGCACCCAGCCGGGCCAGAAACAGGCCTGCTGTTTGATTTGTGTTTTTCTGGAGACAGGCCCGCAAGGTGTTTAAAGCACCCTTGGGCCAGGCCTCATAGGAACGGCCGATTCGGCCGTTTCCAGGTAGCCAGGCCGCGAGGAGAAGGAACGTGGCAACGGCTGCACGCGTGGAGAAGCGCGGGAGACGCGCCATAACATGGGTCAGGTCTGGCCTTGGCGGTGAAGGAGATGCAGGACAAGAAGCTCAAAGGGAACGGGGCATGGGTCGTGCACCAAAGCTGGGGTACTGTTCTGATGGTGTCGTTCCCCGGCATGTCTTCCTGGAGGTGAAGCATGATGATCTTCACTCGATCATCTTCCCGCCTGACATCCAGAAGCTGGTGGTGGAGAAGTGGAAGCTGAAGAAGCCCAAGGTGAAGGAAGGCAATGAGCCGAAGATTTGCATTCCACTCCACACCACCAAGTGTTGTGAGTACTTCGTCCAGCTCAGGTGGTTCGAAGACCACCTTGTCATCTTCAAAGGATGGGAAGACTTCGCCAAGGAGATCAAGCTGGCCACCGGAGATGTCCTCGTCTTCAAGTTCGTCGGCGACGGCTTCAAGGTGAAGCTCTTCACTGAGGAGGCCTTCGTCTGTCCAGTTCATGGCATGTGAGTTCTCACTGTGACTTTCTTGAAGAGCAGTTCTTTTGTATGCTCTTCATGTTTTGATGCCAGGGGAGTGTTCCCCTGGTGTAAGTACTTATCAGGTGCACAGATTGCACCTGTAACCAAACTCTTTAACCCTACCTGTAGTTAAGCTTGTGGGGTGTAAGTATGGAACCCTATTTTGGGTCAGTGGGTGTGTTCCCCTGACCAAATCAATGGTTAGTGAGTGTTAAGTACATGATTTCTGCCTCCTTTCTTGCTTTGCATTGCCTGGTAACCTCACCAAATTTGAATAGGGTGACTCTATCACTCTTTCTGTGTGTTCTCACGCTGCCAAACAAGGGGAGGTTGGTTTTGCAGAGCCAAAATCGGAAAACCAGTGCAACCAAACATTGGGCCAAATGTGGCTCGTTTTCTGATGCAGGCAACCAAACAACTAGCCCATCATGGCCCAAATCGCGTTGTAGCCCAGCAGTGCCCTCCCCAGCCTGCCCCGACGCGGGTGAGAAAGACATGCAGGCTACCAAACGCGCCCATAGTCTCCTCCAACACCGCACGCCGGCACCTCTTGTCTGGCGAGATATGTTGTTGGTAGAGTCGTAGCGTGTGTGGCAGATGTCGGCACCTCCTCTCTAGTGAGACAGTTTCTTGTAGACTCGCAACGATAAAAAAAACGTATATTGAGAGGCTAACACATTTTTGGAAAGAACTTTTGAGGCCAATACGTATGCATCGTTTGATTTCTCTCGGAGTCATATGGAATGGAGCCACGCGCATGGATCGAGCTGTTTCCCGGTTAGTATATAGAATACTGTATTTCCGTAGGTCAAGGTCTTACTGTCCTATAATACGTGTACCTTCCAGTATACCTAACACTGGAAGAGTAGAAATATGTGGAGAGGCCAACTCTTTTTTTGGATAAAAGAGAGCCCAGCCTCCATCCCGCTTGACGCCTAGACGGCACAAAATGGCTCACGTCGACCGGGTTGTCACGGCCACGGCACATCAGACGGCATCCTCGACATATTTCCCAAATTGTCAGGAATCGGAAAAAATCATAAAAAATTAGAGTCATTTTGTGGGTCTCGAAGTTTTGTTTTTTCCGAATTTTCCATCCCTAATTTTTGGGAAATCCCGAATGCCCGGGCTGCGCAGCCTACATTAGGCCCACCCATTCTCAGCCCCCCACGGCAGCACAGTAGTGCACCGCGCTGCCATTCTCATGCTTCTCTTACGATTATGGACGGGCCGCCACCGTCGTCTCGCCTGTTCACCGGACGGTCGACTCCAAGCTGAGCTCCACCTTGCGCCACCGCGAGAGGAGAGATCCTCGCCTCCGCCTGTTCGCCGTCTGTGACACGGTCTTAGCCCAGCCGCCCGAACGTTCAAATTCCGTGCTCCACTTAGCGAGCCAGCAGGGTACATGACAAAGGCAGCGTCGCGGTCGATCCAGCCAAAGGATGTCCAATTGCAACCTCGATCCTCCATCTAGAAGGTCGCCATTGACGAGTGGAGCTATCGCGCGATGTGTTCCAGCATCAGCAAGCGAGCTCGTAGTCCCCGTCGCTGCCGAAACGGACAAGCAAACGAAGTGTGAGGCGATGGGAGAGTTCGGACCGGGCAAGGAACCTACCCTTGCTAACGGCCAAAGCTAAGCCGTGGGTGCGTCGTCATTGCTGGGCTCACCACGAGATGGACCGACCTCGCACGGCGGCCGCAAAGCTCAGCGATCCTCGGCTGTTTGGCGTATGCAATGGACGCATGCACTTTGTTGCCGCAGCCCGGTTCAGGCAGATTGTTAATTAGTTTAGGCGTAAACGCTCGTGTTCTATGTCGGGGTTACTGTCAGTGAACTCATGCATGCAGAATTGCAGATGCGGTACTATACCATAATTTCCAATCGTACTATACGATTGTAAGCTGCCGGCGTTTGCGGCTTGCCCATCATACAGTAGCCTGTGGTTCACGTGCATCCGGAAGAAGAAGACACAAGATCGGCCAAAATGGAGTAACCAACGTGTGGTGCACAGTGATATCAAACACACCGGCTACGGCTAAATATTTATAGTAAGCTTGAGCAAAAACACAGAGAGGATGTAAAAGTAGGGTCACAGTGATATCAAACACCGAAATGATAAAATAGTCATACTCATGATATATAGTATCTTTTATGGAGATTATATTGTTATTTAGTTTTAAGTTGACTGAATTTTTATTTTTTGAATCCTAGTTCTTTTTTCCAGTCAAGTTTAGTGTGAGATCAACCGACGCAAGAACAAGCTCCGGCTATGGCTGAATGCGATGTACCGGCCCACATTATTCCGCGAGGAGTGAGGGGCTGCACTAAACCACTTATCCAACACGTATACACCACTAGAGAACAACGGCATCACGCTGAAACGGTTCTGGTCACTGCCCTGGTCGCACCGCCTGGGGCTTTCGTAGAGGCCACCGACGTAGAAGCGGCTTGTCGTGATACTTTGGATTATTTTCTTGAGGCTGGTATCATCGACATACCATTCGGCCCCACATCCGCCAAGGTGGCACGTAGATTTAGGAGGCGAAGGGTACTGTAGAATAGTGTAGTTTAATTCAGTTTTTAAGTATTGTATCTCAAGGCTGTCAGAAAAGAACTATTACATCTCAAGATAATTGAATGAAATGTATCTTTTGCTTATATGCAGTCTCATATATTTTTATTGGGGACGCCGCTCAAGGCAGCACCGTCCATTGTGTCGGGCAGGTGTACCTTCAAACCTCAGGGGTGTGCCACACATGTTTTGGAGTATGCGGGTCGAGATGCTCATATATATCACCGTTTGGAATTTATAACTCATCGGTTTAAGATACCATGTCTGCCACCACTATCGAACATGATCTGGAAAAGCCGGGTGTAACTTTGGTATAACGGCGACTCGGGCTCCAGAATCAAGCGTGCATGCCCCATGAATGGAGTTGTAATCGAACACTGGGTAAAAGTAGAGATCGTAAAAAAGTAGGTGGCTTGGTAGATTTGCATGTATGACATTTGGTTGTGATGTGAGATAGTCATGCAATATTCCCTGGCACTTTGCATGTCTCGTGTTCCGCGTTACCCTGCATGAGAGGTTGCAGGGAGGAAATGGCCGATTCGGGCATTTTTTCAAGGGTTAATTGGATAGATGCCACTCCAATTTCCACCTATTTGAGAAACGCCACTACAACTTTCATCTTTCGAAAAAAGCCACTGCAACTCTCTATACATTTCATAGATGCCATTATGCCCACTTTCACTCATATACCGGCCAATATACTCATGTATTTATGTTGTATATACGTATAAAGGGTGGGGCCCACCCATATAAGGCTTAAAAATGCAAAAATGCTATAAAATCATGATGGAACAAAATCTAGAAAAGCATGATATTAAATTGTGACAAGTAAAAAATAACTCAGTTGCATAAAGTAAGATGCGTGCGGAAACACAGATCAATGAGGTTCATAAGCTAGGTTCAACATTAGGCAGATTCAATATCAGGTTTGGAGCTCTCACTGTCTCGCATGCATACACAAACACTTCACATGCGTACAGGAACAACATAGCTCCAGATTCAATCCGGTCGGAGAGGATGCCGTTCTGCTCGCTGACGTCCGCTGCTGCCTTCAGCCGCCAAGGGGAGGGATGCTCAGAGGGGGATTCCGTCCGGTCAGAGAGGAGGGGAGGGAGTGCGGGAAGAATGAGCTCGCCTCCCCCATGCTCGCCGCCCTCCACCGGCACCAGCGCCGTCGTGCTCGCCGCCTTCTGCTTCCAAGGGGAATGGGGAGTTGGGGAAGCTTCTGTCCACTCGGCGAGGTGGAGAGGGAGTGCGGGAACCAGGTTATCTCCGCCGCCGGGATCGGCGGCATCCGCCGCCACCACGCCCATCCTCACCACCGGCCGGCGCCACGATTCTAGGGTTAGGGATTGGGGACGGGAGCGAGGCAGGGAGCACGAAGACGACCTCGGGAGTCAAAGCTAGTCGCCCAGTCCACATATAAGGTTGATTCAGTTGGGGCCCACCCTTTATACATATATACAACATAAATACATGAGTATATTGGCCGGTATATGAGTGAAAGTGGGCATAATGGCATCTATGAAATGTACAGAGAGTTGCAGTGGCGTTTTTCGAAAGATGAAAGTTGTAGCGGCGTTTCTCAAATAGGTGGAAATTGGAGTGGCATCTATCCAATTAACCCTTTTTTCAATGTCAGACCGGAAACTGTTTTAAATTTCGTGACATGCGTAATATGAAGTCGTGTAGATACCAAATAACACGTAGAGGAAAAGATTTTATTTTACATCAGTCTAACCAACTCCTATCAACTTCGATATGAGCTCACACGAACCAAACACGCCCCATGTGGAGCATAGAGGTGTAATAATCTGTTCGTAGAGGTGCTACGTACGTGCGCCAATTTCGTTTGTTGAGGTGCACTGTCATCTTAGTTCTGACTTCTTCTTTTTCCCAGAAACAGAATCTCAGTTCTGACTTGTTAATTTTTAGTACGCATCGTTTTGTTTATCGCGCGTCAATCTATTTTATCCTGCCACGCGACGATCCAGATGTTTCCCGGCCACCATGTTCTATACGTACGTCGAAGTTTTGCGTGTACATCCAGGCATCCAGCATTTGGTAACGCTGGAGTATATAAGTTCTCAGTTGCCACAGGTGACAAGTACAGAGTTTTTTTTAAATTGTTATCGAGCAAGCTATTCATATCCGTGCATTTTTGGGTGGTATTTATTCTGGCATACAGAGATGGATCACATGCAAAATAATGCAGTTTTACTGAACAGACATTTCCAATCGTACTATCCTTTAAAGAACTAAACTCTCTACAAATGGAGGCTTGTGGTTGATCCTACATGTGAACATGGGTGGTCCCACCTATAAGTGACTAAGCACTAAATTTTTTTTTTTGAGGGTTGTGGTTGCTCCTAGGTGTGAACCTGGGTGGACCCACCTGTAAGTGGGTGTGATTTTCTTCTTTAAAGTACTAAACTCTTTAAAGTAGAGGGATGTGGTTACTCATGTGTGAATGTGTGTGCCCCACATGTAAGTGAGGCGGTGATACTCGGCAATAGCACCCATTTGCTGGTTTGATGGGTCTACGTGTTGATTTTTTGTGATTAAGAAGGACGTCATTGGTCCCAGTCCACCCTGCACCGCCTCTCCGACCTTCGTGAGTCGGCAGCTACACCACCCTTCATCTCGGACAGCTCCTCCACGCTGTAGTCCCAGGCCTCGGCGACGTTGGTTTCGCCGTTCTTCCCATCCTTTAGTGTCGCCTCTGACACCAAAGTGGCCGGACCAACATACTCTGTGCTCATGCTCCCTAACAAACCCTGCTTCGGGAGCATCACTGCATCACGGGGAGACGATGATGACGCACGCGAACCGTCCAACCTTTCCGACCATCCTGTTGCCGTTGCACACAGACGACGTTCTCTTCTCCAACGGTTTTGTCCTCCACTAGTTTCGGCCTGATCCCTAGGTTACCCTCGGTTGCACTACCAGTACACACCACACAACAGCAGCTAAGATGAAGAAGGCACAAATGCATCTGATTATGGGCGGAGACGAGGACTTTCCACTGGTCAGTGTGATGAGCAGTGGAGTGATTGCGTCGACTTGGGAGATAAATTTATCGAATAGTAAGAGTGTGTTTGCCACCCACATGTAAGAACTTATCGCATTTCAGACGATTTAGCCATGAACATTATTTTCTATTTTTGCCACTCTACAAACGTGTGCGGCAAAGCGCGCCTACCTCTTCTAGTACGATACTAAGCTCCCGGTGTTGGCAGCTTGTCCATCATAGTAACCAATGGTTCACGTGCTCCCAAAGAAGAAACCAAAAGGTAGGCAAAAGCGGAATAACCAGCATGTGGTGCACCATTGACGAACTCCAGAATATCCAGTGCTATCCCTAGAAAAATGTATCAAACAGTTCTATGAAAAAGTGAGCGTTCTCAATAATCATATATATCATATTCAAAAAGAAACTATGAAATACATGCTGGTTACTCCGTCTTTGCCTACCTATTCAGGTCCAAATTTGAAAGGAGCATTGAGTACTGAGAAACAGAAAATGCTCTATTCATGCTAGTACCTTTTTCAATGTTCCTTCGAATTTGGACCTAGATTTTCTTGGATAGAATCTTATGAAATATTTAAACTGTTGTTAATGATAACACGGGGAACGCCTAAATTGATGATAGCACTAGATGCTCCCTCCACAATGAACGCATCGGGAGAGCTTGAGCAAAAGTGTAATTAAAGAGAGAGAGCGATATGTAAGGGTGTTGTATCGGTATCAAACATAAATAATAATAAACATGTCATACTGATGATATCTTTTAAGAGAGATGTATTTTTATTTAATTTTAAGTTGTTTGAATTTTTATTTTTCGAATCCTCTTTGTTTGTTGTAATTAAGCTTTCAGGTCAAACACAAAGCATTATTATTCTCATCCGATTTCTTTATAGCATATGAAGTAAAATGGTGTTTTACTAAAGTGCACATTTTAAAGATTGCAAGTTGAATGCAAGTAATGAGTAATTTTCGGCGACTCAATTTTACATAAAATAAATATTTGTGGGATAACTATTGCTATATTATACCCTTTCGATCGTAAATACACGAATTCCTACTAAGTTAACATGCAACCGAATAAATTGCACTAGCAAAACATCAAAGGATATTTCCGTTGATGACATCAAAATAGTCTCCTTATATTTATGTTTTTTATATATTTTTTCAGAAGCTTGTACATGTGTTAAGTAATTAACTAGGCTACATATATATATATTGTAAAGTGTGAATGTAAACAACATGATATACTTACGAACAAAGGGAGTACGTAAAGTACAAAAAGGAGTTGAGACCGAGTGCCTCGTTTTAGAGCCAGATTCACTGTATTTTTTGTGAGGATGGATGCACAATTAAGGATATGATCTACGTATATATAGGTGACCACCGTCAAACATTATCTGGAATGACCCTAGTGTTCTATTTTTTGTATAATGGCGGTGCAACCTCGAACATGAAGCGGGCAGGTCGCATGCCCCCACAAATGTAGGTGCACTTCCAGTTGAATGTAATTTTGTTGCCACCCATCCCCTTGCATTGATCGTTGTACATTGAGTCCTAAACTTGCATTACGATTATCTTCATATTTAAAGACCTTGAGCGTATTTGTAGATCATCAATTGGACAAATATAATATGAATTGTATATCATAGAATTATAGTTCTAATGGCGTATCCTATTTTCTTTTATAATATTTAGTTTGTACAGGTGCATGTACCTATTTCGTTGGTTGAAGTGCACCATCATCTTAACTCCTACTTTTTCGTTTTCGAGCGTCAATCTTAGTTGTGACTTCTTAATTTTAGTACGCATTGTTTTGTTTGTGGAGCGTAAACCTATCTTATCCTGCCACGCATTGCTCTGTCTTTCTGACGAAAACCATGTTAGCTTATAGTATTGCTATTGCTTACAAAGTCAATACATTCAGCATGCGTAACGCTGAATAAGAGAATATATACACATAGAGGCCAACCTTTTCTTTGAAAGAAAGTGAGATGCCAATAAGTTAATGCAATTATGTATCGATCTATACGTTCGATTTCTCTCGAAGTCAAATGGTACGCCGCCACGCGCAACGAGCTGTTTCCTAGGTAATATTTCCGTAGGTCTACGTACGTTAATACGTGTACCTTCCAGTAGGTTGTAATATTACAAAAAAATAATGTGGAGAGGCCATAGGAAAGCCTTTTGGCTCCCGAGATCATAAATTACTACTAGAATAGAACAATTTTAAAAAAAAATCCAACATATTCTGAAGACGATTGGTGATAAACATGCCTATGTTTTCTGTGCAAAGTTTTGTGATGAAATAACATGTGTGGCTCCCTTTATAGAAAAACTATAAATTCAGTACTATAAATTCATATTTTTGTAATCTCCATTTTGGACACTGGTTTTTCTTTTTTCTATTATATTTGTATATTTTGTCCCCAACTTTTACAAAAAAGAAATCTTTTAAAAAAATCGGACAGGAACAGAACATATGAGGTCCGGAGCCAATTTGAATTTCCGGAGAGGCCAACTCTTTTCTGTTTTTTGGACAAAAAAAGGGAGAGGCCAACTTGATCCCTCTCGCTTGACTCCAAGACGGCACAAAATGGCTGCCGACGTAGGCCCGTCGACCGGGTGTTCACGGCTACCGGCTACGGCACGTCGGACGGCATCGCCCACGTCATCACTGAAACCATTTCATATAAATTCGGCAGCTAAAGAATAGCAGCAAGACCCAGTTGGATCGAGGATCGCACAACAGCACCACACAGCACCAGTGAGCTAGCTGAGAATCATCGGACAAGAGTCAAAGACGAGATTCCATTTCCCCCCATCCCGCGAGAGGAGGAGCTCGATCGATCGTTGGCATACAAGCTAGCCACATGGGCGAGGAGGCCGTGGTCACAGCGTCGGCGGCGGCGACGTCGGCAGCGCCGCACCTGCTCCTGATATGCTTCCCGGGGCAGGGCCACGTCAACCCGATGCTCCGCCTCGCCAAGCGCTTCGCGTCCAAGGGCCTCCTGGTCACCTTCTCCTCCACCTCCGACGCGGGCGCCAAGATCACGGCGTCCACGTCCGCATCCGGTTCGAGTTCATGGACGACCATCCCGGCGTGGATATCACGCCCCTCGACGACCTTCTGAGGCACCTCAAGTCCACCGGCCCTGCCGCGTTCACGAAGCTGATCCGGCGGCAGGAGGAGGCCGGGCGGCCCGTGTCGTGCGTGGTCGGCAACCCGTTCCTCCCTTGGGCGATCGACGTCGCCCACGACGCCGGGATCCCCTCGGCGGTTCTGTGGGTGCAGTCGTGCGCCGTATTCTCCCTCTACTACCACCACGTGCACGGCCTCGTGGAGTTCCCCGCCGAGGACAACCTCGACTCGCGGGTGACTCTACCGGGCCTTCCCGCGATGTCGGTCGCCGACGTACCATCGTTCCTGCTGCCGTCCAACCCGTACAAGCTCCTGGCAGAGGAGATACTGAAGCAGTTCCGAAACATCCACAAGGCGTCCTGGGTGTTCGTCAACTCCTTCTTCGAGCTGGAGCGCGACGCGGTGGACGCGCTCCCGGGCGTGTCCCCGTCGCCCCCGCCGCTTATCCCCGTCGGCCCTCTCGTGGAGCTCGAGGAGGACGCCGCCGTGCGCGGCGACATGCTGAAGGCGGCGGACGAGTGCGTCGAGTGGCTGGACGCGCAGGCGCCGCGGTCCGTGGTCTACGCGTCGCTCGGCAGCGTCGTGGTGCTGTCCGCGGAGGAGCTGGCCGAGATGGCGGAAGGGCTCTCGTCCACGGGGCGTCCATTCCTATGGGTGGTACGGCCGGACTTCAGCGCGATGCTCCCGGAGGGGTACCTGGCCTCCGTGGCCGGGCGCGGCATGGTGGTGCCATGGAGCCCGCAGGACGTGGTGCTCGCGCACCCGTCCACCGCCTGCTTCCTCACGCACGGCGGCTGGAACTCCACGCTGGAGACGCTCGCGGCGGGCGTCCCCGTGGTGGTGTTCCCGCAGTGGGGCGACCAGTGCACGGACGCCAAGTACCTGGTGGAGGAGTTCAAGATGGGCGTCCGCATCGGCGCGCCGCTGCGGCGGGATGCGGTGCGCGGCGCCGTGGAGGAGGCCGTGGCCGGGACGGACGCCGGGGAGATGCTGGAGAACGCCAGGGCGTGGAGCGCGGCGGCGAAGACGGCTGTGGCGGCCGGCGGGTCGTCGGACAGGCACGTCCAGGCGTTCGTGGACGAGGTTGTGGCGCGAGCGAGTGGCGTGCGTGGGGATAAGGTGCACGTGGCTGTGGAGCAGTAAGATTTGAATTGATTTACACAGTACAATACTCTGTGAAACTTATTAGATGATGATCATTTAGGCGAATAAATGTTCAGAGCTTTCAAGTTTAGAGATGATCAACCAAAAACAGTTAGTTTGTCACTCGTAGATACTCCTGTAGGTGATTGCAATTGCACCGCCCTCGATCGGAAGCGTCGTCAACCAATGTAAGCATCACTGTCGAAACTGAACGTCGATGCCCTGTACTATGTTTGTATGGTCCTCTTGTTAAGTTTTTGTCAGTCATACAGGGAGCCAGGCAGGCTACGTCTCTCAGCTGTGTCCATACAGATGTCAACAAATTCAGTAAAGAAACTTGTTGTGATGTGCAAACTTGTTGTGATGTGCTAGAATTCAACCTCTTCCCGAATTATTAATCGGTTGGCATTTTGCACGAAGAGACCCACCGCAGAAAACGTCTTGGCCACGAAGCCTTGACAGTTACATGCACTGCAGGCGTCGAGAATTTGAGATGATTCAGTGTAGAGTAACCAACACGGCGCTCACTTACTCTGAAGCTAATGGCACTGGTGGTCACACAACTCGTTGGTCATGTGCACTTAAGTCACATTTCTCCAAAACTGGATTTTTTGGTCACATAACTGAACATGTATGTGCATTTTGGTCACAAACCGGAAATGGTATCCGGTTTTGTCAGGAACTTTTCAGAAAAACCCCTGTATTGAAAAAGACGCATGTGTCGGCACGCCATTGAGGTGTTTGACGAAATGTCGCCACCGTCTTGAGGCCGCGAGCAGGGGCGCGGCAGGGTGCAGGCCGGAAGCAGGGGCGTGGCGGCGCCAGGCCGGCGCTGGTGCAGTGGCGCGAGGCCGGCGAGCAGGGGCGCGGCGCCGCGGCCAACCGGGGGCGCGGCGGGAGAGCACGGGAGCGGCGCGGCCGGGGCGCGGCATGGGCGCCGCGGTGTGAGCATGGGCGCGACAGGTGTGGCCGGGGGCGCGGCGCGGCAGGGGCGCAGCAGGGCGAGCACGGGTGCGGCCGGAGTGGGCAGGGGCGAGCACGGGCGCAACAGGGGTGGCCGGCGCTTCTGGGGCGTGGCGGCGGCTGTGCGGCGGGCGAGCACGGGCGCGGCGCGCAGGGGCGCGGCTGGGGAGAGCAGGGGCGCGACAGGTGTGGCCGGGGGCGCGGCGTGCAGGGGCGCGGCAGGGGCGCAGCAGGGCGAGCACGGGTGCGGCCGGGGCGGGCAGGGGCGAGCACGGGCGCGGCAGGGGTGGCCGGGGGACGCGGCGCGGCGGCCGGCTCTCGGTGCGAGCAGGGGACGGCGCTTCTGGGGCGTGGTGGCGGCGCCCGGACGTTGCTCGGGAGCTCCTGGGCATGTTCTGAACACGACGGTCATGCGCGGCATTTCATCGAACACCTACAGGGCACGGCATTTTTACAAAACAGCCCTCATAATATCCAAAACCGGATGTCTCCTTCCAAAACCAGATACCATTTCCGGTTTGTGACCAATATGCACATGGATGTTCAGTTGTGTGACTAAAAAATCCAGTTTTCGAGAAGTGTAACTTAACTGCACATGACCGACGAGTTGTGTGACCGTCGGTGCCATTAACTCTCAGATAGTGGGTGCCGAATTCACTTATCGGGTGTCAGTTGTTGGCTATATTAAGTGAGAGTAGTTCATTCCCTGCACGCATGTGCGACGTTTGTCACTTGTCTGTCAAGGCGGATCTGCTGTGTCAGTGCACCTCCCTGATCTGTACTGTAGCATCTTCTTCTTCCTCGGTGGTCAGACGGCATGGCGATACTGACATGGAAATCCATGGTACGAGGGGTCGGACATACGTCGATCTCTAATCAATAAATGCTCAGAGATTAGATTACTGTCGGTTCAGAAGTGAGAGCTGACCACTGAACTGAAGCAAATTTGTCGAAGGTATAGGTAGATGTCCACATTCGGCCACAGAATCGGAAGCATCCATCCACATCGGTATGATGAGCATTATCCACTGTTGCCTGTGCTCCGTCCGTGCACTTCCGAGGACCCGATCTGCTAGTGCTAGGCCACCGACGATGATGCTACCTGCCGGTTCGTCGGAACCACAAAACACAGCTACTTCTAGAAAAACTATTCGACAGGGTCAGCAGATGCCGATGGGATGATCCCAGGGACGGAGCCAGAATTTACTATTGGCGGGGGCGGAATCAAGTTGGAGGGGGCAGAATAGCTATGAACTACAAATTATTAGCCTGATTATAGAGAGTTTATGAAGGAAACAAGCTGGTTAGGGGGGGCGTAGCCCTGCTCGTCCCCCCCTTCCTCCGTCCCTGGATGATCCGCCGTTCGCTGCTTTCGATCATTTTGAAGCTAGTCACGGACTGGATGGATCAATGTTGTTGATCATTTAGAAATTAGAACTAGTCATTCACATTAATTGTCGTTTAATCAAACGTATGACGCACTAAAACATGTCTACATACAATTCTGGAGTTAGTAAAGTTTTTATCTTCCAAGTTTATGAATCCGACTTCTACGCCATGATGTTTCTTACATACGTTTGCAAATTTGGATTATGATTTTGTAAAGTTTCATAGAAAAGGCACTTGAGTATGTTGCTAGATTTCAAAGTCTAGATTGAAAGGAACATTTATGACTATGCAATTTACCTTTTATATATTTAATAGAGAAAATTTGTTACTGGACACCATTATTTTGTATTATTTGCCCCGACATACTAAACTTTCATGTCTTTGCTCACTATCATTACAATTTTATGATCATTTTGCAGTAACAAACCACACATACTAAAACGGAAAGTTTCGTCTGCGTGAGTGAAATGACAATCGTGTCGCTTCGTCTGAATCGAGTACGGCACTTCAACGCTGCGTATAAAAGGTAAAGGAGCCGGTGAAGCTCCAATCTGGTGGAACCCGCTGTGCTGCCGTGCAGCTCTCTGGTCTGCTAATATATGGACGTGAAGCTCCCTGACTGAAGTATGTGCTGTGGCCATCGAACTGAAGCATGAGTTGGCTCCCTGGTCTGCTATATATATGGACGATGGACATGATAGTGGCCTGGGTTGGAGGAGGGCGTTTTGGCTCCCGAGCGTAGATGCACATGGTATCTCCGTCGTTAATATGAGCATGGAGATCTGTGCTGGGGAGATTTTCTACGGTGGTACAGTCTGGCATACCCTGTATCGGACACAGTGACATTAAATGAGAGTAGGCATTAATTACGGTGCTGCAACGTTCGCTTGCTCCCGGGCATCTTGTACCGTCCGCCCATGTGTTGTTATTCTAAGACTAGTTCATGATATGCAAGGGTGCTAGCGTTGTTGCACTTTGCTGAAGGATTTTTTTTTTGCATCGTCCATAACTTGGTTTTTGGAGTGGTTGATTTACGGCTTGAAAAAAAAAACTGACATGCGTGTCCCACCAAACCAGGATAAACAACCAAAAAATCGATCTAATTCAGGATTTAGAACAACTATTTTCATAAAATTCATTTTGGAGCATAGCATATGCTTGTACCACCCAAAAGAATATTTTAATAATATCAACAAATTTTGAACAAAAAATTGCCACGTACAACTTTCCATGGGCACGTCAAGTTTAACGAAAAATGGACATTTTTTGGTGGCACATGTAAAAAGAAAAAACCATTTTTAGCACCTAATTTTTGTCTTTTACGCATGACACAAAGGATGTCGGGTTTGCGTGAAACGACTTTGTGAGCCAATAGAATGTCAAGAGGTATGTGTGACATTTTTTGACCCATTTTTTTGACATTTCAAAATAGTTCAAAAATCTACAATTTATGTGGCATATGTAATAAAGACAAAAAAACTCGTGAAAGAACTTTTTGGAATCATTTTTTCTTTACGCTCGACACAGAGGATGCCTGTTTTCCATGAAACTACTTTTTGAGCCCATAGAATGTTAAAAGGTATGTGTGATATTTTTTGTGCAAATTTACATTCCGAAATACATTTTAAAAACCAGGAGCATATGTTCCGGGTGTCAAAACGCCAGCCCCAACTTTTTTTGGTTCTATGTTCAGAAATCAGAATAACCTTTCTTTAAATGAGAAACTAGAACAACTTGATGGTTCCTCTAGCCATAATCAGGGAAATTTAAACCGAACTGATCCAAAAGTTTGTCTCCAGCTCGGTACAGTCGAAACATGTTTTGCCTCCACATCCTGTTAGGAAGAAAAAAAGCAATCAGATGCGAGTTCATGGTGGAGCAAGCTGCGACGAGTTTTTATTCAAGGTGTGCACGGACGATTGTCCTACGAATGAGCCAGTCTCATGGTAACGGACACTTGCCCCGTCTAAACGGCAAATACTGTTGATGCATGGCCAACTATGATTACGCTGGACCCATGTGTGGACTGACAGCCGAATAAAAAATTAAAAAATATGGCAGTGAATACGGGAGCAGCTGTGCCCGGGAGCCGAATTGACTTTCCGCCTGGGTTTTGTCATCCCACTAGTAGGAAACGGATCACTTTTTGTGACGCACTCTTAATTGGTGCGCCACAGAATTATTTTCTGTGGCGCATGGTTTTGGGTGAGCCACAGAAATGTGCAATTCTGTGGCGCACCTGGCGCACCTGGCCAGGTGCGCCACGGGAAGTTAAATTTTTGTGCCGCACATGGCCAGGTGCGCCACAGAAAATCATCTGGGGGCGGGTGAAATTCAAGAAAAACAATTATGTGGCGTACCTAGTGACATTCTGTGGCGCACCAAGATCCCCCCCCCCCCCCCCCCCCCCCCCCCCGCCCCCCGTGGATCGCCTTTTCAGTCTTGTAGGAAGTAAAATCAAATGATACAAAATCTCTACCATAAAAGAACGCAGTGTCCTGTCTTCTGCCGGACGGACGAAATGGTCGTTTTGCATTTTAGTCCCTCCCAAATATTGAAATCAACCCGCAATCCTTATGTCTTGGCTACGTTTTTCATTAAGCACCTCGCTTACCCGTTCGTTCCAAAACAGTTCACGAGCGAGGACGCCGAGGAGGCCATGCGTACGATCTAGGTTTCCACCTCGCCACCGCCGCTCACTCCGGCCGTCGTGCGCCACCTCTCGCCGTAGTCCACCCGCTCCAGCTCTCTGCCTCCCTGCATGGTGCCGCATAACTGCTCGAACCGCCGAGTCGCCTCCATTCAAAATCGGAAGGTCCCATCGACCCCGACTGGACGCCACGCCCAGGTCGCAGAGTTCCAGCGCGTGGTCGCCGGCTGCCCTGTGTGCCGTCCACGGCTAGATCTTCGCCGAGCGTTGCGACAACTTCCTCCTCCGGAGGCGTCGTCCGCTCTGCAATCTAGCAACCGAGCCTCCGTCGCCGCCGCCCGATGCTCCTCTCCCGAGTTCTTCTTCGCGCCGGAGCGGCGCAATCGATCGGGACATGGTTGCGCGTGGAGGATGGTTGTCGGATGCTAAAAAGGTTCGTTCTAATTCGCATTTCTCGGTGGTCGATCTGAGTCATATTTCTAATTTGACCTTTTAATCCTCACCGAAGACGGCGGCTAGCAGCAAGCACAAAATCAGCTTCGATGAGGAGCAGGAGGAAGAGGAGGACACAGGGATGGAGATGGATTTGGGGAATAAGAGAGAGAGCTTGCAGAGCGGCCACCGGCGCGCACGGTGGCGTCATGAGAGCACCGGCCGGTGGCTACTGCACGCATCTCTCCTCACATGTTCTGGTACGCTCTCATTCTCCTGCCATCCTCCTCTTTGCTTCATGAACAAATTAAGGATGCACGAGATTTATGGATCTTTCATTCTACAGGAACAACAAAAGGAACTAATACCAGATTCAAGGTACACAGCCTTTTGTTCCCTCTTCATTTGGCTTCTCCCCTCCCTCATCCACTCTCAATAATTTCTCCTCTGTGTTCGTGCAGGTGTTTTGTATCAATGCATATAAGGTGTTTGAGGAAAATCCAACTAGACTGTGTGTACAGATTAATTCATGTTTATGTTATCATGTCTACTCAATAAATTTGTTCGCAATTTTACTTGCAATCAATGATGACAGCTGCTCCTTCTGGTTTTTGTGTGTGCAGATTTTTGTGTGGAAGAAGCATGATCAGTTCGAGCTTTAAACCAATCTGATATGGTATGTTCCTTTGTTGAACACCTGCATCTATTTCTTCCTTCACTCATGCATTTCCATTTTTGCTGTTTAATTAAACATGTTAATTTCTGGTACATAGTCTCACAAATATTTATTTCCTGAATTTTTCTTTGCCGCATTTAGGTGTTTCATCTCGATTGGTTCGAATACCATGTGTGAATGACCTTGTTGGTATGGACCTGGTGAGGAGGTGAGGCGTTTGAAGCCTGGGTGTGTGTGGAGGGCCCCTGCTCACCCATGCCAAAGAGCAGCACGGCGGTTCAGAGTGGAAGACGTGGAGCATGCTCAGGCTGCAGTTGAGAGTACCGAGGTTGGCTCCGACAACTTGCCGTTAAGTGCTTCCCGTGTCTCATTTGTGATGTGTGGAGACTAAGCGTTGAATATTTTGAACTGCATGATCTGCAAACATTTCAGGAACTGTTCGAGTAGATGAGATACAATGAACCAACAGAGTTGGCTGCAGGATCTTCTCACGCTCTTCCGGAACTCTTGATACTGTTGCCAAATTCTAGGTGCCTTTCTTTTCATGTTTCCTATGAAGCTCTTAATGCTTATATACTGGTCCTTTTCTTAAGCTTTTCTTGATAATGTCTGGTAAACTCTGCTTAGTTATCATTTCTTGAAAGTATTATTGGATAAAAGATCTTTATGTACAAAGAAAATACCATCTTTTTGCACCGTTTCATCTGCTTAAAGCGACCACTTGCTTATTCTGTATTGAAAATTGTTACGTGTTCAGAGAAATTTGTGCCAGCCGTGTGTTCACTGAGTTTGGTTTCCCTCCCTGGTTCGGACATATTTCGTGACAACATTCACCATGGCATTTTTTTTAAAGATATTTGCTAAGAAGTATGACACGTGTTGTTATCTAGGGAAACTTAAATCTGATCATACGAGCACTAGAAGCAGTTCGATGTAATTTCCAAAACTGAACATAAGCACCGGAGACAGTAGATGTGTTTTTTTTTTTTTTTTGCCCTAGCGCATTTAGCTTACAAAGCTAATTGAGTGTATAGTATCCGGTTTGCTTTCACCATGTCAATCAGTTTGAGTGGGTCGGTTTGAATGGGACTTCATAATCATTATGCAACCCGCTATTGATTCTTTATTTCTGCTCGCTGATGCATTTCTGTTTCAACAATGCGTACAACAGTGGCAGAGCTCGGCTCACTGCTGTGCCGATGGCGGCATGGCCATCCTGACTCCTGCTCCAGTGGCGGCTACGAGGAGCATGTGAAGTAGGACGTTGGCTTTCGAGTAGCCTGTCATCTTGGGATTGAGAAGATGTCACCCCAAGACGTCTCTGCACCACGGGTATGCGAAATGCTTCTGCTGTTCTCCCTGCGCCTTTCTTCCATGGTTGTTATTTTACTAGGCTTGTGTACTGTCAGCAGCTTCAACAGCCCGCATCATGTTTATTTATATACAGCCGATTGAATAGTTTGCGCTGACTCCCTTCGTTCTCATATGAGTGGATTTCTTTGACAGAATGCACTCTTTTGGTTATCGCTGAATGCTGGAATTTTTTGGTCATTGCACTTTCCTCGGAGCTGCTGGCCATGTTTCGACCAACGAAATTGTGGGTACGTACATTAGAGCACTGCTAGCAGAATGGCATTGGCTCTCTCCTCAGTCTTTCATCTCCAGCTCACTTTGCCTCTTCCACCATTGGTACACTGCACTATGTATTTCAGTATCTATTGCTCTGGAATATATTTCTTAGTTTACCCAAATTGTTGTGAGAAATGGTATGTTCTCATGCCTACCGATCTATTTGTGCAGGATTGTCATTCATCTCTATTTTGTTTGATTCAGGTGTTTGATGGAAGAATAAATTGAAGCTCTATAGAAAGATCGTTGAGCTGCCCTTTGTAGCTCACTTTCTTTTTGATGATTAAGTTTGTTCTGAGATCCTTCGTGTACTGGCATAATGCCCTGAGTTATCTTCAGCTTGCAGGTTCACCTGCTATTCAGAGGTAAAATGGAAGTAGGATGCACTACTTGGATACACTCTAGAAGGTAACAAGTAAAATCTTGGCGCATCTACTTTCTTTACTATGAATTGCAACAATGATATGTGTAGTCTAAAGTTGTTTTCATTGGGTTCAGATAAAAAGGAATGCCACATGCTAATTTGAAAGTAGGAACAAAGAAATGCAGACATAAACTTATCAAGATCTCCATCCGTCAGGCAGAACATATTCTGGTAAAACTGAAGCAAGCAAAATTTCTTATTTGGGACTTACTATCGTCTCTCTTCCTCTGTCTTTTCCCTTTTATTCTGTTTACTACCAGCTCTTAGTTCTTAGTGTTGCAATTGGTCTATATTGCAAGTTTATTCTAAATAGAAAGTACTAAAGTTGGCGGGTGTATTCATTAATTGTAACACATTGTTGTGACCTGTGAGCGCCCATTAACTGTACCTTTTGTCTATTGTACAGTACTCCTTTCGGCGTAGTTGCTGTCGTCGATAGGGTCGTGTGCATGGGCATGCTGGTGTCTCTGCCAGATCCATCTAAGGCGTGCAGAGCAATGAACTCAAAAACAAAAGTCTCTATGCGGGCTTGCTGATTTCAAGCATCAGTTCCATACATGGGGCTTCCCCTTAAGTTCAGAACATTAATTAGGGGTGTGTGGCTGGGGTTACTTCTCAAGCTGCATTATTAACCAGGCGTTATCTGCAGCCCTGTATTTTAGATTCACTTTTAGCTATTTTTTACTGCTTCTAATTGTGAGAGGATCATGTCGACTGAGTTTTGTTGTGTTTATTCAGTAAATAGATCAAGAGCATTCAATGAGCTTTTGAGTAGTTCTATTGTTCACAACACAGTATTTCAGCTACATATGTTAAGCTCGTCAATTAATTTACTTGGTTTTTCTGGTTATGTTGTTGAATTAATAGTTTTTTCTGTTATTTTTCTCAGGGTTGTGTGCTCTTTTAGATGAAGTGGAAATTTTGCAAGTTCACAACAAACCCAATCGACATCGGTCAAAATTAATGCGAATTTGTTGACGGAGTCCTAGGTGTCGCCAATGTTGGAGGGAATGATTATGAGTTTGAACGACACAGATTTTTTCTCCCGTTGCAACACACGGGCATTTTTCCTAGTTTAATAAATAAAACCCTTTGACATGTAGTTAGGTTTGGGTGTCTAGTAGGTATAGAAATTTTGAAATATGAATTCTGACCTTTTCTGCAACAAACAGATAAAAAACTTGTAATGGGCATAACTTTTGCATACGACGTCGAAATAACGCGTTTTATATGCCAAAAAAAACTAGAGAAAAAACCGAGTTCGAATCCACCGGGGATTACCCGGTCAGCAATTCACATATTCCTCAAATTCCAAAATAAAAAAAAGTTATTTCAAACAGACGATTTTTCGCAGCAAAATCAAAAAATAAGGAAAAAATTAAAAAAAATCAAAAAGTCTAAAAAAAATACACCGAAATGTATAACAAAGAAGATTGTTGAATTTTTTGGAGTTTTTTGACATGTTTTGACTTTTCTGGATTTTTTTGAAAAATTTAAGTTTTTTGAATTTTTTTGGGTCTTTTGAAACTTTTGAATCTCCTTTTGAAACTTTAGAAGTTTTTGAAAAATCTAAAATTTAAAAACACACATTTATAACACATAACACACATATACACATACAAGACTTAAGAGAGTTCATATGATATATATATATATCAATAAGAACTTGAGTAACACAAGGGTAGGTGAACTGGATGGAACTTAGAAGTTAAGTGTGCTAGGGTTGGAGCAATTTGAGGATGGGTGACCTAGCAGGAAGGTATCAGTTCAAAAAATTCAAATAATTAGGATTTTTCATATTATTTCATATTTTGATTTTTCTGAATTTTTTTTGAACTTTTATGTTTTTTGAATTTTTTGAGAATTCTGTGGCGCACCAGTCCAGGTGCGCCACAGAAATGTGAGAATTCTGTGGCGCACCAAGTCCGTGCGCCACAGAAAAAAAATTAGTGGCGAGAATTCTGTGCCGCACCCAGCAAATTTGGGGGTGCGCCATAGAAACCCAAAAGGGTGCGCCACAAAAAGGGGTTTCGGTACTAGTGTCCTGAGATGTACACGTATGTGCCTAAACATGTGATGTGATGTTTCTCGTGTGGATGAGTTGCGTGATCAAGCACCATAAAAAGTAATGGATTGCAGTTGTGGTCAATCATCCCGGGGAGAATATGGAGATCGATTAGCTAGAAAAGGGTTACCTCACAACAAAAAACGCCCTTTGTGCAACACAGCGGAGGAGAATGTTCAACACATTTTCCTTGGTTGCGCGGTCGTTGATGTTATTTGGGGCAAATTTTGACTTGGTGCAATCTTTGGCAGCTAACTCCAACTTCTCAAGATAATCTAAAAGAATGGTGGGTTCATGCTCGAAGCTCGGTCGTCGGGAAGCTCAGGAGGAGGATTGACTGGATGATTTGGTGGGAGAGGAATAACAAGATCTTTGAAAAAAAATCAAGCCAACTACAATTTTCATAGAACTTATAAAACATGAAGCGAAGCAATGGGCTATTGCGAGCACAGGTCGTTTCACTCTAGACTTAGAATAAAGTCGCTTCCATGGTTTATGTACGTGGCCTAGGTCGCCAAGGGGTTTTTGACCGCTTGTATAGCTTGCCTTTTATTTTTGTTTAGTTGCAGCTTGCATCTTTCCTACTTTAGGCCGGAGGCCTTTCTCTATAAGACTACTGCCAGTGTATGGCTTTCTTCTTCTATCTATTAATATACATGCATCGGTCCTGCATGGTTCAAAAAAAATGGATTGCGGCTACATAAATGGGTTCCTTCATGAAGCACAAGAACTTTCAGTTCGCTACTCTCGCGCCAACATTTGAAACCAGCAAAAAAAAAGGTCAAATAAGGACTTAAAACTGTCAATTCACCCACAAAGATCAAACTTTCCATTTTAGCATGTGCGGTGTGTTATGGTAAATGACCGTGAAACTGTAATGTTAAGAGAAAAGACATGAAAGTTATTGTGTTTTGTCAAAACATGAAATACCGGTGTTCAGGAGCAAATTTTCCTTATTTATTGTTGTGTCAAATCTATGACTAAATATTATGTCATGAACTATTGGTATCGACGGTGTCTAGCCAATTACTTCCTTCGTTTTTAAATATAAGATTTGTTTTCACGATTTATATGTATCCAGATGTATCTTACCGTGTTGATTCACTTATTTCAGTCAGTATTTAATCCACACTAAATGATCAAAACATGCTATAGTTTTAAACGGAGAGAGTAATATCCAGCATAGTGTACAGACATCGAGTTCACGTTTCACTTGCTCCGATATGATCGGTATAGAGGACGCTACGGTTGAACCAGCGCCAAGGCGCTCGTACGCGTAGTGTCGCTCGCACGGGACACGATCCTACCCGTGATTAGCAAAGTGCCCGTGCGTTGCAACGGGTATAAAATAAGTCAAACATTTCATTTTTGTAAGAAATCTTTGATTTTGGTTCTATCGTCGTTTGTTGGCATTTTCTGAGGTTTATATTCTCTTACATGTCCCATGATAAAACAATCCTCACACAAGTAAAAAAAGTCACGACGTACTTTTTAATCTTCTTTCTACCTCATGGGTATCCAAAAGTATGAAATTGTCGTGAAGGAAATCACTTCTAAAATTTAAATGGGAAATACCATTTTTTGGCTCTCACACATATTCTAACACATTGTTTTACATGATCCATAACCAAATAAATCTCATTTGAGAGTATAAAAATATAAGTGGAACAACAACCTGAAGCACTTCAAACTGAACTTATGCTTAAACGAAGGAAGGAACGAGTAAAAAAGAGTGAAAGGAAAATAAGATGCTACTATATCATATGCCGTGGATTTTTGATTTATTGATTGATGATGGTTTGGGAAATAAACCTGTGCGGTTCAACTGGGAACCAAACTCTTGAGAAAGTATCATATATTCATATGAAGACATAATTGTCACTCTGAGTACTATCAAGTAAACAACTGTCAATGTTTGAATACAGTGTGAAATCATGCAAGAAAGAGGTTAAGGAATCACCAAAATTGGTTTATACACTTGTACTGAAACATTGCGAGTTCACGGTTGAAGCTCACATTGTACAAGTAAAATAAACATTGTACTCAGTCCACAATCACACATGCAGTACAAATTATGAGTTTCGAGTAAAAGTTGCAAATGTCGTAATTACTGTCATGTGTACTATAGCAAGCAATGTGGATTTTTTTGTTATTAAACTATGGAAAATGGTGCAATAAATTTGTTTATTACATTGGAAAGTTTAATTTGTATAGTTTGTATGAATTTACATAGATTTTCCTTGTGCACCGTATATATTAAGTGTTTTTTTAAGGTAAAAGAGAACACTGATATATGTTCGGAATCAAGCTAGTAATTATAAACAGATGTCCTGATCGCAGCAGCATAGTCATCAAGTCATGAACTAACAACAGGTCTCCATGAGTTCTATTACGGGAAGCTAACTCATGGTCCACAAAATTGCTCTCTCTTCTGATCTTTTGAACGTTGCAGATGGAAAAAATATATTCATAATATTCTTCGCTTCAGCCTAAACAACACACCATCTGGTATATTTTGTTGTGTTGTGGTTAAATCTGAGAAGACCCGCTGGCTGTCTCTCTAGGATCGAAAAGTTGATGCAGAATTTTAACTCTGAAAAAGACAGTAGTGGCTTCAACGTCGAGGCAGTTATCAAAACTTCAGCCAGCTGAGATAACCGAGCCATCGCTGAGCTGCAGCACATCCAGTTTTCCGTTTCCGTGTGAGAAGTTCGAGCTCCGCGGCGGATGTTGGAATAGATGTTGGAAAATGACACTCCTGTAATATACAGTACTCAAACTGCCAACGTCTGAAGAACAATCTGAACGATCTACGAATTGTTTACTTGACTGCACCTCACGCGGATAGAGATGGAAACTGCTAGCTGCTTGCTCTCGGCCGCTGGCTCCTGGCCTGCTTGCCCCGGCGCCTCCGCTATCGCTTGCTCTCCGTCCGCTGCTCTTTCAGGTCGCACCACCACAACTTGCTCCGCCGCCGCCAGCAGATCTAGCAAGCTAGGACGGCGGGGAGGAGCCTAGGAGCTTGGCGGGGGTGACCTGGAGAGCCAGGGTCGTACAAGGACGACCGGGAGGAGCTTGACGGCGGGGACGTTGAGCGGGGGGCCGGGGATGAGGCGTTGGCGAGCTGGGAGGCGGCGGCGCTGACGGAGGTCAATTGGGATGGCCGTGGGGATTTGTTGTTTTCGTGGTTGGGCGCGGAGTGCAGGTTGATTTTCTGTTTCGTCCAGGACTAAACTGCAAAACAGCCCGACGAAGCGAACCGATCAAATCACTTGGCGGTGGCATAGGGGTAATATGTTTTAACTATGCCTAGCGATGCAGGGGTAAATTAGGAAATTCAAAAAACGTATCATCACTTTCTCAAGTCATATTATATAGTAGAGATCCGGAGGCTACTTTTTTTTATTTTATGCGGAGGCTACTTGAGTGGGGACCCGGCCTGTCAAACTCAACCGTCCAGCTCCCGCGCAAAAAAAAAAACTCAAGAGTCCAGATGGGATTTGGGTAAGCAGCCCGAGTGGGAGACAAGGTTAACAACGGCTTCGTTTCTGGCCCAAGTAATTAATTCGACGTGTAGGCTTGACAGGCCACTCATTTCCGGTGTTTTCTATACAACGCTCCTAGGCGTAGCTTACGGCAATGCCGCCAATCGACGTGCTGTTTGGACTTCGGAGTGGGCCGGCTCAGCAAAGGGCAGAAACTTCGATTTTATATTCGGGAGAGGTTGGGACTTGCGAATGAAATAAGGAGTAGCTACCCACTCCGTTTTTTAATATAAAAATGTTTAATATTTTTTCTAAATTCATATGTATATAAATATATGTGGATATGTTTTAATGAATATGTTCATTCACTTTGATGTGTATTTAGACAACATATTCAACCCTAAAACATCTTATATTAAAAAACGGAGAAAGTAGCAGCAACATCATCTTCAACCTCAGAATTGGCATAAAAAGGGCAATCTACAGTTTTCTACTTGGCCAGTCTACGGCTTGCCTGTTGGTGCTTTGGAGAGCAAGGGACGATCGAGTATGCACTGACAAATAGACATCATGTATGATATTTTTTGTACATGACTGGCAATAAACAAAGATTAAAATAGGAGGTACAAGATTTTGACGTGCAAGAATCCTCCAAGAAGAATGAAAAAAAAACTAGGAACGTCAGCTAGCGAAATTACATTATGATGGATAGAGGTTACAAACGTCCAGAATTTACAACAATGAACTTGTCCCGTACGACGGCTTACAATGAGGGATATAAATATGTTATAACCTACCTCGATACATATCCATACTGCGCTTACAGACCTCCCGGCTACTACCTTTGGTCAGGGTTCACCTTTGACCCTGAGAAACCAGCCATAGGTAATTTTCTAAACGGGGTTTCGCGTAGTCTATCTTTCTACTATCTTCAGAAGCTTTTAGAATAATCATCTGGTCAAATGTCTTAATTCTTTACTTCTTTTCTGATTTTACTAAAAAAAATTGGGTTTTAAGCCTATTTTTTAGTTTTTCTTCTGTTGTTTCAAACGAAAAATAATGAGCATGGATGAGAAATAGTATGGATGGTTTTCTACCAAAATTATCAAGTTACTTCACATGGGTTGTTTTAGATGTACTAAAAAATGAAATATTGCAAAATAGTTAGAAAAAAACACATGTTTGCTAATTAAAATATCAAAGGAAGGCGTGGACAAAATATATGGTGAAAATGATGAGACTTTTTAACGATGCCTTTAATCACATAATTGTACCAAAATCAATTTAAACTATTCTCATAGCTTTTTCTAACACGATTGTCTATAAAACCTACTCAACTTATGATCATTGCCTTTTTTAATATATTTATACATAAACTGAAAATTAGCTATCAAAGACGGAGGTTTGACTGTCGGGGGGCTACCCCGGGTAGGGTCATGGTGAGGCAAAAGCTATGCCCAGATGTGGGCCTAGTTACAGTAAAACCGGCATCCCTGGGCTTCAGAGGGTGGTGCAGGTGCAAACCGACATGGTCGCATCGAGATAACCCGGGCCAGAGGGGACCGGGGTACCATGCTAGTGCCAACCGGCATGAGTCGACCGAGACAAGGGGTCCGAGATAAAGATCCGAGATAGCCTGACCGACATATGTATGTCGGTAACTTGTGTGCTTTCTTATGTGCAGGGAAGGATATTTGAGGAAGGAGAATCCGGTATATCCATACCGGGTTATCCTAGTGCCGGACAGAGGTCAGCGCTCCTGTCACCTCCCGTCTGGCACGGGAGCGCCTGACACGGAAGCGTCTGACACGGGAGCGTGCAGGAGACCGAGATGGCAGTTCATCATTCCACCGCTGACTCCGGGTGATCCGGGAACAGACTGCGAGGCAGAGGCATGGGCAGGCCATGTCTTGTCTCTGCCAGAGGGTACCTTCTAGCTGCACCGTAGAGCTGCAGGAGATGGGCTTGTCACGTCCTGTCTCTGACAGGAGTAACATCATGACATATCCTCGGCATGGCTACAGTGCTCTGGGAGGGGCACTTCGGTAACTCGGTTTAGCCTACATATATGCCCTCACTCCCTCCTGCGTGAGGGACGGTGCCCTGAGAGACCATTTCACCCGTAGCTTCATCTCCTATCTTGTGCTTTTCACCATTGTTGTGTTATTCAGCTCAAGGAGCAGCTTGTACACTTGATACCGTGGTATATAGAGAGAGGCTTTACCTCCTCACGAGGGCCCTGAACCTGGGTAGATCTTAGTGTGCTGGTGTGTTCTTCGTGTGTGCTTCTTAGCGCGCTAACCCTCTCCCGGATCCACCAGCGTCCATCGGCCCCACACTTTAGCCATCCTATGGCATCTGCCGTGATACCACCACGACAGTTGGCGCCCACCGTGGGGCTGACAGCGGCGCTGGCTGGTGTGACATTCCGTACGGGCTCCATCATCAACTCCGGCGAGCGCGTCGTTTGCAGGCTCGTCTGCAAGCTCGGCACGCTGAACTTCATCAGTGACAACGCGGGATGCTTCGGCAGCAGGTCGTTCCCGACGAACGGCTGCCTCATCAGCTTCGGCACCTTCGTGACCTACGTCGCCACCGAGGTTGTCTGCAAGTACCCCGAGCAGGTGCTTGTGGCTGAGGATCCCCCTGCTGTCTGTGCGGCTCGCGGCCGGCGTAGCGCTCGCCCTGGGAGCTGCACAAAGGTCATGATGACCGGCACTGCGGCTGATGCCGGTAAAGGAGACCCCGGCAAAAGAGATGTCGGTAATCCCGCACCAAAGGTTACCAGATCGGCGAAATTGCCGCTGGAGAGGAGGGAAAACCTCCCCGACCAGGCCGGTACATCCCATGTGCCGATTAAGCCAGCTCATCTCGAGGAGATAATAGAGAAACTGGGTGTGCCGGTACAGATGCTGCCCAATCAGAGGCAGAGTTGGAGGCACGGCGTCAGAGCTTGCTTCAGGAGGCTCTGGAGATGGCCTAGGTGAGAAGAGAATTCGGGATAACTGTCCGTGAGTATAACCTAGCACATGGTTTTACCCCGGTAGCTGCTCGCCCTAGTCGAGTAGAGGATGTACGCAAGAGGGGTAAAAACCTCAATGCCGAGATAGCTAGAGATGGTAGATCTAGCTCCAGCAAAACTCCTAGTGCCTTATCGGTCGAAAAACCGATGTATAGTTCCCCTGCTAAGACTCTTAGAGCTGCCGAGGCAGCAAGAGCCGAGTTGTCTGGCTTATCCGGAGAAGCTCTCCGCAGGCATCAAGACCGAGTTAATGAGCTGGTAGCTATGGCTACCCGGCAGAATGAGGCCTATCGCAAGGCCAACACAGTTGCAGGTGGGTCCGATGATGTTCACTCGGCTAGGGGAGCTAGTGGATCTAAGGGGCAGGCTTCTTCACCGCATGTCGGTGTAGATCGTGACCGGAGTGTAAACTCCGGTAAGAGCAAACAGATGCAGGTGTATGATCCGGCGTGTGCCGGAAAACAGGTGGTTGGGCGAGGTAGTGTCGGCCGGGGTAGAAGCAATCCCGGTCAAGGCGGTCCAGGTGCCGGGGTAGTAAACTCGGCTGGCCGAGGTTATCCACCTCGGTATCCGACACAAAATCTCGCCCACCAGCAGCAGCAAAATGTCGGGCATGTCCAGCAGCCACAAATTGTTGAACAGGTGGCTAATCGTTATGATGATGGTTACTCGGCTATGGAGAAAGCTGGGTATCCGAGATATGAAGGTGCATTGGGATCTCGGTTGGGAACTCGCCAGTTGTCACCAAATGATGCACGCTACAAGTTGGACAGGATTTATATGTCCGAGATGCTGGAAGAGCAAGGTCCACCTGGCCCGGCATGTTTTGGACCTCGGATCATGAGGGAGCCACCGGTGCGGCACTTTCAGCTAAACCGAGGTGCAAAATCATATGACGGCAGCACTAAGCCAGAGGATTGGCTGACAGATTATGTGTCGGCTGTGCATATTGCGGGAGGTAACCGCAGATGGGCGGTGAGGTATATCCCACAGATGTTGGAGGGGCCAGCCCGGATTTGGCTGAACAACCTACGAGAGGGTAGTGTTGATTGCTGGCTGGACTTTGAAGAAGCGTTTCTTAGCAACTTCTCCAGCACATACAAGAGACCAAACCGTCCTCAGCAGCTTGTGATGTGCAAGCAGAGGGATAATGAAACTGACCGGGATTACTTAACCCGGTGGAGTACTATTCGCAACTCTTGTGAAGGAGTTGTAGAGGCACAGGCCATATCTTAGTTTGCCCAGGGGTGCCGACATGGCTCCATGCTCTGGCAGAAGTTGTAGAGGGAAATGCCGGCCACTCTGGCCAAGACAATCCGGATTGCGGATAGCTATGCACTGGGTGATCCGATGCAACCCTTGTTGAACTCGGTGGAACCGAGTAGGAGGTACCCGGTGAACAACAGACCCGGGCCAGCAAGGCAGAATGATCGCCAGGACTTTGGCAACAAGAGGAGAGAGCCGGATTACCGGTATGGCTCAAATCAAGTTGCAGCAGTAGAGCAAAGCCAGCCAGATGCCGGCGCTAGCCAGCGTCAGAGGACCAGTGGCCCTGCTTGGGGCCAAAACCAGGATGTGAAGAAACCATGGAGTGACCCGAGGAAGCCGTTAACTTATGAGGCAATGTTGGATGGGCCATGCAGCTATCACACGCAAGATACTCGAAGACCGGCCAATCATTCAACTCGGCAGTGCAGCTGGTATCAGCGCACCTTGAAGGAAGGTGGAGGTTCCGGAGGAAATCAGATGGGAGCACCTCAGAGGCCTCCAATGACGTATCCTCAACCGAGGCAAGCATTACCCCTAACTGGAGCAAACACAATTCCAGTGAATGCACCGGCACAAAGGCCTCCAGTTCCGAAACCTGTCAATCAAGTAAATGTCGGAGGCAACAATGGCAATGCTGGTCCCAGTAGGCAAGGAGAGTATCCTCAGGGAGATTACAGAGATGCTCATCAGAGTTATGTGGTCTTTGTGACCGAGCCAACAGACAAGCGAAGCCTGCATCGGCGTTCACTGGAGGTGAACGCAGTTATGCCGGCAGTGCCGAAGTATATGCACTGGTCCGAGCAAGAAATCAGTTGGAGCAGAAGGGATCATCCCCGAGTTATGCCAACTCCGGGAGGATATGCATTGTTGGTGGATCCAACATTCTTTGGGCCCACCATCAATGTTCGGTTCACCCGAGTTCTCATTGATAATGGAGTGCTATCAATATCATGTACCGAGACACCATGGTGAAGATGGGTATCTCGGAACATGCTGCAACCGAGTAGCACAACCTTCCATGGCATAGTGCCGGGTGTCTCATGTGCACCTATGGGCAAAATTTGGGTTGATGTGTTGTTCGGCACCAAGGACAACTGCCGAACTGAGAGCATCCAGTTTGAGGTAGTGGACCTCGAAAGTCCATACCATGCTTTACTCGGCAGGCCTGCGCTGTCCAAGTTCATGATATCAACCCATGTGGGTTACCTCAAGATGAAAATGCCGGGTCCTAATGGCATCATCACTCTCGGGTGATTACAAGCGTGCACTGGAGTGTGCCTCGGCTGGATCGTGCTTGGCCGAGTCACTGATCATTGCTGCAGAGAAGAAAAGATCCATGAAGTGGTGGCATTGGCTCAGTCCGCACAACTCGGTATGCCGGGTATGACTAACCCGGAGCAGAATGCAACTTTCGAGGTGCCAAAGGAGACCAAGAAGATCAATGTTGACCCATTCCGGACAACGTCATCATTGGTACCGGGTTAACGGAGAAATAGGAAGGCGAGCTCAGTCACTTCCTCCGTGAGAACCGGGATATCTTTGCATGGTCAAATCAGGACCTGCCAGGTGTTCCGAGGGAGTTGGCTGAGCACTCTTTGTTCGTCAGACCGGATATGAAACCGGTGAAGCAACCTATGCGGCGTCTCTCGGATGAGAGGAGAAAAGTGATAGGTGATGAACTGGCCAGGTTACTTGCATCTGGTTCATCATGGAAGTGCTGCACCCGGACTGGTTGTCTAACCCGGTCCTGGTGGAAAAGAAAAAAGATGACCCAATGTGGCCATTGTGTGGCGTATGTGTATTGATTACACAAACTTGAACAAGGCATGTCCTAAGGATCCATTCCCGCTGCCTCGGATAGATCAAGTGATCGATTCCACAGCCGGGTGTGAGCTGTTATCCTTTGTAGATGCTTATTCTGGTTTTCACCAGATACCACTGAACCCTGCTGATCAAATGAAAACTGCTTTTATCACCCCGTATGGGGCTTATTGCTATCGTGTCATGACCTTTGGTTTGAGAAATGCTGGTGCCACTTACCAGAGATGTATGCAAAAATGCTTGCATGATCAAATAGGAAAAAATGTGCAGGTGTATGTCGATGACATTGTCATCAAGTCTAAGGAAAATACTCTGATTGATGATCTCCGAGAAACATTTGAGAATCTAGGAAATTCCGGATAAAACTTAACCCGGACAAATGTACCTTCGGTGTGCCGGCAGGCAAATTACTCGGTTTCCTCGTGTCAGCCGAGGTATCGAGGTGAACCCGACAAAAATCCGTGCTATTGAAAGCATGAGGTTACCGACATGTCTCAAAGACGTGCAGAAATTCACTGGATGTTTGGCATCTTAAGTCGGTTTGTTAGCAGGTTGGGAGAAAAGGCATTGCCTTTGTATCAACTCATGAAGAAAACAACCCACTTCGTGTGGACCCCGCAAGCAGATGCGGCGTTCACCGAGTTAAAAAAGATGTTGGCAACTGCGCCGATACTGGCTCACCATTACCCAAAGAGCCGATGTTGCTCTACATTGCAGCCACAAACCGGGTTGTGAGTGTCGTATTGGTAGTGGAGCGAGAAGAGATGGCAAAACTGTGCAGAGGCCAGTGTATTACCTGAGCGAGGTGATCTCGTTATCCAAGCAGAACTATCCCACTACCAGAAATGACATATGGTGTCTATCTGGCTGCTAAGAAGTTGAAACATTACTTCCAAGAGCATTCAATCACTGTGGTGTGTGAGGCTCCTATCTCGGAGATCATTGGGTGTAAAGATGCAACTGGCCGAGTAGCCAAGTGGGCTATCGAGGTGTCCCCTTACACTCCTCACTATGAAAGAAGAGATGCCATTAAATCTCAGGCACTGCCGGATTTCCTGGTGGATTGGGCTGAAATGCAATATGAGCCACCACGGCCTGACCCCAATTACTGGAGAATGCACTTTGATGGTTCAAGGACAAAAATTGGTTTAGGTGCCGGGGTAGTCCTTACCTCGCCTAAGCGAGATCAACTGAGATATGTGTTGCAGATTCATTTTGCGGCATCTAACAATGTGGCCGAGTATGAGGCACTTGTTCATGGGCTAAATGTGGCCAAAGAAATTGGTATTCGCCGGATAGAATGTTTCGGAGACTCGGATTTGGTGGTGCAGCAAGTCTCGGGAAATTGGGATGCTTTAGACGCCAACATGGCGTTGTATCGGTTTCATGTCCAGAAGATCTCGGGGTTCTTTGAAGGTTGCGAGCTCACGCATATACCTCGGGCTGAAAATGACGCCGCCGATGTACTGTCCAAGCTAGGTTCATCCCGGGATCCAATTCCACCCGGCATAGCCTTGGAGCATCTGAGGAAGCCATCAATCAAACCATCGCCGGAGTCCGAGTCAATTTTTATCCCGGCGAAACCGGAGTCTGGTGCTGTTCCCATGGACGTCGATGTCGGATGCATTTGGGAGAACCCGGGGACTGCTTGGCAGAACCCGGGGACTGGTTACTCTATCTCGGAAGAAGTAATGTCGGTTGACCTCATGGAGGTGGATGATCTGATCTTTCCTGTGCGTCCTGTGCCGGAGTGGGCACAACCAATAATGGCATTTATGATGGATGGGAGTTTGCCAAGTAATGAAGTTGAAGCTAGGCAAGTGCAAAGAAGATCCAAGGCCTACACCATCATCAACCAGGAGTTATACAAGAGAAGTGTGACCGAGGTACTGCAGCGCTGTGTCGAGCCGCAGGAAGGGCAGGAGATGCTCCTGGAGATTCATCAGGGAGAATGTGGTCATCATGCTTCATCAAGAGCCTTGGTGGCTAAGGTATTCCGGCATGGGTTTTATTGGCCCAGTGCTTTGAACCAGGCAGAAGATATCGTCAGAAAGTGTGAGGGATGTCAGAGGTTTGCTAAAAAGATCCACCTGCCAGCCTCGGCACTCAAGACAATTCCAATCACTTGGCCCTTTGCAGTTTGGTGCTGGATATGGTGGGAGAGTTCAGGCCAGCCCGAGGTAACATGACTCATATGCTGGTGATGGTGGACAAGTTCACCAAGTGGATCGAGGTAAAGCCAATCCGGAAGTGTGATGGTCACACAGGTGACCTTTTTGAAGGACATCATTTTGAGATATGGTTACCCCCATAGCATTATCTCGGATAATGGCACAAACTTTGCTGTGGGAGAGTTTGCTCGGTTCTGTGCGGATAAGAGAATTCGGTTGGACATAGCCTCGGTGGCACACCCTGAGGCAAATGGGCAAGTGGAAAGAGCAAATGCATTGGTGTTAGCCGGTATCAAAGCCCGGTTGATTGAACCACTGTTGCGAACTCCGGGATGTTGGATAGAGGAGATACCAGCAGTTGTGGGGTCTAAGGACCACACCAAATCGATCAACTGGCTATACGCCATTTTTTCTGGTCTATGGAGCAGAAGCGGTCTGCCAACCGACATGGAATATGACTCGCCGAGAGTGGCGCTGTACACTGAAACCGAGGCAAAAGAAGCTCGGGAAAATGATGTTGATTTGCTCGAAGAAGCACGAGAACTGACCTTATCTCGGTCAGCTATATATCAGCAAAATCTCCGACGCTATCATAGCCGGAAGATCAGCCCTCGGGTTTTCCGAGAGGGAGATTTGGTGTTGAGGCTAGTGCAACGCAAAGCAGGCCGACACAAGTTGTCACCTCCATGGGAGGGACCATTCATTGTGAGCAAGGCTCTGCACAATGATTCATACTATCTTATAGATGCACAGGCACCGAGGAAAAATGTGATGGACAAATCCGGAGAGGAGACCAAAAGACCCTGGAATGTAGCTCTACTTCGTCCCTTTTACTCATAAGGGCGCAGTGTATGTATCTCGGTTTTTCCTTTGAATAAAATGCCGGCACTCCGAAAAGAAACTCGGGGACTGCCTTTGTCCATATGCTTGTGTTTTATCTCGGTTTTTTCTGTGTTGTTCATATGTCGGATGATTTTGAGACCTCGTTTCAAAGTTCAAGTAATGTATGCTATTTTGTTGTGATCTTGTGACTCGACTGACGAACGCCGAAATGGCAGTCAAGAGCAGAGGTTATGGTATATGGTAAACATGAAAATGGACTCGGGGACTCGGTCCTAAAAAGATCCGACATATGTCGTTTACTAACCCGGTTTTTTCGTTCCTTTTCCTTGTGTCGGATGACTCTAAACCTTACCTCAAAATTTACAAGTATTGTATGCTATAATGATTGATCTTGTGACTCGACTGTCGAACGCCTAAATGGTAGACAAGAGCAAAGATTACTAAGTATAGTAAACAAGAAAGTAAACTCGGGGACTTGGTGCAAAGTGATACGGCATTAAGCTTGTCTTGTTGAAACTAATATGATAAAAGTAGCACTGCGAGATACTTAAAGTATATTTACATCTGCACCCGGCATTCCGGGGATTTAATGTTCAATGTTTGATAAGCTTAGGCAGCTGCCTCGGAGGAGCTCGGAGCAGTTGGAGCGGTGCGAGGCTCGGGAGCAGTCTCGGCGGCAGAAGAAGCTTCAGTGGTTGGAGCAACCTCGGAGTTGGAGTGGCTGCCGAGGCACCAGCAGTGTCGGATACCGGCTTCTCAGAAGTCTCGGTTACCGGCTTCTCTGAAGCGTCGGTCGCAGCCGGCTTGGCAATGTCGTTGCTCCAGGCAGAAGTGTCGGCTGCTCCGGCAGCAGCTGTCTCGGTCGCTCGGCAGTGGCAGCGTCGGGAGCTTCGGCCTCGATCTCCTCATCGATGTCATCTTCTTCTTCCCTCTTCATCATCCTGGTCATCTTCTTCGTCATCCGAGTAGGCGGGACCCGGATGAAGTGTCGGGTGGGAGCATAGCTGGCCATGAATTTGGCTGCATCTTTGCGGCTCTCTATCAGTGTCGGATCGAGGTCCATTTGGAGCCTTGGCGCAGGGAGCGCACGGCGTTGAGGTTGATGGACTCGTACCAGGAGAGCACAAAGGTCAGTGCTTGATCAGCTCCGGCACGAGCTGCTGAGGATCTCCACTCTCGGATCCTGGCCTCGGCCCCCGACAGACACTTGGACAGTTCTTCAATGCTAGCGGAGTTGGAGATCCTGGCCATAAGGCTCGGTAAGCTTTGATACCGGCATCAAGAAGATCCAGGCCAATGGCCTTCAAAGGAGAGATGCGAGCATTCAGAGCAGTCAAGTAATCTTCAATATCCCATTCCTCCGGGATTGGGCCAGCCTCGGCTCTCTTCGCTCGTGCCTTGCGAACAGTGTTGAGTGCAGCAGCCTTGGAGTGGGCGAAGTGATCTGAAGACAGAAAAGCTATCACCGAATTGAGTTATATACCGGCATATCTTAATGTCGGTACAAGTAATGAAAGCAAAAGAAAGGATAAAGAAACTTACAGTCCATCTCCTTGTTCAGCCGGGTGAGCTCGCGGAGCCAGATGTCGGATTTTGCCTTGAGGGCATCCAGTTCTCCTTGAGCCGAGGTAGCGCGAACCTCGGACGCCTCGAGCGTTTCCTTGTGCTTTTGAGCAGCTTCCTCCTTTTGCATCAGGGCCTGCTCAATGCCGGTTTTCTCGCCCTGGACCCGGGCAAGTTCCTCCTGGAGCCGAGACACTTCCTGCCGTTCCTTCTGAAGGGCAGTGGCGTGCGCTTTTTCCTTGTTCTTCAGCGTCTCCTGAAGTTGCTTGTGGGACCTCTTGAGCTTGTTGTGGTCCAGAAGCAACTTCCGAAACACTGTGGTCCGAGCGTTGGTGCAATCCTGAAAAGAGCAAAGAGTTAGTATGATTAGTTGAAGATTCATGCCGAGTAAAGCTAAGTGTCGGATTTCTTAAGATTCCTGCCGAGTAAAACTCGACAAGAATCTCGGGGACTGGATGTCGGATTTTGTGAAGATCCTAAGTGTCGGATTTTCTGAAGATCCTAAGTGTCGGATTTTTTGAAGATCCTGAGTGTCGGATTTTTTGAGTCTAATGATGAAAATTTTGTGAAGATTCGCGCTGAGTGATCTTTACTCGGGCGAGCACAGGTCACTCAACCCGAATCTCGGGGACTGGGGATTGTGTATGTTTATCATCTATGGCAAAGAAATAAAAGTTTGGCTGAGGAAAAAATACCTCGGCAAGCTTGCTGGCTCGAAGGGTCGAGACTTGCAAATTGTGCATGGCCTGAGCAAGTGCACTGGGGCCAGCTGGATGTGGAGTGACCGGGTGCGCGGAGGAGACCTCGCTTGTGTCGGCAGCATTCCAGTCCATGTGGTACTGCTTCTCCGAGCCTAAGCTGTGTCCACTCTGAGTTTGGAGCTGGGGTAAAACCCAGCTGCTGCTGGTGACTCGGGAGACAGAAGTGGTGAGAGCTTGGGTAGTGGTTGGAGTCAACACCACTTGTCTCTCCGGGTTGGCAAGCTGTTTCCCGGTGGCTGCTTGGCTCTGTGCGGCTTGGCGAGTGGAATAGCTTTCCGAGTTGCTAACTCGGTGGACTTGGTGGGGGACTTGGTGGTGGACCTCGGCCGGGGGGCTGCTTTGGCTGCTGCTGGTGCTGTTGAGGTTGTTGCTGTCCTTGTGTTGAGGTTGCTGCGTTCCTGTTGTTGTTGCTGCTGCTGTGTTGTTGTGGTTGCTGTTGTTGCGGCTGTTGTTGTTGTGGTGGTGGTTGCTGTGCGCCCGAGGTCACCGAAGTGTCGGCCCGCGGGATGTCGGTTTCCGTGGTGGGGGCACCGGAGCCATCATCTTGGTCGAGGATCACAACCTCGGGAATGACAGTTGAGGTGGCGGGTGCCCCGGAGTCACGTGGCCGAGGTTCGGCTGTACTCGGAAGGGGCGAGCGCATAGAAGAGGCACTCTGGTCAACTTCAAGGGGGGCACTGCGTCAAACAAGAAAAAGTGTTATGTCGGGAAAAAGTTATCCCGGCAGAAGGAAAAAAGGAAGTAAGCTTGTGTCGGCAAAGAATATCTTACCCTTCAGTAACTGGCGGTCTTCTTGCCCTTCCTCGGCTTAACCGCTCCTCTCTTCTGTCGCTTCGCCTGCGGTGCGCTGGATCCGAGGATGTGGAGGTTCCGGTTTTCGAGGTACCGGTCTCTGCGCGCTTGCGAGATGCCACTTGTTTGCCCGAGGTAGCAGGGCGTGCACTCGGGGCAGAGCCACCCGGGTTAGTTGATGCCGGGCTGGGTGAGCATATGCGATGGGACGAGCGTCAATTACCTCTAGCATTTCGAGATCATCATCATCTGACCAATCTCGGATTGAAGCTCGGGCTCGAGGCTTACCCGGGGTAGGGGCGCCAGCTCTCGGTATTGGCAGCTGATCCTCATCATCCGGATCTTCTACCTCGGCGACGTCCGGGGCAGGGATATCTTGGCCCCATTTGGTGGAGGGATCCTCTCCATCTTCAGTCTTTGCCGGGTAAACCTCTGCAAGCCAGAAGCAGTAAAACCGAGTTACTTTATGAGCGGATTATGGGACCGGCATAAGAGTTACCTCGGTAGGAAAAAATATGTCGGTGCAAGTTGCAAGGTTACTTACTTGCTCCGGAAGCCGAGTTCTGTTATGAGGTTCAGACCCCATTCCCATTCCTCGGTCATCACGTGCGGGCAATTGCCTTGACACGTCTTCTGATCTCGGCTTGTTCAGCTCGTGGGTGCTGATCCGAGTTGGGTCATACTGGCCACTCATGTGGCAGATCTTGTGAACTCGGTCTTGGAGGGGGGAAACTCGGCGGCTGATGAAGGTCCTCAGGAGATCATCGCTCGTTAGGCCTGCCTTCACCAGCTCCTCCACGACCTTGTGGATCTGGTTGATCTCGATGTTCAGGTCCTTCGGGTTGAGGGACCAGTTAAACTGTTCAGTGGGGTGGCGATGTTGAATAGCGGCAGGTTCAGATAATCGGCATTGTCTGGGCTGTCCGGGTTCTTCACGTAGAAGAACGTGCGCTGCCATTTCCGGCATGACTCCAGCCCTTGAATCCGAGGTAAGACGGAACCCTTCCGAGGTATGATGGTAGCAGCTCCGCACGGGGTCATCTCCTTGGGGAAGTTCTTGTTCTCCGGATCCGGGACACTTTGCTTCCGGAGTTGGAAGTACTTGGCCCAGAGCTCTACAGTGGGCCAAAGTCCGAGGTATCCCTCGGAGAAAGAGACACACGCAGAAAGCGTGGTAATGGCGTTGGCTGGAAGGTGGTGAGGTTGAAGCCGGAACCGATCCAAGAAGGACCGGAAGAACTCGCTCGCCGGGAGTCCAAAGCCGCGCTCGAAGTGCGCGACGAAGACCACGCGCTCGCCGGTTTTCAGCTTCGGCTCGGCCTCTTTGCCGGGAACCCGGCATATCACTTGTGCCGGAATGCGTTTGGTCCGGACTAGCCAGTCTATCTCGGCCTGGGTTACGTCGGAACCTCCCACCCGGCGCGCTCTCCCTCAGATATCCTCGGCAGGCTCCGGGGTATTGCTGGTTGACATCTCGGAAGGGATCTGCAAAAGAGGCACAGAAGAACCGAGATAAGTGTCTCGGAGTATGTAGGCAACAGAGTAACCGAGATGGATATCTCGGAACATTTGGGCAACAGAGGAAAGGTGCGTAAGTGGCGGGAAACACATTTCTGTGGCTAAGTGTTTGGATGGAAAGATCTACGGGGAAAAATAAATAGAAGATAAAGGCAAGAACATCTGAGTTGAAACTCATGAAGATCCGTGGAGAAACTATTGCAAAGTTGGTTAAGAGGCACGATGGAGAAAATACAGAGGGAATCTAAGCAACTAAGTTCATTCGCATTTATGCATTTGGATGTGAGAGCTTCTACGGAGAAGAGGAGGAAGATGAACAGATCCATCGGAGAGGATGAACGTGTTCATCGGAGGGGATGAACACGTTCATCGGCAATGCTAAGGGATTGGAACTTACCGGAGATTGCGACGGCGGTGCGAGGTGAAGAAGCGCGGGGCTTGCCAGAGTTGCGCTTGTCCGGTGGCGGTGCGAGATGCTCCGGTGGGCGGTGGCGCGCGAGATCCGGCGTCGTGCGGTGGTGGAGCTCACTGCGCGGCGGCGGCGATGTCGCAGGGGCGAGAAAAGGAAGAAGAAGGGTGCGGAGAAAACGAAGAGATGTGCCCGTCCCCCTATTTATGGAGGTGAGGGCGTGCGGTTTCCTGCGTGCGGTTACCGTAACAGGCGCGCGGATTAATCGCGCACGATCTATGCGGTTGCGAGGTTTGCGGCCGCACGATCTGCCGCATCGTGGGCCACAAGGTGGTAACGGTACGCGGCGTGATCGCGTGCGGTTAATGGCGCGAGAATCGAGGAGGCACGCCACGGTCAAACGTGCTCGAGTGCTTTTGAGACGTGACGGCTCGTGACGTAAGCGGCGTGCTTGCAGAGACATGTATGTCCGTGCGCAGAAACCGAGGCAGCGCGCAGCATCTCTCTGCCATGTGTTGCGGAGAGATCTTTGAGAGATTGTGGGAATCTTCTTGTGTCGGAGAGACCGGCACAAGGGCAGATCTTGAATGTTGTCAAGTTTGGTCCTTGAAGATTGCGATAAACCGGCATGTGATTGTCGGAGGTTTGATCAGCATAAAATAGTTGCCCTGTGTCGGAGCAACCGGCATAAGAGTATACGACGAAGCAGTTGGAAATTTTATCTGGATACCGGAGGTATGCCGGCATGTGAATGACGGATGGATGGGGTAAGTTGAGTTGATCGTGAAAGCTTGACTTACTCTCTCAGTGGAGTTTTTTGTGTCGGAGAGACCGACACGGGGGAAATGTCGGAGTCAGTTGAAGAAGATGTTAGTGGCTTTATGGTTGAACTGACATATCAATGTCGGATGCTTGTTATGGCTGTTTCGGTTGATTAAACCTGCTGTGGCCCTTCATCCAAGGCTGCAGGACCGCACCAGCTTCGGGGACTAATGTCGGGGGGCTACCCCCGGGTAGGGTCATGGTGAGGCAAAAGCTATGCCCAGATGTGGGCCTAGTTACAGTAAAACCGGCATCCCTGGGCTTCAGAGGGTGGTGCAGGTGCAAACCGATATGGGCGCATCGAGATAACCCGGGCCAGAGGGGACCGGGGTACCATGCTGGTGCCAACCGGCATGAGTCGACCGAGACAAGGGGTCCGAGATAAAGATCCGAGATAGCCTGACCGACATATGTATGTCGGTAACTTGTGTGCTTTCTTATGTGCAGGGAAGGATATTTGAGGAAGGAGAATCCGGTATATCCATACCGGGTTATCCTAGTGCCGGATAGAGGTCAGCGCTCCTATCACCTCCCGTCTGGCACGGGAGCGCCTGACACGGAAGCGTCTGACACGGGAGCGTGCAGGAGACCGAGATGGCAGGTCATCATTCCACCGCTGACTCCGGGTGATCTGGGAACAGACTGCGAGGCAGAGGCATGGGCAGGCCATGTCTTGTCTCTGCCAGAGGGTACCTTCTAGCTGCACCGTAGAGCTGCAGGAGATGGGCTTGTCACATCCTGTCTCTGACAGGAGTAACATCATGACATATCCTCGGCATGGCTACAGTGCTCTGGGAGGGGCACTTCGGTAACTCGGTTTAGCCTACATATATGCCCTCACTCCCTCCTGCGTGAGGGACGGTGCCCTGAGAGACCTTTTCACCCGTAGCTTCATCTCCTATCTTGTGCTTTTTACCATTGTTGTGTTATACAGCTCAAGGAGCAGCTTGTACACTTGATACCGTGGTATATAGAGAGAGGCAGGCAGGAGTAGGGGCTTTACCTCCTCACGAGGGCCCTGAACCTGGGTAGATCTTGGTGTGCTGGTGTGTTCTTCGTGTGTGCTTCTTAGCGCGCTAACCCTCTCCCAGATCCACCAGCGTCCATCGGCCCCACACTTTAGCCATCCTATGGCATCTGCCGTGATACCACCACGACATTGACAGTCCTCCTAGTTCTTCTTGGAATCAACATAGCATTTTGCTAGTCTACATTGTCATTTCTGTCTAGCTCGGGTGCATTCTCTTAGGATGCATCAACCAAGGACGAGGACTAATTACCAGCAGGCGCGAGCATAGACGGAATAGTAGTAATGATCGTCGAGACGTTGGCGCACCCGACTAGGCGTTCGTTCGGCTTGGCAAAATATTTGCGTTTAGTGGGGAGCATATTAGGTAAGAAAACAGCAAGCGGACTACGAAGGCGACACCTCAGGTTTTTTACCTACACTAGGGACATTGGCTCTCTACTTCATGGAAGGAGGGCGGCATGGACACACCGTGAGTGTGCACCGACGGTCGACATAGGTCCACGCCATCACCCCTCTTGCCCTGGGCCAGAGCCAGGCCTGGATGCAAGAGTGATTGGTTGAACGGTCCCACCTGTAAGATCTAGTGGGTCTACTCATGTCGATATCTCAAACCGGACATAGTCAAACGTTTGTACAAAGAAAAATGCTAGCTACCAAAGACGGAGGTTTGATGGTCCTCCTAGTTCTTCTCGGAATCAACATCGCATTTTCTAGTCTACATGTCATTTTCGTCCACCTCGGGTGCATTCTCTTAGGATGCATCAACCAAGGACAAGGATTAATTAACAGCATGCGCGAGCATATACGAAATAGTAGTAATGACCGTCGAGACGTTGGCACGCCCGACTAGGCGTTCGTTCGGCTTGGCAAAAAAATTGCGTTAGGTGGGGAGCAGACTAGGTAAGAAAACGGCAAGCGGACTACGAAGGCGACACCTCAGGTTTTTTGACCTACACTAGGGGCATTGGCTCTCTACTTCATGGAAGGAGGGCGGCATGGACACACGGTGAGTGCGCAATGACGATCGACATAGGTCCACGTGTACGAGGGAATGATGCAAGAGTGATTGGTTGACTGGTCCCACCTATAAGATCTAGTGGGTCCACTCAAGTCGGTATGCAAAACCGGACATAGTCAAACGATTTGTACAAAGAAAAATGCTCTGTGCGGAAAAGCTGAGGTCAGTTTTGGATGAGAATAGAGAAGAGAGAAACATGAAATTCAAAATGCTATAAAAAAAACTAAGCAATGCTAAAGAACTCGGAGGAATGAAAAAAAAAACATATTAGGGATGGTTTGAAACCAACATCGATGTTGGTTTGAAACGTGTAACTCTGAATACCCTTAATCTTGTGGTTACATATGTTCAACCAATTCTGTTAAGAAACTAGAGACGTAACGCGTACTTGAGTCATCCTCCACGTATATTCTTTCGCAGAAAACGAAAACAAATTGAGTTAAAAGTATGTTTAAAATATTCAAACCTCTGAGTCGAGAAAGACTTTGATATCAAAATATTCCGAACAGTTGATTTACTGACAAGTATACTTCCAAGACAACGTTGCCCACCAAGAACAAGCTGACCTCAGCTGTGCAATTCCAAAATGTTTCAGACGTGTTTGGACTTTGGACCCAATATTCGGCGGCTGGTCGAGATCGATTTGGACATGACAAAAGTGGAGCGAGCAGAATCCCTAGCATCGACAGGAATCGGTCGATTGCTGGATTCGGTCCATTGTCAGGAATATGATCTAGCATTCCGTTGTCCGCCGTAGCTAGCTGGTGGGCTCTGGTCTTCCGGGCCACTCAAAATACGAAATGGAAAATCATCCGGAGACGAACGGGGCCCATCCACCTACCGCGCGGTCCAACAACCCCCGGGTCCTTTTCCCGGCTAATCCACTTCCCTCTGGCCACGTTACTTTCGTGCGAGCGTTCTTTCTCCCTCTACCAATTCCTTCAAACCCCGCGAATGGATCTTCTACCCGACCGTGACCTCGGCTGAATTCTGCCTCCGACCTTGGATCTTCTAAACACGATACGACTCGTAATTAGGCAATTAGTGACACCTTGTCCGCTATAGTTGACCTAGCTATACCTACCCTACCGGCCGGGGTTCGTTTCACACTTTCTCAGGATTGTCATCCACGATGAAGGAATATAGACATATGTCATGTATGATGTACTCCCTCCGTTCCATAATATTAGATGTTTCATATATTGTGTAAATTTAAACTAAAATGAGTGGACATATACATTAAATTGCGTCTAAATACATGCGTATAAGTGTAAATGTGGAAAGAAGGCTAAAACATTTTATATTGTGGAAGGGGGAGAGTATACTTCTTACTGGTGTTTGGTGGCCTCGTGGGTTAATTTCTTGGACAACTTCATCATTTCATATTGTGCATGTCTCATAACATGCTAAGCATAACACACCCTCTCTCATGTACTCCCACAGAACCACCAATTCGGGATGGATTGGTGTGGTATCTCCCCCTCATTTTCCCATACACATCATATCATTTCTTCTAACGGGGAGTATGCATATATTCAGCGTGATTTATCAAAAATCATATGTTCCTTCTTTTTTCAATCAGCCAAGGGACGAGATAGACATATTTTGATGTTGGAACAACCGAGGGTGGAGCTCCACACAACGCAAGAGTCTTTTGCCACGTTACGGTCTTTTCCACGCAACCGAGCGGAATGTCCCTTAAGTCTATACGACCTGTGGCCTCGAGCTAGTGCTCCAGGTTTTGGAGTCATGCCGCCAACACATGGGATGTGCACTGATTAGCCTCTCTATGCTTGTAAAAACTTGCCTTCCTTTTGAACGAAACAAGACGTGAATATTCTGCGTTTTCTCGAGAAAAATGAGCACGGCGATAATGTAGCTTAATAGGGCCAAGCGTTCGAGAAGGAGTCCGACCATGATCACAAGGCACTCCTGCCCCACCAGGATGCTATTCCATAAAGTTGGAATCTCAACAAACATGCATGTGTGCATGAGAGTTTAAATGCATTGTGTTAGGCATAATGGCGATACCTCGAACCAAAAAATCAAGATGATATAGGAAGGCAAATGTTCTGGTTTTTTATGACATGCAATCCATATGTAGATTTTTGTTTATATGAGGTACCATCGTCGAGCGATGGACCGCACATGGAGATAATGCAGTCATCGGGCATCGACACAACAAAAACATAGTAGATGTCATCTCGGGAAAGGTGGAATCTTTGTCGGATAGCATTTTATATTAGGAACAATGTTTAGAATATGTAGTGTAAAATACGGTCGTGAAGGTGTGGAAATGGAATCTCTCTAACTTCGACAACCCTTGTTGGAATAGGTCATTGCTATGCCTATGTCGCTACCTTTTACTCGACTCCATGGATTGGAGTAACCAATGTGGCATCGTCTCCTCATGGTTGATACCATCTCTCGTATAATGGCTGTTGGTCTTTTTTTTTTTTACACTGTCAACCCTTTTGAATATAATTTTTTTACGGAATCCTTTTGAATATAACTGCTAGATCTATCAATGTATTTATTCCAGGGAGCAATCCAGATTTGTGATACGCAATATTTCTGAACATTACTACCGGATCTATATATTTATTGCAGTTTAATTGAGTACCCTGGCAATTCATGCTCACAGGTTGGTGTGCCACTGGGCTGCCCAATAAAATGTTGGAGTTACGGCCACAGACGATCCTGGCAACCCACTACGCGTCTCCGGCTCCTGCTCGCCGTTGGCGGTCAATTTGCATTGGCACACCCTCACGGCTTCCTTTCCCTATATATCTCTCCAACCATTCCATCCATCCCGTACTATAAATCAGGGAGCAAGCTACACTAGCTCTTTCCACTCCCAAATCCACCCATTCCTCACCAGCATCTCTCGCGCTCACACCTCCCGGCTTCGTCTCCTACCTTTGCTGCGCTCGGTGCCAAGAGGATGGGCAGCGTCGACGCCTCCGAGAAGACGGTCACCGGGTGGGCCGCCAGGGACGCCACCGGCCACCTCTCCCCCTACACATACAACCTCAGGTGCGCCGCCAATCGACACTTCGGTGTTCTTCCTCCGTTTGCTGCTTGCATGCTCCGTTTCTTGTGCTTTCTCACAGGAATCTGTCGCTGCTCCTGCATGCATGTTGATTGTTGTGTCACGGCTCACAGGCTCACAGCTCATACACCGTTCTTGTTCTTTCTTAGAGTATTGTACTATGATGTTCTGAAGATTTCACGGCGAGATTTGAGTCCTTCTACATAATGATCTGAGTATCTGATGCGTAGAACTCGGAAAGGTTCATCTCGAAATCTGCCTTTCCAGGCCACACCCACTAAAGAAACGGACGAACGGTGCTGAGCGGTTACACTTTAGGCACCACTCTCGAGATCTGTTCCTGATAGTAACTGAAAACATTAGCTGTTTGCTTGCTGTATGTACGTATACTAGACGTGCATGGGCTTCTTCCTCGCAGTAGCCTCCGCGACTCTGCAAGAATTTACCTACTTTAATTTCTGTAATGCAATTTTATGAACAGCGGTGTGCACTTTTTTAGATGACTGGGATTTATATATGAAATGTTAGACCACCAAAGGAAACGTCTTCCTTGCTTCATACTGTCATACTTAACGCCAACAATTTAGGCAGTGTGTGCTTCGATAACTCTCACGGAGTACTGCTGTATTGCTCACAGTCACAGACTCACAATCCACTCTCGTGGCGAGCTTGACGTCTTGCAGAAATAAAAACCCGCTGAATAGTAGTGCTGCCACTCAGAGTAAAGATTTCTTGTTGGCTACTGGGAGTGACGCATGCCTGAAACTGAAACTGAACGGTACATTGGCACTCGTTGGTGGCAAATAGACAGAATCCGTGAATTTCTGATATGCCGTAGGATCTGTTTGAACTAACTAATGAATAATCATCTTCGTGCAAGAACTGACCATTTTGCTGTTATTTTGTTGTTCTTGCCATGTGTGATGGCAACAGGAAGACGGGGCCTGAAGATGTGGTGTTGAAGGTTCTGTACTGCGGCATCTGCCATACTGACCTCCACCAGACCAAGAACCACCTTGGCGCTTCGAAGTACCCCATGGTTCCCGGGTAAGCAGAATTTACATGATACAGAAGGATCGGTTGCGATGCCAATGGACATCTTTAAACTCGAGATTAACCCTTTGATTCCAAAGCAAACTGAAGATGTATGACCTGTCACTTTGCAACACAAAGTTCATTCAATCATAATAAGAGAATAATAACTGATCATGAAGCTTGCACTAGCAACTTGGTGGGTGGTGCTGTCAGTTTTTCAAAAAGACACGGGACACCACCGAGAAAGATAGTGCAGCACTTTTAGTATTTCACCATTCTTTCTCCTATCACGGTAGGTAGAGATTAGAAATGTAGTGCCACCAGTTCGGAAAAACACACACACGCATAAACAAAACTTCATGATCATCAAAGCGTCTATGTCAAGATTAATCATTTTCTTTTGGATATGGTGGCCGAATAATGTTTTTTCAGGCATGAGGTTGTTGGTGAGGTGGTGGAGGTCGGGCCGGAGGTGAGCAAGTACAGCGACGGCGACATCGTCGGCGTGGGGGTGCTCGTCGGGTGCTGCCGCGGTTGTAAGCCGTGCAAGGCTAACATCGAGCAGTACTGCAACAAGAAGATCTGGTCATACAACGACGTTTACACCGATGGCAAGCCGACGCAGGGCGGCTTCGCCTCCGCCATGGTCGTCGACCAGAAGTAAGTACTGAATACCGTTGTTGCTACCACTCATCATTGTGACTTTTCGAAGTGGATCAGATCAAGTCCGATCCATCCAGAAAAAAGTTTAAAAGGGGTATGGCAAGATGTTATCTGAAACTTCGAAAGGTGTGTGTAGTACCGAGGGTTTGTTAAGAAGTCAGCAGTGCAATGAGAAAAGGTATGGTGTGTGGTGCTGCCATGCAGTTTGTGCGACGCCACTCTTTCTATGTGGAATTGTCAGGCAGCTGCTCCACCTATGGGACGCTTTCCATGGCGTCTGAAAATTCATCACCTACTCCGCTGGTTGTTGGGAAGAAGGTCGCTTCTTTGCATGCGATTTGATCCAAACGCGACGTTCTTCTGACGGCGCCATGGTACTGACGTCCTAGTCCGTGGAGTAGTTGATGAGTCTGACCAGTGATAAAGAATTGGTAGTGGAATTAGTGAAGTATTTATGTATTTATGAAAATTGTCAAGTTGACGTTGCCTCTGCGTGCAGGTTCGTGGTGAAGATCCCGGCCGGGCTAGCGCCGGAGCAGGCGGCGCCGCTGCTGTGCGCGGGGGTGACGGTGTACAGCCCGCTGAAGCACTTCGGGCTGATGACCCCGGGCCTCCGCGGCGGCATCCTGGGCCTGGGCGGCGTGGGCCACATGGGCGTGAAGGTGGCCAAGTCCATGGGCCACCACGTCACCGTGATCAGCTCGTCCGACAAGAAGCGCACCGAGGCCATGGACGACCTGAGCGCCGACGCGTACCTCGTCAGCACCGACGCCGACCAGATGGGTGCCGCCGTCGACTCGCTCGACTACATCATCGACACCGTGCCCGTGAAGCACCCGCTGGAGCCCTACCTCGCGCTCCTGAAGATGGACGGCAAGATCGTCCTCATGGGCGTCATCGCGGAGCCGCTCAGCTTCGTGTCGCCAATGGTGATGCTAGGGAGGAAGACCATCACGGGGAGCTTCATCGGGAGCGTCGACGAGACGGAGGAGGTGCTCAACTTCTGCGTTGAAAAGGGGCTGACCTCCCAGATCGAGGTCGTCAAGATGGACTACGTCAACCAGGCGTTCGAGAGGCTCGAGCGCAACGACGTCAGGTACCGCTTCGTCGTCGACGTCGCCGGGAGCAACATCGAGGACGCCGCCTGATTTCGGCGGGACGACCGACGAGCTAGATACATAGAGCGCGAAATTGCCCGTGACATGTTTCTTTCCCAACTTGATGCAGTACATGCTCGTGACCTGTGACTTGTTTCCGTTTTCTTTAAGAGATTCAGAGTGCACGCCTTTGTTTCCATCGAGATGCATACGGAGTATTTGTTATAAATCCGGCCTTACATCTGGGTGGACTAGATATCCCAAATATTGCCATGCAAAGCACCGCATTGCAAACTGGATGGCTTTGGCAGCAGGCCACTAATGCTGAAAAACCTTGGCAAGGGCTCCCCTTACACCTCCCTCCTGCTGCGATCAACCTATTCAAAACAAGCACTAACATTATTATTGGTGACGGTAATAGCTTCTCTTTCTGGAATGATCACTGGTTACAAGGAGACACCCCAAGACTGCGCTACCCTGCTCTGTACAAGCACAGTAAAAACAGAAAAATCACGGTCAGACAAGGTATCATCAACAACAAATGGATCCAGCATATAAAGCAGAATCCGGGGTTTGAAGTGCTGCAGCAATACATTGAGTTATGGCAGCGAACTAACGGACTCACTCTTACACCAACCCCTGATAAAATCATCTGGAAGTGGACTGCCAATGGTGTATTCTCAGCCCGTTCTGCTTACCACTGCCAATTCCTGGGTAGAACGGAGACGCCGTTCAAAGAGATCATCTGGCAAATCAAGATCCCGGCCAAGCCTCGGCTTTTTGCATGGTTGGCAATTCAAGAGCGATGTCTCACAGCTGATAATCTCGCTAAAAGGAATTGGCCTCACAACCCAAACTGTCCTCTCTGCGGCCTTGGAAATGAATCTGCAGTCCACCTCTTCGCCAACTGCCCATTCTCGATTGGAATTTGGTCCTTCTGCATCACCAAGTTTGCATTCCCTACAAGCTTTCTACCCACTCTGCAAACCACAAGCCTGCAGCAATGGTGGACTTCCTGCCTGGATGATTTACCTGCTCAACGTAGGCCTCATTTTTCCTCCCTTGTGATGATGGTATGGTGGCAAATCTGGAAAGAACGCAACTATAGGATTTTCAACAACAAAGCTGTAACTTTCTTCAAAATCTGTGACTCCATCATTGAAGAATTCAGAGTATGGAGGATTGCTCGAGTTTTAGGAGCTATTTGGACTGATATTACGTGATAAATAGATGCTTTGTACTCTCCTCCCCCTCCTCTGTAAATAGAACCTCTATGCTGGCCCTCACCCCCAGCTTTCACTATGTACATCTGTACGTTGTTCTCTTAATCAATGAAGAAAGCGCTCGCTGACTTCCGTCAAAAAAAAATGCTAATGCTATGTCTGGAGTAAAAACGAGGTTGTTTTTCATGTTGAAATTTGTAATACATTTTACTCCTATTTCTTACTTAGTTCAAATATACCGTAATACATGTGGTACGACTCGTGTGGTAGATGTTTTCCTTCCACACAACATTATTTTGTGTGTCGCTGAGTTTTCGTGGTGCACTTGTTTCGTTTGTGTGACCAACTCTCGGTCTCTTATTGAAAACATGTGTTTTCATGGTGCACATGATTCAAAAACCACATCATCAAAGTTTATTGACGATTATCCAAAGACAATTTTATAAAAAAAATTATTAAATTATCCCGATTGATCATCACTTGGCTCCTTCCTCCCCATCCTCATTGTTGTTGCCTTTCGTCCCCTGAATGTTTCAGCGCCCACGAACCACCCCCAACTGGTTTTTCTGTATGCGAGGAGTGAGTTGTTCAAAAACCCTAGACACAACAACAAGCCACTGGTCATGACTCAATACAATCGGCCGTTCGTTCCATGCGAATCACTTGCGCCTTGGTGGAGTTTTTTTTCGTGCAACCACAAATGCTTGCGGAGGGAGATCCAATCTTGGATAAGATGGAGGTGCGCGCGGGGAGAGGGGGGGTCAGGGTCTTTAAATCTGTCGACGATGACACACCGATGTGCTAGATCCATCGTCGGCGAGGTCTATGGTGAAGAGTTTGGTGTTGGTGCCTTGGTGGAGGTTAGTGATTGTGAGATTTGTTTGATCTTGCAAAGATTGTTTCTAAATGCTACGAGTAAAATGTTGCTATAATTTCTAGGTGTATGGTATCGGGGGATACGTCATTTCTCCAATATTGCAGTTGCATTTTTATAGTTTTCGACGATTTTTTTTTTTTTTTTTGCAAACGATGACACATTTTATCCACCGGTCCAACCTTACACTAGCTAGCACTAGTTATCTATTATGTTCTTTATTCTATAATAGGACAAAACTCTATGACCGTCGCTTTCACGAGCTTCCATGGAATCCACAGCATGTACAATGGTAGGAAAATCACGTCTTCACTTCTCCCTCCATATCATTTAAAGAAGACAATAAACATGCGCCGTACCGTGCACTATCTCTTAGTGTCATCCTAATAATTAATTAATGGTTGTTTATTAAGTTTTAGTGGAAACTTTCGTAACTCAGAGAATGATACAATGGAGAGTAATTTCCGAATGATCATTCCCTTAGCTAAGGAAAGTCAAATTTATCTCTCTTCATAAACCGACGTGCTACTCTAATTGAAGGTTCCTTGCTGATTTCTCCCTCTCCATGCGAAATGTCAGACTACCTCCGGTCCAGATTAAGTGCCGCAGAGACAATACAGTTGCATCTCACGACAGTTTTTTCCAAACGGACGACTATTATTTCAGTTGTGTTCATCTAGCTTTTTAGGGAATGTTTTCCTGTGGCCTTTACTAGGGTAATGTTGTCATGTGGCTTTGAAGTGGTGTTTCATGCTTATATTTTCTGAATCTGTGGGCTGTGGCCAATAATCCTTAGGGTCTGTTTGTTTGGGCTGCAGCTTTTGAAAAGCAGCTGTAGCTGTTGAGCTGTGGAAAAGCAACTGTGAGAAGTAGCTGCTGGAAGCAGAGATTTGATGTTTGGCAGGAATGCTGTTGGCAGCTGTTGCTGTTGATTTTCTGGGTGAATTGTCTGGAATGCCCCTGAGTGCTGAAGATGTTATATAAGTGCCGATTTGAAGCGAAACAATTGTTTTTGACTTATTTAATTCATTATTACGATGTTTAGGTAGTTAAATCATCTCAGTTGCTCTATTTATATGTAATAATGATGCAAACTCCGGTCTAAAATTAAGAAGCCGCAGTCAACCAAATTTGAAACAAATCACGGGAATGGAACCTACTCATAAACGTGCACATATTTCATATACAAATTATTTCAAATCAAAATATATTTGTGTGAGAGAGAGTATATTCCGAACATACAAGACTACAGTAATCCGAACATATAATTAGATACCATTAATCTAATACGTGAGTTGTGCTTGGACAATTTTAATAAGAGGTAGCACGTACATGCGGTACAATGTATAAGTTTGGAATGAGCATGTATGCACAGGGATGAATGATCGAGCTAGCACGTACGTCGTACAAGGTCCCACGGGCGAAGCTCGGACAAGGACAGGCGGTGGCAGTTTTTGTGTAAATAACCTGAACGGCAGTTGCAAACTCGCATGCCGTTTCGATTCTAAGTACTCGTAGAAAAGCTGCGGGAAGCGGCCTCCGGCCAGCTTCCGCTCGCGTCGGCTCTCCAGTTCATTTTTGGGCATCGCTTCTCCCAAGCGCTTTTCAATAATTGGATGTTTGTTTAGGCTTCCACTTTTGGATCTCAAAAGCTGAAGCTAAAGTCCAAACAAACAGGGCCTTATTTGGCTCATAACACCAGGCCTTGCAGAGTTGCAGCGCTGCTCAACCACGGACATGGGCCAGATCGGGCCTGAATTTAGCAATACACGGCACTGTCTTTGTGGTTGAGAATAGAGAACAACACTATACTGTAGAACACAGGCTCTCTCTCATACTACTGCATTTTTTGCTGTTTGTACTTTCTGTTAAGAGTACACGTGCGTGACACGCGCATGGATGAATTTTCTTTCCAACATGTTACTTCCAGGGTGAGTATAAATTATTTATTTTATGTTGGCATTTCGAATTGGATTTCTAATTACAAGTGCAAGATTCTTAAAGTTGTATGAGCAATCGACCTCTATTTTCATGTAGATACATATGAACACATAGATCATCATAAAAATTCTTATAATTTAAACATATTTTTCTTAAGTATTGTGCGATTTTAAATAGATACGTGCGTTGCACGTACATGCCAACTAGTTTATAGAAAAAACGCAATCAGAAATCCGTATCCCAAAAAAGGCTTTCCCAAACAGCAGTTGTTGTTCCACGGGCACCCAAGCAGAGCAGGGAGGAGAGAGCAAGACCATCGCCCACAAAACCGGTTCGACATTAAAACAGCAGAGAAAATTGCGCAATTCTCGTTTCGTTTACTATTATGCACGAAGATATTTCCGGGGAGGCAACAGCCAGCTGCAAGCCTTTGCTCCCCGTCTCTCCTGCTATAAATATCGCCAACGGTTAACTGTCACTACGAGCTAGTCACCACTAACAAGGAGCCAGTCTATAACTGTTGGTGCCACTACGACTTTCGTACTACTCCATGGCCTGCCCCCACAACGCTCGATCGAATGGTTCGTGTCGTACATTGCATCAGTACCCAACCGCTCGCCCTTGTCGTTTTGGCTCCTGCATCCATCATGGTTGGCCCGAGCATTTGTGGCAATTTTGACAAATCTGACACTTTTTTCAAATCATTTCACAAAATGGACTCAAATTCGAAATATTTCACGATCTGACCCGTTTGCACGGCGCCCGCCTCTGGAGCGCCGTGTTCTTCTGTACGGCGCCTTGGTCCAGGGCGCCGTTGACCCAGCCACGTCGACGCTACGGGACCCGCATCTCGTTAGCACGGCGCCCCAAGCCAGGGCGCCATACTACAGACCACGGCGCCCCAGCGCAGGGCGCCATACAACCTTACCACGGCGCCCCGGCCTAGGGCGCCATACCACTTAGGGTTAACCTCAATCCCCGTGGCCAGCGCCGCCTGAGTTCGAACACTTACCCATCGCCGCCCCATCTGCATCCCCGCCGCCAGCGCCGCCGCCCCATCCCCGCCGCCCCATCTCCGCCCCCCCCCCCCCGCCCCATCTCTGCCGCCCCATCCCCGCCGCCCCATCTCCGCCCCCCCCCCCCCGCCCCATCTCCGCCGCCCTCCCTAATCCCCATCGCCGCCCGCTGTCCCCAATCCCCGTCGCCGCCCTCCCCAATCCCCATCGCCGCTCACGGTACCGCCATGGAGGCCGGGTGACCGAGGTCGCCGCCGCCAGCTCTTGTCCGTGGCTCCCCGTGGTCAGTGTAGCCGCCATGGAGGACGGTTGACGAGCAGCTCCTTCCCCGACCGAGCTCCCCGTCCCGTTCCCATCTCGTGGTGGCCACGGCCCGGTGTCGACGAGCTCTTTTCCCGGCCGTGCTCCCCGTCCCGTTCCCGCCTGCTCTGTATCACGGCCCGATCAAGGTAACACATTAGCTTATTTTGTGTACAGTAGCTTATTTTTGTTAAGTACATAGATATGGTAAATTTTGTAGTATATTTGGACAATTTATTTTTTGTATGTTCAGTAGCTTATTTTTGTTAAGTACATTAGCTTATTCTAAATGTATCTAGTTGTTTGATTTAGGTTAGATGTAAAGACAATAGTTATAGGATTTCATCTAGTTGTTTGATTTGGGTTAGATGTAAAGATATAATTTTGATGTTGGTTGTAATAATGGCACTGCAATTCTAAATGTAGTTGTAGGATCTTTAACTTTGATATTGTTGTAGGATTTGATCTCTAGCTTATTTGTTTAGTACTAGCTAATTTGATTCTTTCACAGTACCTTCTTTTTTGCTTAGTACACTAGCTTATTTGTAGTTAGTAGAGTAGCTATGTTAGTGCAGTACCTATTTGTAGTTAGTAGAGTAGCTATGGCAGTAGCTTTGTTACATGGCGGTAGATTATTTTGTTAGTGCAATTTGGTTTTTCAGTCCACGGTAGATACTAGATATTGCAGTTGTTAATTTTTTTAATCAGCGCAGTAGCTAAGTTCAGTGCAGTAGCTTACTAGATACTAGATTATTTTTATGTTTAAATATCGATATATGACAATGCTTGTATATTTCTTTTGCAGGATGTCGAGGTATTCTCTTCTAAAAGATGCATATGACAAGGACCACCGTGCCTATGCTCTGGCAGAGGAAGAAGTGCTCTACCCCCACTTGCACTTGTGGAGCTCCCGAGTTGACGGTCCTGTGAGTGCCAAGCACCCGAAGATGCAGTATGATGAGAGATACACCAAGTACATCCGGAAGACCGGGCTTCTCCCTTTGGTACAGGTTGTTTCTCGTGGGATGCCGAAGTTCAACCCGTGTGCTCTCACCGCATTGGTTGACCGGTGGCGTCCTAAGACACATACCTTCCACTTGCCGTGCGGGGAGATGACCGTCACTTTGCAGGATGTTGCAATGATCCTGGCACTTCCCACCGCTGGCGATCCCGTGTGCCTGAGCACCGATTCTGCTGGATGGGTAGAGAGTATGACTAGCTTACTTGGGAAGGCGCCGGAGCCGAAGAGAGGTGCATCTGCAGGTGCCTCCTTTTCTTGGATTGCTGAGAATTTTGCAGTGTGCCCACCTGAGTTGCACGAGGATTCTGAAGGGGTTCAGCAGCATGCCCGGGCATACTTGTGGTATGTTATTAGCCATGTTCTATTTGCGGACAGCAGTGGGAGGAATGCCCCTTCTATGTGGCTGCAGTTGTTAGTAGTTTGGGATCACAACTGGAGTTGGGGTACGGCTACTCTAGCTTATTTGTATCGACAGGTAATCGAACGTGCATTGCTTTTATACGTTATTGCATTCTTCCTCAATTTTCCGTATCTAATTGTACCTCTCATCATGTTTTGTGTGTAGTTGGACGAGGCGTGCCGTAGGGGTGGCAAAATGAGTAAGAGTGGCAAAGTGGGAGAATGCAATATCGGTGGTTGCATGTTGCTCTTATCCATCTGGAGTTGGGAGCATTTGCCTGTAGGGCGACCACCTTTTGATGACCATCATGGCCCATGGCTCGATCACGATGACGAGCTTCGTTGGCCTACAATGGTCTATGCTTGGGACCATGTTACCCATGATTTCGGACTCTCACAGAAAATGTACATCCAAGAGTTTGATACATTGAAGGCTGAATATGTAAGATCATTTACCTTTCTTCCATGGGTCTTTTCGATTATAACTATCTGTAAGTATCATGCTAATTTAGTTCTTCGCACAGGTGATCTGGGAGCCATATGGACCGCCTGGTCAGATAGGCCGGGGCGAATTTAGGTTCGATTTGAACCCGACGTGTCTAGCGGAACAACATCTATGGCATATGGTTTGCCCATTGATTTGTTTCTACGCAGTCGAATGGCACCTACCAAACCGGGTTATGAGACAATTTGGGTTTTATCAAACTACTCCGCCAGACTATATGGACACAAGCCAGGAGCTGCATGGGTAAGTGCTTTGTATTGCTTACTCCATCGTTTTGTAGTTGTATTGCGTACTCCATTGTTTTCTATGCACTAACATGTATGGATTTTGACATGTAGGATGGACAAACAGAGGACAAAAGGTGAAAAGAATTGGCCAAAGAAGCATATAATCCACATCAACAAGTTTAAGGAAATGGTTTCTAGACTTGAGCACGAGAAAGAGCATGGGCGTCTCCCTGTCCCAGCTCTTCATGGTGAAAGAGCATTCAACGAGTATCTTGCCTGGCTTAAGGAAAATACTCGTCTTAAGCTCAACGCTCCGGCTTTTCGTAGCGAGGACATCTTGGCTGCAGCCAATCCGCCCTTCGACCACTTAGCCAATCTAGAGTACAATAAGCTCGTCTGGCTAGGTAGACATCAAGACTATGGTCCGGTGATCAACTTTGTGGTAAATTCTTCCTTCTATACCTTCAATGTACCGCCATTGCTTTGTTGATATCAACGAACATTAATGTTTACCTAATTGACAGCAAACCGAGATGTCTAATCATGTGAATGAGGTCGGGCATGCTATTCGGTCCATTGCTTTGTTGATACTAACTTATGGTCCATGTGCAAAGCAACAAATGTGCGAAGCCATAAGATGCATGCTCTACAAAAGAAGCATTTACGGGAGTTTCGAGATGACCGTACGCAACGTGGCTTCAACAATGTTCCATTTGATTCAACGGGCGACCTTTCAGCAAGTGACGTCGACGATTTCGAGATGCCGCCTCTCAAAGAAGATGACTTCAATGGTTTCGTTGGAATTCCACCACCTTTCGGTAGGGGAGATGACGATGATGAAGATCACGACGAGGATGAGATGTCCGAGGCCAGTTCGTCCTAGTTTGAGTTAGATACAATCATTTGTCTTTTTATTCGTGTAATGGTACAGACAATCATGTAGAAACATGTATTACAATGTTCCAGTTGTTTTTTCATGATTTATGTATTGTTTTATTTTTTTTGTCCACGAAATGTCTGAAATGCGCCCACAAAATCTCGTAATAACTGGGGCAAGGTGAAATCAGCAGAAGATATAACCTGGGATCTCTGGGAGCATGGCGCCCTGGCCCGGGGCGCCATGGTAGTCAACACGACGCCCTGGACCGGGGCGCCGTGGTTCCATTTCCGGGCTAAACTCCGCGCCCGCTCTGTATCTCAACGGAGATTGCCCGGGGTCAGCCCAGAACTCTGGGCACCACAACGCCCCAACCCAAGGCGCCGTTCTCATAGGCATGGCGCGCCGACCCAGGGCGCCATGATGTCATAACTCAAAATTCGAGGGAGCGTATGGACAGCAGATCTGTTGGCAAAAAAGGGGTTACCTCACATTTCTGGGATTTCTGGGAGCATGGCGCCCTGGCCTGGGGCGTCGTGGTTTCTTTTCCGGGCTAAACTCCGCGCCCGCTCTATATCTCAACGGAGATTGCCCGGGGTTGACCCAGAACTCTGGGCACCACAACGCCCCAAGCCAAGGCGCCATTATCATAAGCACGGCGCCCCCACCCAGGGCGCCGTGTGTCTATTTCCAGGAAATTGAAGTGTCGAAGTCTGTTGTTTGCACAGGAAAATATCAGCAAACAATTCGAAAATTACACCATCATTTCCAACATGGATCGGTTCGCTACAATTTGACGACATATAGTTCGTGACATACATCATTACAACATACGGATAGTTCATAGGTTCACTACAATTTACGGTGGCTTAGATCACGAAACAACGATGTCCGGTGATCCCGGCCATATGCACTCATAAATGCTTTGGCTTCCTTAACCGTCAACCCGTCCTCATCAATCTCTTCATCCGGGCCTTCATCATCGGAGTTCCATGCATAAGCTCGACCATATGGAATAGTTGGATCCATGTCCTGTTCATAGCAATTGGCATCAACATCTCCAATTTCATGATTTTTAAGATAACATTCCTCATCATCACCCTCAGCATCAGCACCTTCCGTTTCGTCAGCCGCGGTCTCATCATTCTCGAAATCTTCATCCAAGGCCTCCTTCTTACGATCTTTCCAACGTTGCTCTAATTGTTCACACACTTCCGGCCTCAAAGGTTGCCTCAATGGAGGGTTGCTGAAAGGATCGGTATGACACCTAGAGGGGGGGGGTGAATAGGTGCTACTCCAATTTTAGTCTTTTTCAAATTAGGCTTGACACAAAAGGTAAATTCTCTAGATATGCAACTACGGTGAATTTACCTATATGACAAGCTAGCAACTAAGCACGATATAATAAGGCGGTAAACAAGGATAGAGGTAACCGAAGTCAAAGCACGCGGAGACACGGATGTAATCCCGAGTTCCTCCTTTTTAGGGGAGTACGTCTCGTTGGAGAGGTGTGAACCAACACAATGGTTCAACGGCCACAAAGGCCTCACCCTCTTCTCCGGTGAACCGCACTACAAAGGTTTGGTTCACTTCAACTATCGGAAACCTTCGAGGCGGAGTCCGGAGCCTTTACAACAACGATTTGGGGCACAACCCACAAAGGATTGGGGGCTCCCAAACAGCTACAATCTGTCACAAAGACAATCAAGTGAGTACAATAGGGGGCTAGGTTTTCCTAGTGGAAACCCTAGCTAATGGTCCCTCAAGTGAATGAGGGGGAAATGACAAACGGCTCGGTGAAGATGTAGATCGGGGCCTTCTCCTTCAATCCTCCAAAGATCAACAAGTTTGGGTGGAGGGATTGGGAGATCTAGTGATTCTTGAGCTTGCAACAATGGGGATCTTGATTTCTGGGCGAGCTGGCTGGCTGGAGGAAGATGGAGGGGTATATATACCCCTCCCAGAAAAGTAGCCGTTGCAGAAAAGAATCACACCGGAGTTTCCGGTCCAAGTGACCGGAAACTCCGGCCTTGGGCGGAAACTCCGGCCTGCAGGGGCCGGAAACTCCGCCCCACACCAGGAGCTGAGCAACTTCTTCATGTCTGAGATTTGGGCCAAAACTCCGGTGTACTGGGGCCGGAATGTTTGGCCAGGGGCGGAAACTCCGGCCGTGGGGGCCGGAAACTCCGCCCCACACCAGGGCTGAGCAACAATTCAGCAGCAGAAACTTGGGCAAAGACTCTGGTGCCTGGGGCCGGAATGTTTGGCCAGGGGTGGAAACTCCGGTCCTGAGGACCGGAAACTCCGCCCCACACCAGGGGCTGAGCAACACTCCAGCAGCTTTGCTGTTTCTTCGAGGATAAGTCCAGGGACCGGAAACTCCGGCCTGAAATGCTCCAGAAACTCTTTTCCTTTTTGGTGTTGATGCACATGTTGTATACAATAAAACCTGCATCACTTAGCACCAGATTAGACATCCTAAGTGTTGTTAACTAACACACAAAACTAAGAGATCACAAAATGTCCTTTCAATCTCCCCCTTTTTGGTGTTAGATGACAACACACGGATTTGCAATAACGTTCACCATACTATCATGTTTAACAAAAGGAAAAGCTCCCCCTAGATGTGTGCATATAAGTCATTTGCTTTGGAATGCAAATGCACACATATAGAGAAACAAGTTCCACAACAAGGCGACATGATATGTAAACGAAACATTTCATAAACAAGACATATCACAAAGTAGGTTGAGCCTAGAGATAAAAACCTTACCTTGTGCATATAAATGTAGAACATCCATATAACCATAGCACAATAAAGTAGGTTCAACCATACATAATAGAAATCCATATGTCTTACACTCACATAGTTCACAACACAAGATGCAAATAAGTTCCAAATAACATAAAATGGACACAAGCGCAATAAAATGATAAAAGCACATGCTTGTGTCCAACCCATGCAAATCCCGGAGAGAACCTAATAGAACTACTTCTCCCCCTTTGGCATCGAGATGCCAAAAAGGGAAAAGAGCATAACTACACGAAACCCATGGAGATCACCCGGAGCTTTCTTCCATGTCATCATCACCTTCCCTTTCTTGATTGTAGTCCTCATCGGAAAGGTTCATGGGAGCCTTGCCGGTGTTGCGAGAAGAGGAGGGCAATGAAGTCACATCCGCATAATCCGACCAAGGAAAGACGTCTTCGTTCCATTTCTCAAGAGGGATAGTCTCGACCGACGAGGAGGAGACAATAGGATTGCCATCTTCATCTTCTTCCGGAGGGGGAGTGATACTACCTAGGCTCTCTTGTTTTGGTCTTAACCGCCTAAGAGAAGTATGACACAAAGTGAGGATGAGGCCGATCTTGCCAAGGCCAAAGAGACCATGGCATCCATGGCCGATATCAAATCGTTGGAAACAACATTGACATCGTCCATGAATGACATGAATGTCAAATTTGATGAGTTGCGTGACATGCTCATGAAACTCACAAATGCCAAGGTTTCGGAAACCATCCCACTAGAGGGTATCTCTAACTCCGATGAAGGTGATTCCGAGGAGGGTAAAAAGAAAAATGAGAAGGGGTGGAAACCACCTCCGGATCTAAACCATCTCCTCCTCCTACCAAGCATGAAGATGGGAAGGAAGAGTACCATAACGTTCCGGGATGGTACCCTATCGACCCACCTATCACCACCCGCATAAACCCCATTGGTCCTCCACCTAAGCTTAATGCATTAGCCTTTGCTAGTTGGCAACGCTCAATGAAATCTCATATTAACAGTGCCTCTATCGAGCTTTGGAGGATCATTGAAGATGGGTACAAGGTTGCGGATCCAAGCAATGTGACAAGAAGAGAATTTGCCGAAAAGCAACTCAATGCCTCCGCACTCCATATGATTGAACTTTCAGTGGGTGAAAGTGACAAGCATTATGTTCTCAATGCCACCACCGCCAAAGAAGCTTGGAATTGTCTTGAGGTTGCATTTCTTGGGAATGAAAGCATGAAGAGAAACCGATATGAGTCTTTGAGCAATGATGCCGAAGGCTTCTACATGTTTGACAATGAGACTCATGAAGACATGTATGGAAGACTCAAGACTCTTGCAAAGGCCTTCTTTGATGTGGGGGCAACCTATGTGGATGATGCTTATGTCAAGAGGAAGTATGTGAATGCTCTCTTGCCTTCCGAGCCCATCGAGGTGAAGGCCATTCAAGGAAGACACAACTACAACGAAATGACATCCAATGAAGTTATGCAAGAAGTGCAAGCCTCCAAGGTTGCCACCAAGAATGCCGAAGATAGCCGTGCTAGGGCCATGGGGATGAAACAAGGCCCCTCACTTGCTTTGAAGGCCAAGGTGGTATGTCTTGATGAGGTTGAAGCGTGCCCAAGCAACATTGCTCCAAATGATCTTGAACCGGCTCTAAATGGTCATATAGCTCTTGCCACAAGAGAGTTTTGGCAAGACCCGGCAAAAGCTAAAGCCAAGGTTGATAAAGAGAACAACTCAAGTGGGAAGAAAGAGCTAGCCTCAAAGTGGAAGACGTGCTACAATTGTCATGACAAGAACCACTACATAAGAGAGTGTCCTTATGAGAACCGAGAGCAAAATGGTGGGAAGCTCATCCCCAAGGACCATTCAAAGTTGATCCAAAAGAAGCCCGCAAGACCAAGGAAGCCTTTCTTCAAGAAGGCACCAAGAATTGTGTTGGTGGCACAAGAAGAATATGCCACAAGTGATTCCGAAGATGAAGATGCACCTACTAAAGAGGTAGCCGCATTGGCTATTGTATCAACTTCATCATCTTCTCTCTTTGAATCCCCCAATGAGAACTTCTCCACCAACAATGCTCGTTGCCTCATGGCTAATGTCACCGAGGTATCATCTCCTTCTCCCAAGACTATGCATGAAATGAGTGATCAATCTAGTCTTGTGATTAAGAAAGAACTTGTTGCTTTCGATACTTTCATGACTAACTTGCAAGGTGAAGCTAAGGAACATGTTGAGTCTCTCATGAGACAACTATGTGCGGCCGAAGAACTTCTTCAAGAAAAGAGTAAGATTGAGAGAGAGGATTCTCTCACCATTGCCTCTTTGAATGCTTCCGTAGCATCCTTGAATGCCTCTCTTGATGAAGAGAGTGAAGAAAGATGTTCTCTTGAGGAAAGACTTGAGTCTCTTGATGCTAAAAATGATGATATCATTAATAAAATCATTAAGGATAGAGATCATGTCGTTGCTAAATATAAAGTGCTTAAAAAGGAGAAAGTTGAACTTGGGGTTGCTAATGCTAGACTTCTTGAGGATATGGAGAAGCTTGACAAGGCTCACAAGGCCTTGGAAACAACTCACTCCCTTTTAGTCAAGTCTCATGAGCAACTTCAAACTCAACTTTCTAAATCTAGCTCAACTAGCATATCTATTCTTCCTCGTGTTCATGAAAATGTTATTGAAGAAAATGTTAGTGCCAAGACCTCTATTCCCAAAGGTAAAGATAAGGGTATTGCTTACTTATTTGAGCAAAAACCACACAAAGGGAAGGAGGGTCTTGGTTATGTAGCCGAGCCCAAGAAGAAAGTGGGCAACAACAAGAAGATCAAGACCAAGCCCGCACAAGCCGAGACTTCCATTGCGGGTGGTAGTGCCACAAGGGGCAAGACCACTCGTAGTGACTTTGCGGGGCATAACAACCCCAACTATATTCTTTATGTTGATTATTATGGGGATGTTTATGCTCAATATGTTGGTCCATATGATGGTTACATTGATTACTCTATTTGGGTTCCTAAGACCCTTGTTGCTAACCAAAGAGGACCCATTGAGAAATGGGTACCTAAATCCAAGCAATGATTTCTTGTAGGACTATGCTTCCGGTGGATCGAAATGGGTGGTTGATAGTGGATGCACTAGTCATATGACCGGAAGCAAGGAGATTATGACGGAGTTGAGACCAAATCTAAATAACTCATCCGTCTCTTATGGTGACAAGTCAAAGGCCGAGGTAAAGAGTCTCGGCAAGGTGGTAGTTGCAAGGGATATCACCCTTGTAAATGTCATGCTTGTTGAGTCTCTAGGTTACAATCTTATGTCCGTTCGTGCTCTTAATAAGATGAACTTTGATGTCCATTTTACTATTGATATGGTGGTACTCTTGAGGAGCAAGACTCTAAAGGTCATGTTCGTTGGGTATGTTGAAAATGAGTTGTTTGTGGTAGACTTTTCGGGGTCTACCAACACTCAAGCAATATGCCTATTCGGAAAGGCCGACGTGGGGTGGTTGTGGCATCGCCGCTTGTCCCATGTCAACATGAGAACTTTGCAAAGTCTTCACAAGGGTGGCCACATTCTTGGACTAAAAGAGGATGTTTCTTTTTCTAGAGATCGTCTTTGTAGGGCTTGTGTTGAAGGAAAGATGCATGATTCTCCCCATCCGGGCAAGACCATTATTTCATCAACGAGGATTTTGGAACTTCTTCATGTTGATCTCTTTGGTGCCGTGCCTCAACCTAGTCTTGGTGGGAAGAAATATTGTTTGGTGATTGTTGATGACTATTCAAGATTTACTTGGGTTTATTTCTTCAAGACGAAGGATGAAACCCAACAAACCATCATCGACTTTTCCAATATTGTTCAACGCCAATACAATGTCCCTATTTTGGTCATTAGGAGTGATAATGGCTCCGAGTTCAAGAACTACACCTTAAATGAGTTTCTTAGTGAAGAGGGGATTCGTCATCAATATTCCGCTGCATATACCCCTCAACAAAATGGTGTAGCCGAAAGGAAGAACCGGACTCTCATGGATATGGCAAGGTCTATGTTGGCGGAGTTTAAGTCTCCGCTATTCTTATGGGCCGAGGCTATCTCCACGGCGTGTCACTCATCTAACCGGTTATTCTTTCGTGTTGGCAAGAAGTTTACATCTTATGAGATGCTCACCGGCAACAAGCCCAATGTCTCCTACTACCGAGTTTTTGGTTGTAAGTGTTTCTATAAGAACAAAAGTGTTCGTTTGTCTAAATTTGAATCTAAAGCTTTAGAGGGTGTTTTTGTTGGTTACGGTGCCGAATCTCACACCTATAGAGTCTATGACAAGACCGTTGGGAAAGTCATAGAATCTTGTGATGTGAGGTTCGATGAGAATGACGGCTCCCAAGTGGCGCAATTTCATGTTTGTGATGTAGATAATGAGGAACCTCAAGAAGCAATAAGAAGAATGGGGGTTGGTTTCCATCGCCCCATTGAAATCCATCATGAGCCTCCTCAAGCAAGTCCTAGCTCCACTCATGTGGAGACTCCATCATCACAAGTTGAAGTTGCACCTTCTATGGAAGCAAATGATGCACCTACCCAAGAACAAGTTCAAGGCCCTCCTCAAGTTGACCAGTGCTATCAAGAACCAAGTTCTCCTATTGTGATAGCCAAGGTCAAGACCAAGATCAACCCTCTCCTTCCTTTGTTGAAGATGAGCTTCAAGATGATCAAGGTCAACACTCCGGTCAAGACGGGGACTCAAATGATCAAGATGATCAAGCGGAAATTCCTCGCATCAATGAGGATATCGAAACCCGTCGTATAGCAAGAGTCAAAAAGGATTGGAGAAGAAAGAGTCTTCATCTAGAAAATATCATTGTTAATGTCAAGAACAAGGTCACCACAAGAAAACAATTGGCAAATTTCAATGAACATCAAGCTCTGATACCAATTGAAAGGATCGGTATGACACATAGAGGGGGGGTGAATAGGTGCTACTCCAATTTTAGCCTTTTTCAAATTAGGCTTGACACAAAAGGTAAATTCTCTAGATATGCAACTACGGTGAATTTACCTATATGACAAGCTAGCAACTAAGCACGATATAATAAGGCGGTAAACAAGGATAGAGGTAACCGAAGTCAAAGCACGCGGAGACACGGATGTAATCCCGAGTTCCTCCTTTTTAGGGGAGTACGTCTCGTTGGAGAGGTGTGAACCAACACAATGGTTCAACGGCCACAAAGGCCTCACCCTCTTCTCCGGTGAACCGCACTACAAAGGTTTGGTTCACTTCAACTATCGGAAACCTTCGAGGCGGAGTCCGGAGCCTTTACAACAACGATTTGGGGCACAACCCACAAAGGATTGGGGCTCCCAAACAGCTACAATCTGTCACAAAGACAATCAAGTGAGTACAATAGGGGGCTAGGTTTTCCTAGTGGAAACCCTAGCTAATGGTCCCTCAAGTGAATGAGGGGGAAATGACAAACGGCTCGGTGAAGATGTAGATCGGGGCCTTCTCCTTCAATCCTCCAAAGATCAACAAGTTTGGGTGGAGGGATTGGGAGATCTAGTGATTCTTGAGCTTGCAACAATGGGGATCTTGATTTCTGGGCGAGCTGGCTGGCTGGAGGAAGATGGAGGGGTATATATACCCCTCCCAGAAAAGTAGCCGTTGCAGAAAAGAATCACACCGGAGTTTCCGGTCAAAGTGACCGGAAACTCCGGCCTTGGGCGGAAACTCCAGCCTGCAGGGGCCGGAAACTCTGCCCCACACCAGGAGCTGAGCAACTTCTTCACGTCTGAGACTTGGGCCAAAACTCCGGTGTACTGGGGCCGGAATGTTTGGCCAGGGGCGGAAACTCCGGCCGTGGGGGCCGAAAACTCCGCCCCACACCAGGGGCTGAGCAACAATTCAGCAGCAGAAACTTGGGCAAAGACTCCGGTGCCCTGGGGCCGGAATGTTTGGCCAGGGGCGGAAACTCCGGTCCTGAGGACCGGAAACTCCGCCCCGCACCAGGGGCTGAGCAACACTCCAGCAGCTTTGCTGTTTCTTCGAGGATAAGTCCAGGGACCGGAAACTCCGGCCTTGGAGGCCGGAAACTCCGGCCTGAAATGCTCCAGAAACTCTTTTCCTTTTTGGTGTTGATGCACATGTTGTATACAATAAAACATGCATCACTTAGCACCAGATTAGACATCCTAAGTGTTGTTAACTAACACACAAAACTAAGAGATCACAAAATGTCCTTTCAGTTGCTTAATGGAGGCTGGCTCATTGTGGGTTCATAACAATCCGGCTCACGGGGATCATGTTGTTCTCCATGTTGAACCGGGCTACTACCACCGCTAGGCCGATTCAAGTCAATGTGCAATCGAGTTCCAACCTTCTTCATGGCAAATAACTCTAGGGATTTGTCTTGCGAGGCAAAGATAGCCTCCATATAAGCTTGCCAACGAATCTCAGAGTCGAGAGTCATCATCTTCCAACGAATGTAATGATCATACCCAACATTGTATCTTCCTTTCAAATGAACTCTGTCATTTTGGTCCATCCAATTCAACTCACTACGGACCTTCTCCACAACATCGGCTAGGGTAGGACTAGGAGTGTCAAACACAATCACTTTCTCCTCCGTGTCAAGCTCATGTAAATCTCCTTTCGAAAAAGCCGCGAAGTCCACATGATGAACATTCACGATTCTCGACATCTAAATATAAAAAACCATAAAGGCCATCAGAACGACGACCATATTACCGCAATTCCGAACAAGCCATACCACTTTTCCTAAAAAACATAACCATAGCATTACATTTTCTAGGGTTAGGGTTAGGGTTTGGCCTACGAAATCCCTAGCCATGGCATACAAATCATAACACATAACCATGGCATACAAATCCTAGAGCCTAAGGCCCGAATTTCAACACCGAGCTGCAGATTGTTCCTCCCACAAACATTTCTAGGGTTTACACGAATTTGCACAATATAATCAAATGGCAAAATTTATGTTGGCCAAATTTGAGGGGAACAACGAAGCTTACCGTGGAGAATGAAGAGGACACGAATTCCACGGATAGATCTCTCCGATTCGGTGGGATTTGAGTGGAAAATGGAGTGGGTCAAGTGAGGGGAGAGAGATAGAGCTTCGGGCTGGAGATGGAAGAAAGAAACGAGTGAGGAAGGCCGGCGGCGCGGGCTATGGCTTTCAAGTTGTACGACGCCCCAGGCCAGGGCGCCGTGGGTAGGTGGTATGGCGCCCTGGGCTGGAGCGCCGTGGTCTGTAGTATGGCGCCCTGGCCTGGGGCGCCGTACATTCCAGCTGCGGGGCCCGTAGCGCCGACGTGGCAGGGTCAATGGCGCCCTGGGCCAAGGCGTCGTAGAGAAGAACACGGCGCCTCGAGGGCGGGCGCCGTGCAAAAGGGTCAGATCCTGAATTGTTTTGAATTTGGGTCCACTTCGTGAATTGATTTGAAAAAAGGGTCAGATTTGTCAAAATTGCCAGCATTTGTCTACGCGTTCAGATTCGACGTCTTGTCCCTCATGGATTATAAGGGGGTCTGCCTATGCATTATAAGGGGAATAGAATTGGTCCAGTTAACGAGGAAATCGGACCCAAAAACCATACATACGCGATTAAAACCGCACACTCTACTCATGGAACATCATCTGTGCCTGAAACAAGGGAACCTAGTCCCAAACTAACAGGCCACACCTCATATCCAACTATCAGAAACTCTCCAAACACACACAAACTCTCACCGCTAGAGATGCATCGGTGTGCACCCTCCACACAGAAGAGTTCAAGCATTACTCACAATCAACTCTCGAACCCCTGCAACACCTGCGGTGTGCGCTGCTTCTTGTACATCTGCAAATAAAATTGCATCTTCTCCTCTATGACTTCGTCGGTGGCTTTCTCTTTGCTCTTGAATTTTGGGATTTCCCCAAAAGACTCAATCCGCCTAAACTCGGCGCGATTGGCCGCTAGAATGGCACTATCCTTGTGCTTCTTGTCCAACCGAATGCTTCGTCGCTCGGCCAAAGAGGGAACATCCATCCGAAGCTGCTTGTCCTTGGACATATCGGCAATCTCTCGGCAGAGCTCCACCATCGAAAAAGGCAAGGTCTTTCCTTGTGGCTCAATCATGTCATACTGAGCCATCACCTTCGCGATCTTCTCCTCTGGGCTAGGGGCATCAGAACCAGTCAACTCCTCCAATGCCAATGGCATCTCCACTTCCAGATCCTTCATCGGGGGCCCCTGCACCGCCAGGGAGACATGCTCCAAAGCAGCAAAAGGCGCGGGGGTGGATTCCAGGGCAAGCTCCGATACAGAAAGGCTCACATTCCTGGGAGAGTAGCAACCAAAATGCTCGATCCCTCCGTCTACGCAATCAACATTGGCCCCGGTACTCAGAGATGAAGTTGGTTCCACCTGCACCACAGCCGGCGGCAAGGCTAGCCTCTCTAGAGCAGCCTCGACCCGGTCCAGCAAGTTCCCAGCACGCTCCATCAAGCCCTGCACAGACTCCAGCATCTTGAGCTGAGCCGAAAGCAACTCCTCTAGCTGAGAGGCGACCAAGCCTCGCAGCTCCTCCCGCAGCAGTGTCGCCTGCTCTTGTTCAGCCCGGAGCAGCGCTGCCTGCTCCTGGAGGTTTTGCAATGCATCAGATGGTGCTGTCGGCTAAACAGGCGCATGAGTCCGGCCCTCAAGCAAGGCATGCCACCCGGCGGCAACAGCAGCCCAAGGCCGGTTCAAGGGACGGCACGGACCAGCTCCAGGCGCCTCGGAGCAGAGGGCAACATCGCCGACCCTCTTGTGCTGCCAGCAGTCACGCTCACGGTGGCCCGAGCAGTTGCATGAGAGACACCTGACATGGCCGTGGCAGTCAGCCACGCGGTGGCCGGACGCCAAGCAACGGAAGCAACGGTTGCCCACCCTCCGCCTGAAGGCCAAGACCCGGTCAGCACCCTCACGACGAGGACAAGGGGAAGGCACCTTCGGCGTCGGGCGACGGCGGTTGCACACCACCTGCAAGTCCTCGCCCCCATCGTCCCGCCCGGCAGCTCGACCACTTGCGGCGTGAAATTGGGCAGCAGCTTATTCGGTGGAGGCGGTGGTCGGGGCGTGGTGGACGGTGCATCCAGGGTGAGCCGCTGGATGCCCGCTGAGGGCGCGTCCGGCTCTGTCTCTGCTGCACCAGAGGTCAGCACCGGAGAGCCTGCACGAATTGGATCTGAATCGCGGCTAGCAGGATGGGTGATGGGGCGAGGAGTGGGGGCAGAGGCTGGTGGGGGGGCTTTGGTGGTCGGGGAGGTCATGGGGCATGGCCAGGAGGACGGAGGGGCTCACGGGACGGGGCTAGGGGGCGGCGGCGGCGGCGGCGGTGGAGGCCGCGCGGTCGCCAGGGCTGGTCGCGAGAGCTATCCTAGGCATTGGGTTTCCAATTGTTAAATCTCATTATAGCACGATTTTGAAAAAAGTCTGACGGGTGATATGGGCCTCAAATTGGCGTGCCTGTTTAGTACGAAATTTACAGTGTTTTTCAAAGGTAGACCGACATCGGAGAGGAGGTATATGGCTGCCAAATTTCCCCATCACCGGTCCCATCATCTCATTCTTGTACCGAAATGACAGCCTCGGGGGGGAGCAGCAGTAATTCACATTTCGGTTGAGTTCTCTCCTTTTCGTTTCCACCTTCCGACTTGAGCACTGCTCTGTGTGCTTCACAGCTGCCGATAATCCCCTATAGGCCTTGCAGAATTGCTGTGCTGCTCAACCACGGCATTTGGCCGAAATAGGGCCTGAATTTAAATCCTCCCGCTCGCCGTTGTGCACAGGCCCTTGTAAAAGTAGAAAAAAGGTCGGGTCGAAGCGGTGACGGTTAACGGGTAACACCGGGAGGTGGGGTCAGCTAGCTAGCCAAGCCACCGCAGTACCTCCGTCCGTGCAACAAACAGCAGACCGGGCGCAACGGACGGACGGCTGCCGTCTGAGCGAGCGAGCGAGCAAACAGTTGAATTGCGGAGCAGTACCGCCGCTCGTGCAAGACAGCTCGGTTCCAGTTTCACTCCTCCCAGCAGGCCAGCAGCAAAGAGTCCAGAGATCCACACGAGCAAAAAAGAAAAAACTCCCGAATCCTCGACGTCGGCAGGGGAGATCGACGGATACCCAGGACAGGACACCGGGCGGTACGGAGGTCGCATCCCAGAGCATAAAAATACACAACCAGTCCAAACAAAACAAATGCGATCGATCGGGCTACCATTCCGCCTGGTGTCGGTGGGGTGGGAGGCCGAGCCAGCCTGTAGTCCCTCCCAGATCCGTCCACGTCGTCCCCCATCTCTGACTTCCACGGCCCAAACCTCGCGTCGTTTTCCGCCGCTGCCCTCCCCCTACGGCGTCCGTGGCTACGTGGACGGGGCGATCGATGCCTGGACGTTCGCGACGTGGAGCCTCCCGGTTCGCTTGCCCGACCTCATCCATCCGAACGAGTCCAGATCTCACGCGGTGCGGTGGAATGATGGGACATGGGAGGCGAGGGCCGAACCGTCAGCGGTCGTACAGTCCGGCTTGTACGCCTGCGATTCGGCTCCCGGACGGGGATGGGCACCGGCTCCGGTACTACTCTACACGCCAGCGGTGCTGTGCGTTCGTGTTTCCGTCGCCATCCGTGCCCGCCTCCAACTTCCGAACAGCTGGATGCATGAACCTACCAGTCAGTCTCCTGCCGATAAGGCTCAGTTTGGATTTCCTAGCAGCACTTTTCGCAAACTCATGTTGAGGCATAATATGGGAACAATCTAATTTCAGCCAGTGTAATGCGCAAGATATCTCTAACACTCTCTCATCAAGATGCCTCTAGTGTGGAAGCAATTCCAATATATGTGTAAATCTATAATGACCTAATGTATCTTAAAACGCAATGTACACGACATTTCGTATTCCAAGACGGAAAATACACATACAAAAGTTCAATGTGATTAATTGAAAATATACGACGTACTCCTAGGATTATTATTGGACACATTGGCCCGTGAAGAGGGGGGCTCGTGAATTTATATTCATCTACAATTTCAAGATTTTTTTTTTTTACCTTTTTCCAACAGAAAATATGCACACACAAAACTTAAGGTGAAATTGAACTATACAGCTCCTACGAGTATTATTTTGGGACACGTTGCCCGGGGAAGAAGAAGCTCGTGCTAGACCGGAGCTGGTGGAGAAGACCGGCCGGTTCTGGTACGTGAGCCCCGTTCCGCGAGCAGGCCAGCTAATTTCCCAGTTTTTAACGCCCTTTATTGTCTGGGGTTTGACGGTACGGAAACGAACAAAGAATTTCAAAATTCAAACCCATCCGCGGCTCCGGGGGACCAGACCTCCAGCGGATTGATTGATTGATTAACAACCCAAAACCAACGGCTTCGATCACGCGCTCGTCGACCGAGTTTATCTCCCTGCCATGTAGGGCCGTGGCATTGACGGCCCATCTGTCAGCGAGTATGCGAAAACGACACAGGAGGTGGCCACCTCGCCAGCTGTATCCCGGTGACCAGCTACCGGCCGCTCCTGGCCCGGCCTATATAACCTCCCGCCTCGTCGTCCCCTTCCTCTCGCCATCCACACCCACACGTCCTAATCACCACTACTCCAACCACTAATCAGCATAATCACATACATACACCCACGGTCGTCGGAGCAATCCGGTGTTGTTGGCGGCGGCGATGGGAGCGGAGGCGGAGTGCGACAGGATAAAGGGGCCGTGGAGCCCGGAGGAGGACGAGGCGCTGCGGCGGCTGGTGGAGCGGCACGGCGCGCGGAACTGGACCGCGATCGGGAGGGGCATCCCGGGGAGGTCGGGCAAGTCGTGCCGCCTGCGGTGGTGCAACCAGCTGTCGCCGCAGGTGGAGCGCCGCCCCTTCACGGCGGAGGAGGACGCCGCCATCCTGCGCGCGCACGCGCGGCTCGGGAACCGGTGGGCCGCCATCGCGAGGCTGCTGCGGGCCGCACCGACAACGCCGTGAAGAACCACTGGAACTCCTCGCTCAAGCGCAAGCTCGCCACCGCCACCACGGCGACCGGCGGCGGCGCGGGGTGGGAGGAGGCGGCTGGTGACGAGTTTCTCGAGCGGCCGTGCAAGCGCGCGAGCCCTGGCTCTCCCTCTCGCTGCCCGGACTGGACCACGGGTTCCACCACGACAGCGCCAGGAGCCACTTCCAGGAGCTCTCCTCCTCGCCACGACCGCCGTCTCCGCCGCCGGCGATCCAGCCGTGCCCTCTGAGCGGCGGCATGGTCGCGGCCGTGCAGGAGATGATCCGCGCGGAGGTGCGCAAGTACATGTCCGGCGTGGGGATCCCGGCCGGGTGCGGCGCCGGCGCCGTGGGCGAGGCGTGCATCCCGCAGCTCGTCGAGGGCGTCATGCGCGCCGCCGCGGAGAGGGTCGCCGTCGTGACCCGCCAGTAAAGAAGATCGATCGATGAATCTCATCATCCGCTGCCGCGCGGAGTCACCGCGAACGCGGCGCCGCATCGCACCACCGCTAGTAGATCTTGTGTAGTAGTAGTCGTTTTCTGATCCTCTGTTTCGCGTTTGGAGTTTGTTTTATTCTTCGGCTGCTCTGAAAAACAGAGCAGTGCTGAAGTTCGGAAGGTTGAAAACTTGAAATGGAAAGGAGAGAACTCAACCGAAATGTTAATTTCTGCTCCGTCTGAGGCCGTCATTTCGTTGCAGGAATGAGATGATGGGGACCGGTGATGCAGAAATTTGGCAGCCATGTTTCACCTCTCCGCTGTCGGTCTACCTTTGAAAAACATTGCAAATTTGGTAGATCGGCAGGCCAGCTTGGGACCCAACACCAATCGGAGCTCTTTCAAAATCATGCTACAATAAACTTAAACAAATCTTTGCCCCTGAAAGGCATTTCACAAGAAATTTGGAGGATTTCAATCCATAGGATGTTCCCTAAGGAAACCTCTTGGATCAACGGAATGACACCTAGAAACATTTTATGAATTGCATTCCTACAACTCAATCAAATTTCAACATCGACTCAACATATTTTGTAGTCTCATTGGTGTGAGCGGGACAATTATAGGGGCGGACCCAAGTGGAGCCTTGTGGGGGCCTAGGCCCCGACTCAAATTTGAAAAGTTCTAAGGAAATCGTTGATATTTTCACAGAAATAGACTTAAAATTTCAGATATATGTAAGAAATGCCCCCACTTCGAAAACATTCTGGGTCCACCCACAGTTATCCAGTGTTTTTCTACGTTCCGTCCAAACGACAGTGACCATTTAGTTAGTTTCCCTCTTTTTTGTATTCCTCTGTTTTTACACGTGCAACACTTTTTAGATTCCGAGTTTTTCCTGGCTCTATGTTTTGTAATCCTGTAATCTGCCCAAAATTCTCACGCTCCAAATGATCCATGTGGGTCAAGACTCAAGACGTCGAATCTGAACGCTTGGAAAAAAAACTCAGGCTAACCATAATGATGGGAGGCAGGTGCCAAAACGACATCGGTGAGCGGTTGGGTACTGATGTAATGTACGACACGAACCATTCGTATCGAGCATTGGTGTTGTGGGAGCAGGCATCAGTACCAAAGTCGTCCTGAGTGCCACGAACAGTTATGGACTGGCTCGTAGTAGTGACTACTCACTAGCGCATACAGTTCACCGTTGGCGATATTTATAGCAGGGGAGACGGGAGCAAAGGCTTTGCAGCTGGCTGTTCCCCCAGAAGGCTTTGAAGATCCTCAAGCAGAGTTGCTGCTCACCAAGAGCTACGCTCCGATCCAATTACCAAAGCACGGAATTACCAGCCCAAAATGCCGATTCAAGACCGCCACAGGTGAAAACATACAGTCAAGCGCAACAAGCGAATCTATCAATTCCTATGCACGGCAAGCAAAACGAAAAGGGGGTGCAGCACGTTGATGAAACGCAGCGTCCATCGCCTCATGCTGGAGCAGCTTCGGTCGGAGGGATCGACACTGAACGGAGCAGCTCCAGGGAGCTGGCCAGCCCAAGGAAATGCGACAGGATGACGTTCGCTGAAGCCTGCGCATTGTGAGGATGACTGTTAGATCCTTCTCGTGAATGTTCGCAAATAAACTAACTAGTTTGCGTTGTTCTACAAATGGAGATTGCACTCAATAGCCAATACTTCAAAGTTTTTCGCTTTACATTTGGCTATTCAAGTTAGCTCTTGTACACTTTTATACTAAAAAAAGTACATACTGAAAAGAGAAAATTGTACACTGGTTAATTAGGGAGTAGGGAATCATGGAATTCCACCCATCAAACTAAACTAATGGATGTCCAGTTGTCAACTGTATTGTAAACTCTACAACTTAGTCTCTGATAGTGTTTATTATGTGATTTTACAGGAAAAGTTGGAGCGTTCAAAGTTTTAACACTAATCATATTTCGGATTGGGCGTTATGAAACTGAATCTTAATAGATGGGAGAGCGCCTTCTTTACACCATAAAAATTTCAGACAGCCCGACACTACTACATTCCAGATTTGGACATAGAGAAATGAATGGAAGCAGATGATAACGTAGAGAATCATGTACCTCACTTCCCATTGGCTTATGAAAACTTGCAATTACAATCAGGATTAATGGTTGTGATCTTATTGATTTTATATCAAACCTCAACAGCCTATGATCTTGATTGTAGTGTGACGTTTAACTACATAATACTCGGAACAATCTAATTAATGAATGCAGAAATATGAACATGATGAACGAGCAATGAATTACCTGAACCAGGAACACATCTAGAGCTAAAACAGGACTTTGGCCAGGGGCAGTTGCCTGATAATAGGGGACTGCAGAGGTCGTAAGAGCTTTGGCTACCAAACCACCAACAGTTGCTTGCATGCCGAGAACAGCGGCACCCATCCCAAGAATGTTGAGCACAATGCCATTTTTCAAACTTTTAATCACATCAGCACGTGGAGGAGCCTGCAAAAGCATTCCACAGTTTTATATTCTGATTCGATAGCAAATGATATCTGAAGTATATCTTGTCATGCATAATGAAATAACATAAAACTACAAGATCAAATGCAGAAGCCAGTAATCTATGCCCTACCATAAGCGCGAAGAAAAAACAGTTCAACTGTCAGATGATACACAGACACATAGGTAACAAGATGAGTCACAGGCACCGGGGAAGGAGCGGCAATTTTGTTCCCTAGTATGAAAACAACTCATTTTCTTTTCCGGGTAACAATGTAAAAATGGGTGGTATGGTCAAGAAAAAGTACCTTTGCAGGTGCACTTGCTGTTTTCCGAAGTCTTTCAGAAAGACGGATGTAACCAAATGACCAGAAGACTGAAATAAAGGCCGCGACAATACCAGCAGCAGTTGCATAGAATGTAAAGGGTGATGTCACCTTCCAGTAACAACCGTAGAGAACGACAAAATTCCAGCAGACACAAATGTGCACACGGCCTGGGACCAGAACCCTAGAGAACCCAAATTCTTGAAATACCTTGCTGTTTTCTCTAGTCTCTTGATAACCTGTCCATTTAATCCATTGAAAAGGAATGAAGATAGGTCATCATCAGTCATGATACATGGCTTAAACTTGTACTAAGAGAGAATCAAAAGAGATGCAGTATTAAGTTTAAGCATGTGAAGAAACAACCTACTTTCAAAACGAACAACATTATTCAGGTTAGACAGCATCTGCACTAAGACGATCACATGTTTTTATAAAAAAATACTTAGTATAACACATAGCAGCTGGAGAAGAAGAACAGTATTACAATGTAGCTTCAGATATTAGAAACTATGCTCTGTTCTTCAAAAGTACGAACTGCGAGAAAATGTCATCAAAATTTCAAACATAATGTGTCCCTTTTTCTGGATAAGAGAGTTTAACCAAAGGATATGAAACATTATGCTTCACACATGTTTTCAATCATAAGGCTACAAATGTGACGTACAGGATGATGTAAGTTTACATGTCAATAAGCACACCAGCAAAACTTTTTCCGAAGGGTACTACGGCGGCCAAAAGCTAGCATGCACAAATGTTCATTTTTATTAAGAAAATGAGATTGTACAAGGAGAGGTGGGGGGTGGAAGTAAAGGAAAAAATTATACAACAGAGCCAGTTACATTATCTAAGCCAAATCGGGATATCATGATCCCCCAATCAATCAGAAGATTCTTCTTAGGTTGAGATAGACATCGGTTTGGCCAAGACAGAATATCTTCGGAACTTCGGCGCAGGATCACTCTGAGATCCTCCTATTGTAATTGAAAAATCATACAGTTCCGTCGTTTCCATTTGTTCGTAATAATAGCGATCAAGACAGTGGACAGATCTTTGTCCGTGAAACAGGGTCGGGCCCAGTGTGGTTCCAACTGTGCCAATGGCACAGGGCCCACGAGTTTTCGTGTATGCTTATATATGCTTGTATAGCATCTGTAAGGAATTTGGGCTGTATCGTGGACGCTGGGCCGAGTCACGCGCTGCGCTGCTTCCAGGCCGCTGGGCTGGCTCGTGGCGCGTCCATCCTATTGATCCGTGCATGTGGACGGAAGATGAAACGAAGTCGTATCGAACTCTGACCGCGCTCGATTCCCCGGTGGCCAGGATCCGTCGACGCACGCAGGAAGCAGCCAACCGAGCATGCATCCTCGATCGATCAACAAGGCCTTCTGGCTGTACTTGGATTATCGATCGGTCTGCGCGTATCCAACTATCGATCCATAGCTGATTCCAAAAACAAAAAAAAAGATTTCAAAACTATCGATCCATAGCCACAGGCCACAACGCCGGCGATGGGAGTGGCAGTTCATCTTCACAAAACAGGTACAATCCGGTTAATCTTTTGTTCCCAGTTCCACACTTCTAATTTCTGATTACATCCACCTTCCGTTTTTTTTATTTATTTTTTGTATCTTGTGTTTCAACAATACATGTTTGAATTATCATGGGGAAACATCAGTCCGGTTTCAATAATTCACCTGGTGTGGATGTTGATAATTCTCTTTGGTGTGATATATTCGTTGAGCTGAAGTTTCTTCAAAAATTCATGCCAAAAGAAAACATTAGGCCTGTTGAAATTTTGAAGTTTATAAAGTGGCATGATTGTTTTGACAATGCAAATATTGCATATAAAGTTTTACTGACCATTCACGTGACGGTTGCATTAGCGGAACGAAACTTTTCTAAGTTGAAGCCATTGAAGTCCTATATGCTTACTACAATGACATAATAAAAACTCAACGATTTGGCTACAATGGCACTTTAGAGCGAAGTGTTGAAAAGATTGGTTATGAGGATATCATTGACCATTCCACTGAAAAGAACACAAAAATAATGAAGATGTTTAAATAAATGTTATGCAACTTCGAGTTAAATAAGTATGATCATCAATATATTCAATTCTTGTGCGTAAAATAAAAATATATGTTATATACATCAAAATTATTTATTAGTTTAAATTTGCGTACGAGATAGGGCCCGTTTTAGATTTTTGCACAGGGCCCCGGATTTTGCCAGCCTGGCCCTGCGTGACAAAGGCCCCATAGTTCAATTACGGAAGATCAAGTTAGCGCGTCGCTGTTTAGGGAGGAAAGCGCAGTCCAAATAGACAGGATAGAACCGCAGTGCAGCAGCATGTGAATGTTGGATTCAGGCTGATGGCGAAAAGGGCCATCCTCTGAGCCTGAATTCCTCTTCTGAAATGGCAGTCATTTGTGAACAGACGTTGCCGGTGAGCAAGCCGCCGGGAATTTTTTACAGCGTTTCTTGGCATAGTTGTTCTAGATGGCAGAGAATGGTCTTTTCTCCTGTTCTTAAAGGCTGCTGTCTAGGCTAAGCTTGTGGTGATGTTCTTTACTTCGGCTCGAGTAGTGCGGATGTCAGTTGCCTGCATATTCAGATTCACCAAGGCTAAAGCGTAAGACAACATTGCAAATTCAATGGTCGCTGAGGATGATGCGCACGGTTGAAGATGATGAGTGATAGGATTTGAGGACAGGGCTGTAGCAACCGAGATGTTCGGACGGCTTGAGTGAGAAAAGAGGGCACGGAAACGTAAGGCAAGAGGTTCATTGTCATTCCATAGGTCGAACCAGAAGGCGGTGAAGAGGCCACACTAGCAAAATCACCAACAAACAATTTTATGCCTATCAACTATCACAGAAAACGAAACCAGCAGCCCAGCAGGCACACCATGAAATGGTTGGTGAGAAGATGGGTTCTATTGACAAGAGCCAGACCTGATAAGACCAGTTTAACAGTCATTAAGCACACTAGCAAAATCACCAACATACAATTTTGTTCCTATCAAGTATCACAGCATAACGAAACCAGCAGACACACCATGAAATTCTCAGAGAGAAGAGCGGTTTATTGAAAAATACCCAAACAGGGATTCCCCTAAATTAGAGGTATCAGATTTGAATCACTTAATCCCCTAAACCCTAAACATCAGCATACCCGAGTGCCTTTCCTAAGACAAGCAACCATCACATAATCCAACAGCGCATACGTTTTGTGTGCGACCGTAAGTTATCTAAACCTAAAATTCTCAAACAGATTTCCAGACATAATCCTCTCGAGATAAGAACCCTACTCGCACGGACCAATCAGTCCCAGACGTCAATAGATCAAAGGAGATGAAATTAGCAAATCACCTGCTCGAGCTTGGCCTTCTCAATTGTCTGCTCGGTGGGCGGAGGCGTCGGGTAGAGAGGGCCCGACGAGGACGACGCCGCCGCCACCGTGAGCCGCCGCGGAGCGCCTTCGCCGACCCCGCAGCAGAGGCGACCAGTAGGAAGGGTAGCGCCGTGGAGGGGAGGAACGAAGAGGGATGCATCCGTCGAAAGCGCCCCTCGCCGGAGCAGCGGCGGCGGCGGCAGCCGCGATGGGAGGAGGAGCGCCTGCATTTTGGTGATTGCGATGCTGCTCTGCTCTCCCGTTGTGCAGAAGCCGTGCTCGCCGTTGTCCTTTCCTGATGAAGTTTTGCGTCAGACACCCTCTAGTCTCGTCATTTTACGTAAGCATTTTCCTTACCGGCCCGGACCATTTGGTAGGCCTGGGCCGGAGCAATTTCTACGAACAGAGCATCCAGCCCATTTAAACATCTTATGAGCAAAATTTCTGCAAGTCATTTATCCACTTCATCAAAAGAAAAGTTACTCTGCCGGTTTTGTAAACAAGGTAACTGTCGCAATTTTCAGATACCAAAACGCAAGTCCAACTATTAAGTAGTACTCCCTCCGTTTCAAGTTATAAGGCACGCTATTTTTGTGTAACTAGCTATGTTACTCTATTAGTTTCTCTCGTCATTAATTAGCCGTCATCATATTTTGTGTTTTGCTTAGGTGCCATGTATGTTCTCTAAATACGTCGGTTGATATTTCCGCTGCTCCCGCCAGGGGCAGATCTAGACTAAAACAGAACCTGGTGCATTTTAGTCACCCGTGTGCATTTTATAAGGATTAGCATGATGCACACATTGTTTTCAAGCTAATTATTTAAGTAAAGTCTCAATTACCCTGATGCATGTGCATCACCCTAGAGCCATGCAGCTCCGCCCTGGCTCCCGCTGAAAAAAATAACTAGATCATGTTGGCGCGCGTTGCCGCGCCCGTCTATTGGGACAATAGAATGTTAGGAGGACTATAGAATGTTAGGAAGCATTACCAAATTAATACACGAAACCATTCGTGAAAAGATATGAACTGTACACTACTTAATTTTGTCAAATCACGACTCAATATATATGATCTTTTCTTACTCATCATCACAAGTAGCAGTATCAATACTTGCAATTCAATATGATGACTAAAATGGGGAACTTGCACTCTGTAATTGTATAGAAGATATCTACATTTTTTCATGTAGAAGATTCTTGGTATCTGGTCCCCAAATGTTTCTGTCGTTGATTGTCGTAGGTGCCCTCGTCTCCTTCACACATGGATAAATTCATTGATAAATGGAGCACCTGCTTATAACGTTTTGCCAGTATATAAGAAAGAAGGCCACCGGTGAACAACTACAAGCGATACCAAAATTCATTATAAGAATTGAATTACATAACACCTTAGTAACTTCCACAATCCTAATAAAATTGATCCACGTGTCTGTATCCTAGATAAACGAATGCATAAATACACGAGGTAAAAAAAGGGGAAGATCTAGCAAGGCAAGCAAACTGTAGTGTAACTGAGACGGTAAAATTAGTAGCCCAAGCATGAATTGTTTTATGAACTATATGTCTAAATAGACGAAGGTACCATCAGATCTAGAAAGATAAACGAAACTGAGTCAACCAATTTTATGCAACCAGCCTGCCAATAGCTTATAACACACCTCACTTGAGATAAAGTTGAGTCAAGTAAACAAATATTAGGGATGGTCAAAATCATGGTCTGTTTGGGAAATCAAAAGGCTATTAAGTGCTTTAGGGCATATTTGCTTTCTAAATGAGGCATAATAATTTCAGCAGGATCATCATACTTAAACCCAGACACATATTGCTCAGCCTCTACCAACAACACACAATATAATGTTGCATTTATGCAGCGCAGGATGTCACGAGCAAGCCTGTAATTGCTCAGATGGTTTTACCTAAGAATCCGAAGCTATAACGGAGTGGGTTGACACTGCAACCATATGACCAATGACAAACCATGAGCTACTCCACCATCAACTTTTGCCGACCCGTGCAATACGTTCTGCAATCCAATAATTGCTGCAGACAAATGCAGATCAATGTATCAGCTTTATCACCATGATAACTGCTGGTGCTGAACTCCATAGAGAAACCACAAGAGATAGAACGCTTTTATGTGTATTCTGGAAGAAATACTGGTGCTTTCAGTTTTGCTTCTTGAGCAAAACTTGTATGTAAAATGTAATCACATGGAGCTCAATTAGTGGCAAGTCAGACTTTTTTACAAGGACATAATATAGAGAACTGTTGTATGTTGCTATTGATGTTATATGTGGACACTGGTTAAGTGAACAATCAGTCTTGCTACGGTTAGGACCTATGAATGTCAAAATTTGCGATTGAAAGCGCATAATAGGATGGAACTGCCAATTATTTAAAACCATATGTTACAAATTATAATGTCATTTTAAATGTAATATCCGTTACTGAAGTCCAATATTCGCATCATTGATCTGTCCATTCTGGACGTCTGAAATGACGAAAATTAGACTGTATACAATATGTTAATCAAATCTCAATGTAATCCATCAGTATGCTTGCCGCTTCTATTCTCAGTGACACAAATCCATCAAGTAACCTTTTCTAAAAGTTGTTTTTCAAAAATCTTGTTAAATAGAGTGCGCTTGTACATTTAATTATCCCTACCTCGTTCTCCGAGGATTTAAAATAATGTCGTTTTTCTCGTTGTTTGCTCAAGATTACAAACTCTATGATATGTGTCTGCAGTCAAAAATATTGCCCAACAAAGTATTGTTGCAGGGAGAAAATAGCAAATGTTATAAGCATGAAGGCTTCAACGCATGAATTATATGATAACAATGCATATAACTATAACTATATAAGTATGGGAAAAGTAAGGCTACAAGGAAATATGTGACCTGACCACCGGCCACTGCAAATAGTCAGATAAGAATTTGACGGTCAAATAAATCCGATTAGACACCAAGAATTTACTGAACGAGTCAAGGGAAATCTGGATGAACAGAACCTGCACAAATCAGGATTTTATAATCAGAATCAATGATTATGTGGAAAAGGGGGAGTTCGCAGGGCAGAGAAGTAACCTACTCCGTGCGCAGAGAATTTATGTTTCCTCCTGTGTAAAAGGGTGGGTATCAGAGAACCGTGGATCATGTAGGTCATGCTTCCGGAGTGAAAAGGGGTAGGAAGAGAGATTGAGGCAACAAAAGAATATATATGTGATCTGAGGAATTGACAGGAAAGTACGATCGCCCACGGCGAGCTGCGCACGCCAGCACTTGATTGCTGGAAATGAAAAATTACTCCGGCTTCATGGCAGGCGCATGAGCTTCACCACTAACGACGGTTCGCATCTCGTTGCCGCATCAGCTGCCGAAGGAAGGCCACACGGCGTTCAATCACCCTCCGCATCGCCTGGGTCGGCCTCCTCCGCTCCCGCGTCGCATCACCTGGTCGCCTTTCTCCCCTCCCGCAGCGGCGCAGCGCATCCTACCCAAATCCTAATTGCTCATGGCCGCACTTTTTTTTCCTGTCGATCGGTATTCAGGTTGGTCTCGAGTTGATGGGCTTCAGTGCGTTTTTGGGCCCAATCAATCACAGCAGGCCGAATTGATCGCCAGAGCAGCGTCGCCTAGGGACAGCCCATCGGACGGCCGAAAAACGCCACAGAAGGAGATCTGACGGTTAAAAACGCTGATAGCTTGAGAGAGCTCCCTCTTGTCTTAGTTATAATGTCCCTAGTAGGACATGTGATGGTCCATGAGAAAGTTCTCCCGTTTTGGTTGGAATACCACCAACCAAGCGAGACCGTACATCTACTAGTTGAACAGCTGGCTTCGCCTCTCGTTGTCCCAATGCAACCCGAACGCAATAGTGAGAAACATGCATAGCTCCAATATCTACAGCACGTGCGAGGAATTACAGCTAGCGCCATCGAACGCATCCCCAACAAGGCGGCTTCGCGAGGGATCAGCACACTCCTGTTGGTGACCCACGTTGGTGTGGTCCAAAAGAACAGAAGAACAGGTCACACGCAGCGTTCAACGAGTTAGAGAAGAGGACGAAGGACTTGAGATCCTTGTAGTCCAAAAAAAAATATTGGACTGGTGCGTGTGTAGGGGGGGGGGGGGATTGTCCCCTGCCTTCCATGGACTCTAGATCACTAGTTAGGGCCTCTTTGCATTTTAGTTTTTTTTGAAGTTTTGGATCGAAAGGAATTTTTCCTATGAGAGCCTTTTGGATCATAGGATTGGGGCAACCATATTCCTATATAATCCATTCCAAACGATTCTCAACATCATCTCAAACCTCGTTTCTCTCTATCTATCTACTTTCTCTCACCAGTCCTCCAAAACTTTGTGTTCAATTCTTGCGCACGATCCAAAGACACATGTTGCAAAATTCTTGTGTTTTAACTTTTAAGGCCTCTTTGGTTCCCAAGATTTGAGAATTTTTTAATGTGAATACTGTAGGAATATGATGTAGGACTTCTCTAATTTGTAGTGTAGGAAAAATGTAGGAATAGGAAATACACAAGATTGTAATGCCATGTCCATTCCTATCCTACATGATTTTAGTGTAGCCGATTTTGTTTGATTCCCTCATGAGTGGATGTTAGAATCTTCTCTATCTAAATAGGAGAGCCCACTACATGATTTTTCTAGCTTCTGGTGCATCCACGTCACCTTCTTTTCTCCTAGCGCGTCTCTCCTCCTTTTATCGTACGTGTTCTGGTCCCATTTAGTGGGCCGCGCTGGCACGTTGCTACCCTCGCAGTTTTTTTTTGAATTTTTCACATATATTAAACCAACAAAGAGTACACGATTACATCGATTACGAAAACAAAACTAAAATAGACTAGCAAATCTATGAGATCTTCAAGCCCTATCTTCATCCATGACACAATCTTGTACTTTTTCTGAAGCCAACCGTAGAACAACGCCAAAACCACCAAACCACACACATGTGAATACCACCGAAGGTTCTCCCTTTTTTGTTTTGCTGCCCTCGCAGTTAGTATTCCTAAGAGCATCTCCAGTCGGAGCGCCCAAATGGCCGCTCAAAGGCCTTCCGGACAGGCCCTTGGCGCATTTGGGCGCCCTCGCTCCCCACTCGCGCCGCCCAAACCAATGTTTGTAAAATAAAAACTTAGGCGAATTTCATTCAAATTTAGGAAATTTTACATATTTGAATGAAATTTTTAAAACTAAACCCTAAACCCTACTGGTAGCGGCGGTCGAAGGCCCAGTAGGGGTCCTTCTCCTCCTCCTTCACGCCGCTGGGTCCTGCGCCGCCGTCGTCCTCCTTCTTGACGTGGCTAGGGGCAGGGGCGTCGCCGGTGAGGTCGAAGAACGGCACCCCAGTTTCCTGGGCGTGCATGAACGCCGACCAGGCGCTCGGGCCGTCCATGGGCGGCACGTGATGGCCCTTGAAGAGGTTGATCTACGGCGCCAGAAAACACTTTGTTGATCTCCGGTGCGTAGTTACCTGCGTCAAAAGTAAATGGGTTAGGTTGAGACTCCAAGTGCAGAGTGTGTAGTAGTGGAAGACGTGTTTTCCCCACGAGGGTGACTCGAGGGTTTAATATCGAACTCTCGGGGAATCAGTAGTGAAGATATATCTTCTTATCCTTCTTTTGGTTACCTACAAAACAAAGTTAAATGTTTTGGTCCTCAACCTCACCTGTGGTTGTCAAGCACAAGGTGTAAGAATGATATCAAGATAGTTATGCAATGCAAACAGGAAATAAATATGCAATGGTGGTGGATGCAATGGTAAATGATATTTTTGGGTTTTTTAATGATGTATGCAAGATGAAAAGTATTTTTGTATTTTCGGATTTAATGATGGCTGAAAATGAAAAGTGGTATATGGTGTTGGAAAGGTGTTTCTTATGATTAAAAATGGACCGGGGTTCATGGTTTCACAAATGCACTCTCTCTTTATAAAGTGGCAGACAATGGAACACACACAGAGTTAACATATGAGATTGCAACACAAAGTTTGATAACAAGTTACTTAGATATATGGGCATCACGTCCTAACATAGAGACCTTTTGGTTATTAGTCTCTCTTATACTCCACCAAGATGCGAACCAAATCATAACACCTCAGTAATTAAGATGACTCAGAGTATAGCAATAAGTTTCATGACATGAAGTGAAAATAAGAACATGCTGGATCTAGTCACAGGAAGAAGCTTGGTCACCCTCAACCCTTGCAGCATGGTATTTTTGTTTATCCCTAGTGAGGTAACAAAGTAAGGTAAACACCCAAGTGGATCGCGATATTAAGTTGTCAGCTTACCGCACTCACCACTCCCCGTTACTCCAACTAATGCACACGTTCCCCCACACACGCTCTCATAAACATGCTTGATCAAACAAGTAGACAAGAACGGGGTACATAATATGCATCTATACTCATAACTGAAACAAACATTGCAATCTCAAACATATATTAACTCATAGAAAGATCCACCACATAGGTATTACAAATATGACCGTAATCATGTTCAGCAGCTCATACGGTACTAATTAGTGAAGCTCAAGAGAGGAGAGATACATAAGTTACTTCCACAAACCCATAGTCCAGAGGTGGACTACTCCCTCTTCATCATGGAGACGGTGGAGAAGTCGATGGAGAAGATGGAGACCACGCCGGCAGCGCCCCGCCGGAGTTTTCCCCCTCCAATCTGCAGCTCCTGATCTCCGTTTCGGTGTTTCTGTGTTTGTGCGGCGCTCCTTCGCGAAACGAGGGGACCTTTTTTATAGGCGTTTTTAGGTCAAGACGGAGTCGGTGGACGAAAGATCGACGGCACGGAGCCACGAGGCCAAACGAGTGGGCCCCACGCGGCCACAGTACCTGGCCGCGTGGGCCACCCCCTTTGGCCTTCTGGCCTCCGTTTGCTTGCTTCCTTCGCTCCGAGGTCTTCTCCTTCCAAAATACTGACGCCTGTATTTTTCCATAATTTTTGGACGACGTTTGGGTCCCTGAAACATAAAAGGAAAGAAATAGGGTTTTCTGCCTGCGCAGGGTTAATTCCATAAAAATAGGAAACAATTGATTTATTTCCTAAAATCATTAAATAACAGTAATATAACCCTTATATGATGCAAATATGATTGGAATATGTGTGATATAGTGCAAAGTTCATGTATGCATTTTACATGCATCAACATCCCCAAGCTTAACCAATACTCGTCCTCGAGTATGAAGGTGATAAAACTAACATGGGCTTTGCAATATAGCACTAACAATGGATATCAAAGATGATTGCTACTGCTACATAGAGTCAAATGATTCATTCTTCAAAGGAGTAGCAATATGCAAAAAGTTTATGAAGTGATATCAAGTATTCAATGCAAGGATGTTCAATGATAGTTCACAAAGTGTAACATAACAGATAGTAATATGGACATTCTTACTTTTGCATACATGTGGTCCATAGAGTGATGATGAAAATCTGAATATGTTTGGTGGACACTTTGGAAAGATGAATAAGTGAGTAGAGGTAAAGCATGCATAAGTTTCATCTAACCTCCAAACTCTCCTACTTAAGTTAATGATTGCAATGTGGTAATACTTGGTGTCAAGCTCTCATTCCCCTATCATAGCATCTTGAATGATTATAGTTTAATGTGAGAGCAAATATGAGTAGTGTGCTTGACAAAGTAAAGGTTGGATGTCTCATGCCCCTTGAATACAAGTACCTACACCATGAGTTACTCAACTTGGGAAAAGCAAGTTCAAGTTATCTATCATTGTAAGTAATAATAGTATCATCAAGAGCGTCAACTGGGGTACCTCTTGTCCCAGGATATGGAACAAGCCCATATCAAAATGACAAGACAAACAAACAAGATGAAAACCTCAACACCCTTTTTATTTACCATTGGAATAGCTTTTTATTGTAAGGTGTGTCATAGATAATTCACCATAGCATGTAAGTAAATTTCCACCATGAATAATGCATGGCTTAGATTAGCGGCCCAGGCGTCTCTCTAACCATTTATACAAACTCATTCAAACTAAATCTTTTCCCCTTATTTCACCATGATAGGCATCCATAGACAAAAGCACATGATATCAACTAAATGGAGCATGTTGAAAGCTTTGCATGTGACAGCACATATGGGCTAACTCCCAACCTCGGACATTTATCAAGCCACTAGCATCATAATCTTAATCACAATGGGTCATGTTTTATTTATAGCAATGATAGTAAAAATGTGCATCAAGTTCATGAGAGCTATATAACCAACTTTTCCCATGGCAATCAATAACATAATCATTTTCATTCAGAGGTATAGATAACACAAATATCATGATGAACATACTCGGAATAGCATATAGCTAGTAGGTAGATATGGTGGACTCACTGGAATAACTTTGGTTGAAGGTGTTGGAAACAAGTTTTGACTTGTTGGAATGTTTGGGCTAGCAAAAGGGAGAAAGTTGACCATCTAGATGCATGCATGAGTGTCCATAGAACTAACTAATCCATGTTAAACCAAGTAAAATAACAATCAGCACCAAAACATGAATAAGTTATAGCTCTTCAAAAAGGATTTGCAAACTATTACTCATAAACAAGCTCATGAATCATGCAACTATATGTATCATTAAAAATCAACTCAAACATCCCTTTTCCCAATCTTATAAAAGCATCCAACATATTTCAACCCATATTTCCAGTAGCTCTCCCATATATAAATGATAGTGTGGTGGTCTCTCAAAAAAATCAAACCAAAACAAAACAAAAGACGCTCCAAGTTTATGCGATAAAGTGTTTCGATCGAAAAACAGAAGTTGGACGTGCGCAAACCGAGAGTGTGTAGGTCCAGCGGGGTTGTCTTCACATCCCCAAGCTTATGGTCTTCACCATCCTTGGATAACTCTTGGTGCATCTCCTCCAATCCCTGTGAAAAAACTTCAAAACACCGTTTCTCCCATTTCTTTTCTGTGGGGTGCATTAATAGTGATAAACAAATAGTTTCTTGCTGCATATAATCCTTGAACAAAAATTCATATGAGATGTCCAGAAAGTGTATAATGTTGTATGCCTACTCATAAACTCAATTGGATCAAAAAGATTCAACTTAAAAGCTCAAAGCATGCATCAAACAAAATGGGACAGAATCTGTCCAGAAAAACAGCAGCAGCAAAACGTATTTTTCTACCCTACCAAACTTTCTCGAAAAATTCCGAAAAAATTCATGCATACAGAGGATGAAAAGTTGCAACTACAGTTCAAATATGAGCTCATTCGGAGTTACAGAATAAGAATTAAAAATCATACCGTGCACTGATTCGTGCAGGAATAAAATCTCCGAACGCTATAAGCAACTTTTTCAAACCAAAAAGGGTAAAACTTGGCACTTTATTGAAAATTCCAGAACCTAAACTAGACACAAAGTCTCTTGTTACAGCAAGAGGACACAAAGAAAATCACACAAAAAATAACCGGGTTGCCTCCCGCAAAGCGCTTTCTTTATAGCCATATAGCTAGGCTTCTTACTTGTTGTTTATTGTGGACGAAGCTCATGAGGGAGCTTGAACTTTGGTGGTTCCCTCTTCCTTGGGAAGTGTTCCATGCACTTCTTGTGTGGGAACTGAAACTTCACATTCCCTTCCTTTGAATCAATGATGGCACCTGTGGTACGAAGAAAAGGTCTTCCAAGAATAATAGGACTAGAGGTTTTATTCCCCATATCCATGATTAGAAAATCCACAGGCACAAAAGTCATATGTAACTCCACCATAACATCACTTACTTTTCCTAAAGCATGTTTAATAGAGTCATCAGCAAGTGCAAGTTCAATGGAGCATTTTTCAAGATTTTTCAATTCAAGCACTTCATATAGTTCTTTAGATAAAACAGAGACACTAGATCCTAGATCAAGTATAGCATGGTGTGTCTCTTTTCCAATAGTTACTAGTACCTTAGGAATCCACATATCCCCAAGCTTAGGTGGTATCATAGCCTCTTGGTTGTACCTAGCAATCTTTTCTTTCAAGACATGATTAGCAATATAAGAACCAAAGCCAGCTTGATTAGTGTTGATGGAAGGATCACTTGCAAATTTTTGTAAGATAGATATTAATTCATGCAAGCTACAATTTTCTAAGTCAAGCAAAGGATCCTTGACTTCACTAAGCATTTTAACTTCCTCAACTTCTACCTCTTTCATTACCCCAATAGATTCTTTAGCAATTCTCTCTTGCTCATGAATGTGTTCCCAAGACTTATTGATAACCTCTTGGCAATATTTAATTGTTTCCTCATGTTTTTGGGCTGTAATGATGCTCTTTAATGATGAGACTTCCTTAGTAAGCTGATCTACCCTTTCAAACAAGGAGTCTTGTTTTTCAAACTTAGAGATAAATTCCTTATTAAGCTCCTTTTGAGTAGATATAAAAGATCTAATGGTGTTTTCCAAGTCACTAGAAACATTACCACTAGAAGCATATTTATTTGGCACATATGGGGGTTTATTGTAGGAGTTATAATTGTTGTTACCATACCCATTATTACCATAGTTCCTAATGAAGTTGACATCAATATTTTCAGAATTGTTACCAACTAGTTCTTGCAAAGGAACATTTTCAACACTAGGTTTATTAAGCAAAGCAAGAATAGTATCCATTTTAGATGACAAATCATTAGTTTCCTCAATAGAATTCACTTTCTTAGAAGGGTTGGGTGCCCTATCAGTATGCCATTGACTATAGTTTTGCAAAATGCTTTCCAATATGTTTTTAGCTTCTACTATAGTCTTACTCATAAAAGCACCTCCAGCAGCAGAATCAAGTATATTTCTAGACATGTAGTTTAACCATTGTAGAAAGAGTGTAATATGGTCCATTCATTAACTCCATGTGAGGGACAAGTTCTAAGCATAAGTTTTATCCTATCCCAAGCCATAGCAACATGTTCATTTTCATTTTGCCTAAAAGAAAGAATGTTGTTTCTATTTTGCAAAATTTTAACAGGGGGATAATATTTCTTAATGAAAGCTTCTTTTAGATCATCCCAAGTTTTAATGCTATCAATAGGTAATGAATGCAACCACTCTTTAGCTTTTCCTCTAAGTGAGAAAGGAAATAACTTCAGTTTTAGGATATCACTTTCCACATTTTTAAACTTTTGCATGTCACATATTTCAACAAAGTCATGAAGATGCATAGAGGCATCCTCCATAGCACTACCACCAAATTGTTCCCTAGTTATCAAGTTCAACAAACTAGGACTTACTTCATAACTCTCAGCATTTATCTTAGGTGTGGCAATAGCTCTAGTGATAAATTGATCATTAGGAGTGTTTGTGTAGTCACACAACTTAGTTCTTTCTCCCATTTTAGCAAGTTTTTTTTTATTTTTTATTTTTTATGCAAAACTGAAAATAAATATGCAAGCGGAATATGATATGCAATGACACTAACAAAACAAATAAATTGCTTTGTAAGTAAAGATGGATAAGATGGTGCTCACGTAGGTGCAACCTCCCCAAGCTTAGGTGTTAGCACAAGTTGGTGAAGTTGACTTCGTTGTGAGATGAATGCGATGATGCACACCCTTGGATAAATCTCTCAGCTATGATTCCCCGGCAACGGCGCCAGAAAACAGTCTTGATGGCCCTTGAAGAGGTTGATCTACGACGCCAGAAAACACTTTGTTGATCTCCGGTGCGTAGTTACCTGCGTCAAAAGTAAATGGGTTAGGTTGAGACTCCAAGTGCAGAGTGTGTAGTAGTGGAAGACGTGTTTTCCCCACGAGGGTGACTCGAGGGTTTAATATCGAACTCTCGGGGAATCAGTAGTGAAGATATATCTTCTTATCCTTCTTTTGGTTACCTACAAAACAAAGTTAAATGTTTTGGTCCTCAACCTCACCTGTGGTTGTCAAGCACAAGGTGTAAGAATGATATCAAGATAGTTATGCAATGCAAACAGGAAATAAATATGCAATGGTGGTGGATGCAATGGTAAATGATATTTTTGGGTTTTTTAATGATGTATGCAAGATGAAAAGTATTTTTGTATTTTCGGATTTAATGATGGCTGAAAATGGAAAAGTGGTATATGGTGTTGGAAAGGTGTTTCTTATGATTAAAAATGGACCGGGGTTCATGGTTTCACAAATGCACTCTCTCTTTATAAAGTGGCAGACAATGGAACACACACAGAGTTAACATATGAGATTGCAACACAAAGTTTGATAACAAGTTACTTAGATATATGGGCATCACGTCCTAACATAGAGACCTTTTGGTTATTAGTCTCTCTTATACTCCACCAAGATGCGAACCAAATCATAACACCTCAGTAATTAAGATGACTCAGAGTATAGCAATAAGTTTCATGACATGAAGTGAAAATAAGAACATGCTGGATCTAGTCACAGGAAGAAGCTTGGTCACCCTCAACCCTTGCAGCATGGTATTTTTGTTTATCCCTAGTGAGGTAACAAAGTAAGGTAAACACCCAAGTGGATCGCGATATTAAGTTGTCAGCTTACCGCACTCACCACTCCCCGTTACTCCAACTAATGCACACGTTCCCCCACACACGCTCTCATAAACATGCTTGATCATAACAAGTAGACAAGAACGGGGTACATAATATGCATCTATACTCATAACTGAAACAAACATTGCAATCTCAAACATATATTAACTCATAGAAAGATCCACCACATAGGTATTACAAATATGACCGTAATCATGTTCAGCAGCTCATACGGTACTAATTAGTGAAGCTCAAGAGAGGAGAGATACATAAGTTACTTCCACAAACCCATAGTCCAGAGGTGGACTACTCCCTCTTCATCATGGAGACGGTGGAGAAGTCGATGGAGAGATGGAGACCACACCGGCAGCGCCCCGCCGGAGTTTTCCCCCTCCAATCTGCAGCTCCTGATCTCCGTTTCGGTGTTTCTGTGTTTGTGCGGCGCTCCTTCGCGAAACGAGGGGACCTTTTTTATAGGCGTTTTTAGGTCAAGACGGAGTCGGTGGACGAAAGATCGACGGCAACGGAGCCACGAGGGCCAAACGAGTGGGCCCCACGCGGCCACAGTACCTGGCCGCGTGGGCCACCCCCTTTCGGCCTTCTGGCCTCCGTTTGCTTGCTTCCTTCGCTCCGAGGTCTTCCTCCTTCCAAAATACTGATGCCTGTATTTTTCCATAATTTTTGGACGACGTTTGGGTCCCTGAAACATAAAAGGAAAGAAATAGGGTTTTCTGCCTGCGCAGGTTAATTCCATAAAAATAGGAAACAATTGATTTATTTCCTAAAATCATTAAATAACAGTAATATAACCCTTATATGATGCAAATATGATTGGAATATGTGTGATATAGTACAAAGTTCATGTATGCATTTTACATGCATCAGCACGTCGTTGAGCGACGCGGCCTCCGCCTCTCGGAGGAGCTCCTCCTCGTCGTAGGCCTGCTACGCCACCTTCAGCTCGGCGTAGAGCGACGCCCCCCTGCGCCGTCCCGGGCTCCGGCTTCACCTTCATGGGCTCCGGCTTCGGCGTGAGTAGCCCGGCGGCGCGGGAGCGGGAGGCGGAGGCGGAAGAGCGCGACGATGAGGATGTGCGGGAGGAGGATGCCGTCGAGCGGGAAGAAGATGGAGGCGACGCCCGCGGTGCCCACCTGTTGGCTGGCGGCGCCAGAGGCAGAGGCGGAACATACGCCGTCGGCGGCCACTCCAGTATGGAGCCGCCGTTGGCGATGTGAGCCATGACCGCAGGGAGCGTGCTGCCGGCTGGGCTCCAGAACGCCTCACGCCCGAGGACGTTCTTGTCCCTGGGCGCTGGGCCGGGGCCATCCCAGCGGTTCATCTCCTCCTCGAAGGCGCGCTTGAACGCCTCCTCGTAGCGGGGGGCGTTGCCCGGGTCCTTCGGGTTCCAGCGCGGGTCCTCGCGCTGCTCCGACGTCAGATTGTTCCAGTAATGGGCGATCTGCGCGTTGTAGAAGCCGCGATTCTCCCGCTTGAGCGGCCGCGGCACCGGGATGCCGCGGACGCTGATGGCGAACCGTCCTCCGACGCGCATGTCGGGAGGCACGGGGTAGCCATTCTCCCGCAGCGCCTCGGACTCGGCCTGCAGGAGGGTGCGCGGCGCGAAGCCGTTCGCCGCCGCGCCTCCGGTGCGTCGCCAGTTGCCGGCCATCTCGTGCGGTGGCGTGCGGTGAAGAAGGAGGCGGCGGAGAAAGAGGCGAGATGAGTGGCGACTGAGCGCGGGGGCGCCCTTTTTATCGTCGCCGGAGAGCGGTGGGCATTAACGCCATGGTTCTTGAAAAGCGCGCCGCATTTACTCCGGCGAGGGAGGCGACGCGACGGCTCATCACTGGCGCCTGCTCGCTGGGCGTCTGCGCCGCCCGCTGGGCGTCTGCACCGGGCAGTGAAACCGAGGCACGCGCCTTTGACGACGACCGCCGCTTCGCCTCTACGTGTTTCATTGCCAGGCGTGGCCCACGCGTCGGGGGCGGCAGTTTCGGCGTGTCCGGGGTCGCCTCAACCCTGCCCAAGTTGAGGGCGTGGTGTGGGCGTGCCGGCCACAAAACTGGGCCGCGCCAGATCGAAATCAGATTTGGGCGGCGCGAGTGGGGAGAAAAAAGTATCCGGCACGCCCCAAAAGACTTTGGGCGGCCATTTGGGCGCCCGACTGGAGATAGCTCTAAATCCTCTCACCACGACGGAAGGGCTTCTCGCAACAAATGAAATCGTCCGATCTATCCCCGCATTGATCGAGTAGAAACTGCCCAATTCAACTTAGCTGTCGCCTCCACCATGTTATAAACCTACATGCCCTGCCGTCGACATCGAGTCCGGCCGTTTGCTCACGCCGCCGTCTCTGGAAAGCTGGCCGCTCGGTTTTAGTTAGTAGAAACCTAATTGGTTAAAATTCCGTCCAGCTATTTGCATACTTGGATGATTCAAAACGGTCATCACGGATTTCCCCCCCGAGTCGCCCCCTCTCGCCCCCCCGAGGGCGACGGGGCCCTTCTCGCCCTCCGGCCGCCGCCCCCCTTCTCCACCACCCTCCCCGCGTCGCCGCCGCCGGTTGAGGTCGTCGGGCGCCGCCCGGGCGACGCCGGCGGCGGCGGCCTGCCTCTACCCGCGCTGTGGAAGGATGGTCGGGCCTTTTCTTCCTCCTTGGCTCGGTGCTCTTCGGGAGGCTTTGGTCCAGCGCGGCCGGGTGTCGCCAGATGGTGGTGCTTCATGGCGGGGCGCCATGGCTGCGAGCTCAACGGTGGTTGCTGTGCCCCAGATTTGGACCCCGGGCCCCAGATGGGCTCCGGCGGGCTCCAGATGGGCTCGGGCGGGCCGAAGCTCTGCGGCTGAGGAGCCTCCTGCAGGTGGTGGCGACGAATCTTCAGGCTGAGGACGGCGGCAGTGCGCCTTGCCCATCGCAGCAGCGCGGCCGGGGCTTTACGGGCCCGTCCGGGCCCGGCCGGGCCAGTGTGGGCCTGGTGTGCCCTGGCTGCTCTGTCCGGCCGATGACCGCCTCTTGGCGGTGGAGGTGGATCCCTCCCGCACGGCTGCGTCGCTGCTGTCCGTCGGCTCGACGATGTCGTCCGCCCCTGTCTTGCAGGCCACACGCCAGCGTTCACGAAGAGGCAGATAATGGTGACGTCAAAATTGTGGTGGTGCATGCTGGATGAAGATAGGTGGTTGTGCTCCTTTGCTCCAGGGTGTGGACGGGGTCGGGAGAAATCCCTTTCGGCTTGTCCGACCTTGACGCGGTGCCGCCTTCGAGTGGCACCCTTCCTTCCTGAAGGGCGTCACGGGAATCCCCTGTCCATTACGCTCTACGTGCCGGGGGAAACCCTAGGACCGGTGGTCCGGGCAGCAGTGCCGGGAACGGTGCTTCCTTCTTGAATGTGTTGCTTGGTACGAGGCGCTTTGGAGTGCTTGGATTGTGGTGGAGCAAAGTCAGAGGACATCACGGTGGCGAGTCATCATTGTTTCGTCAATTCGCCTTTGCTTTCATTTATTTTTCTCTTTGGGTATGTTTGTGCTGCTGCCCCAGCATTTTCTTTGGTTCGAACTGTTGTATCGATGTGGTTGCTATATTTATATAGCGAGGCGTAAGCCTGTTTCGGCTATTTGCATACTCCCTATTTTGTAATCCCTCAACATATGACTCGGATCTGTCAGGTTGCGCTCAGGACCGGCTCTTATTGCTGGATGATTTGCTCATTCGGTTACTCCCACCCGATTTTATTGGATTTTGATTGGATTGTACGTGCCGCTCGCTCAAATCTCTCCAATTGATTGGAATATGCGTTGCCAGGATGCTCCTTCGATCGGAATCTCAACAGCACCGTGAGCCGCCCCTTCTCTTCTCCATCTTCTCTATGACATCTCTCTACCGTGAGATAATTTTTGATTCTTCGGGTTCCTCCCTTATCAATAGAAAACCCGTCATTTTTGGAGGTCCTACTTATTTTCATTGGCTTTGGAATAGTAAAAAAATTCGGAGGAAAGCTAATTAGCTGGACGGTTTTCCAGCTCCACGTTCATCGTCTGTTTAAGTTTTATTGCCTGGTGGATGGGATGGATCTGGTGCTGCTGCCGTCACCTAAATCTATTACAACCTCTTGCTGTATAAGGTTAGTCCTGAACAGGCTGAACTCCAGATTCCCTCAATCCCAATCCTCATATGTTGTCTTTTTTTTTTTTTGAAAGCCTGCGTACAACAGAAGTACCACATCCATGATGAAGTACAAGAACAAGAAAACCCGACGCAGGGGAACAGAGCAAAGAACAAGCTCAAGCAAACAACGCCGGCGAGGAAGACGAAGATCGACGACCACCTTCAAACCACTGCCTGAGGGAACCTCCTACCTTGTAGAACGCCGCAAAGCCCGTCCGCCGCAAGCAGCGGAACTTCAGCCGTTGAACGAACACGACGAGCTCCCTCCCTCTCCAGCACCTCCACCTTGCCGCATCCAACTTCGTCCGCAACGGCAGCAGAAGCCGCGAGGCTCGCCCGGCCCTGAGTTCCAGCCTCTGGATCCTCCCTCGTAGCTCCACACCGAGGAGGTCGACCTCCCCGCCGGCCGGCAAGGAGGAGGAAGAACCAGAGGAGAGCTGGTAGATCCGAAGATCCCCGGCCCACAAAAGCCGCGTGCGCGACGCCAGAGCTCCGAGGAGCACCTCCGCCGAAGGGGAACGCACCGGCACCACACCTAGCCACCGACACCACCGCCGCCTCCACAGCGCCGCCGGCGGGATCCTAACGCGACCTACACTATATACAGGCCGGGATCTGGGGATCCCCCACCCTCCCGCCGCCGGAGCGGCCGCGGAGGGGAGGAATCCCACAGTTGTCTTTCTGCTTAACCACCACAATATTCTACGGCTGGCCTGTTATTAATTTTCCATGTCTCTCTTTTCATGTACCTTTACCCTACCTTTTGATGGAAAACTCGAAGTTATATATGCAAGGTGAGTTGCAGGAGTTGTGTCCTCTCTTTTAAGCAATCAAAGCTTCGCACCAGCAAAAAAATAGTACTTTACTGTAACTGATATTCAGGGTACAATTTTAGTCTTTCTGCCTTTGTATTGCGATGTATAGAAATCTTGGGGCACATTCAGTAAGCATGTCATCTTGGTTGCAGGTTTAAACCATGTTCAAAATTGCATGTTAACCAGAAGGCATAGCAGTACACCATGGGATTTGGTACATCTGTACATGCTTACGTTGCTACCTATCAAGAAAAAAGTAAAGACATTTGCATTCAATCATCAAGCATCGTTAATGTATCTGATGTTAGAATCTTTATTCTATGTAGCTTTTCACAAAATATTTACATAGAAGATGTATATAAGTTCAATCAGGTTCCCCAATGTATCAGTTCAGTTGTCTTATTATGTTTTATCCTTGCCTCACGTTTGTTGTATGATATTTGATCAAGAACGTCAACTTATTTAGACAAAAAGAATGGTCATATTTTCTCTCTAAGTCAAATTATGCTATCATTTTTTGTTTCATCTACTACTATATTATATAAATCTGTTTGACATGCTAATGTCCCTCGGCAATGGACCTTATCTTATTTATTGTATGTGTGCCGCTCTGAGAAACCCAACAACTTACCGCAGCAACGCGCGGGGTATCCTCTAGTTCCTTTAAAACGTAGTACAAATGAATCCTAGAAAAAAATCATATGGGATTCAATTCTACGAATGAAACAACTAACATAGTAATAAATCCTAAGGAATTCAACCCTACAAAATTCCTACGAAAATTGTTTGAATCAAATAGGCCTTGAAATATAAGATTTTTTCAAGAGGTCTCACCTCTTGCTAGAAATTCTATAGTTTTATGGTGTAGGAAAGAAATTCATAGAGGTTTTTGGAGGATTCAACTCATTTAAACCAAATGGATTTTATCGGAAAATTCCTTTGGTGGAAATCCTTAACAGTTCCTTGGAAAATCCTTTGAACCAAAGAGGCCCAAAAATCCGGTATGAACCCACTTAACCTAATATCTCAATACTACGTTTTTACGCCCTTATCGTGAGCACCATTTCGAAGTACCAATACTTTCTCTCTATTTCCGTTAACTATTATTATTTATCTTAAATATGTACAACTTTGTACCAATTTTATAGGCTCCATAGATTTTAGTTCTTATTATTGTAAAAATAAATGGGTATAGTGTTAAATTTAGAGAAATAATCTAGCTACAAAATATTGTTATATCATACGAAAGGGGATCCAGTTTTTGATGTAATGATTCAAAGACTTCTTTTAGAGCAGTGGACTATTGAAAGTTTCAAAATCGTGTTTAAAAATAAAACTTCATATATCATCTATTTTGAATATAGCAATGAAGTAATTCTGGTTTTAAGATAGAAAAATACTGCCCAAAACAGCTCATTTGGAACCAACGATCCCCTCCCGGACACGACGCCCCTGCCTCTCGCTGCTCCCCGTGCTTCGTGTCACCCTGCACAAAGCTCCGCACCCACCGCCGCCGCCGCCGCGCGTTCCTCGCCCTGCTCCATGGCCGCCAAGTGGGCCCAGAAGACCGTCGTCATCCCTGCGCAGCGCCGCGGCTGCTACCTCATCACCCCCAAGGTTTATTCCCCTCGCTTAATCTCACCCGAGCCGCGCCTCACCCAAGCCAAGCGCGGCAGCGCCTCGTCCGAACTATTCCGGGCTTCAGCCTTTTGCTGATCGAGATTCCATTGTTGTTATGTCTGAGTGTTCCAGATTTTGAGGGAGATTGAGGGCGACCTCTCCGGGTTCAAGTGCGGCTTGGCGCATCTGTTCTGTATGTATAGATACACCTACTTGAATCAGTGATCTGTTCCTCGTTCTTGTTTAGTTAATTCCGTGTCGTATTATGCTAGGTAGTTTTCTAAGTAGTAACTGAGGCTTCTCTTAAGTAAAATTATATAAATTGATGTGATGGAACTTAGCTTGAATTGGGACTCAATTCCTTGGTTAAAATTTACTGGACACAAGGTTTAATAGTAGTTACAATGTTAATAAAATTATATTGACTTGTATAGCATGACTAAAAGCTTTTCTTAGCGCACCTTTAGCAGTACATGTATATGACTGAAGTTGTTCCTGTTTATTTAGATTCTTCAGTGGTGTTTCTATCGTTTTGTGGCTATTTAGGGAAGGTTTCTGAAATATTATGCCGGAAAAAGTGTGTGTGTGCGTGTGCAAACTATTTTGTAAGAAATATATATATGTTTTACCGATAACTGGATTTCTTGTTTTGGTCTGATGTGGGAAAACAAAGTATAATATGTGTGGATATCTTGAATATTTGACAAGTTGAGCTTTTATGTAACTTGTGGCATTTAGCACCCTTCAAATTTTTAAGAGGCATATGGAAGCTCAGTATAAACTAATAGCACCATAAGAAAATGGAGCGTGATAATTAAAATAAAAGGCAGCACTGGAGCAAATCAGGAACTAGGCATTAGGCAGATGAAAGTAAACATCAAATTATCACTAATTAAGTAATTAGGCATGTAAAAACATAAGAGGTAGTTCTTTTTAGTTTTTATTATATGCATGATGATAAGCTGATAACCATGTAGAGCAGCACACATACCTGAGGTATTTTGGTAGTAGTGACATTCCTTTATTCTGCAGTGCAGCACACAAGCGCTTCCCTGACCATCAATGAGAATTATGACTCTGATGTGCAGGCTGACACTGAAACTTTCCTTAACAAAATTGTCCCAGAGGTCTGTGCTCTTAAAATTTCTTGTCTTGTTCAAAAGAGTGACGCTTTAAGTGTTGCTTCATTGTGTTTTTTATCATTGCCAGGGCCGATCTGCTCCTTGGAAACACACTCTTGAAGGTTAGTTAAGTGTCTACTATTGGTATGTTGGCTGGGTTAGAGCTAACTAGTAGAGTATGCTGCCATTGAAGTTACAGTGGCATGAGATTATTTTATTTGTGGAGACTGTTCTATTCTCTTTGTTACATTTGGATGATCAGATCATGATAAGTTCTAATTCCAGGACCTGATGACATGCCAGCACATATTAAATCATCAATGTTTGGTTGTGCTCTGACGTATGTGTTCCCTACCTTCCTTTTCTTTTTTCCTACTTCGTCCAAAAAGTAACAAGTTGAATTCTCGCTCTTCATTTTTTTCAGAATTCCTATAACTGACGGACATCTCAATATGGGCACTTGGCAAGTAAGAAAAAAAAATCTCCCTCATGATAGATTTTCTAGTACTATTTGGTCAATCAGTCTTTACTCGTTAGTATATCATCATGGCTGCTTTGTTGGCTTCTAATCCTTAATACTCTATACTTAGGTATATCATTAGCATGACTAGAAGGGTTTATATTGAATTCCCAGACAATGATTAAGTCATAGAACTCCCAGACAGTGATTAAAGAGCTATGAATTCTAAAGGAATGTTGTATAGGAGGTTTATATTGACAAATTTTTGTTTGAATTCGAACTCATTTTTAAATGCTATGTAGCACGTTCTATGTTTATTCAAGCTTAGTTTCAGTAAAACTAACAGGAGCAGCGAAAAAACTGGCAAACAAACTGAACCTAAGGACACCCATATCTATTGTAGATCAGCCATTTTTGTTCTGGGAGTGCCAAATCTCACCTGAACCTACTTTTGCAGGGTATATGGCTGTGCGAACATCGCGATCAAGCTTCCGCACGCAAGATTGTGATCACTCTCAACGGAATCTGAATGGACATCTTTTAAGCTGGAAATGGAGAGAATGTTGGGCAGCTCAAAGCTCCAACATGGGAATTCAGAACCTGTTCTTCAAACATGTCATGTATGAATCGTCGATCTTATGTACTATATGCCTATATGGATGAGCAGTGCAAAATCAAATACATTTTAGATACTGTTTCTTGCATGATATCTGGCTTGGCATTGGACTTTTGGAGTTCATGGTAGATGTGCATCCTCCAACCACTGTCTCACTCTGCGCCTTTTCTTGTTGCGAACTTTTATTCCCGCGGTTTTGTGATCCTGTAACAAAACTGGTTCTGAATCACTCCCTCCATTCACAGATGGCGCCCCAATTCTCATTGAGCGCAACGATCAACCACCGCTGTCAGTGATCCCTACGAGCAGTTGCAATGCCATAAGCACGAACACTTAGCCCACGAGCGACGCGAGGCGAACAATCGGAGCGGAAGGCACACACTACTAGCCCACCCACAAATCCCGACTCCACTCCGTCAAGCCCATGGCGGCTGGCGACGCCGGCTCCTCGTCGCCACTGCCAGCGCCGGCGCCGGCGCGTGCGGGGTGTGGCGTGCCGCACCGCCGTCGACCCCCTCCGTCGCGTCCGGGCCGGCATGCTCTCCTGCATCTGACGCGTTCTACAGCGCGCTACCGCCCGGACAAGCACCAACACGGCCCTAACCCTCGATGCCGCCGTGGCCTTATGCGGCGTCCCGCCCATGGGGAGGAGTTACTACGAGCGAGAGAGCAGTTACGGGTCGAGCCTCATTTCATCCGTGGCACTACCTGAATTTAAGGCAAGGGAGGAGTTATGCTTTTCCTCGCCGATGCAAGAAACTCCCGAGCTGAGGCTGGGATCCTCTAAATTAAGCATGTTCAAAGGTGTCCGTCGTTTGCCCGCTCCCTAATTTTAGAAGCCTTTTCTCTTTTGTCTCCGGTCCACAGTCTCATTCAAAATAGGGACAATTGCAGGCCTTGGCTGGGTGAGGCTGGAGATACATCACCGCCTCCTCTCAATTTTTATTTCCGGTCGTTTCGTGTGAGGTATCCCTTTTTCTTCTTCTCAAGCGCTGTTACATCGTGTTTGTTGTAGCTTGGAATTAGATTTGAGAAGCCTGGATTTTGCATGTTTGGTGGGAGATTGTGTCCCTCCCTATGCAACTTTGCAGCTTGATTTGTTTGTTCCTTGGTCGTATCGTACCGGATCCTTTCGTGTAATGTCTGTTCTGTTTTTTCCCTTCAATTTGATCACACATTTTGTATGTTCCTTAGTAGGAAATGGAGGATCTGCGTTTCTCTTCTTTATTATTCTTGGAATGCATAGGATATAGATGTGCTGTTTTCATGGTTCTTGTGATTGCTTCTCTGGAGCTGAAAAGTTTTTTTATATATAAATGGTGCAGGGTGCTCCTCCTGGCTAAATGGGAGGCAGATATCCTCACATACTTTTGATCCTCATACTCCTTCATGGAGCCAATGCTGCTCTAGATGATCCAGCACAGAAATGGCAGACCCTGGTGGTAAACATCTTACCCTTTTCTTCTCTTGCTCCGAGTTTCTATTGGAAAATGTTGTCCTTTCACTCGATCAAGCATTTTGATTTGCCGCTGCACGGTCATGCTGCTACTCATCCTATCATTGTCCTGCAGGCAGTCCTCCTCGAGTCATTGCTCGGGAGGGTTCTCTGGCTTATTTCCTGAATCAAGCGCATATGCGTATCAGTTTGCCATGGCAGCCAGCTTGCCTGATGTCGTTCTGCACTGTGATCTGCAATTGTCCAGTGATGCTAAGGGCATCTGCAGATCTGGCTTGAGGCTTGACAAGTCAACAACAATTAAGGAAGTCTTCCCTACGAGGGATAAAATATATAAATTGGGTAAAGAAGATGTTCATGGATGGTTTGCTGCGGATTTCACCGTAGACGAGCTGCTAAATAACATCACAGGTATGCCCCCAAAACTCTTCAATCCTTTACAACTGCAATTCTTTTTGTATATTTTATCTATGCTCCATCATGATTTGTAATTGTAAAGTATCAACAGTGTTTAAAAAACATAATTTCCTTCCGTTTTTGCTACAATGTTGGCACAAAAAAATTGTATAGAAGGTTTCCAGCCAAACCGATTTTGCACACCTCTACTCATTGCTACGAGGTGCAAAAGTCCGTATTAACCTTATTGTTCATTAATAGACTCATACCTAGTATGTATTCCCCACTAGATCATACAGAACTAATGGCTCGTGTCAGATTGGGAGTACCTTAAAATTCCTCTTGGCATTTAGCTTCTGAAATATTTAGTGATTCACAATAGTGACTTGTCCCATTGTTTGATCTTCCCTCAGTGATTCAAACTATATTGTCTCGCCCAAGCACATTCGATGGTGTCATGGGAATGTTTATGCTTGATGATGTGGCTGGACTCCGTCCACGTGATATTTGGGTTAATGTGGAGGTAAATGAGATTTCACTAATATTAAAAAATTCACCAAGGGCTCCCTTAGTGCACCATGTTTTCTATCTAACACAATTTCATGTTTTCTTTTGCAGTATAATAGTTTTTATAAGGAACATAAATTAAGCGTGGAAGATTACCTATTAGCACTACCAAAAGAATTTCCTATCACCTACATATCCTCACCAGATATTTCATTCTTGAAAAGTATTGGTGGAAAGCTTAAGGGCAAGACTAAGCTAATTTTGCGGTCTCTCTATGAAAATGCTACCGAGCCTTACATCCTAAAATCATATGGAGATATTATGAAAAATCTGAGTATCCTCAAGCCTTTTGCATCAGGAATTCTGGTCCCCAGGCATTTTATTTGGCCGGTGAACAAAGAGGATTACTTGATGCCATCCACCAGTTTGGTTAAAGATGCACATGCCCTGGGGCTGGAAGTGTACGCAGCAGGGTTTGCCAATGATATATTTACAAGTTACAACTACAGCTCTGATCCTTCCGCAGAATACTTGCAGTTCATAGACAATCCAGATTTCAGTGTAGATGGTGTGCTAACTGACTTCACACCCACTGCATCAGGAGCTATTGGTAAGAACTAAGAACTATTCCATGTTGGAAGAGCTAAGGGCATATTTGGTTGATATGTAGCAATGCCACAACTACCGTAGGCAAATTGTGTCTGCCATAAAAAACTAAATGTCACTTAACGCACGATAGGGACCTATTGATTACACATGATTTATCATCTTCTATTTTTTCTCCTTAATAACATCTTGAGGATCTTTGCAGCGTGCTTGGCACATACTAAGGGAAATGCCCTTCCTCCTATTGAAAGTAAGATGTTCTTTTTTGATGTCGCAGTTTTTACTTTATTTACTGATCATAATCCTACAATCCACTAATTTATCTATTCAATTAGGTGGAACGAGGCCTCTCATTATAACGCACAATGGTGCAAGTGGTGTCTTCCCAGGCTGCACTGACCTTGCCTACCAACAAGCGGTGAGAGATGGTGCGGACATAATAGATTGCTCTGTTCAGATGTCAAAAGACGGTGTGGCCTTTTGCCTGGGCTCTGCAGATCTCAGTACCGGCACGACGGCAGCAACCACTTTCATGACAAAAGTTGTTACTATCAGTGAAATACAGAATAAATCAGGCATTTACTCGTTTGATCTCTCATGGAGCGAAATCCAAACCTTAAAACGTAAAGGACGATTGAATTGCTTCTTCGTATATTCTTTCTTTCAAAATGTTATATATATATATACATATATGTGCATGCACTAACATCTTGCTTTTTGCTCATCTGGTCAGCCGACCTTCATGGTCCATATGCTCAGGCGGGCCTGAAAAGAAATCCTGCAGCGAAGAACTCTGGCAAATTGTTGACTTTGCCCCAATTTCTTGACCTCGCCAAAACTAGCAACGTCTCTGGTATACTGATCGACATAGAGGTAGCATCCTTTTCACTGATGTTATTATTTCCTCTAGTTATCTCATTTAATCTGTTGAGTTGATCATTCTTGGCTGAGAGCAGGATGCTCCATACCTTGCAACCAGAGGTCTTGGCGTGGTAGATGTAGTTTCCAGTGCACTGGTCAATGCCAGCTACGACAAGGATAGCAATCAGCAGAACGTGTTCATCCAGTCGGATGACTCCTCAGTGCTTTCAGTGTTCAAGAAGTTCCCAAGGTTTCAGCGGGTTCTCGTTATTGACCCTGTAATAAGTGATGCTTCCAAGCCTTCAATTGATGAGATCAAGGAGTTCGCAGATGTAGTGATGGTGAGCCGCGGTTCGCTCGTTCGGGTCAATGGCTTCTTCCTGACAGGGTACAATGATTTGGTGGAGAAAATTCACAGTGCAAACCTCACCCTGCATGTCGGTGTGCTCAAGAATGAGTTCATGAACTTTGGGTTCGACTACTTTGCTGACCCTATGGTCGAGATCGCTACATATTCTTCGGCATTGGTCGCCGATGGGATTGTGACAGAGTTCCCTGCCACTGCAGCTGCATACTTCAGTAAGTACCTGCCTGATACTATGAACATTGAACAGTTTCAGATTGCAGCAACACGGAAGAGTTTCTTCCACCAATCCCAGCAACTTATGTGAAAGCCATAACTTACTAGTCTCTTCTCTGAATTAACTGCAGAGAGCCCATGCGGTGATCCGTCCAAGAACGTGAGCTACACAATCAATGCTGCACAACCCGGTGCTCTGGAAAAAATGGTCCCCGAGGGTGCGCTGCCTCCGGCTCTCCCGCCAGCACCTGTGCTGGAACCCGGCGATGTGATCGACCCGCCGCTGCCGCCTGTCTCCGTGAGCAGCCCTCCAGAGTCGACGCCGGAAGGGGCTGACGACGCCTCTGCAGCCAGCTCCAATGCCGCCAGTTGCCTTCTGCTCGCTGCCATGTCAATTGCCTTCTTCTACTTGAGTTGCCATTGATCCTCCTTTCTTGTTGACTGCAACATCTTCTTTATGTTTCCTCCTCTTCACATCGTGAATTATATCATGTAACATGCATATTGCTATTTAAAATAGTAGTAGATACTTTCTCATCAACCTGCACATAACTTTATGTAAATATCGAGGACAATCGGCCGGGACCAAGTATCAGAGAACCAAAAATATTAAACCACCTAAACCTTGACGCAGTTGACGATGTTGCTGATCTATGGAGCCCGCATATCAGAGCAGACGGGCCTTTTTATAGTGATTACCCTATTCACCCTTTTGAAATCTAATTAATTTATTTTTATTCCACCACGAAGGGCAATCAGCCAATCACCAACTCCAGTAGTACAAAAACAAGGAGGCTGGAGTTGCAAACCTCTTCAGATGGACAACCTACAAATTTGGTCCAGTAGGACGCCCTTTGTGTTTTGGCAGAAGCGCACTCAAAACTTATGTTCCAAAATGGGTTCATAAATTTCAAGTAAAAAAATGTGTTCAAATTCCAAAATTGTAAAAGTTTTTACAACACACTCGTTCTTTGTCTTTTATGTGCATCTAAATTATTTCCTGAAGGAAAAGAAATATCTTGCCAATTCCACACCATCATCCTCTCCCCGCCCTGCAGCAACCAACCTGCTTAATTTGGCGCCACACAAAACATACGCTGATAGCCTTGTCCTGATACACGTGCTGCCGCCACCGCCACCGCCCATGGCGACGGTCCCCGCGCACTTGGGCTCCCCTCCGTCACCGCCTCCTCCTCGACTCCCTCGCCGCCGAGCCACCATTTCGGCAGCATCCCGCCGGTCGTCCGCCGCCGCCTGCTGTCGCAATACGAGGTTGGGTTTTCCTTCTCTTGGAGCTGCCTCTGATAGGGGGGTTTGATGGTGGCGTGTTTCTCCGTTCGTAGTTGGTTGGTGCAGACGGCCTAAGATTTCCTCGGCCTGCACGATATTTCTGCTGCATCGATTTGTGGCTAGTGGCTAGCGCATCGCTGTAGTCTCTGTACTGTCTGTAGTGTAGTTGTTCGTAAGTCTCCTTATTTCTCACTGAATCTAGCTATCTGTGGATTTTTTATAGTAATATTTTGTGTATTTAGTCCTCAATTTTGTTACAGCAAAGGTGCTTTGCGGAATTGCATTAGATGTTTTTTTAGAGGGATGCACTCATACATTCATATTTGAGTAATTTACAGAGTTTGTTCTAGCCAATGTTGGGGATATCGCTTATCGGTAACTTATCGGTCGACCCAAGATAGGGATGGCAATGGGCCCCGTTCCCCGTATACCCGTGGGGAATTCATATAAATAAGTATACTTTTATATTTACGTTGTTGCAATATTGTATTGAGTATGGTCTGTTTTAATAGTATTAACCATATGATACTATTTTTTTGTCATTTTACCACATATGTGATACACCATTTGCGTACATTTGTGTTTTGAGAGTGTAAAATTATGAGATTATGACAATACCATTTGAATTTAGCTTCTTAATGGGGAACCCGGTCCCCCCCCAAACCCGGCGGGGATGGGGATGGGAGAAAATGCTCCCCGATTGTTAAATGGGGATGGGGATGAGAGGGCACTCCCCGGCGGGGAGCAGACCCGTTGCCATCCCTAACCCAAGATAAAAGGTAAATCGGCTGATTTATCGGCATATCGGACGGTTTATCGGCATATCGGCTGACTTATCGGCCAATTTATCTTATCGGTCAGACATCGATAAGAGATAAATCGGCCGATTAATCGGCATATCGGAAGATATCTTGAACAACTTCCAGCTAATCTGGAAATAGCAGCGGGCAGGGGTGGTAACCAGATGTTAGCTAATGGTCCCACTACATTTCGCAAGCAGAGCTAACTCATGAGCTGGAGTGTTTTGCGCTCTCCTAAATCTTCAGAAATTTGTAGTTGGGAAACAGAGACTTCATCAATTGCATTAGATGTTTGATATTCCTTTCCTACAAACATTGACAGAATTGGAAGATTGCCACGTTTGGGTTCGTGGACTACAAAGGCGATGTCTGGAGCAGATCCTTCTTCTGGTGGCGGCGATGCGAGTGAGATCATCGTGGAAGTGGAATCTAGCAATCCTGGTGCTTCTTTCCTTGCAAAAGTGGCAGTTGCTCTGGGTGTTGCAGTCACTGTCACTGCGATATCGATCTTCCTGAAGCAGCCTACATCCGGTCCTTCTTTCAGCTTGCCACAAATTATAGATGCTTCCACGCAGTCAGATACAGCAGCAGCAACTATTGGATACACATTTTCTTTATTTGGGAAGAAGGTTATAATTCCGGAATATACGCCAGGGTATGTGCATCTGACCATTTCTCTGTCATTTCTCTGTTCCCCACATTCTAAATGTTGTGCTATTACCCTAGGAATAAGTAGACGCTGAAGTAAAAAAAATATTGTTGAAACATATTCGTGAGACACCGGCAGTCTGTGAGGTGTCAGATTATTCCTCCATGAATTGCGATTGAATTTAACACTGCACACAATGGTCGATATCTGGATGCAATTGCTTCTGAGATGATCTGTAGCCTCCAAGCATCATTCCCTATGTTGAGCTCTGGTCCATGCCTATACAACTTCTCCTTTCTTCATTGCTAGATTTCAAGAACATTATTTATGACTGCAAAATCAGTTGACAACTGAATAGTTTTATCAGAACTTTCTTTAATAAATTGGGTTTGCTAATAAAAATTTCTCCAGGTGGGTCTACTTCTGGTTGCTCATGGCTGCTGGATTTGGACTATTTGTTAGCGAAGAGGCTTTAAACGTTTGGGTCTGTCCTCTGTACTGGTACCTCAGACTATGCTCATCTAAGATTCCAACTCTACTTTTGACTTGCACAACTTTATTATACCTGTTCATATTAGTTTGTTGTTCATAAGTGCAATGACTTTTTTTCTTTATGATGTAGGTTGGGATTTCCCTATCACGGACCCTTTGTTTGGATGGAACTTGGCAATCTCTTGTTAACTCGTTCTCGACAAATGCATCTTATATAATTTCCACAGTGTTGTGGGTTTATTGGTATGCTCATCCTCTGCCCTCTGTTTATAGACTCTTGTATCAGAGGATATTACAACAAAACTAATCTAAAATATGATCATAAACCATCCTTTGATGCAGGGGTGTTTGTATCAGCGATATGGTTCCGTTCTATCTTGGGAAGCTTTTTAGGCAAACAAGAGCCTCTGAAGACATATACAGCAAGGTTAGGCAGAGATTTATCATTTATTTGCCCACTCTAAGATTAACTGCTAACCTTGCTATTGTGTAATTCTCTATCCTGCAAACGTTTGTGCATTATAGCGGTATCTAATTGCAGCTATTTTTTTTTAGCTTGGAGTTAGCAAGGAGAAAGCCCTTACCGTATCCCGTGCGATACAAAAGTACGGGAACCTCATTGGGTTCGGTATGCATCTGAAAGTAGTTTCTCAATAACTAAAATTTGGGCAAGCATCATGTGATGGAAATTCCACAAAATGCAGATGCGTTGATAAACAAAATTTTGAGCACATTAAGTTATAAATGTTGATTCAATTTACTGCAGTTGAGCGGTTTTCGATCGGTGTAAGGAATCCGACATCATTTCTGGCCGGCGCAGCGGTTAGTACTTATTCACTCTCTGGTGCAATTATCAACAAATATACTGCTTCTAAATGCCCTGTTATTGACATTACTGGTATATATGTAAACAGGGCGTATCAGCAGATTGTTATTTCGCTGGAGTTTGTTGCGGCTGTCTATTTACTCTTCCTATCCAGGTAAAGTGTCATTTACCTAAGAACTTGTATGTACTTCTAAGTTACCAAGTGACCACTTGCTATGCCAATTTGAATTATCAACACAAGACCTTACAACATATCAATAATGAGAACCTGCCAATCCTACTCATGACATACACGATGTTACACTGCAGTTAGCGGTCGGATTTCTTCTCAGAGAACGCCCCGTCGTGGCGCTAGCAAGCGTCGCAGCTGCCGTGGTACATCTTCCTCCCCCACAATTCCCTGCCCCCCCCCCCCCCCCCCCCCCCCCCCCCTAACCCTTCTAATCCAGGTCATACTTCCTGTTGCAACCAGGGCATCTGGACCGTGTTCCCTTATGCGGCAGCAGCGTGCACAGCGTTGTTCCTCTACCTCCGGCGAGGCAGGCCCAGCAGCTGATGTGGTGCATGCCACCCACTTAACTCGCCAAGACTCCAGGAGTATTTTTCTTGGTTCCCTGAATACAGACTTGTAAAACTACAGGAACTTTTCAGTTGATTATATTGATTCATAGTCGCCCTGGCATGAAGCACATAGTAGGAATTTATTGCAGTCTCTTGCTTTACTGCAGTACTGGTGTGGTGCTAACATCTGAACAGAAGAGCTGATGTAATAGAACCTGCAAATGTAATTATGTAGCATGTTGTTCTTGGAGTGGAGCTCCGCTGAGCCTGGAATTTTTTTAAATTAGGAAATGGTATTTCGAAGTTTCAAAAGATATAATTCTTTTCTGTGGATATATATGTATTCTACATCTCTGTAAAGTATAGTTAAATAGCACTTTACATTTTCGGCAAAGTAAAAAAAAAAATCTCTAAGGCCATGTTTGTTTCTAGAGTATTTTTGGTGATTGGTGGGGATTATCCCGGTCAAACCCCGCAATTCCCTCATATCTCAAAACATTGTTTGTTTCTAGTGTATTGGACAGGTTTTATCCCCACAAACCCCCAAACTCTAGTTCATTTTTTCTCAATCCCCTATGGGATTCAATACGCTACCCCTACCTGGATTGGGTGAAGATTGAGGTTTCACCCGATTATTATCTCCAGCAATCCCCTAAAATACCCTAGTAACAAACAAGGCCTAAAAAGGCAAAAACAAAAATGAATTTTTTTTTTTGTAGCTCCCCACATTTGTGTAGATCACGTCTGGAAAGAATATGTCGAGTATGTACTTACTAGACATTTATATTTGCACAGATATTTATTTCTTAATTATTTGTTTTTTCAGGCCGAGCTCCCTTTGGCTTGGGATCTAAAACGACTATTCAGTCATGCCCGTGTTTTTATGATAATAAAAGTGCTAAAGTGGTATTGAAATGCACGTTGCTTCGACCTCTGAACAGCTCATTCCCTGATGTATTCCAATATCACGTAAAAGCAGCACGACTCTCATTTCCTTCTACCTTCTCTCTCGGTCTCTCCTCCTTCCTCTTGAGAGTCGCGACTGGCGCCCCAGCTCTCCTCCCCTGCTTTGGCGGCTTGGCCGGAGGGTATGGGGAGGGAAGGCATTGGCGGCGCTGGCGTGTATGCCCTGTCTTCCGTGGAATACACAAGATTCTCGCGGAAAAAAAACATCTATACATATTTGGCCCAGCCCACTAAGGCAGAAACAAAAAAAAAAGCCAGCTCGCATCCATCTGGCCTCTCTCGCTCGCATCCAGGACTGCTCGCAGCTCGCATCGCCTCGCGCAGAGTAGCAGACGCAGAGTCCGTTCCTGCCCGTTCCTCGACCTAAAACCGCCGCCGGCCGATGCAGCAGCCCAGAGCAGGCGGCGGCGGCGGCGCCCGCGGCGGCGCCCCCCTGCCCCCCGCCGACCCGCGCCCACTGCCGTCCACTGCTCCCCGCGCCCACTGCCCCCCGCGTCGCCCTGCCCCCGCCCCAGCGTCCCCGACCCCGAGCAGCGCAGTCTGCGCAGAAGGTACGGCCGCCTGCCTCGTCCGGTCGTCCCCGATTTCGTTGCTTCCTTGCTTGAGCAGTTGAGCTCGATTAACTGCCGGAGGAGGAGCTGCGTGCCGTCCTGGATGAGATCTCTTCCAGAGGTCTCTAGGCGCCTGTGACTAAGCTGTAGTCCACCAGGTTTCAGATGTTAGTACAACTTATGTGTCTGTATGCTGCTACCTCACGGCAGCGAGTTGTGGTTGTGGGTACTGTGTGTGGTCACCCATATGTTCTTGGGTCAGTCAAAACTGGAGTCTGTATTGGCAAGACGCCACAGCTTGCTAGCTTGCCGTCAGTTGCTCTTTGTGACTTTGTGTGTGTCTGCTTGCTAGTCTGTCCATGTCTATCCAGTCTGCTTGCTCTGTACTCAGTGTGCTTACCTTCTCTGATGTCTGCCTAGTTTCTAATGGCTGAACAATTGAGTCGATTTGCTTCATTGGCACTTTGGCAGTAGCTTACATACAGAAGTAGAAGATCTATTTGCAATGACAGTAGCAATGAAGTTTTTAATTATATGCAGTAGCTTCATTGGCAGTAGCTTCCTTGCTTAATTTCGTTGCTTCATTTGCTTCATTGGCAGGCAGCGCAAGTTTTTAATTATATGTTCCTTGTTTTCTTGTATCGTAGAAGAAGGGTGGTGTTATTGGCAGTAGCTTACATACAATGTGGGAAAAGGCTGCAAAAACAAGGAAAATGAATGAATCATCCACACCGAATCAGACAACAACTGCATCTAGTGTTGTTCAATGTGAGAGCAATTTGCAAATGGTGTTATGGCAAGCACCGGAGAGTAGAGGAGAAACCTCAACACCTCATGTAGAAGTAGAAGATGATGAATCTATTGGTGAAGATGATGAACCGATGCAAGCAGATTTGGAGGCACTCGAACATGATCCTGGGAAGCGGATTCCCATCTCAGTGTATGCTGTCAATGACCAAGATAGAGTAAGAAGGAGATTTATTGAGATGGGGCCATGTCAACCAAAGAATCACAAGTTTCAGTTTACAGATAAAGGTGGAAGACCGCGTCGCTTTTGCGGTGCTTGGTTTACAGAATTTCCATGGCTTGAGTATAGTGTGGAAAAAGATAGAGCTTTCTGCTTTGTTTATTATTTGTTCAAGGATAAACAAGATGTCCCGGTGGAGATGCTTTTGTGAAGAAGGGATTTAATAACTGGAACATGAAGTTGAGATTGAAGAAACATGAAGGTGAGGTTAATAGTGCTCATGCTGAAGCTCAAGAGAAGTATGATAGGTTCAATACACCACAAACATCAATTCGGGAGTCTATTGCTTCAAACACCACACAATACAAGGTTTTGTATAAGCAGCGTTTGACATGGACACTCAAGTGTGTGAGATATCTATTGCACCAAGGCTTGGCATTTAGAGGACATGATGAAAGTGAAGACTCACTAAACAAAGGAAATTTTCTTGAGCTTCTAAATTGGCTAGCAGGAAATTTTGAAGAGGTTAACAGAGTTGTTCTCAAGAATGCTCCACGGAACTGCATGATGATTCACCATGATATACAACAAGAGGTGATAGAATATTGTGCAAAAGAGACTACTAAACTACTCATTGAAGAACTTGATGGTGGTCATTTTTCAATACTTGCAGATGAGTCTAGTGATGTGTATCAGAATGAGCAGTTGGCTGTTTGCTTGCGTTACATTGATAAGAAAGGAAGGGCGGTTGAAAGATTTCTTGGTCTTGCTCATGTTGAAGATACTACCTCTTTGACACTGAAAACTGCAATTCAGAAAATGCTTATGACTTACAATTTGACATTTGCAATGGTGCGTGGGCAAGGATATGATGGAGCTAGTAACATGAAAGGTAATGCTAATGGCCTAAAAAAACTGATTATGGATGAGTCCCCTTCTGCCTATTATGTTCATTGTTTTGCCCATCAACTATAGTTAACTCTTGTTGCTGTTGCAAAGGAGAGTGGTGATTGTACTTGGTTCTTTCAGCAGCTTGCACACTTGTTAAATGCTCTTGGCATGTCTTGTAAAAAGATGAGATTGCTTCGGATAGCTCAGGCTGAAGAACTCATTGCTGCATTGGAATTGGAAGAAGTAGAAACAGGGAGTGGGCTGAATCAGGAAATGAGTTTGGGAAGGCCATGTGATACACGTTGGGGCTCTCACTTCAAAACTGTGAACCATGTCATCTCTATGTATGGTGCACTACGACGAGTCCTGAAAAAGATTGGAGACGAGTACAATAGTGCAGAGGCGCAAGCGGCTCTAACCATAGAGACAACATTTCTATCATTTGAGTTTGTTTTCATGGCACACTTGATGCAAGAAATATTTGGATACACCGATGATTTGTGTAGAGCTTTGCAAAAGCAAGATGAAGATATTGTTCATGCTATTCAGGTTCTCGGTGACACAAAGTTTTACTTGGGGGCTTTGCGGTATGATGCCGGATGGGATGATTTTTCACAAAGGTCACATCTTTTTGTACAAAGCATAAGGTCAAAGTTGTTGATATGGAGGGTCCTTACTTCCCCGTTGGTCGGCCTAGAAGGGGTTTATGCAATGGTGTGACCAATTACCACCGCTTCAAGGTTGATATGTTTGTGTCTGTCATTGATAGGCAAATTGGTGAGCTGAATGGCAGATTTGATGAGGTAAACACAGAGCTACTTATTTGCATGGCAGCATTCAGTCCACTTGATCTATTTGCTGCTTATGATCAAGAGAAGTTGGTTAAGCTTGCTACAAAGTTTTATGCTTCTGATTTTACAAGAGAGGAACTGACAAGGCTTCCATGGCAACTAAACATGTATGTTACTAATTTGCGTAGAGATGAAAGGTTTCAAAACTTGAAAAATCTGTGTGAGCTTTCAGTTCTGCTTGTCAAGACAAAGAAGCATGAACAATATCATATTTTTTACAAGCTTCTTAAGTTGGTATTGATTCTGCCAGTAGCCACTGCTGGTGTTGAAAGGATGTTCTCTTCAATGAGCTATTTGAAGAATAAGCAAAGGAACAAAATGGGTGATGACTATTTGAACTATTGTATGGTTATATTTGTTGAGAGAGAGTTTTTCAGGCAAGTAAAGGATGAGGATATCATCAATCTCTTCCAAAAAGGCAACCGTAAAGTTATAATATAAGATGGATCATCACTTTATCAATCAGGTACCTATGTATTCATGTCGTTATGGGCTTATAAATTGAAATATTGCTATTTTTGTTATGCTAGTGCTGTTTTATTCATATTGATAGTATTGAGATGTTTGATCCATATATTACATTTAGAGATTTTTTTTTTGGGTGGAATACCCAGGCGCCATTTCCTGGCGCCGCCACTGAGGGAAGGCCGCCCCCTCTTGGGAATATCCTCTCTAGTAGTTGTGGGATTAGAGTAGGGTTTGCCCAAGAGGCCGCCCCCTATTCGGAATATCCTCCCCTTGTTTGGCAATATGTTGTTGCTTTGGAGATCTTCAATGTTTTTTCTTTGAAAGGGGGCATAATGTGTGCCTTATAGAGGAGTTCGAGTTCGGTACAAGGCGGAAAAAGTTTGAAAACACAAAAACACACCACACCACCACTCAAGTCTACTCCCCCGACATGATTTCTCCTAAGCACTTAGTGCCGACAATGATACAAAACCGAATATCCTTTTTGATCTTGTCAAGGATAACGAAAGGAGGGGCGAACTTTTTTGAAAACGCGGACGCGTATTTCATTCCAAATCTCTTAAGTCACAAGCAAGGCGATGTATGCTTGATCCAATATGTCCATGGTGGATGCCACTTGAGGGGAGCGTATCTGGCGTAAGCTCCCTAAATAAGCTCGAAGTTGCTTCTGGGCGGGGAGATCCGGTGCTTCCTGATACGTCCAAAACGTATCTATAATTTTTGATTGTTTCATGCCATTTTTATGCTTTTAGCACTTGTTTTATATTAAGTTTATTATTTATTTGGACTAACCTACTAATAGTTGCAAAAGTGCACAATGTTCTTGTTTTACTCTTTGATGTGTAGAAATTATCAAGAATACAAGAGGAAACCTTGTTGGAGTCGAATTGGGACTTTCCTGAAATCTGTCTGAGAACTTTTTACGAAGATTGCCAGTTTGACCCTCGAAGATGACGTCAAATGGAGACCTGGCTGTTACGAAAGTTGTCACAATTTTCCATACGAAGATTTTAAGCCCGAGATCAGCCCAATCGGAGTTCGGACGCGGCCTGTAGGCCCGTTTTGGTGGAACCCTAAAAGGGGGTGACGGAAATCCGAGAAGATATATAAAGGGAGGAAACCTAATTCGTGGAGGACTCCTCCACCCACGAATTTCAGCCACCAAAAGCCACGTTTTTGCCTCCCCCATGGATCCCATCTCCATGGGGGAGGGCTCCCAAGAAGCCATGAAGGAGGGAGGCTAAGGGGCGGCGCTCCCCAAGCTTGCCGGCGGCGGGGAAAGGAGTTCCCCGCACCGCCGGCGCCGCCGCCGCCCTGCGCCGCCGCGCTGCCCCTCTCCGCCGTCTTCACCGCCATCTCCATCACCATCTCCTCCTTGTATTCAGTGGTTCATCCTCCCACAAACCTCTGTACCGTCCTATGTAAACATGGTGTTTGATGCTATAATATTTATCCTATGATTTACATCATGTTTCCGTAGTTTATTTGTCTTTTGATTGCTTAATTGAATGCATGAGGTTCATTAGAGTTGTATGTCTATATGGTGCTGTCCTTTGGTGTCCATTATATTTGTGCGCGCATGGATCAAACACCCTAGGGTTGGTAGTATTTGTAACGAAGCGGGGGAAGTTCTGCCGGAGTGACAGAAACCTGAGAACGCGAACCGATTAGTTGCACGTATGGGAGTAAGAGGACCTTGAACTTAAGGCTATGGTTGGGGAAACCTTAATGCATTGTTAGTATTTGCGGATGCTTTCTAACAATCCAATCATATAGTACTTGTAATCCCAAGTAGTGGAGTGCATGTATATTTAGCCTCTCCCACATAGAAAACTGCATCGAAGACAATGAACCAAGTACCTTCACTAATTAATCTTGGACAAAGCCACCACAATTACCACCACTTTTCCACACTCATGGTACTGTTAGTATATGGTTACTTAGTGTATTTTATTGCTGCAGCACTAACATTTACTTTCTTGTATTTATTATCTTGCAAAACTACTCTCATACCCGTATTGCTACCGTAGTTTTATTTCTAGATAATGCAAACGTTTAGTGTGCGTAGAGTTGTATCAGTGGTTGATAGAACTTGAGAGAATACTTATCCTACCTTTAGCTCCTCGTTGGGTTCGACACTCTTACTTATCGAAAAGGCTACACGCGATCCCCTATACTTGTGGGTTATCAAGACCTTTTCTGGCGCCGTTGCCGGGGAGCCATAGCGTAGGTTAATGTTCTTGTGTGCACTTGTTTGCTTTATCTCTAAGTAGTTTTTATTTTCAGTATTAAGTTGTTCTTTATCTTACTATGGATAGGGAATGCGAATTACAAAAAAAATTAGGTGTAGTTGTTATCTAAAAACGTTTTCAAAAAGAAAAGTGATTGGAAAGATGAGTAATGGTTAAATGGGGGTCGACCTTGAACACTTGTGTTCATGCCTATGAAACCAAAACAAATCTTTCCATGGAAGCTTTTCATTAAAAACATGTAAATATTGTAAATATTGTGTATATACCTCTGTACATAAAAATAAAATGCTAATTATAGTCTTTAGTTAATTGAAAGTTGATAGTTTTACTTTGCTGTCCAGAAACAGATTTTCTGTGCTCCACCGTATTAAATGTTTAAAATCACCAGAACGTGATCTTGATCTGAAATTTCTTGAGTGCAAAGTGATGCTTATTAGCTTTCTTTCATTAGACTAACTTTTTCTGATTTAAGGTACGTAGATAGGTCGAAAAATTCGATCTTTACTGACTGTTCTGTTTAGACAGATTTTGTGCTTCTCTGTAAATAAAATCGTGATAAATCTCAGAATAGTATTTTGACTTGAAAATTTTTGTGCATAAACCTGAGATTATTATCTTTCTTTCATTAGACTAAAGTTTTTCGATTTGAGCTACTTAACTATCTCGTTGAATGCCATCTTTACGGACTGTTCAGTTTTGACAGATTTCTTTGTTTATTCAATATTGTACTTGGTGTTGTTAGTTTCATTAGTTTTTCGACGGACAACGGAAATCATGAACACCTTAGTATATACAGTGGCTAATGTTGAGTAAAAATTATAAAACTTGTCAATGCTTGAACATGAGTGGATTTTATTTAATGAGTACTAACCCTACTAATGAGTTTTGTGAAGTTTTATGTGGATGTAGCTTATAAGATCTAATCAATATGGTGATATGAGATGAATAAGAAGACGCAAGAGCTCAAGCTTGGGGATGTGTAGGTGCATCCCAAGAACATATTCAAGAAGATACAATCATCTAAGCTTGGGGATGCCCGAGTCATCCCCCTATTCATCAACTAACATGAGGTTGTCTCGTTCATACTCTATATTACCCGTCCACATGATATGTATTGTCTTAACTTGTATTATAATTGCTTTTATATGTCTTGGTTTTACCTTCTTTAGTTTTATTAGGCTCTTATTTGGTTTCGATTGCTTCTTTACTTTCACTTATAAATTCAAAATAACAAAAATATTTTCTTTTGTTTTGCTTCTTTGTTTGGTTCTTTATTTTAATTTTATTTGGGTTTTACTTTTGATTTTTTTTAGAGTTTTCCTTGCTGTAGCTAGCATGTTTAGGTCTTGCTTAGCCTCTGGTTTCTTAGTTTATCAAAAATAAAGTACCAAGTTTTATCCATTTAGCTTAGTTGATACATATGTAAAAAGTGATTTTCTGTTTTCGGTATCTACTGCTTATTGCGCGATTTTTCATATTTTACTGGAAGCTCTAAAAATCACGAAAAATTACTGATGTTGTAGCACCTAATCCTCTGCATGTACAAAAATTGGCTAAAATTTCGGGCATGTTTAAGTGCACCTAAAAATTGCGTTTTCCAGCTGCTGTTTTTCTGGACAGATTCTGACTTTTGTTGCAAGAGTGGCCTCTTTTCGTTTTCATTTGATTTTTAATGGTTCTTACCTTTCATTTATAAGTTGGCCATTTAAGCAACCTTTCTGTAACTTAAAAACAAAATTTTATTTGGTTTAATAGTAGCACTTGGGAAATATTATCTATTGTACTAATGTCTAACCGCAGAAAAGAATGGGAAAGTTTTTGTGTTGAAGTTTTTTCACAGAGAATGAAGGAACACCAAACTATGGAATATTGAAGAATTACCAAAGTCATAAGCTTGGGGATGTCCCCGCATCCCTCTTCATCAATAACCCCACGGTTTGCAAACCTTTAAACTTTGTTTTTTGAGCAACATAGGAACTTAACTAAACTTGAAGCGGCTGTATTTTATTATCTATTTATCTTAGCATCAAACACCAGTTACATTAATAAGTGGATCGTCACATATTTTATTTATCCTCTGTTTTCAATGTTTACTTGGTTAATGGATTACTTGTTGAAACTTAAAAATGATGTGTGAATAATACTGTTTAGTAGTTTATGTTTTCTTATGGTTAGTCTCAACTAGCTAATAGTGCATATTATGTTATTTTGATATCAACATGCATTGTCCTGTTCATAAGATGGTATGGTATTGTGGTATCCTCCTCTGAATAATTCACTTGAATCGACTTGGCACATGCTCACACATGTTATGACTGAAAAATAAAAGTCAATTAAGCCTTGATGATCTATTTTGCCTCAGAGTTTTAGTATCGTTTTTATGCCTCCGTTAATTTTATTTTGTCGCAAGCATGATTATGACCGTTATCGCTCTCGTGGTTGTCGCTTCCCAGTCTATTGCTAGCCTTCACTTGTACTGAGCGGGAATGCTGCTCGTGCATCCAAATCCTTAAAACCAAGTTATCCCAAAGAGTCCACCAAAAAATTCCTATGCATGGTATTTCAAGCCATTCCAAGTAAATTTGCATGTGCTACCTTTAAAACCTTCAAAATATTTCTCTTTTTGTGTCAATGTTTACTAGCTCATGAGGAATTAGTGTGGTTATTCTTTATTCTATTTGTCAAATGGACTTTTACACCTGGACTAGTGGCATATACATCCGCTTATCCAATAACTTGCAAAAAGAGCTGGCAACGGGGTGCCCAGTCCCAATTAATTACAACTTTAACCAATTAATTCTCTTCACACTTTTGCCCTGATTCATCAGTAAGCAATGACAAACAGTGAAATACCTGAATGTGTGTAAACCAAAGAGAAAGAGGGATGATCTGCCTTGCTGGTAGAAATAACGTCCTTCATGGGAGCCGCTCTTAAAAGTCCGTTTGACAGGTAGAATACTGTTCTCACCCGCTACCATTCGTTGACAATTAACAAACACCTCTCAAAACATTTTTACCTCTGTTTTTAAAACAAAAAGCTCTAGCACGTGTTAATCCCTGCTTCCCTCTGCGAAGGGCCAATCTTTTATTTTTATGTTGAGTCACCATCCTTTCTTTGAGCACTTCTTCGAGAGCATAGCTGTCGTTCTTAGTGTAATGTGCTTGTCCCAGAATACGATTAATTGAGGTATAACCATGATGCTTTTATCTTTGATATCTCTATATCTAGTCTTCACTTGAACTTCAGAGGTGCCTTGGCATTTATGTTTTGCTCCACAATTAAGGGCAAGCGAGATACCACTCTATCATGCTTTATTATGGTCATTACAATCTTGTTGATGTTTATAAATTTCATGTTATAAGCTCTTAGTTCGTTGATACTTTTCATTAGGAAACATGATTGCTAAGTTTTATTATCCATACATCATGCAATTGTTAAAGACCTGATCATAGCATTTACAATCAAAAATTATTTTGTTATCATTTACCTACTCGAGGACGAGCAGGAATTAAGCTTGGGGATGTTGATACGTCCAAAACGTATCTATAATTTTTGATTGTTTCATGCCATTTTTATGCTTTTAGCACTTGTTTTATATTAAGTTTATTATTTATTTGGACTAACCTACTAATAGTTGCAAAAGTGCACAATGTTCTTGTTTTACTCTTTGATGTGTAGAAATTATCAAGAATACAAGAGGAAACCTTGTTGGAGTCGAATTGGGACTTTCCTGAAATCTGTCTGAGAACTTTTTACGAAGATTGCCAGTTTGACCCTCGAAGATGACGTCAATGGAGACCTGGCTGTTACGAAAGTTGTCACAATTTTCCATACGAAGATTTTAAGCCCGAGATCAGCCCAATCGGAGTTCGGACGCGGCCTGTAGGCCCGTTTTGGTGGAACCCTAAAAGGGGTGACGGAAATCCGAGAAGATATAAAAGGGAGGAAACCTAATTCGTGGAGGACTCCTCCACCCACGAATTTCAGCCACCAAAAGCCACGTTTTTGCCTCCCCCATGGATCCCATCTCCATGGGGGAGGGCTCCCAAGAAGCCATGAAGGAGGGAGGCTAAGGGGCGGCGCTCCCCAAGCTTGCCGGCGGCGGGGAAAGGAGTTCCCCGCACCGCCGGCGCCGCCGCCGCCCTGCGCCGCCGCTGCCCCTCTCCGCCGTCTTCACCGCCATCTCCATCACCATCTCCTCCTTGTATTCAGTGGTTCATCCTCCCACAAACCTCTGTACCGTCCTATGTAAACATGGTGTTTGATGCTATAATATTTATCCTATGATTTACATCATGTTTCCGTAGTTTATTTGTCTTTTGATTGCTTAATTGAATGCATGAGGTTCATTAGAGTTGTATGTCTATATGGTGCTGTCCTTTGGTGTCCATTATATTTGTGCGCGCATGGATCAAACACCCTAGGGTTGGTAGTATTTGTAACGAAGCGGGGGAAGTTCTGCCGGAGTGACAGAAACCTGAGAACGCGAACCGATTAGTTGCACGTATGGGAGTAAGAGGACCTTGAACTTAAGGCTATGGTTGGGGAAACCTTAATGCATTGTTAGTATTTGCGGATGCTTTCTAACAATCCAATCATATAGTACTTGTAATCCCAAGTAGTGGAGTGCATGTATATTTAGCCTCTCCCACATAGAAAACTGCATCGAAGACAATGAACCAAGTACCTTCACTAATTAATCTTGGACAAAGCCACCACAATTACCACCACTTTTCCACACTCATGGTACTGTTAGTATATGGTTACTTAGTGTATTTTATTGCTGCAGCACTAACATTTACTTTCTTGTATTTATTATCTTGCAAAACTACTCTCATACCCGTATTGCTACCGTAGTTTTATTTTCTAGATAATGCAAACGTTTAGTGTGCGTAGAGTTGTATCAGTGGTTGATAGAACTTGAGAGAATACTTATCCTACCTTTAGCTCCTCGTTGGTTCGACACTCTTACTTATCGAAAAGGCTACACGCAATCCCCTATACTTGTGGGTTATCACTTCCCCTCCCCATTCTTCTTATCTCAGTGATTGGAAAAAAAAGAACATAGAAAAAATACTCTAGGATTGCGTGGACATTTGATTGTGCAGAGGAAAAAAATACTCCTATAAACCTAGTGCGGGGTTCTCAGGCATTTTTTCTATGCAATGCAATCCTACGAATCAAATGACCCACTTAGGAAGGAGACCCGTAGTGGTTAGAAAGTTTCTTCTTAAAATGTATAATGCAATTTGATTCATAAACAAAATTTATGCAAGATAATTTGATCAGCATTACAATCTACCAAATAATAAATGGCTTTACAAAAATCAATGAGATCATAAATTAGTTTTTTAAAACGCAGAAGATCTAAGCGGCCTCTTGTTTTACACAAAACACCCTAGAGTCGTTGTCCCCTTCCAGTCCGCACCCCGAATCACTCCCTCGCTTGACTCCTCTCCCCACCTCCGGCGATGGCCGGCCGCCTCGCCGGAGCCGGTGCCGGCTCCTCCTCTCCCCTCCCCCGGGCGCTCCTCCTCCTCGCTATAGTAGCCCTCTTCTCTATATCCTTCCTCTCCCTCCGCTCGCTCCGCCCCGCCGCGGTCCCCTCCATCTCCGTCGATGAATCCCGCCGCATCCGGCACTCCTCCTCCTCCTCCACGCCGGAGTCGTCACGCACGTCCGTGTATCACTCCCCCGAGGCGTTCGCCGCGGGGTACGCGGAGATGGAGCGGAGCTTCAAGGTCTACATCTACCCGGACGGCGACCCCAAGACCTTCTACCAGACGCCACGGAAGCTCACCGGCAAGTACGCCAGCGAGGGATACTTCTTCCAGAACATCCGGGAGAGCCACTTCCGCACCGAAGACCCCGAAAGGGCCGACCTCTTCTTCGTCCCCATCTCGCCCCACAAGATGCGCGGCAAGGTCCCCTACGCTCTCTTTAGCCCTAGTCGTTTCATCACATTGCCGTGCTCTATTTTCCTTGTAAAAGTTCAGTGTACAGCTGAGTGACCAGGAGCGACTTGAACTGATTAGTTAATTTTTTTTGTCGTTCTGGTCTTTGATTGAATTGTTGTTGCAATTGTTTACATGCATCGTTTTTAGTATTGCAGGGTACTTCATACGAAAATATGACAATGATAGTTAAGGATTATGTTGAAGGCTTGATAAACAAGTACCCGTACTGGAACCGGACACTAGGAGCGGACCACTTCTTTGTCACATGCCACGACGTTGGTGTGAGGGCGTTTGAAGGACTTCCATTCATGGTGAAGAACTCTATTAGAGTTGTCTGCTCACCAAGCTATAATGTTGACTTTATACCTCATAAGGATGTTGCTCTGCCTCAAGTATTGCAACCGTTTGCTCTACCTGAAGGAGGGAATGACGTTGAAAACAGGTTGAGATGGCACTTCCATTTGTTTGTGCTATATATTGTACTTATATGTGCCTCCATATGTGATCTAAGAAAAAAAGCTTCTACATGCTAGTTTTATCCCATAGATAGACAGCAGAAAATTTGTTGTATTTAACTGTTTAAAACTCTTGAGTATATTTTGAGCTAGACTTGATGGCTTTGTGCCCTCCACTATGACTCTAATAACTATAGCCTCTTGCAAAGTGACTATTTGGTTGTTGCTTATTCATGCATTGAAGTTTATACGCTCTGAATCTGATTAGTTCATAAGTGTACATGATTTTACACTGTGCTTAATATTTTGTTCTGGTGCATATGCAGTTTGGAAGTACCTGTAATTGATAACAATAAACTGGTTGTAACTACAGCCTAAACATCTATTTTCACTCTTCCTAAATCTATATCTTAACTTGTTGCTTGTAAACAGGACAAATCTTGGTTTTTGGGCTGGCCATCGCAACTCAAAAATAAGAGTTATTTTAGCACGAGTCTGGGAGAATGATACAGAGCTTGCTATCAGCAATAATCGGATCAATAGAGCTATTGGAGAGCTAGTTTATCAGAAGCAGTTCTACCGTACTAAGTTTTGTATCTGTCCTGGTGGCTCTCAAGTTAACAGTGCTCGTATATCTGATTCGATACACTATGGTTGTGTGCCTGGTTAGTACTTTTGACATTCAAAATACATGTCATCTATGACCATTCATTGTTGCATTCCCTTTTCATGGGCACTTAATGTTTTTAGAACTCCCCAGATTATTATGTACTAATTCATTATGTTCTGTTCTTATAGTTATTTTGTCGAACTACTATGATCTGCCTTTCAATGATGTTCTTGACTGGAGAAAGTTTGCGGTTGTACTTAAGGAGCGTGATGTATATGAACTGAAGGGTATCCTAAAATCTGTATCACAGGAAGAGTTTGTTGCATTGCACAAATCTCTAGTTCAGGTATGCATCTCTTGAGGAAGATTTTGTCATTATAGAACTTCCTTGTGCATACACCTTCCTTTATAGAAGACAGAGTAGTTATTTACAATCTGAAGAATGTTGTTGTATATTGAATCTAATTGTTGTGGACTATAATCTAGAAGTCCAGTATACAAAGTAACAAGAGCACATCTTTTGTTCTTTGGTCGAGTTTCTAATATGTCAGAGATGTCACCCCCCTTGCCATTACGCTCTTAGCTGCTATGAAATTCGTTGCAAGACCTGGCAGCAGATGCTTTCATTTAGCTACTGTTTTTCTGTAGTGCACCAAAAACTAGACAGTTATAAAATTTGTAGTGCAGTCCGATACTAACATGTTAAGTTGGGATTGCAGGTTCAGAAACACTTTGTATGGCACTCACCTCCTGTTCCTTATGATGCATTCCACATGGTTATGTATGAGCTGTGGCTGCGGCATCATGTGATCAAGTACTAACTCAAGGCTACACACTCGCTCTTTGCAACATAACGGCCTGATCCATTGGAGTGATCTGACAGATCTACCTGCTGGTGCTATACCGAGTATTGCGCCGGTTCTTCGCCCAGCTGCTGGATGGATCATCGAACGCAAGATGCAACATAAAGCATCAACATAGAAAAGTAGGACATCATCGATATCGCAAAACCAGTGTTCTTTCTCTTAGATTCATTAGGTCATTCTTTCAAGTAGCTGGTTCCCCCCACATTTGGAGTCTTTTCTGTAGCATTACTGCTTTGGTATACTGAACTTCCACTGATTTGCCTGAGTGACCTCATATGCTTTCTCTTACAAATTTTGCACCTACTCTTGTAAAGTAATGTACGCTATTACTGATGAGATCGTAAGCATCCAGATATATATCATATTGACATGCTCTATACTTTTTGATTTACTCCTGTAAAGTAATATACGGTATTCTGATGAGACATGTTGGACCGACATGCTAGCATTACAAAGAACGAGCTGTGGCATTTTGCCCAGGGGCCACTATGGCTTTGCACGCAAGTATCATGTACGGGTATACCTATGATCCGTGTACACCCAGAGGAAAAAAAAATGCAAACTCATACAGTAAGCATCAAAAGCTCCTAGGCGGCTACACGCCTTCACCAGAATGCAACTCATTTTGCATTACAAGAAACATAGTTGCAGATATAGCAGTTTGACAGGTTAGCATTACAAGGAAGAGTTGAACGTATCAGCAATGAGAGGAGAGTTGCTAGCGGGTTTCGTCATAGTTGAGTTGAGTTGAGTTGAAATATTGCATAAATCACCTGAGCAAAATGTACTTCAAAGTTGCTGGATTCGTTCGGTTCAACGTGGCTAATACCGTTAGACATACATCATGGCATGCGGCAGAGCAAGCAGACTGCCATGGTCACTATAGGTTTGTCTTGCACCACTGACTTCTGTGTAGTAATGTCAAAATTTCAGATTTGATATTACAAACTTATATAGATGACACAAGGCAAATTAATTTTCCAGAGATAGACTGTGCACCAAGACAATAGCTAGGATGTAGCATCTTCGGGCACAATGTGTTGCAGCCTTCAGCAAGAGCAGACGAGGAGTGATTACTTGATAAGAATGCACCTGATCGGTGAACCCTCGGCCCCAACCAGTCTTAGAGGTAAGCAGTGGAGCATGTATAGTCCAGTGTTGACATTGTCTAGTTTCAGGGCTTCAACTAGGATGATATCCTGACAGAACAAAGTAAACCGACGGATAGTATCAATCAATAATGCAATCTCTAAGTGTGTTCATCACTGATATGTGAAATTAGTGTTCTTTAGAGGAGCATTAAAATAGTGAAAGCAACCATTGTTCTCCTAAAAGAGGTTAACTAGAAAGGAAATTGTGGAACCAAGACTTCGTCAATTCGTAAACATGCGTGCTGTATTAACATGTTTTCATAGATTTAGTCAGCAATGCTTGAGAAGGAATTTTCTGCTGTAGATTTGGGGAATAAGCAACATAGGATCGGAGATTTTCTTACCGCATTTTTGAAAAAGGCCACATGGGCTGAGATCAAGTGGTCAAACGAAGCAACTGATATATAGTCAATCCCTGCAGAATTATCAATATTACTGGTAGGTGATAGGTGCAATATATTGATCTACCAAGCAAAGAAGGTCATGAACTAGCTGAACCTAGGTAGTTCACAATTTCTCACGGTTCTTGCAAATATGGTAAGATATCAAATACAGCTCTTGTTTACTTACCAACCAGCTTGATGTCGGTGTTGTCAACCAACCACTGTGCACCATCCTCTGTAAATCCAACATAACTCAGATCACCAGCTGCCTTCCACATGAGCCCCCTACAAATCATATCATTTGCTTACATACAAGCTCAATACAGCCTTTAAAACGATCGACACATGGTATGGTGAAGAATGTATTCCCTACTTGAATATCTACCTGTCCGTGTTCAATGTCCTGAAGAGAACTCGGCGAACACCTTTCGGAATATTTAGGGATTCCATTGCTTCAGCTGCATAGAAATAGTGGGGGCATCATATACCAAATGCTAGAGAGCATGGGTCTGAATCGAATGTTTCTTCTTAGTAATAATATCAGCACTACTTCTTTCCAAAATTCAGATCTTGGTTTGTGCATATTGGATTTTGCATGAAACCACCGTAAAAACCATGAATTCGATAGAGAAACCGATATCTGAATACAACGCCATACAACTGATTCGTGTGTACATCTCTTGTCATGTTAACTTAGTCTTGTGGCATGATATGAGAGGTTCATCAGCAGGGTGATTCATCGATAAAAGAGAGCAAATCCTGCATGCCCTACCTGTTATATTCGTGTGTCTTGGAACATCGATCAGCAAGGCAGGACCTGTCCAGGAACAAGAACAAGTCAACTGCCATAATCATTCACAAGTTACTACCTCCAGTACAAGAAAGCCAAGGACGCGCACCGTTGAGGACATCGAGGTCGAGCGTGTCGACGTCGAGGCCGGCGGCGAAGTGGGCCTGGTTCATGTGTCCCGGCGCGTCGACGTGGGTGCCCATGTGGCACTCCATCCGCAGCTCCGACAGGTTGTACTCCGACCCGTCCTCCATGGACGCCTTGAGCCGCACCAGGGGCCCCACTGTCGCGCCGGGCGCGAACGCCGGCATGTCCGGCCGGTACGCGTGCGTGATGTCCACGATGCGCCCGCCGCCGTACTCCTCCAGCGCCGGGCCGTGGCGGTGGCCGCCCGGCGCCGGCCCGCAGGTGTCGGTCTCCGCGCCAGCGTACCCCGGGTGCGCGTCCCCGGCCGCCGTGGCGAGAGCCTGGCGCGCCGGATGAGGACCAGCAGCAGGAGGGTCAGAGCCGCGGCGGCCATGGTGGCTGGCCGACTTGCCGTGCCGTGCCGAGCGTTCTCTCAAGCTGGAGTCTTGTGGATTCTTGGGAGCGATGGTTACTGGAAGTCGCACCTACTCCTGCTGATCTTCCTTGATTCCTGGTGTCAATTCAACACCGGATAAGTACACACAGAGTTCAGTTGACTGAGCTCCCTGCAGCTTCCGTCAGCTCGGCAATTTTAGTCTGTGCAAAGTCCAAGCAGTCTCCCGCAAATATTAATTTGTGCTCATCTATTGGAAATTTGGACCATGTTCATTTCCTTTGGCCTTTTATAGCTACACTACATGTGGGGAAATGAAGATTCGCGTTGAAAACATATCGAATCTACAGAACACCTCAACGAAAGGGTGGCTAACCAGATCAAACTTGTTTAATCTGTGGTGTAGCAAAGCGTGGCATCATTAGGCACCGCCCAAACAAGCTCCAAGAGCCGACAACCAACAGTGTGCAACCCGTTAAGATGGCGTCGCGTTTTCTCTCTTGATATCTTTAAGATAGAGATTGCTGAGCAGTTGCAGTTTATAAAAATAAACAGTTTGTCAGGTTAGTATTTAAAGATGAGATCAAAATATCAACTGCTACTGATATGCTTCGTCGTATGAGTGGAAGTATCGCAGAAGTCACTAAAAAACGAAAGGTCTTGAAAATTGCTGACAAAAGGGTTCAGTGTGGGTTGCAGATCAACAGGGGCAGAGCAAGCACATTGTCATTACACTATACGTTTGTGTTGCCTCGGCGAATTATCTGTAGTAATGCTACATATCTTTTGACCATTGAAGTACTTTGTTGACAGTACAGACACATTTACATGACATGGTTTCTGAAAAAAGAAATTACATGACATGTACTAACTTTTATTTTACAGAGATGGAAACGGTTAGCCTGCATACTGCATCAGCGGGGACGATAGATTGTAGTCTTGGAGAAGAGCAGCAGCGAAGTGATCACTTGATAAGAATGCACCTGACTGGTGAACCCTCAGAGCCAACCAATCTTAGAGGTAAGCAGTGTAGCATGTATATTCCAGTCTTGATGTTGTCTAGCTTCAGAAATTCGACTAAGATGATATCCTGACAGAAGAAAGTAAGCGAATAAAGTAACCAAATAGTCTAGCCCAAAGAGGTTAATTAGCTAGGACAATCTTGAACCAAGACTTTGTCAGTTAGTCAACATGCAGTGCTCTGATAACATATTTTTGAGAGTTGGTTGTTCAGTCAGTAACGTTTGAGAAGGTATTTTTCTGGAGTAGATTAGGGAAATAAGTAGCATATGATTACAGACTAAATGTCAACAAGTTAACCGATGCAATCGATGTTTACTTCTTTTCGCACTCAGATAAGGGTAGCATACCGCATTTTTGAAAAATGCCTTATGGGCAGAGGCCGCGTGATCAACGATGCAACTGATAGATAATCAAGCCCTGCAGTTTTGCCAATACCACTTTGTTAAGTTTTACACTAGATAATATCGTATGCTGATCCCATAACTAGATCATGAAAAAAAAAATCACCGTGTGGTATCATCTGTAATTCCAGTATAGTGCTACTAACCAACCAGCTTGATGTCGGTGTTGTCGACTAACCACTGTGCACCATCCTCTGTAAATCCAACATAACTCAGATCACCTCCTTCCTTCCACGAGAGCCCCCTATTATCATTTGCTTACACTTTATACATACTAATGATATTGTGAATATACACTTGAACTTATGCTCTTAAAAGAGGCATACCTGTCTGTGTTCAGTGTCCTCAAAAGAACTCGTCGAACTCCTTTCGGTATATTTAGGGATTCCATTGCTTGAGCTGCATAGAGTTAGTGGAGAATCATATACCAGATACTAGGCGGCATCCAATTCCAACTAGAATATTCCTAGTGAAAATGTCGGGGAACACTTATTTTTCTGTTAAAAGGCAAATGGTGCCCTATGCATAATGAATTCAGATATGTACCACTGCAAATTTCTTGATTATGGTAAACCAATATCTGAATACAACACCATGGCATGCTAAACTAATCTCGTGACATCATATATTCATATGATAAGAAGTTTGCTAGCAAGGTGATTCATCAATGATGTGGCAGGGAGGTGGAGCTCTGTGGAAAGAAAGAAAAACCTGCATGAGCTACCTGTTATATTTGTGTGTCTCTGAACATCGACCAGTAATGCAGGACCTGTCCAGCAACAAGAACAAATCAATCACAAGTATCCTGCTAATTATGCATTGAAGTACATGCGATTTTGTGTGCATAAAACGGTGTTTCAAACCATTTTAGTGGATACTTTTTCAACGGCTATGCTAATGAGAGAGATTAGCTAGAGCCCGGTGGCTCTACTCCCTAATTCTTCGCATAATATCACTACTTAGTACACAAACTCGCCAACATGGCAGGCCGGAGATTGGCAAACACTTAACAAAGCTTGGTTTTGGTCGGAGAAGAAAAGGCGAGCTCACCGTTGAGGACCTCGAGGTCGAGCGTGTCGACGTCGAGACCGGCGGCGAAGTGTGCCTGGTTAAAGTGCCCCGGCGCGTCGAGGTGGGTGCCGGTGTGGCACTCCATATGGAGCTCCGACAGGTTGTACTCCGACCCGTTCTCCATCGACTCCTTGAGCCGCACCACGGGGCCCACGGTGGCGCCCGGCGCGTACGCCGGCTTGCCCGGCATGTACGCGTGTGTGATGTCCACGATGCGCCCTCCGCCGTACTCCTCCAGCTCCGGGCCGCGACGCCGGCCGGCCGCGGCTCCAGTAGATGAGGAGGAAGAGCCGCCCAGGCCCAGCGCCGGCCCGCAGGTGTCGGCCTCCGCGCCCGCGTAGCCCGGGTGCGCGTCGCCGGCCGCCGTGCCGAGCGCCTGGCGCGCAGGGATGAGGATCAGAAGGATGATGGCGAGAGCCGCCATGGTTGGTCGCCGATCTGTCGTTGTGAGCTCTCTCACTTTGGAATTATGGAGTCTGCGCTCTGGGTACTGATGGTTACTGGGAAATTATGGAGTGCGGAGTGCCACTCCTTATTTCTGGTGTCGATACCACACAATTTTTAGTCTCTCCAAACAGCCCCCGGCGAATATCTTATCGTAAAATGGCATGCGCCCATTTCTCAAAACAGGAACGACGTTTACACCTCAAGAATCTGAATCTCAAGAATTGAAATATGAATCAATTGCGAGAGAAACATGTGTCTTGGCTCCCGCGACGCGCCAGGCGACGGCGCGGTGCGGCGCCCGCTAAGCCACCTAGCTCGCCGGAGGGCCGGCGCCGCCGCTTCCCCTCGGGTGGGGAGGATGGGCGGGTTCTTTGACGTTCTGGCTGACCTCGGAGAGGATGAAGACGACGCCGGAGAGAGCGAGGGGTCGCCCTCTCCCCGCTCGGGTCCGTCGTGTGCAGTTCTCGGGGACTTCTTCGCTGTGGCCAAGGGATGGCCGGTAGCGGAGGAGACCCTGCCCCGCCCTCATTCTCCCTCGCTCGGGTGCGTGGAGCTCCTGTAGTCCGCCCCCGCCGCCGGGCAAGCGGGGTGCGCCGCGCCCGACCTCTCCTCGTCCAACTTTCCGCCGCTCTGGTCGCCGCTGCGGGCAGCCCGTCTGTTGGGGGGAAAATAACCCGGTATACTCATGACCAAGGAAGAATCAGTCGGACGGCCCAAGGCTTGGTCCGAGTGATGTGTACAAGATGTGGGCCGGGTTGTAGTTGGGCCAAAGGCCTAACATGACTCCTCCCTGGAAGGAAGGACCTAGAAGAACTGGAGTCTGAGTGAAGGAAGAAACCGGGTGACTTGGAGGCTACAGAAGGTCTAGAAGAACTTAGACTAGGACTCCGGGCTCGTATGTAACTCGGTATTCATTGTAAGTTCGGGAGACCCGGTGTCTATAAAGCGGGCTCCAGAACATAGAAAGACAAGTTCTAAGCTTTAAGCTCTAAGCCTTAACCCTAGTTCGATATCACCGCTATCAAGCGAAACCCTTGTAACCTGTCTCGTAACCCGGCTCTGTTGTCGTAGCCGAGTTATCGAGACCTCGAGATCAATAACATAGAAGCAGAAGTAGGTCTTTATCTCCAATGGAGAGGCTGAACCTGGGTAAACCCTTTTTCCCCAACGAGCGTGACAATCTCCTGAAGGACCAAGGCGCCTTGCCCCAACATCAAGTTACCCCATGGTAACATCTGCCGTGTTAACCCCACGACAGTTGGCGCCCACCGTGGGGCCTGCGACCAAAGCTGTCCTCATCAAGGGAGAAGCTCTGCGAGGGATGGAGAACCTCGCGATCGGCGAGGTCAGGATGGATCAGCACGGAAACCGCATCGTCGACGATTCCGGCTGGAAAGAAGAAGCAGATCTGCTGGATACCGGCCGGGTGATCCCGTTCGGTCGGATCCACATCTTCGTAGGTATGGTTAATGCAATTCAGCAAATTGATGACGAGGTTATGTGCGACTCCGTTTCAGGGGCAGCCACCATCGTCCAATCTGATGGAGAAGAGTCAGTCGGAACAGGAGGTTTCGAACATCAGTCGGACATCCAGCTTGCGAGCCGGAGTACCGACGCAAGGAAGATTTGGATACAGATACGAGTCAATTTACCGTTGTTTGACGAGAGATTTGGGTACGTGGCTGATGAGGAAGATTATGAGTCGGAGCCAAGGACCATGAAGCGCGCTGCGGTGTACACCCTGAGGAACCACAATGATGGGACAGAAACTTCAGTAAGCGAGGACGATGCCACGCGCGCGGCCAGAGAAAACAGAGAAAGAATTCAGCGTCTCACGACCTTTCAACCGGGTGAAGGCTCGGGACAGCCGGTTGTGATGGAAATCCCACCAGTTTTTAGGCCCTTGGACTTTGACGCCGCAATAGTTACCACCCCAATCACACCAGATAACGCAGCAACCCGGGCACAGCAATTGGATACGTTACGAATCACGCTGGAGAATCAACAGAAGGCTTTATTGGCGGAGCAGCAGCGCATGTTTGATGAGCAACAAGAGATAGAACGGGATCGAGCCCGTGTGGAGCAAGAAAGGATAACAGTGCAGAATCGCCATGAAGATCTTACAGCAGTACATCGGAGGAGGCACGAAACCCGGGTGATGCCAGGCATGACCTTAGATCCAACAAGATTGAACTTTGCATCACCAAACGGAGCTCCCAATGTCACTCGGCCTGAGCAGCAGCCGGTTGGAATCGGGCATGGAATCATGGTTAGAGCAAATCAGGGAGGAAACGGGGTGCCACCAACACTCGGGCTGGAGCTCAGCAAAATCAGAACACACAGCTGCGGGGTATGCCACCACCAGCAGATCGGTTCCACACGCCCAGTGGTCACTACTCAAATCCGGCTGATAACGTGTACGCAGCAACATTAGCATTATGCCGCATGCCGATTGATCAATCGCCAGAGGGAGACGAAGCACGCAGGGCAATTGAGATGTTGAAAACTGCGATCACGCAGCAGGGAAACATGCCGGATAAGAGTGGAGCGTTACATTCAACACCATACAATAGCCGAGCTAACCGGAGTCATCACGGAGAAACACCGAGGCCAGCCGGATCAGGCGTCAGGAACGGACAGCAGAATCAAGGTCACCCGGCGCCGCAGCCTCAACGTTCGGGACTCATCAGCAGAGGCCAGCCAGAATCAGCCGGCGCCGAGGCCGCATCAACCGGCCCCGGCCCAGTCTGTGGCCCAAGCAATTGTCAACAGTTCAAGAGCACGGCGTGCGGCGAGCGCAAACCCGGCTTTAGGTGTCGCCGGAGGAGCCGGAGGACAACCTGAAGCAGGAGTGATGGGCCACGCACCAAATACCGGGTCAGGTTTGCCGTTAGTTTCTTCATTACTTAACCCGGTTGGAACTAAATGTCTTTCAGATGCTATTAAGAGTGAACCTTTTCCTGAGAAGTTTAAAGAGCCAAGCAAGGTGACAAATTATGACCCCAGCATGGATCCAGAAACATGGCTCAGCAGTTACGAGATGGCGATGAGTATTCGCAATGCCACCGCCAACTTGTGCGCGAGATACATGTACCTGATGATGAGTGAAGGAGCAGCAAAGTTATGGTTCAATGGATTACCCGAGAAATCTATCAATTCTTGGGATGAGTTGAAGGCATTATTTGTCAAGAATTTCAAGGGCACGTGTGAGAAGTTGTTCACTATAGAGATTTGGAGCGATGTTTCCAGAAGAAAGGCGAGTCAGCGCGTCACTGGATGCGCCGAGTTACAGCCATCATTCACTCATCAAAGGGAATTACACCAGCTGCGGCCGTGTCGTCAATGGAGAAAACCTGCAGATATGACCCGGTAATTCAGAAGATGGGTCGACTGAGGGCCACTGGCGAAGCAGAAACCATCACCATGGGACAGCTGATGGAAGCGGCTCATAAGCACGCATCCACAGACAAGACCCGGGATGATGATGAAGATAAGGGAAAAGGAAACGTCAACAACGGAGGAAAGAACCACAACAACAATGGTAACAACAACAACGGGAACAATAATCACAATGGTAACAATGGGAATAACTCCAAAAGGCAGCACGATGGTGGTTCAGATTTGGTGGCAAACACAAACACCGGGTATAACAAGTTTCAGCGGCGAGATGATAATTATCGAGGCAATAACAACAATGGCAATTACAGGGGAAATTTCCGAGGACCGGCTAACCCCCAGGAAGCATTCAACATGCCGTGTCCACGTCATAGTAGGAACGGTAAACCGGCAAATCACTCTTTGGCCCAGTGTGTTGATCTTCAGAGATGGAAGAACGAGGAGTTTGCCAGGATGAATGGGAGGAAACGGCCCGAGGCCGGGTAATGGAAATAACCCGGCCCACGGACCACAAGCTGGAGGAAATAATGGAGGACCACCCGGCCCGGATAACGGACCAGCCGGGTTAGGTTTCCAGCAAAACCCCAAGAGTTAAATCGAGGACAGTATCATATTACAGTTTCCAGCACTAGTCGGAGAGATCAGAAATTGAAGAAAGAGCTGTCAACGCCGTTCTTCCCGCAGTTCCGAGATATTTGAAGTGGTCCGAGTATCCGATCACTTGGTCTAGAGAGGATCACCCGGCCCGAGTAGATGCACCTGGAGCGTTGGCTTTAGTTGTTGCACCTCAGGTTTCGGGTTATATTTTACACAAGGTTCTTATGGATGGAGGTAGTAGCATCAACATTCTGTATTGGGATACATTCATCCGGATGGGTTTCACAGCCAAGCAGCTTCACCCTTCAGTACTATCTTTCATGGTATTGTCCTGGAAAGTCAGCAAGACCAGAGGGAACAATAACATTGGAGGTCGCGTTTGGAGAATCAAAGGATAATTTCAGGTCTGAGATGATTTGTTTTGAGGTGGTCAAATTGAAGAGCCCTATCATGCTCTCTTTGGCCGCAACGTTTTTGCTAGATTCATGGCGAGGCCGTGTTATGTGTACTTAAAGATGAAGATGCCAGGTCCAAAGGTATTATCACAGTCAATGGCAGTCGTGAGTTGGCGTTACAATGTGAGGAAGGTGATGCTGTTATGGCAGAACAAGCCTGTGCGGAAGAGGAGTTGAATTTACAAGCTACACAAACCCGGATGATGGGACAATTTTGAAGAAACCAATGACCGAAGAGAGGGCGAAATTCAAAGCGGCTCAGATACCAAGATGATTGACTTCGTGCCGGGTGATTCGTCCAAGCAGTTCTCTATCGGGTCAAATCTGACTGACAAATAGGAAAGCGCGCTCATCGAATTCATCCGTGAGAATCGGGATGTCTTTGCATGGAAACCTAGTGACATGCCAGGCATACCGACTGAATTCGCTGAGCACCGCTTACATGTTGATCCTAAAGCAAGACCGATTAAACAGGGATTGCGCAGATTGAATGAGGAAAGAAGAAGGATTGTAGGAGAAGAGATAGCTCGTTTACTCGCCGCAGGATTCATTATGGAAGTGTTACATCCAAAGTGGTTGGCTAACCCGGTTTTAGTGTTGAAAAAGAACAATGAGTGGAGGATGTGTATTGATTTCACAAGTTTGAACAAGCATTGTCCGAAGGATCCGTTTGCGTTACCAAGGATTGATCAAATCATAGATGCTGTGGCAGGTAGTGATCTTTTGTGTTTCCTGGATGCATATTCAGGATACCATCAAATCAAGCTTGCAGAGGAAGATTGGGAGAAGACATCATTTATCACCCCATTTGGAGCTTTTTGTTACAAGAACATGACATTTGGACTGAAGAATGCTGGAGCAACTTATCAGAGGTGCATCCAGAGTTGTTTTGAGAAGCAGATAGATCGGAACGTGCATGCGTATGTTGATGATGTGGTGATCAAGACAAAGAAGGCTGAGACATTTATTGATGATTTGAGAGAAACTTTTGCTAACTTAAGGAGGTTTCAGATGAAGCTTAACCCAAAAAAGTGTGTGTTTGGAGTTCCATCAGGAAATTACTCGGCTTTATTGTGTCCGAGCGTGGGATTGAAGCAAACCCGGAAAAGATAGCAGCAATCAATAGGTTGGGAAAGCCGACTGAATTGAAGGAAGTCCAGAAGATCACGGGCTGCGTGGCTGCGTTGAGTAGGTTCATATCCCGACTGGGAGAGAAAGCAATTCCTTATACCGACTCTTGAGGAAGTCAGATAAATTTGTTTGGGATGAGGAAGCTGATAAAGCCCTGGAGGCATTGAAGGAAACATTATCGAAAGCACCAATCTTAGCTGCTCCAGCTCCAAAGGAGCCCATGCTGTTGTACATAGCTGCAAATTCCCGAGCAGTTAGTGTAGTTATTGTGGTAGAGCGAAAGAAGAAGGAAAGGAGCATCTGGTTCAAAGGCCGGTTTATTATGTCAGTGAGGTTTTGACTCCGGCTAAACAGAGGTATCCCCAGTGGCAGAAGTTAGTTTTTGGCGTTTTCATGGCCAGTCGGAAATTGAAGCATTACTTTCAAGAACACCCCATTACAGTGGTAGTGGAGCACCATTGGCAGACATTGTGTGCAATACTGAAGCTACTGGAAGAATTGCCAAGTGGGCGATTGAGATGGGTGATTATCACATCAAGTATGAGCCTCGCACAGATTAAGTCACAAGCCTTGATTGATTTTGTCAATGATTGGACCGAGTTAAGCACGGCACCACCCAAGGCGCCGAGTTATAAGTCATGGGTTATGCATTTTGATGGATCCAAGCAGTATGAGGGATCAGGAGCAGGAGTGGTTCTCACTTCACCCAAAGGGGATAAGATGAGTTATGTTCTTCAGATTCACTTCGATTGCACCAATAATATTGCTGAGTATGAAGCTTTGTTACATGGTTTGCGCATTGCCAAGGAGATGAACATCAAAAGGATCATGTGTTTCGGTGACTCGGATCTTGTAGCGCAGCAAGTTTCTGGGACTTGGGACAGGAAAGATGAGAAGATGGCGGCTTACAGAAGGGCTGTTGATGAAGCAGCTGGATTCTTTTCAGGATTCCAGGTGGATCATATTGATAGAAGGAAAAACGAGGCAGCAGATGCTTTGTCAAGATTGGGATCACGTAGAGAGCCAGTTCCACCTAATGTGTTCCTGGACGAGTTATGGAAGCCATCAGTCCAACTTCCGGGTGAAGAGGAAGATGAAAGTCCAGATCAAGATTCCGAGTTAGTAGCAGCGTTGCATGAGATTCCTGAGTGGACTGAACCATATCTGGATTATATGATAAGGAAGATTTTGCCGAGTAATGAAGTTATGGCGCGACAAATTGTCAGAAGATCACTCGGTTATGCAGTAATTGATGGTGAGTTGTACAAGCGCAGTGTTTCTGGAGTTTATCAGCGATGTGTTTCATCAGTCGAAGGAAGGCAAATTTTGCAAGAGATACATGCTGGGGACTGTGGTCATCATGCTTCATCTAGGTCTCTGGTGGCCAAGGCATTTAGGCATGGATTCTTTTGGCTCACAGCTTTCAAGGATGCAGAGCAGATTGTTAGGGCATGTGATGGATGTCAAAGATATGCAAGACAGGAGCATGTGCCAGCTCAGGAATTGAGGACAATACCAATCACTGGCCGTTTGCAGTTTGGGGTCTTGATATGATGGGGCCCTTTCAGATGACATCGTGCAAGAAAACTCATCTCTTGGTGGCTGTTGATAAGTTCACTAAGTGGGTTGAAGTGAGCCAGTTACAAGTTGTGATGCTTCCAAAGTTGTCACGTTTCTGAAGAAAATTATCAGTCGGTTTGGTTATCCTCACAGTATCATCACAGATAATGGGACCAACATGTCACTCGGTGAAACAGAGATATTCTGCAAAGAGAAGGGAATCAGATTAGACCTTGCTTCGGTGGCACATCCACAGGCCAACGGGCAGGTAGAAAGGAGTAATCAGGAAATATTGAAAGGAATCAAACCAAGACTTCGAGTTCCGATTGAAAAGGCGTATGGAGCTTGGGTGAAAGAGTTACCCGCAGTGGTTTGGGGGATCAATACAACCCCGAATAGATCAACCAAACGTACACCGTTCTTTCTGGTGTATGGAGCAGAAGCAGTGTTACCGAGTGATATAGTCCATGACTCGCCAAGAGTGGCGGCGTATGTGGAGTCAAGCAATGCAATTGCAAGGGAGGATTCGATTGATGCCCTCGAGAGGAGCGTGAGTTAGCATTGGAACGGTCCGCAGTTTATCAGCAGGATTTGCGGCGTATCATAGTCGAGTAAGATCAAGAACTTTCCAGGAAGGAGATTTAGTTTTACGGCTCAGAATCAGTCAGGGATGCACAAGCTAACTCCTCCATGGGAAGGGCCGTTCCTTATCAGTCGGAAATTGCACAATGGTTCATATTATCTGATAGATGTGAGAGAGAAAGGTGAAGAGAACAACACGGACCATGCTATCCTTCCTATGGAAGAGACGAAGCGGCCGTGGAACATTGCTCATCTTCGCCCATATTATACCTAGTGAACATGAACCTAGGCCGAGTTATGTAACACACGATGTAACCCCCAGCAGGTTTCAGACGCGCTCTTTTCCTTACCAGGGTACCTAAGGGGACTGGAAGGTTTTTAATGAGGCGGCTTGCTGGTGTATCTTTAATAAAGAAGAGTATTGAGAAGAAACTTTTTCTGCTGTTTTACTTTTTATGCATAGTTTATGTTTATAAAGCTTGCCCAAAGGAGTGCTTAGCAAAAAAGTCCTATAGCTGTTGCCCAAGAGAGCACGCATAGAGATGTTTGAGATCAGTGGGGTAATGATGCATAGTTTAAGCCTTTACTTGTAAACATTGATCCAGGGCTTGGGGACTTATGAATTATAAATTCATAAGTTTTAATCCTAAGACCCGGCTTTTAAGCCTTAATTTTGTTCTTGGTTAAACTTGCCTATCAGTTTGATGTTACTCACAATTTTATGACCAGATTGCTTACTTGTTAATTCAATCAACTATGATGCCCATGCTGGGACTTAGTTTGACCCTGTTTTAGCAAAGGAAAAAGTAGCAACTGAGAAAGTCATGTGAAAGCCGACTGATAAGAAGCTAAAGATAAACCAAAAGGGTCATCTAAACCATAAAAAGTATAAGTTATTACAAAATATTGAGTATTTCATATAGTGCACAGACGCACCATCAAATAAAAGGCAAAGTATTTCAGAGCATATTACAATGCCCATTGGCCGAATAATTGTTTTGCAGGAAAAGGTAAAACAGGAAAACTGGCTCAGATAGCCGGGTTATCGGTTGAGGTTCCCTTGGCAGCTTCAGCTTCGGCAGAAGCCGGGTTATCTTCAGGAGCTTTGGCCTGGGACTTAGCTGTGCAGAACTTGATCTTTGCAGTCTCCTAGCAACATCAGCCGGCTTTTCCATGATTGGCGTGTAGGAGCACGGCTGGGTGCAGGGACACTGGAGTAGAAGAACTTGGCGCTGCAGCTTTCTTCATCTTTGCAATGGAGTCTCTCAGCTTGGCCAATAGATCAAAATGCTTGGGTTCAGGAGTGGGGATTGGAGTGTTGTTCTCATCCACTGCATCTTGGAAAACCGATAGATTGAGGCCTCAGCTATTTTGCAAGCAATAGGCCGGGTTTGGGCAGAAATTTCCTTGAACTCTTTTCCTCCAAACTTGGTGCCATCAGCGTTGTATTGAGGGAATCCTTTGACAAAAGGAGCCGGGTTAAGGCGTGGGTTGTAGGCTTTGGCTAAAGCTAAACTGCGCATTGCGCCAACCCGGCATGCTGAGCGCGTCCAGAGGTCTAACCACTCGGGGACAGTGGAAAGCTGATGCAGGGACTCATATATCACTTGGGGAGGAGCACAGTTGCTCTTAACACGCTTCATAATCTCAGCAGTGCCAAACTGGAACTGCCGAATGATGGTGTTCAAGCAGTTCAACTTCTCTGGATAGGATCTCCTGATGGCAGCATTCTGTTCGCCTGAAAAGTATGATGTGGGTTAGTATGTGAAAGCCGAGTAAAGAAGAAAAAAGTGAAAAGATGGTGTTTACCAATGAGTGGATTGAGGATATCCTTGATATGGTCTTTCAGGGTGTCCAAGTATTTCTGGACACTGACCATCTTGTCAAAGCAGACCTTGTACTTATCTCCAGCCTCTTCCAATTCCTTTTTCAGTTTGGTGTTCTCTGCAGTTAGAGATTCAATTGTTTTCTGTGGTGACCCCGGACTAGCTGTCCGAAATACCCGATTATGCTCGACGCAACGATCCCGTGATCAGTCTGTCGTTGCACATAATCCGAACTGAATACCAAAGTTTACATCCATACAATACCGAGTTCAAAGTCTTACAAACCTGGCCATACAGGCCTAATTATACATAGGTGCCTTCAAGGGCCAAACCATCTTTATTCAGCGGAAGCTACGGTAGTAGGGCTAAACCAACTCGACAACACCCGACAGGCAGCTGACTTATGAAGATCTTAGTTCGCATAGACGTCGCCGAACTCCTCTTCAACGTAGGGCTCCTCGAAATCTGGCTAAGACAATAGCCAGGGACGAAACCAATATGAGTACATTTGATTGTACTCGCAAACTACCCCAACTTGAGTAGGCACTAGATTTTTATCTCTTAAAAACTTTTATTTGAAAAATCTTTAAAAACCTTTTTAATAGAAAGGGGGTGAAGAAGTTTATAACCTATCCTTTAAGAAAACACCATTTTAGCTGTTTCTCCGGAGCTCCTCCGGTATCCAACCATAACCTGGTTATGGTTCCAAACCCCTCACCACCTCGTACCAACTCATTGGCACAGGTGGGAAATAACCCTTTCCAAGTCAATTTCCTCAACACAACTCCAGAGTTTGCAAAACTTTGCACATAGCCTTAGTAGTTCTTCCCAACTGTCCATATCCGAGGACTCGGCTATTCGAATAGTTTTACCCTCTGCAGAGGTAGTACGCTTTTCCCACACCCATCCGGTCACTCATCGTGTCAGCCACGTCCCGCCATACCGGAGGTATGCGAAGTTGAGTTCCCGGCCATAGCCTGTCCTTTGCTCATGCTAGTATAGGACCCTGCCGCTACGACACTTTCCACCGACACTCAAATCCTCAGAAACTAAGTGTGGGGACTCGTAGTTCTGCCCGGCGGACCCAAGGGAGCCCTTCAATCCTCTTCCTCCGACACATCCATACCGGCTTCCGGTAGACAACAATGAAGAGGACCCAGGTCAGGGGGTAGGTCCTCAGACCATCCCCTCATGGAACGAGGTCATCCTCGCTATTGAGGCATCCAGTACTAACACGAGCAAATTATATGACTACGCCCTTGCCCATATGTGGGTAAATGTGGTCGCACAGATTTTCGGCTGGGGATGTAAGTACAAGGACACAATGTGCATTTTTTTTTCTTTCCCGAAACAACACCATTCTCTGGTTCTTCACCTTCGTACCGACCTTTCGGTACTTCACCTTCATTCAAGTATTTTCAAAAGGGGTTTTGAGTAAACATTGTTTTTCCCATCCTATAGTTGTAAAGTAGCTACCCTATATTTCTACATAGGGTGGCAAAATAGTTTTCATTGTTTTGAAAAAGGGGTTTTTCAAAAATCATCGATACTTTTGAACAACTCTTTTGATTAAAGTAGAAGTATATAAATGCAAGCTCAGTGAAGTAGCTTGCCTTGATCCACAAAGTGGTACTGATCCTGGTCTTCTGGTTCAATAAAACCTCCTTCCTCGATAAATCCGTCAACGGTATCGTCTAAACGTTAAACAATCAAAACAAACAATCACTATACTAGCTCAAGCATCAACACATCATAACAATCACAATGCTGCAAATAGCTACTGTATACATCAAGCAACACAAGGTGGTTTCAAATTGATTGAATTAAATTTTATTTAATTAATTTCAAACTAAGGCAGAAACTAGTTGTACACTAATTAATTCACCATTTAATCTATGTTTGTCACAAAAATTCAAACTAAAATTCTATGGATAGCTACTGGTGTGTAGAAGATCACCCAATTGGTTTGGGATCATTTGGAGTTACAAAACTCCCTACACATCTGTTTTACTTCAGAAGGGTTTTAAACAAGTTTTAGCTACCAAACAAATTTGGTTGCTCCAAAAATTAAATCCTTTTAGGGGTATCTAACCTTGGTTGAGTGTGACCTAACAAAATTGGTTTTAGATCAATTGGATCTACCAACAGTTCACACTAATTGTTTTAGTGCAGAAGGGTGCACTGAAGTTCAACCAAAGGCTAAGGATTTTATACTACTCAATTAATTCTACCAAAATTTGGGGAGCTAAAGGATCCTAATACAAAGCTACCAAAATTGGTTTCAAGTTATTTGGATTTATATAACTCCAGAAACAAATGGTTTAGTGTTTTAAACCTTCTGGAGCATTTTTACTAATACATTTTTATTATTTAATTAAATGGGGTGAGACCACTTTGGTGAGTTTAAGAATTTCATAAGCTTTCCAGAACAGTTGAGTTTGATTTATTTGGATTCCTAGAACTCGAGATTTTGAATTTCTAAACTAGGTCCAGTACTGACTTATTCAGAGAAAAAGAATTTGGAAAATCATCTCCTCTGGATAATGTTTAAAACTATGACATGTGGGGTCGGGTGGTCAGTGACTCAGTGGAAAAATTCCCGCGTGTGGATAATGTTTAAAATGCTGACGGGTGGGTCCCGCTTGTCGGCGTGTAAACAAACGAAGCGGTATGCTACCGTTGGATATAGATCCAACGGCGCACAGTGGCCGCGAACGGCGTCAACCATAAATGGGCGGCGCCGCCGCGCCGGCGACGGTGACGAGCACGGATAGCTCACCTGAGAGCACGGGAGGTGGCGGAGATGATCGGAATCGACGGCGGAGGGAGTGGGGAGCTTCTGGGACAAGTTGCGCGTGCAGGGACGGCTCCAACCGTCGACGGCGTGCTCAGCTCCTCCTCCGCGGCCGTGCGCTAACTCCGGCGAGTCCTCCGCGACGCTGCTGTGCAAGAAACACCGGCAAATCGTGGCGGGTGAGCAAGGGAGTAATGGTGGTGCGGGCAGGGGCCAGAGAGAGAGCAGGGGAAGAGGGGTGCGACCTGGCCGTGGTCGACCTCTTCCTCGACGCGGCAGCGCACTGCCGTGCGTGTGCACGGTGGCTGCAGGGGAAAGCTCGCCTTCCTGGCGATGCTCTGAGGTGAGGAGTGTGAGAGGGAGGTGGTGGAGGTGTGTGGAGAAGAGAGGGTGCGGGGGTGGGTTTTTATAGCGGCGCAGACGGTCGGCGTTTCCACGGCTCGGTGGAGGGGAGAGGGAGGTGATGGCGCTGGGTCCGGCTGAGGGCGCCAGAGGGGTTGCGGGGAGCGAGGGGGTGCTGCAGGAACGGTCAGTGGTCGAGGGGGACAGGGTAACGCGTGGGGCATCGATGCCGTGCTCGGCCGGCCATGGCGTGCGGCGAGCACGGGTGCGTGCGCTGGGGCCGGCTCGTGCGCGTGCAAGGCAGCAGAGGGGCAGAGGGGTTCGGACGCGACGCGGCGGAGGTGACTGGACCAGAGGGGAGAGGTGGGGCAGCACGAAGGCGTGCGGGGCGTGCCGTGGACCTCGGCGTCGACGCGACGCACGGCGTGCTCTGGCGCGGACGTCGCACACGCCAGAGGGCTCTGCGGCGCTCAGGTCTCGTCGTGCAGAGGCGGAGGGGCTTGGGTGGTGTGGCGGGCACGGCGCGGCGTCGTCTCGGCGTCGCTTCAGCTCTGCCCGCGAGGTGACCCGTGCGGGAGCTTGCCAGGGACGGCAATGGCGTGGCGGCATCGCCTTGCCTCCTCTGGGGTCAACGAGCACGTTTCTTCTCCTTCCCTCGAGTGAGTGAGGTGAGGTGAGTGTGGAGATGCTGCTGGACAGCTCGATTTCTCAAAAACGAGCTCGAATTTGGAAGTTGAATTTCGGCTCAGAGATGAACACAGTGGTGCTCGACATGTGTTCGATCTAATCCCTGAACCAAAACCAAATTTGAAATTTTGAAATTTCTTTTCATAATTTGTTTCCAAATATTTTTCCAGGGTTTGTGCCACCACTGGATGATTTAATTTGGTAGTGTAGTTTGAAGATTTTGATGGTTTTCCAAAGTTAAAGAAACATTTGGAAAATTTGAAAATAGGATTTAGAATAGAATTTAAAATAGAGAGAGGAAAAGAATATGAGGGTAGAGTGGAAGTGATCACCATGTCACCCCACTGAAGTTTTGTTTTGAAGATCAAATTTTGATTTTCTTAAGAAGATAGAAAAAGTTTGTGTGACTTTTGTCACATTACTTTATGTGGGAAACAATTTGTTGTGCTTCTTTTCTTTGTTTTCAAATTTTTATTTTAAGGAAACACCACTCAAGCAAGCACACATAAAGTAACAGAAAATTTTTGTTGGCCCACATTTTTGACTAATAAAACAGGGTTACAGATTTGGGATGTTACAGATCCTTCCCCCCTTAGAATAAATCTCGTCCCGAGATTTTCTAGGCTTAGGTGCTAAAGAGGTTGGGAAACTCGCTTCTAAGATAGTCCTCACGTTCCCAAGTTGCTTCCTCTTCGGAATGATTAGTCCACTGGACTTTGTAAAACTTGATCTTGTTCCTCCGGGTGAGACGAATATCTTCGTCGAGAATTTTGACGGGCCTCTCACGATAAGTCAGGTCGCGGTTCAGGTCGATAGATTGATGGTCAACGTTCTTGAAAACGTCGGGCTGGTCAGGAACTTCAAGACACTTCCGGAGCAGGGAAATGTGAAAGACATCATGAAATTCCGATAATTCTGGGGGTAACTCTAACTGATAGGCTACTTCTCCGCGACGGGCAAGAATCTTGAAAGGTCCAATATATCTGGGTGCCAATTTCCTTTGACATGGAAACGTTGCATCCCTTTGAGTGGTGTCACCCGAAGATAGACAAAATCTCCAGGTTGAAAAGTGACGTCACGCCGCTTGGGATCAGCATAACTTTTCTGACGGGATTGGGCTGTTTTGAGACGCTCACGGATAAGTTGGACTTGCTCCTCGGCTTCACGGAGGGTATCTGGTCCAAACACTTTTCCTTCTCCGGTCTCGGACCAGTTCAAGGTGTACGACACTTCTTTCCGTAAAGTGCTTCAAATGGGGCCATTTGCAGGCTAGATGATAACTATTGTTATAGGAAAACTCTGCAAATGGAAGGCAATCTTCCCATTTAGAGCCATAGGCTAGGACACATGCACGAAGCATATCTTCCAGAATCTGGTTTACTCGCTCAGTCTGTCCTCCGGTCTGAGGGTGATAGGCTGTGCTGAATGATAAATGGGTTCCGAGGGCTTCATGAAGAGCTTTCCAGAATCGTGAGGTGAACTGCGTGCCTCTGTCAGATACAATCCTCTTAGGCACTCCGTGCAGGCTTACTATTCTGGAAATATACAAGTCTGCTAACTGGTTCCCTCTATAAGTGGTGTTGACCGGAATGAAATGGGCAACCTTGGTCAATCGGTCGACTATGACCCAGATTGAATCATGGCCTCGGTTTGACCTAGGAAGTCCGGTAATGAAATCCATTCCAATTTCATCCCATTTCCACTCGGGGGTCTTAAGGGGTTGGAGCAATCCGGCAGGGCGCTGATGCTCTGCTTTGACTCGCTGACAATTATCACACTTGGCCACGAAAGATCCAATTTCCCGCTTCATTCCATGCCACCAAAACTTCTCACGAAGATCTTGGTACATCTTGGTTCCTCCGGGGTGGATCGAGTATGGGGTATTGTGGGCTTCTTTCAGGATTAGACCTTTAAGTTCCTTATCATCGGGCACACATAGGCGTCCTTTGAATCTCAGAACTCCTTCAGCATCTATGGCAAAACCAGGTGCTTTATCAAGGGGTACCTTTTTCTTAATACCTTCAATACTCTCATGACCCTTCTGGGCTTCTTTGATTTGGTCCAACAGGGTTGGGGCTAACTCCAGGTTGGCAAGATATCCATAGCTAACCAATTCAAGTCCGAAATCTTCGAACTCCTTAAATAAGGTTGGCTGCTCTGCTTGGATTAGGGTATTCAGGGTGCATGGCTTCCGGCTTAGGGCATCGGCTACCACATTGGCTTTTCCGGGATGGTAATGAATTCCGACATCATAGTCCTTAATCAATTCCATCCACCTTCTCTGCCTCAGATTCAACTCCTTCTGAGTGAAAATGTACTTCAGGCTTTTGTGATCTGTGTAGACCTCACAACGATGACCCACAAGATAGGGTCGCCATGTTTTCAAAGCAAAAACCACTGCTGCTAACTCCAGGTCATGGGTTGGGTAATTCTCCTCATGCGGTCGCAACTGTCGAGACAGGTACGACACAACTTTTCCTTCTTGCATCAGAACGCAACCAAGTCCGAGACGTGAAGCATCACAGTACACGTCGAAACTCTTGGTGACGTCTGGCATGACTAGGATTGGGGCTGAAGTCAGTCTCTTCTTCAGTTCCTGAAAACTATCTTCACACTTCTGGGTCCATTCAAACTTCTTATCCTTCTTCAACAGCTGGGTCATGGGTTTGGCTATACTGGAGAATCCTTCAACGAACTTGCGGTAGTAACCGGCTAGTCCGAGAAAACTTCGGATTTCCGTTACACTGGTAGGTGATTTCCAGTCTAGAATGGCTTTGATTTTCTCGGGGTCAACAGAGATTCCTCCTGCGGACACAACATGTCCGAGGAATGCCACTTCACTTAGCCAAAATTCACACTTACTAAATTTGGCATATAGTTTGTGTTCTCTGAGGGTCTCCAAAACCAAACGCAGATGTTCAGCATGCTCTTCTTCAGTCTTGGAGTAGATAAGGATATCATCAATGAAGACAACCACGAACTTGTCGAGGTACTCCATGAAAATCTTATTCATGAGATTCATGAAATAAGCTGGGGCATTGGTCAAGCCAAAGGACATAACGGTGTATTCAAACAATCCGTACCGGGTGAAGGCGGTCTTGGGAATGTCAGACTCTCGAATCTTCAACTGGTGGTAACCCGTCCGAAGATCGATCTTAGAAAAGACTCGGGCTCCGTTCATCTGATCGAACAGATCCTCGATCTTGGGCAGGGGTACTTGTTCTTGATGGTTACATCATTGAGCTTGCGATAATCCACACACAGGCGTGTGGTACCGTCTCTTTTGTCCACGAAGATGATAGGTGATCCCCAAGGTGATGCGCTTGGGCGAATCAACCTTTACTGAGCTGATCAGCTAACTGCTTCTTCAATTCCACCAGTTCTTCTGGATTCATCCGGTAGGGTTTCTGAGATATAGGGGATGTTCCAGGAATAAGTTCAATCACGAACTCAATATCCCGGTCTGGCGGCATACCAGGCAATTCCTTCGGAAAAACATCCTTGAATAGATGGACCACACGGATCTCATCTAGGTTGGTTGGGCTATGCCTTCATGACAGCAGGGTTGGGATTCGTTGGCTTGTGAAGCATACTCCACTTCAGTTCCTTCGTCTGTGGTGAGAGATACGCTCTTCTGGCACAGTCGATACGACCATGATACTTTGCTAACCAATTCATGCCCAGTATGACATCTATGCCTTGGGTTCCTAGAATGATTAGATCGGCTGGAAAGTTTTCTCCTTTGATCTCAAGAGAGACGTCGGGACAAAACAGCTTGGTCTCTACTAGGAACTCTGGGGTTTGTATAAGCAGGGGTTTGGACAAGAGGTTCCCGACTAGACCTCCCTTAACAACAAACTCCTTGGTAACAAAGGAATGGGTAGCACCAGAATCAAACAGGACAGTGGCAGGTACTGAGTTGACAAGGAACGTACCCAGCACAACATCTGGCGCTTCCTGGGCTTCTTCAGTGTTGATGTGGTTCAGACGGCCTCTTGCAACAGCAGCATTGCCACGGGGTGCAGCATTCTTGCCATTTCCATTCCCATTTCGGCCTTGTCCAGGATTAGGTGCAGGGGCATTGGGGCGTGGAGCATTCCTCTTGGGATTGGGGCAGTCTCGGGAGTAATGACCCTTGTTGCCGCATTCAAAGCAGACAACGCTGGCAGTAGGGGTAAAAGTGTTGGTGTTTCCTCCGGGACGATTGTTGCCATTGGGGCGGTAGTTGTTGTTGATGTTTGGGCGGGGGACATTGTTGTTGCTGTTGGGACGGTTGGGATAGTTGGGACGTGGAGCTGGGGTGGTCGATAAACTGGCTTGGGTGCTGGCTGGAAGGTGCGGGGTTTCTGACTGCTGGAACCTTCCTGAATATTCATCCTTCTCTTGCGGCCTTCAAACATGGACTTGCGCTTGGTCTCCAGCTGAATGGCCTTGTCCACAAGTGACTCCAGATCACGGAAGTCCTGGACAACCAAGGCACATTGCATCTCATCATGGAGTCCATTCAGAAAACGCTCCATCTTCTTCTTCTCCGTGTCGGTATCTTCAGGAGCATACCGAGCAAGATCGGTAAACTCATCCAGGTAACCAACCACATCTCTGCCTGCCTGCCTTAGCTTACGGAACTCATCCTTCTTCCTCTCGATAAGACCGCTAGAGATGAACTTCTTGCGGAATTTGTCCTTGAACTCCTCCCAGGTAATGACATGACCTGCGTGCTGGAGGGTCTTGGTAGTCTCCCACCAAGCTCTTGCGGGTCCAGCAAGGTAGTGGGTAGCATACAGGACCTTCTCATTCTCTCCCACCGAGGCAACTTCCAGGTCGTTCTCAATAGTGCGGATCCAGTCATCTGCTTCCAGGGGGTGAAGTCCCTTGGAATAGGTGGGCGGTGTGGTCTTCTGGAAGTCACTCAGGGTAGAGCGTTGATTTCCACCCTCGTCGCCATTTCCATTGCCACCATTGTGGTTCTGGTTGGCGTGGGCAGCGGCAAGTTGCTGCAGGGCGGCGAGATGAGCTTGACGCTCTTCCCGGGCAGCTTGGCGATCCTCCATGATGATCGCAAGCAGTTGAGCAGCGGTGGGTTCTGGCGGTGGTGGTGGTGCCGCGTGCTGGTTGTGGCGAGTGTTCGTCATCCTGGAATAGATACGATATAAGAGGCAAGGCAAAGAGGCTTTGGCTAACGATGAAGTCACAAAGGGGGTGGTTGATGAAACACTAGTCAAACAAGACCATCACATTTATTCAACACAATCATCACATCAAGGAGTTCACACATCAAGCTTACAACATCCTACTACACCTAATGTACATACTACATGATTTCACTAGGAACCATCACACACACTCTACTCGCATAGGGGGGGTCGACACAGTCCTAAGGTAGTGCTCTCGTCGCTCAACTACTGAGGTGGAACCCCAGGCTCGACGACCTCAACGTCTGAGTCGTAGGGTGGCTCCTCGGGATCCTCCTCCTCGAGAACTGGCTCAGACGGCTCCTCCTCCTCGTCAACTAACTCCTCCTCGTCGTCCTCCTCCTCGTAATCCATCTCCTCAAGGTAGTCCTCATCATCACTGATGAAGGCACTGTTCTCCTTGCGGAGATCCTCGCCCTCCTCCTCCATCTCGTTCGCCTGCTGCTCCATCTCGTCTATCATCTCGTTCTGCTCTGCTACCGTCTTGCGGAGCCTGACGATAGACCTCCTCTGACGGGCCAGCTTCAGGCGGAGATTATCATTCTCCCACTTTAGCTGGGTCTCACGGTCTCGGGCATCGTCGAGGGAGCTACGCTGGAAGTGAACCTTGAGTCTAGCATCGCGCAGGTTCTCCTGGGTGTCGTGAAGTAGCACCTCCATGTCGGTGATGTACTCGCCGAAGAGAGTGTGCTGCGCGGGGTAGGTGGGGTTTCCATCGTCGTCACGCCTCCGAAGTACTGGAACGAGTGCCACCAGCTCGTCCTTGTGCTCCTCACAAAGGCGGGCTAGTAGCCTCTGCATAACTCGGGTCAGACCGTCAACCCAAGTAGTGTCCATCGTGGAGTAGACCAAGTCCTTGGAACGGGGTGGCTGAATCCTGCCTCGGACGGACGACTTGATGAGCCAGGACAGGTTCCCATTACCGAGGGAATCGACCTGAGTTCCCTCAAACTCTGGAACAGGGCGTCCCAAAATCTGGCTCAACTCGTACAGGTCCTGCTCGAACATCAGCAGGCCGTCCTTCCTAACTTGGACGAACTCGGTGACGTTGGGTGCCATCTACAAATTTTAAGCAAAATTTTAAGTTAGTTAGGTGACATGAGTACATAATGTAAACTTTAATGGAGTAGCAAGTGTGCAAAATTTTAAGGGTTGAAGAAAAGACAACTCTTAATGAGTATAGGTGTTTGGCATAAATGGGAGGTTTAGGGAGATAAGAAATTTTCAAAAATACTTCATTCCTTTGTTTTAGAAATTCACTTTTGTAACTTCTAGCTAACGCCCATGTTAACTAAGGTCTCCTAAAGTCAGGATGGCTCTGATACCAGCTCTGTGGGACCCCGGACTAGCTGTCCGAAATACCCGATTATGCTCGACAACGATCCCGTGATCAGTCTGTCGTTGCACATAATCCGAACTGAATACAAAGTTTACATCCATACAATACCGAGTTTAAAGTCTTACAAACCTGGCCATACAGGCCTAATTATACATAGGTGCCTTCAAGGGCCAAACCATCTTTATTCAGCGGAAGCTACGGTAGTAGGGCTAAACCAACTCGACAACACCCGACAGGCAGCTGACTTATGAAGATCTTAGTTCGCATAGACGTCGCCGAACTCCTCTTCAACGTAGGGCTCCTCGAAATCTGGCTAAGACAATAGCCAGGGACGAAACCAATATGAGTACATTTGATTGTACTCGCAAACTACCCCAACTTGAGTAGCACTAGATTTTTATCTCTTAAAAACTTTTATTTGAAAAATCTTTAAAAACCTTTTTAATAGAAAGGGGGTGTGAAGAAGTTTATAACCTATCCTTTAAGAAAACACCATTTTAGCTGTTTCTCCGGAGCTCCTCCGGTATCCAACCATAACCTGGTTATGGTTCCAAACCCCTCACCACCTCGTACCAACTCATTGGCACAGGTGGGAAATAACCCTTTCCAAGTCAATTTCCTCAACACAACTCCAGAGTTTGCAAAACTTTGCACATAGCCTTAGTAGTTCTTCCCAACTGTCCATATCCGAGGACTCGGCTATTCGAATAGTTTTACCCTCTGCAGAGGTAGTACGCTTTTCCCACACCCATCCGGTCACTCATCGTGTCAGCCACGTCCCGCCATACCGGAGGTATGCGAAGTTGAGTTCCCGGCCATAGCCTGTCCTTTGCTCATGCTAGTATAGGACCCTGCCGCTACGACACTTTCCACCGACACTCAAATCCTCAGAAACTAAGTGTGGGGACTCGTAGTTCTGCCCGGCGGACCCAAGGGAGCCCTTCAATCCTCTTCCTCCGACACATCCATACCGGCTTCCGGTAGACAACAATGAAGAGGACCCAGGTCAGGGGGTAGGTCCTCAGACCATCCCCTCATGGAACGAGGTCATCCTCGTATTGAGGCATCCAGTACTAACACGAGCAAATTATATGACTACGCCCTTGCCCATATGTGGGTAAATGTGGTCGCACAGATTTTCGGCTGGGGATGTAAGTACAAGGACACAATGTGCATTTTTTTTTCTTTCCCGAAACAACACCATTCTCTGGTTCTTCACCTTCGTACCGACCTTTCGGTACTTCACCTTCATTCAAGTATTTTCAAAAGGGGTTTTGAGTAAACATTGTTTTTCCCATCCTATAGTTGTAAAGTAGCTACCTATATTTCTACATAGGGTGGCAAAATAGTTTTCATTGTTTTGAAAAAGGTTTTTCAAAAATCATCGATACTTGAACAACTCTTTGATTAATAGAAGTATATAAATGCAAGCTCAGTGAAGTAGCTTGCCTTGATCCACAAAGTGGTACTGATCCTGGTCTTCTGGTTCAATAAAACCTCCTTCCTCGATAAATCCGTCAACGGTATCGTCTAAACGTTAAACAATCAAAACAAACAATCACTATACTAGCTCAAGCATCAACACATCATAACAATCACAATGCTGCAAATAGCTACTGTATACATCAAGCAACACAAGGTGGTTTCAAATTGATTGAATTAAATTTTATTTAATTAATTTCAAACTAAGGCAGAAACTAGTTGTACACTAATTAATTCACCATTTAATCTATGTTTGTCACAAAAATTCAAACTAAAATTCTATGGATAGCTACTGGTGTGTAGAAGATCACCCAATTGGTTTGGGATCATTTGGAGTTACAAAACTCCCTACACATCTGTTTTACTTCAGAAGGGTTTTAAACAAGTTTTAGCTACCAAACAAATTTGGTTGCTCCAAAAATTAAATCCTTTTAGGGGTATCTAACCTTGGTTGAGTGTGACCTAACAAAATTGGTTTTAGATCAATTGGATCTACCAACAGTTCACACTAATTGTTTTAGTGCAGAAGGGTGCACTGAAGTTCAACCAAAGGCTAAGGATTTTATACTACTCAATTAATTCTACCAAAATTTGGGGAGCTAAAGGATCCTAATACAAAGCTACCAAAATTGGTTTCAAGTTATTTGGATTTATATAACTCCAGAAACAAATGGTTTAGTGTTTTAAACCTTCTGGAGCATTTTTACTAATACATTTTTATTATTTAATTAAATGGGGTGAGACCACTTTGGTGAGTTTAAGAATTTCATAAGCTTTCCAGAACAGTTGAGTTTGATTTATTTGGATTCCTAGAACTCGAGATTTTGAATTTCTAAACTAGGTCCAGTACTGACTTATTCAGAGAGAAAGAATTTGGAAAATCATCTCCTCTGGATAATGTTTAAAACTATGACATGTGGGGTCGGGTGGTCAGTGACTCAGTGGAAAAATTCCCGCGTGTGGATAATGTTTAAAATGCTGACGGGTGGGTCCCGCTTGTCGGCGTAAACAAACGAAGCGGTATGCTACCGTTGGATATAGATCCAACGGCGCACAGTGGCCGCGAACGGCGTCAACCATAAATGGGCGGCGCCGCCGCGCCGGCGACGGTGACGAGCACGGATAGCTCACCTGAGAGCACGGGAGGTGGCGGAGATGATCGGAATCGACGGCGGAGGGAGTGGGGAGCTTCTGGGACAAGTTGCGCGTGCAGGGACGGCTCCAACCGTCGACGGCGTGCTCAGCTCCTCCTCCGCGGCCGTGCGCTAACTCCGGCGAGTCCTCCGCGACGCTGCTGTGCAAGAAACACCGGCAAATCGTGGCGGGTGAGCAAGGGAGTAATGGTGGTGCGGGCAGGGGCCAGAGAGAGAGCAGGGGAAGAGGGGTGCGACCTGGCCGTGGTCGACCTCTTCCTCGACGCGGCAGCGCACTGCCGTGCGTGTGCACGGTGGCTGCAGGGGAAAGCTCGCCTTCCTGGCGATGCTCTGAGGTGAGGAGTGTGAGAGGGAGGTGGTGGAGGTGTGTGGAGAAGAGAGGGTGCGGGGGTGGGTTTTTATAGCGGCGCAGACGGTCGGCGTTTCCACGGCTCGGTGGAGGGGAGAGGGAGGTGATGGCGCTGGGTCCGGCTGAGGGCGCCAGAGGGGTTGCGGGAGCGAGGGGGTGCTGCAGGAACGGTCAGTGGTCGAGGGGGACAGGGTAACGCGTGGGGCATCGATGCCGTGCTCGGCCGGCCATGGCGTGCGGCGAGCACGGGTGCGTGCGCTGGGGCCGGCTCGTGCGCGTGCAAGGCAGCAGAGGGGCAGAGGGGTTCGGACGCGACGCGGCGGAGGTGACTGGACCAGAGGGGAGAGGTGGGGCAGCACGAAGGCGTGCGGGCGTGCCGTGGACCTCGGCGTCGACGCGACGCACGGCGTGCTCTGGCGCGGACGTCGCACACGCCAGAGGGCTCTGCGGCGCTCAGGTCTCGTCGTGCAGAGGCGGAGGGGCTTGGGTGGTGTGGCGGGCACGGCGCGGCGTCGTCTCGGCGTCGCTTCAGCTCTGCCCGCGAGGTGACCCGTGCGGGAGCTTGCCAGGGACGGCAATGGCGTGGCGGCATCGCCTTGCCTCCTCTGGGGTCAACGAGCACGTTTCTTCTCCTTCCCTCGAGTGAGTGAGGTGAGGTGAGTGTGGAGATGCTGCTGGACAGCTCGATTTCTCAAAAACGAGCTCGAATTTGGAAGTTGAATTTCGGCTCAGAGATGAACACAGTGGTGCTCGACATGTGTTCGATCTAATCCCTGAACCAAAACCAAATTTGAAATTTTGAAATTTCTTTTCATAATTTGTTTCCAAATATTTTTCCAGGGTTTGTGCCACCACTGGATGATTTAATTTGGTAGTGTAGTTTGAAGATTTTGATGGTTTTCCAAAGTTAAAGAAACATTTGGAAAATTTGAAAATAGGATTTAGAATAGAATTTAAAATAGAGAGAGGAAAAGAATATGAGGGTAGAGTGGAAGTGATCACCATGTCACCCCACTGAAGTTTTGTTTTGAAGATCAAATTTTGATTTTCTTAAGAAGATAGAAAAAGTTTGTGTGACTTTTGTCACATTACTTTATGTGGGAAACAATTTGTTGTGCTTCTTTTCTTTGTTTTCAAATTTTTATTTTAAGGAAACACCACTCAAGCAAGCACACATAAAGTAACAGAAAATTTTTGTTGGCCCACATTTTTGACTAATAAAACAGGGTTACAGATTGG